>JBBDGP010002091.1:600000-1197486 GCA_037952835.1 Lithobates septentrionalis | reverse complement strand
CTCTCTCTCCCCCCCTTCTTTCATTCTCTCTCTTTCTCCCCCTTCTTTCCTCCTCTCTCTCTCCCCTTCTTTCATTCTCTTACCCCTTCTTTCCTTCTCTCTCTCCCCTTCTTTCCTTCTCCCTCTCTCCCCTTCTTTCCTTCTCTCTCTCCCCCCTTCTTTCCTTCTCTCTCTCCCCCTTCTTTCCTTCTCTCTCTCTCTCCCCCCTTCTTTCCCCCCTCTCTCTCTCTCCCTTCCGCCCTCTCTCTCTCCCTTCTTGCCTTCTCTCTCTTCCCTTCTTTCCTTCTCTCTCCCCCCTTATTTCCTTCTCCCTCTCTCCCCTTATTCCTCTCTCTCTCTCTCTCCCCCCCTCTCTCTCTCCCCCTTCTTTCCTTCTCTTTTCCCTTCTTTCCTTATCTCTTCCCTTCTTTTCTTCTCTCTCTCCCCTTCTTTCCTTCTCTCTCTCCCCTTCTTTCCTTCTCTCTCTCTTCCCTTCTTTCCTTCTCTCTCTACCCTTCTTTCCTTCTCCCTCTCTCCCCTTCTTTCCTTCTTCCTCTCTCCCCTTCTTTCCTTCTTCCTCTCTCCCTTTCTTTCCTTCTTCCTCTCTCCCCTTCTTTCCATCTTCCTCTCTCCCCTTCTTTCCTTCTTCCTCTCTCCCCTTCTTTCCTTCTCTCTCTCTCCCCTTCTTTCCATCTTCCTCTCTCCCCTTCTTTCCTTCTTCCTCTCTCCCCTTCTTTCCTTCTCTCTCTCTCCCCCTTCTTTCCTTCTCTCTCCCCTTCTTTCCTTCTCTCTCGCTCTCTCTCCCTTCTTTCCTTCTCTCTCTTCCCTTCTTTCCTTCTCTCTCTCCCCCTTCTTTCCTTCGCCCTCTCTCCCCTTATTTCATTCTCTCTTCCCCCTTCACTCTCGCTCTTCCTCTCTCTCCCCTTCTTTCCTTCTCTCTCTCTCCCCCTCTCTCTCTCTCTCTCTCTCTCTCTCTCTCTCTCTCCCTCTCCCCTTCTTTCCTTCTATCTCCCCTTCTTTCCTTCTCCCTCTCTCCCCTTATTTCCTTCTCTCTCTCTCTCTCTCTCTCTCTCTCTCTCTCCCTCTCCCCCCTTCTTTCCCCCTCTCTCTCTCCCCTTCTTTCCCTCTCGCTCTCTCTCCCCCTTCTTCCCCCCTCTCTCTCTCTTTCTCTCTCCCCTTCTTTCCCCCTTGTTCCCGGACACCACAGATTCTGAGGTTTTAGCGCCATTCCCTGTTCTCCAGGTCCTCTTGCTGGAGCTGGGATACAGAATTTTTAAGGAAGGCATTCTCCTCTCCTAGAGCCTGAACATGCAGTGCAATGTTTCATCAAAATCCATTTCCAAGGTAGCTGTGCGCTTGCCCAGTAGGTCTATCTCACCCCTGAGTTCTCTGGAGATTTTCCCCATCTCCTGGGCAATGCCCCTGGTGAGCTATTCGGCCAGAGCCTGGAGTTTAAGATCCAGCATCTCAGACGTTAATACAGGCTGAGGAGAAGGGGGGATATGTGGTGGGAGAGCCTGCTGAGAACCATCCTCTGCCATCAGGGTACTGACGTAATTCTCCAGGTCTCCCTATGAAATCGAGACTGGGGATTGGGGCCTAGTCAGATAACGATCCATAGTGGAGGAGGGCCACGGTGTTTGTGTGGCTCGGTAGTAGGATCGCTGGTCCCCAATTTTTCCCATGTAGTGCTAGGAGGTCCGAGGGGTCGTGGTAGCTTACCCACCATTGCAATCGGTTGCTGTTAAAGCTGTGCAGGAGCTGTGGATAACGAAGCAGGACCAGAGTTAATGGATCACGTGTCCGCCATCTTGAAGATCACATATTTGCATTTTTAACCACTGTTATATGGCCGCCCGCCATATAACAAAATGACGTTGGCAGAGTGGTTGCGATATCCTGACCGGACGTCATATGACATCTTTCATGATATCAAGCCGCTGAGCACCCCCGGGGGCACACATTGCGGTGATCGTTGTTGCGGCGTGTTAGCCTGACACACCGCAACTGCAATCTAGATATCTGACAGAGACTCTTTACCACGTGATCAGCCATGTCCAATCACGGCTGATCACAATGTAAACAGTAAGAGCCATTGATCGGCTTGCTCGTTGATCGACTCGCGTCTGACAGAGTAGAGGAGAGCCGATCGGCTGCTCTCCTGACAGGGGGGGTCTGTGCCGATTGTTTATCAGTGCAGCCCCCCTTGGATGCCCGCCCTGGACCACCAGGATGCTGCCAGGACCAGCAGGGATGGCCACCACACTGGACCACCAGGTATGCCACCCTAGACCACCAGGGAAATGCCAATCAGTGCCCAGGCAGCTGCCAATCAGTGCCAAATCAAAATGCCTGCCAGTGCCACCAGTGATGCCTATCAGTTAAATCTATCAGTGCCAGCCATCAGTGCCCATCAATGCCCATCAGTGCTGCATTTCAATGCCCATAAGTGCCCATCAGCGCCCAGCAGTGCCATCTATCAGTGCCACCCATAATTACCCATCAGTGAAGCCTTTCAGTGCCCATCAATGTCACCTATCAGTGCCCACCAGTGCCACCTATGAGTGCCCATCGGTGCTGTCTATCAATGCCCATCAGTGCTGCATATCAGTGCCACCTATCAGTGCCCATCAGTGCCGCCTATCAGTGCCCATCATCAGTGCCCATCAGTGCCACCTCATTGGTGCCACCTCATCTGTGCCGCCTTATTGGTGCCCATCAGTGCAGCTTATCAGTGCCCATCAGTGAAGAAGAAAACTTACTTATTTACAAATTTGTATAACAAAAACAAATAAAAACATATTTTTTTCCAAATTTTCTAACTTTTTTTATTTGTTTAGCAAAAAATAAAAACCGCAGAGGTGATCAAATACCACCAAAAGAAAGCTCTATTTGTGAGAACAAAATTATAAAAATTTAGATTGGGTACAGTGTAGCATGACCGTGCAATTGTCATTTAAAAAGTGACAGCGCTGAAAGCTGAAAATTGCCCTGGGCAGGAAGGTGCGAAAGTGCCCTGTATTGAAGTGGTTTATTTATATAAATAATTTTATTTTTTCAGTAGCTTTTTTAAAATCCTTGTTCCTTAATGTGTATATGATTGGATTAAGCAATGGAGTCATTACAGTGTAAAAGAGAGAGAGAACCTTGTTCAGTATATCTAGTTGTCCTTTTGTTGGAAACAAATACACAGCGAATAGAGTCCCGTAAAAGATGCACACTACGGTCAAGTGAGAGCTGCAGGTGGTGAAGGCTTTTTGTCTTCCTGTAATTGATTTAATTTTGAGGATGGTTAAAACAATACATATATATGATATAACAGTTAACATAAAAGGTGCTACGACACCGATGAAACATATTACATAGGTCTGATTATGGATCCATGAAGTATCGGAGCAGGAAAGCTCAAGTATAGGTTCATAGTCACAGAAGAAGTGATGAATGATGTTTGGTCCACAGTAGTATAAACTGCACAAAGATATGTAATCAATCAATGTCATTTTGAAGCTCAGTATCCATATGATAATCACTGATTTAATGCAAATTGATTGGTTCATTATAGAGTTGTAATGCAGGGGCTTACAGATGGCCAAATACCGGTCATAGGACATCACAGTCAGTAGAAAACACTCCGAGACCTCAGCATGTGCAAAAATGGAGAACTGGATGATACATCCAGCAAGAGACATGGTACATCCATCATGTAAGATGATATAAAGAAAGTTAGGAAGAATATCTGAAGACAGAATTATATCAAGCAATGATAGTTGGGTGATGAAGAGGTACATGGGAGACTGAAGTGTTCTACTCAGATGAAATAAAACCATAATGAAGAGATTTCCAGAAATAGTAACACAATATATGAAAAACAGAACCAAGAAAAATGGAAGTTGTATGCTTTTTATATTTGGGAAACCTGTTAGTACAATATAGGTGATGTTATTGTGATAGCCCGCCTGCTAAGAGAATATAAAAATGCATAATAGTGTATATGGCAAGCACAGGAAAAACTATTATGTATGGCAAAACAAAAACAACATTTAGTCTGACAATTCTCCATTCAATTATGTTAGGATCCTTCGTCAATATGTTACTATCCAGCTGAGTTTTGGCTGGTTGGCTGAGCTTTTGTACTATACTCAAGACCCCCTAATGAGCCTTTGGGTTTGGCAGGTCTGTCTACTGCCCCAATTCCCTCACCAACCCACCAGTGGGGACCGAATGGCTGAAATCAACTCTGTCAACCTTTGCTTGAAGCAATTGGCTAAAGGAGAAGAGAAGGTAAGGGTTTACAGGTTATACTTAACACATAGCAGCAATGAATACCTTCTGCCTGGAGAAATGTCCAGTCCTTCTCAAAGACTGGCAGAGGAGCAATCTTTGATTCCTGAAAGTGCTCCTACCTTCCTGTTTTCCAGGCCCTAGCATAGACCTGCTCATAATAGGTTTATGCTAGGGCTGGTGCTTTGTAGCCAGAAAGGAGCATACATTTTGATGAATGTGGAGCTATATGTCTGTCCCAGCAGTGGACATATTAGACATCTGCAGAGAGATATGACACTGGAACAGTTTCCTCCACAGGCAACAGGTCTGGAAGGTAAAGGGTCTTTGAACTCCCCTCACCCTCTCCAGGCAGCAGACCTGGGAGACAATGGAAAGAGCTCTTATACTGGCATCCTCTCCAGGCCAAGCCTGAGAGGCAAAGACTGTTCTAGAAGGGCTTTCTGTATATATTTATCTCCTTCCCCAGCCCTCATGATTGTCAACAACCCCCCTAGTAAATTGCTGGGTGAAGTAAATACTCTGAACCCCTAACATTGTATCTTTTGCTCCAGTGGAGAACACTTCCCAACAGTAGGCTAAAAGCACACAATGCCCTAGGCTTAGGGGAAACACAAAGACTGCAGAAAACAATGGCAAACCAAACTTAGGCTAGCCCCAGCCTAGCTTCCCACCAAATTGTGATTGGTGTAAATCAGCTAAATCAGCTAAATCCATTGCATCAAAGCATTCCAAATCTTACAATTACTTTTCTTTAGAAAGCCTGAGTAGAAATGTCGGTCCTCTGACAGCATGCTGTAGACAAGGATCCTTGCCTTATACTTGGAATCTATGGTCTCTCTGCAGAGGTCTGGTACACCCCCAGACAGTGAGAGCTAGTACTTCTTAGCCAGCAAAGAGAATGAGCTTTTTTGAATGTGAAGCTATAGTTCCAGTTGGACCTCTACAGAGGGACAACTATTTTCAGCCAGAGAGCCAGTCTTCTCTGCAGCTTACTGGCTTCTCTATATAGTCAGCAGCTTCTTACTAAAGGAGACCAATCAAGACTTTTTTTTCCGCATATACCTAAAAAAGCATTTAGCTGATTTAAAAAAAGAAACTTGAACATAAATAGTTTAAAATAGTAGTATGCAATATTTCTAATTTACTTCACTAAAACTTGAACATACATTTTAAATTGTTCATTTTTATTCATGGGCATAAATAACAACAATACATACAAGAACACATGATATTTCCCTTAACGGAAGAAAGAAAAGACAGCGGATAGTCAGGAAGTTAGATAATTAGACATGAATAGTATTGTAGGTACAAAATGTGAGGAATATTACACTGAACCAAGAAAGCTCAGATTCCAAATGTATTTGGAATAATACAATCTTTTTTTGGCATTAGTTGAGTTGAGTTGCAAATTGCAGTATAATATTGTAAAATACCATGTTAAATTAGGTAATGAAGAGAGGCTCTGAAGCAGATAAAAATGTTATACATCTTATACTGTACGTCTACAGTACTTAATCTGTATGGAAACACAAAACATGAAATCTATGATGTGTCCATGATTTAATTTATCTGCAAACTCAATTGCATGCACATTTTTAGAGATGGCATCTGGATGTAACTGTTTACTTTGAAAATCCCCAGAAAACAGTGTAAGATCAGCTATCAAATGTTTTAGAGGAAATAATATACCACTTACAGGGAATTATTAGTCTCTGTTATTTATTGAGTTGATATGAAACACTTTTATACATTTACATTTACTCTTCCTTTGTTGGTTGTTTTTTGCATGGCTAATTTATCTGATTGCTAATAATCTTTTAGGAATTATTGTTTTTTAGACTATTTTTCTCCTGACACACACCCTTTAATAATCTTAATTTGAAAGCAGTAGGTAACTCCATGTTTATTGTTACAGCTTTTATCCACTCACCTATTTTCTACCATTGCTTCTGCACATTACTGCATGCATAAACTACAAGGACAATATTGGTTGTTTACTGTATCATGTTTTAATATTTAAATTTCTTATATAGATATGGAATGCAGGATTTTTTGCTATGGGTTATCAGTTTGTTAGTACCATCAACATTGTCTGTGAAGGTTCTCATTGATCCAGGTCATAGTAAAGCTACTAGTAGTTATTGACATTTCATTGGACTTGTTCTGTACCATTGAAATTTTTTTTTAATGTTTCCAAGCCTCTTCTTCAGTTCTGACGAGTGATATGAATATACCTCATAATCTATATCCACATAGGTAGCAGAGATGCCATAATCCAATCACCATGGAATGAGTCAAGGCAGGTGCTAATATTTAAGGAACAGGGTGGGAGTTGTGAAAATTATGGAACCACTCTGTTCTAGTTACATAATGGCACCCTATAATTCAAAAATGCGGTTTTAGCCTCTCTACCCCAGTGATTTTAGACCAACACATACAATCAACCATGTGATTCAATGTATGACAGATATGTATACTTCTGGCAGGAAGGATATATTTATGTGTATAAGCTGGCAATGAGCCATCCTGGCCAAATAAATATTTGTGCAATCCTATATACAGTATATTTGTACGTAAGTCCTGGAGGCGCGCGTGGGAGGAGGGGATGAGGGAACTATAGAGCAGAAGATCTTGGGAGGAATGAAGAGAACAATTTGGTTGGTATTTTGAGACTAGGTTAGTGATGTAGCTGGGGGCAGAGTTGTGGATGGATTTGTAAGTCAATGAAGGGATTAACAGAAAGGGGTAGCAGACAATGAATGGTTGGTAAGGTGGATAAGTCCGGCAGCAGCATTCATGATGAGCTGAAGAGGGATAGTCTATGTAAAGGTAATATTATATTAATGGAGTGGCGCTAAATCTAACAATGATTCCTAAGTAAACAGCAAAGGGAACTATATTATATATATTAATAAATGTACTAAAGTGAAATATGACATAATGCAAATATAAAATAGTGAGTGTCAAACAAATTAGCCACAATAGATGGTGTTGCAAAAGTCCAGTGCAAAAACGTGAATAAACACGATAATTAGAGTTTTTGGTGAAATGCTTAATATATTGTACCAAGATACTGTGATACCAAATATTGTGCCAATCTCCAAGCTCAGAACATTTTGGAGGGATCTTTTTCCAGTTAAGAAAAAAACAATACGGGGATAAGAAGAGTGTACAGCTGACAAGAATGTATAGTCCTTTTCAGAGCCGTGGTAACACCTCCATACGTCGTACAATTCATACTTCTCTAGCAGGGGGACAATAGAGTATATGGGTTTCCTGGCATGGGTAGTCGAGTCCATAGAGGGATCCAAGATAGTGTTGAAATCTCCACCCAGAATGAGGGTGCCTTGTACTACTCCTGAGACTTCGGTAAATAAGGGGGCAAGGAATTTCCGTTGTTTATTGTTAGGAGCGTACAGGTTGACAAGCGTAAAGTTTGCTTGGTTCAGTACGCAAATAAGAATTATGTGCCTGCCTTGGGGGTCTGGAATAGAACAGATGTGACGAAACATGACTCGGAGTCCTTAATAGTAATGAAGACTCCACATGCTTTTTTGGGGCCGTTAGCTGTGTATGTAATAGATGTGATTAAGGGTATCATGATGAAATGTCTATTCCAATATATATACAGTGCCTTGCAAAAGTATTCGGCCCCCTTGAACTTTTCAACCTTTTGCCACATTTCAGGCTTCAAACATAAAGATATAAAATTTTAATTTTTTTGTGAAGAATCACCAACAAGTGGGACACAATTGTGAAGTGGAACGAAATCTATTGGATATTTTAAACTTTTTTAGCAAATAAAAAACTGAAAAGTGGTGCGTGCAAAATTATTCGGCCCCTTTACTTTCAGTGCAGCAAACTCACTCCAGAAGTTCAGCGAGGATCTCTGAATGATCCAATGTTGTCCTAAATGACTGATGGTGATAAATAGAATCCACCTGTGTGTAATCAAGTCTCTGTATAAATGCACCTGCTCTGTGATAGTCTCAGGGTTCTGTTGAAAGCGCAGAGAGCATCATGAAGACCAAGGAACACCATAACAGAAGTTCGCACCTGCTTCCAAGAATACACTCAAAAGATAACAAGATAACACCAATGTTTTAAAAGAAGCAAGAACATTGCAAGAACATAGCTACTTCCCCATATGGACGACCGAGCTAAAAGCCAATACTTTGTTACTATATATATTTATATATTTGTGGTTGTTTTGTGGTTTGCATGCACCAGCCTTATCTGTCCGGCTGTTAGTATATAGATCTTGAAAAGAGGAAATATTAAAACAGAAACTGGGTATCTAAGCGTAATTACTTCAGCGCGTGCACACTCTATATTCAATTTGACCAGGGGCAGAAATAATAATACCGGACCTTGGTTCTGATCCAATATATGTACAGATGGGAGTAGCATTGGAATTTCAATCAAGGGCATTTGTGGGCAGCAAAATGAGTTCCCTGGGCAAAAAATATATCCACTTTAGGGGACAGGCTTCCTTTAACAGCGCAGCGTGCTGTAAGGGGCTATTGAGGCCCTTGGAGCAATGCAAGGATTAATTGTAATACTGAAGGTGAGGAACAGAGTACCTGTGCGATGGAAACTTAGGAATCCAGAGAGTAATTCCATTTATGGGAACAGTAGTGGAATAGATCATATTCATTTCGATGGGTAGCAAGTTTTTGATGTCAGAAATCCACGTAGGTAGTGCAGTTAATAATCCATGTCCATTTGTAGCTGGAGAAGCATCATAGGCGGTGACTAGGTGGGCAGAGGGTGCTAGAAAAAGAAAGAATAGGGAAGAAAGGAACAATAACAACATGTGTAAAAAACACCTGTTAAACACAGGTACAATGGGCAGCTTAGGCTGCTGTGGTAACTCGGGGGGTAGGCAGACCAATTGTGCAATGCACTAGGTACTGGTAGAGGGGGACAAACCAAACGTTTGGTTTCCATGCCTCACGCTACTAAGGAGTAGTAGTGATAGGCAGAGGTTTAGTACTGATTATGGAGAACAGTTTAGGTCCACTCCGTGTCCAGACGTTCCGGGGTGAGTTAAGCAGGAGGTTGTGCATCTGGAGGGAGCAGTTGCCATTGTTTGAAGAGTAGAATGCCTTTTTCCAAGCTGTATTTAGGGAATAGTTTGCCGTTCCAGGTGATGAGTAGCTTCGTGGGGAATGCCCAATGGTATACAATGTTATTGTTGCGCAGAATCTTTGTGAGTGGGGTAAGCTTCTTTCTGTTCAATTTGTGTATAATGAGATACCAGTAAAGTCGTCTGGGACTGCTGGGTTTTGTTTGGCTACCGCCATGACTCGCTCTTTCACATAATAGTGAATGTGTGCCAGGGTATCTCTAGGTGCTGTGTGAGGTAAAAATTTTGGTTTGGGTATACGGTGGGCCCTGAATGAGGGCTTTCGTGTGGCGTTGAACAAATTTGGTAAGTTCATTTGGTGGACTAGATTCAGGGATCCCTCTGAACTTAATATTGCTCCTCGAGCGGTCTTCTAAATTCGCTATTTTATTTTGAAGGCACTGCATCTCTGATTACTGATCAGCATATGCGTCAATGAGATCATTGTGAGCAGTATAGAGATTGGCCATTTTAGATTCTAGATGCTGGATTTGATTAGTGTGAGTGTGAACCGTATCGTTTAAAGATGCAAACATATCTGAAAAGTCATGAAACAGGGTGTTTCTGAGGGATAAAAGCATATTCTTCATAGTATTCTCTGATATGGCTTGGTCTGTAGCTGGGAATCCATCAATCAAGGGCTCTGAGTGTGTGCCCTGTGTGGAGATCTGTGAGGTGACATGCTGCAGCCCAGGGGAGAACTCCTCTCCCTCCCTGCGCTGCCTGGTTTTAGCTGGGCTGTGCACAGTGGGGGTAGAGGGGGATGACAGCTCTCCCAAGTCCGCCTGAGAAGCAGAGGCATGACTCACCACATTATGCCTGCTGGGATGAGAAAGGGTCGATGCTCTGGAGCCGGTACCGGCGCCATCCTGTCTAACTTGCGGTGCCACCGCGGGATTGAAGTCCGTGAGGCGATGTGGATGTTTGCTAGCCTTCCTCCTCTTAGACATGGCTGCTTGGGGTGACCGCCAGATCGGTGCCAGGGCTCAGGGAACCTCTCCTGGATGTTGCTATACTGTTGCTTGAGTGTGAGGCAGCAGGAGCTCTCAGCTATGCGGCCATCTTCTCCGCCAGCCAGACACGCCCCCCTGTGATTTTACATTTTAGACCTTTAACCATATGATTCAGTGTATACCACCTACAGTATGTATTCTTCTGACACCAAGAATATGCTTATGCACAGATTTTTTTAAATATGAACTTTTCTATCACATTTGCATTTTTAATTTAAAAAAATGATTTTATTTTTTCAGTAGCTTTTTTAAAATCCTTGTTCCTGAATGTGTATATGATTGGATTAAGCATTGGAGTCATTACAGTGTAAAAGAGAGAGAGGACCTTGTTCAGAATATCTAGTTGTCCTTTTGTTGGAAACAAATACACAGCGACTATAGTCCCGTAAAAGATGCACACTGCGGTCAAGTGAGAGCTGCAAGTGGTGAAGGCTTTTTGTCTTCCTGTAATTGATTTAATTTTGAGGATGGTTAAAACAATATAGATATATGATATAACAATTAACACAAAAGGTGTTACGACACAGATGAAACCTACTACATAGGTCTGATTATGGATCCATGAAGTATCGGAACAGGAAAGCTCAAGTATAGGTTCATAGTCACAGAAGAAGTGATGAATGATGTTTGGGTTACAGTAGTATAAACTGCACAAAGATATGGAATCAATCAATGTCATTATGAAGCTCAGTATCCATATGATGATCACTGATTTAATACAAATAGATTGGTTCATTATAGAGTTGTAATGCAGGGGCTTACAGATGGCCAAATACCGGTCATAGGACATCACAGTCAGTAGAAAACACTCTGAGGCCTCAGCATGTACAAAGAAGGAGAACTGGATGATACAACCAGCAAGAGACATGGTACATCCATCACGTAAGATGATATCAAGAAAGTTAGGAAGAATATCTGTAGACAGAATTATATCAAGCAATGATAGTTGGGTGATGAAGAGGTACATGGGAGACTGAAGTGTTTTACTCAGATGATATAAAATCACAATGAAGAGATTTCCAGAAATAGTAACACAATATATGAAAAACAGAACCAAGAAAAATGGAATTTGTATGCTTTTTATATATGGGAAACCTGTTAGTACAATATGGGTGATGTTATTGTGATAGCCCACCTGCTAAGATAATATAAAAATGCATATTAGTGTATATGGCAAGCATAGGAAAAACTACTATGTATGGCAAAACAAAAACAACATTTAGTCTGACGTTTATCCATTCAATTTTGTTAGGATCCTTCTTCAATATGTTACTATCCAGCTGAGTTTTGGCTGGTTGGCTGAGCTTTTGTACTATACTCAAGACCCCATAATGAGTCTTTGGGTTTGACAGGTCTGTCTACTGCCCCATTTCCCTCACCAACCCACCAGTGGGGACCAAATGGCTGAAATCAACTCTGTCAACCTTTGCTTGAAGCAATTGGCTCAAAGTCAAGTGAAGAGAAGGTAAGGGTTTACAGGTTACTTAACACCTAGCAGCAATGAATACCCTCTGCCTGGAAATATGTCAAGTCCTTCTCAAAGGCTGGCAGAGGTTGTATGATTTTTAAACAAAACTGGCAATGGACTGAGCAATCTTTGATTCCTGAAAGTGCTCCTACCTTCTTGTTTTCCAGGCCCTAGCATAGAACTATTCATAATAGGTTTATGCTAGGGCTGGTGCTTTGTAGCCAGAAAGGAGCAGGAGTTTTGATGAATGTGGAGCTATATGTCTGTCCCAGCAGTGGACATATTAGACATCTGCAGAGAGATATGTCACTGGAACAGTTTCCTCCACAGGCAACAGGTTTGGGAGGTAAAGGGTCTTTGAACTCCCCTCACTCTCTCCAGGCAGCAGACCGGGGGGGCTATGGAAAGAGCTCTTATACTGGCATCCTCTCCAGGCCAAACCTGAGAGGCAAAGACTCTTCTAGAAGGGCTCTCTGTATATATTTATCTCCTTCCCCAGCCCTCACGATTGTCAACAACACCCCTAGTATATTGCTGGGTGAAGTAAATACTCAGAACTCTTAACATTGTATCTTTTACTCCAGTGGAGAACACTTCCCGACAGTAGGCAAAAAGCACACAATGCCCTAGGCTTAGGGGAAACACGAAGACTGCAGAAAGCAATGGCAAACAGAACTTGGGCTAGCCCCAGACTAGCTGCCCACCAAATTGAGATTCGTGTAAACCAGCTAAATCAGCTAAATCCATTGCATCAAAGCATTCCAAATCTTACAATTAATTTTCTCTAGAATGCCTGAGTAGAAATGTCGGTCCTCTGACAGCATGCTGTAGACAGAGATCCTTGCCTTATACTTGGAATCTATGGTCTCTCTGCAGAGGTCTGGTACACCCCCAGACATTGAGAGCTAGTACTTCTTAGCCAGCAAAGAGAATGAGCTTTTTTTTATACGTGAAGCTATAGTTCCAGTTGGACCTCTGCAGAGAGACAACTGTTTCCACCCAGAGAGCCAGTCTTCTTCTCTGCAGCTTACTGGATTCTCTATATAGTCCACGGCTTCTTACCAAAGGAGACCTAGCAAGACTTTTTTTTCCGCATATACCTAAAAAAGCATTTAGCTGATTTTAAAAAAGAAACTTGAACTGGGCATTAATAAATAAAAAATATTAGTATGCAATATTTCTAATTAACTTCACTAAAACTTGAACATACATTTTAAATTGTTCATTTTTATTCCTGGGCATAAATAACAACAATAAATACAAGAAGACATGATATTTCCCTTAAAGGAAGGAAGAAAAGACAGCGGATAGTCAGGAAGGTAGATAATTAGACATTGGAAATTAACAGTATTGCAGGCATAAAATGTAAAGAATATTACACTGAACCAGGAAAGCACAAATTCCAAATGTATAATACAATCTTTTTTTGGCATTAGCTGAGTAGAGTTGCAAATTTCAGTATAATATTGGAAAATACCCGGTTAAATTAGGTGATGGAGAGAGGCTCTGAAGCAGATAAAAATGTTATACATCTTATACTGTATGTCTACAGTTCTTATTCTGTATGGAAACACAAAACATAAAATCTATGATGTGTCTATAATTTTATTTATCTGCAAACATACTGCACCTCAATTCCATGCACATTTTTAGAGATGACATCTGGATGTAACAGTTTACTTTGAAAATCCCCGGCAAACAATGTAAGATCAGCCATCAAATGATTTAGTGGAAATAATATACCACTTACAGGGAATTATTACTCTCTGTTATTTATTGAGTTGATATGAAACACTTTTATACATTTACTCCTCCTTTGTTGGTTGTTTTTTGCATGGCTAATTTATACGATTGCTAATAGGCTTTTAGGAATTATATTTTTAGACTGCATTTCTCCTGACACACACCCTTTATTAATCTTAATTTGAATGCAGTAGGGAATTTCATTAATATAATATTCTACTGTTGATGTATGTAGTGACACTACAGGAGTTGGCAACTTTATCCATTTGATCACTATACACATTTTGGTTACTTTATTTTTCGAATAAAATTCACATTATTAACCATACACTGAGTACATACGTTTACCCATTTTCATTTCTATGTAAAGGTAAGCCAATTAGGGGAGAGTTGTAGTAGTCGATGTGAGAAATAACCACGGAGTGAGTTAGAAGCTTTGTGGTGTCATTGGTTAAGAAGGACCATATTTTGGAGATGTTGTGGAGGTTAAGGTGGCAAGATTTGGACAGTGATTGGATGTGAGGTGTAAAGGAGAGTTCAGAGTCTAGAATTACACAAAGCACCCTGGCATGTGGGGACAGACTGATAGCTGTACCATTGATCTTAAAAACGAGTATTGAAAGCCATGGGAGGCTATCAGATAACCCAGAGAGGAGGTGTAGATCGAGAATAGGAGAGGTCCAAAAACAGAACCTTGGTGGACCCTGATGGAAAGAAGAAAGGGGAGGGGAGGAAGTAGAGTTGTATGTGACACTGAAGGTGTGATGGAATAGGTAAAATAGGAACAAACAAAGAGAAAGGCACTCCAGTCCAAGAGTAATAGTGCAGAATAGTGACCTTTGGTTTTAGCCATTGGCAAATTATTTGTGCGTTTTAGGAGAGCATTTTCTGTGGAGTGTAGGAGAAACCTAGACTGAAGGGGTTCAGGTAGGTTATTTTCAGTTTGGTGGTAGCTCAGACAGTTGTAGACTAGGAGAATATCTCACTCACCAGTAGGGATGAGCCGAACACCCCCCGGTTCGGTTCGCACCAGAACCCGCGAACGGACCGCAAGTTCGCACGAACGTTAGAACCCCATTGACGTCTATGGGACGCGAACGTTCGAAATCAAAAGTGCTCATTTTAAAGGCTAATTTGCATGGTATTGTCCTAAAAAGGGTGTGGGGACCCGGGTCCTACCCCAGGGGACATGTATCAATGCAAAAAAAACTTTTAAAAACGGCCGTTTTTTCGGGAGCAGTGATTTTAATGATGCTTAAAGTAAAAAAAAAAAAGTGAAATATTCCTTTAAATATCGTACCTGGGGGGTGTCTATAGTATGCCTGTAAAGTGACGCGTGTTTCCCATGTTTAGAACAGTCCCTGCACCAAATGTAATTTTTAAAGGAAAAAATCTCATTTAAAACTGCTTGCGGGTTTAATGTCATGTCGGGTCCTGGCAATATGGATGAAAATCAGTGAGACAAACGGCATGGGTACCCCCCAGTCCATTACCAGGCCCTTTGGGTCTTGTATGGATATTAAGGGGAACCCCGCACCCAAATTAAAATAAGGAAAGGTCCCTATATACTCTGAACAGCAGTATACAGGCGGTGCAAACAAGACAGGGACTGTAGGTTTGTTGTTAAGTAGAATCTGTTTGTAATTTTGAACATTTTTAACGTGTTTAGCTCCAGCCAAAAAATCTTTTCTAAGCTTTTTGGAAAACATAGGGAAGGGTTATCACCCCTGTGACATTTGTTTTGCGTCTTTCCTCCTCTTCAGAAGATTTCACCTCACTTTTTTGTCCCAATGAAAAATGTTTTTTGAAAATTTGGGTTTTTTTGTGGAACAAGGATTGGAAAGCATCAGTGGAAAGGAGAAATTGTTTTCCCATATTAACTCTTACAGGAGAGAATTTCCCTTCCTAGGGGTAGATTTCATCTCACTTCCTGTTGTCTCCTTCCGTTTGCAAGTAGGAGTCGTTTGTAAGTTAGATGTTTGAAAGTAGGGTCCTGCCCTATATACTCAGCAGAAATTTGGGCCTTAGGTGTTGCTGTGGCCAAAACACTGTAAGCCCTCACAGGGCCCTGCTGTGAAATATTAGATCAAGAATTGTAATTACATACCCCTGTTGAACAGGAGCTGAAAAATTAGGCCTTAGGCACTGGTGCTGGTGCCACAACACTGCAACCCCTCACAGACACTCTAGTTGGAACGCAGGAACGAGCCCTGCTGCAAAGTATTGCATCAAAAATTGTAATTACACGCCCCTGTTAGACAGGGGCAGAAAAATTGGGCCTTAGGCACTGTGCTGGTGCCACAACACTGCAACCCCTCACAGACACTCTAGTTGGAATGCAGGAACGAGCCCTGCTGCAAAGTATTACATCAAAAATTGTAATTACACGCCCCTGTTATACAGGGGCTGAAAAATTGTGCCTTAGGCACTGGTGGTGGCGCCCAGAACCAAAAATGTTCTTACAAGCTATCAGCGTGATGATTGAGGAGGAAGAGGATAATTACTCAGGGATAGTCACTCAGCATCAGCATAGGCAGTCTTTGAAGGGATCTGAAAAAAATTATTCAGTTACATCAGCATCAGGTGCTTGGTAGCTGGTGGTGATCCAAGACTGATTCATTTTTATGAAGGTCAGCCGATCGACCGAGTCAGTGGACAGACGCACCCTGTGATCGGTTACCACGCCTCCAGCAGCACTGAATGTGCGTTCCGAAAGAACGCTGGATGCAGGACAGGCCAGTAGCTCAATTGCATACTGTGCAAGCTCTGGCCAGTGATCCATCCTCAAGACCCAGTAACCCAGAGGATTTTCGGTGGGAAAGGTGTCCAAGTCTGATCTTGCCCCTAGGTATTCCTGCACCATGTAAAACAGACGCTGGCGATGGTTGCTGGAACCGATCATACCTTGGGGCTGCGGACCAAAAAATTGTCTGAACGCATCGGTCAGACGGCCACCTTCTCCACCGCTCCTTCTTTGACTGACCGAAGCCTCAGCAACACGTTGTCCAGAAACAGGAGTTTGTAACCTCCCAGTCTCTGGGAACGCGTTGCACAGACCTTTCTGCAAGGCCTCCCGAAGATGTTTCATCCTCTGCTCCCTCTGCGATGGCAAGATAAGGTCCGCAACCTTACCCTTGTAACGTGGATCAAGGAGGGTTGCCAGCCAGTATTGGTCCTTCTCCTTGATACCACGAATACGAGGATCCTTACGCAGGCTTTGCAGGATCAGGGAGGCCATGCAGCGTAGGTTTGCTGAGGCATTCGGTCCGGAGTCCTCTGGGTCACTAAGGACAACAACGTCCGCAGCCACCTCCTCCCAGCCACGTACAAGTCCATGTGTTCCTTGGGACTGATCCCTTAAAGACTGCTGATGCTGAGTGCCAGGCTCCACCTCCATACTGACACAATCTTCCTCCTCCTCCTCCTCCTCCTCCTCGTCCTCTTCCTGTGTGATCGGCGGGCACGCAGGAACACTGTCTGGATAAAGGGGGCCTTGAGAGCTAAGGAAGTCCTCCTCTTCCTGCCTCTGTTCTGCCTCAAGTGCCCTGTCCATTATTCCACGCAGCGTGTGCTCCAACAGGTGGACAAGGGGGACAGTGTCACTGATGCATGCACTGTCAGTGCTCACCATCCTCGTGGCCTCCTCGAATGGTGACAGGACAGTGCATGCATCCCTGATCATGGCCCACTGGCGTGGGGAAAAAAACCAAGGTCCCCTGACCCTGTCCTGGTGCCATAGTCGCACAGGTACTCATTGATGGCCCTCTGCTGCGTGTGCAGCCGCTGCAGCATGGCCAATGTCGAGTTCCACCTGGTGGGCATGTCACAGATTAGGCGGTTCTTGGGCAGGTTAAACTCCTTTTGGAGGTCCGTCAGCCGAGCACTGGCATTATATGACCGGCGGAAATGCACACAGACTTTCCTGGCCTGCCTCAGGACATCCTGTAAGCCCGGGTACCTGCCCAAGAACCGCTGCACCACCAAGTTAAGGACGTGAGCCAAACAGGGCACATGGGTCAGTTGTCCCTGTCGGAGGGCAGAGAGGAGGTTGGTGCCATTGTCGCAAACCACCATTCCTGCCTTAAGTTGGCGTGGCGTCAACCACCTCTGAACCTGCCCCTGCAGAGCTGACAGAACCTCTGCCCCAGTGTGGCTCCTGTCCCCCAAGCACACCAGCTCAAGCACCGCATGGCATCTTTTGGCCTGCGTACTTGCGTAGCCCCTTGAACGCCTACGGAGCACCGCTGGTTCCGAGGAAGAGGCCATGGAGGAAGAAGAAGAGGAGGGGGTGGAGGAGAGAGGTGTGTCACAATCAGCATTTTGGAGGCGTGGTGGCGGAACAACCTCCAACACTACTGCACCTTGTCCTGCATCCTTCCCAGCTGCCAGCAGAGTCACCCAATGCGCCGTGAAACTTAAGTAACGTCCCTGTCCATGCCTGCTGGACCATGAGTCAGCGGTAATATGCACCTTACCGCTGACCGCCCTGTCCAGCGAGGCATGGACATTGCCTTCCACATGCCGGTAGAGAGCTGGAATCGCCTTCCGTGAGAAAAAGTGGCGTTTGGGTACCTGCCACTGAGGAACCGCACATTCCACAAACTCACGGAAGGGGGCAGAGTCTACCAACTGAAAAGGCAGCAGTTGAAGTGCTAGCAATTTTGCCAAGCTAGCATTCAACCGCTGGGCATGTGGGTGGCTGGGAGCAAACTTCTTTCGGCGGTGCAGCAGCTGGGGCAGGGAAATTTGCCTGGTACAATCTGGCGTCGGTGTACCAAAAGCAGATTGCCCACAAGTACTTGGCTGTGACACACCTAATTCTACACCTTCATTCCTCTCACTGCAGGTCTCAGAGAGGACTGAAGGTCTAGTGGGGTTGGAAATCTCAGCTGATGAGGAGCAAGGAGAGATCCTCTTTGTTCTTTGGTGTGGGTCTTTTAGATATGCTTGCCAACGAACTGCATGGCAGGTCAACATATGTCTGGTCAAGCATGTGGTACCCAAGCGGGAGATGTTTTGGCCACGCGAGATACGCTTGAGACATATGTTGCAAATAGCAGCGGTGCGATCTGATGCACTCGTCTCAAAAAAGGCCCACACCAAAGAACTTTTTGAATAACGCGCAGAGACTGCAGCGCCCTGCACATGTGGAGCTTTGGGGTGTGATGCAGTCAATGTGCTGCCCTTAGGCTGGCCCCTGGAGGGCATCCTGCCTCGTTGGTGATGTGCCACCTCCTCCTCCTCCTCCTCCTCCTCTCTCCTATCAGGCACCCACGTTGAGTCAGTGACCTCATCATCCCCTCCCTCCTCATCACTGGAGCAAACCTGGCAGTATGCTGCAGCAGGGGGAGCATGACTGCCAGATTGCTGTCCTTCTTGGGCACCCCCTCTGTCCGTGCTCATGTTACTGCCTTCATCGAGCTCAGTATCATCATCAGAGCCTTCCAAACGCTGGGCATCCTCCTGGAGCATGTACCCAACACTGTGGTCAAACAGTTCGAGGGAATCCTCATGAGGACATGGTGGAGCTAGGGATGGAGTCACTGATGACATTGAGCTGAGGGAAGAGGCCGCTGCTTTGCCAGACAAAGCACCCTGGGCATGGGTGAGAGAGGATGAGGAGGATGAGGACGGCTTGGTCATCCACTCGACCAAGTTTTCTGCATGTTGCGGCTCAACACGGCCAGCTGCCGAAAAAAAGGCCAAGCGTGTCCCATGGCCACGGGCTGATGAGGATGCACCATCTCCACGACCAGCACTAGACACAGAGCCTGCTTGCCCTCTCTTATTGGCTTGTGACTGTCTGCCTCTCCTTCTTGGCCTTCCAGACATACTAATGGCCTGTAGCTGCACTAAGCTGGGATAGAACACCTGTAATTTTCTTCAGGTAGCTTTATATACTGTAACCAGACAAGCCTGCCTGTCAGTAGGAAGATAACAGGAACGGATCTAGCTGAACACTGTGAGCAGGACGCACTGCACTAAATGTAAATAGCAGGAACGGATCTAGCTGAACACTGTGAGCAGGACGCACTGACTGCACTAAATGTAAATAGCAGGAACGGATCTAGCTGAACACTGTGAGCAGGACGCACTGACTGCACTAAATGTAAATAGCAGGAACGGATCTAGCTGAACACTGTGAGCAGGACGCACTGCACTAAATGTAAATAGCAGGAACAGATCTAGCTGAACACTGTGAGCAGGACGCACTGCACTAAATGTAAATAGCAGGAACGGATCTAGCTGAACACTGTGAGCAGGACGCACTGACTGCACTAAATGTAAATAGCAGGAACAGATCTAGCTGAACACTGTGAGCAGGACGCACTGCACTAAATGTAAATAGCAGGAACAGATCTAGCTGAACACTGTGAGCAGGACGCACTGCACTAAATGTAAATAGCAGGAACGGATCTAGCTGAACACTGTGAGCAGGACGCACTGACTGCACTAAATGTAAATAGCAGGAACAGATCTAGCTGAACACTGTGAGCAGGACGCACTGCACTAAATGTAAATAGCAGGAACAGATCTAGCTGAACACTGTGAGCAGGACGCACTGCACTAAATGTAAATAGCAGGAACAGATCTAGCTGAACACTGTGAGCAGGACGCACTGACTGCACTAAATGTAAATAGCAGGAACAGATCTAGCTGAACACTGTGAGCAGGACGCACTGACTGCACTAAATGTAAATAGCAGGAACGGATCTAGCTGAACACTGTGAGCAGGACGCACTGACTGCACTAAATGTAAATAGCAGGAACGGATCTAGCTGAACACTGTGAGCAGGACGCACTGCACTAAATGTAAATAGCAGGAACAGATCTAGCTGAACACTGTGAGCAGGACGCACTGCACTAAATGTAAATAGCAGGAACGGATCTAGCTGAACACTGTGAGCAGGACGCACTGACTGCACTAAATGTAAATAGCAGGAACGGATCTAGCTGAACACTGTGAGCAGGACGCACTGCACTAAATGTAAATAGCAGGAACGGATCTAGCTGAACACTGTGAGCAGGACGCACTGCACTAAATGTAAATAGCAGGAACGGATCTAGCTGAACACTGTGAGCAGGACGCACTGACTGCACTAAATGTAAATAGCAGGAACAGATCTAGCTGAACACTGTGAGCAGGACGCACTGCACTAAATGTAAATAGCAGGAACAGATCTAGCTGAACACTGTGAGCAGGACGCACTGCACTAAATGTAAATAGCAGGAACGGATCTAGCTGAACACTGTGAGCAGGATGCACTGCACTAAATGTAAATAGCAGGAACGGATCTAGCTGAACACTGTGAGCAGGACGCACTGCACTAAATGGAAATAGCAGGAACGGATCTAGCTGAACACTGTGAGCAGGACGCACTGACTGCACTAAATGTAAATAGCAGGAACAGATCTAGCTGAACACTGTGAGCAGGACGCACTGCACTAAATGTAAATAGCAGGAACAGATCTAGCTGAACACTGTGAGCAGGACGCACTGCACTAAATGTAAATAGCAGGAACGGATCTAGCTGAACACTGTGAGCAGGACGCACTGCACTAAATGTAAATAGCAGGAACGGATCTAGCTGAACACTGTGAGCAGGACGCACTGCACTAAATGTAAATAGCAGGAACGGATCTAGCTGAACACTGTGAGCAGGACGCACTGCACTAAATGTAAATAGCAGGAACAGATCTAGCTGAACACTGTGAGCAGGACGCACTGACTGCACTAAATGTAAATAGCAGGAACGGATCTAGCTGAACACTGTGAGCAGGACGCACTGCACTAAATGTAAATAGCAGGAATGGATCTAGCTGAACACTGTGAGCAGGACGCACTGCACTAAATGTAAATAGCAGGAACAGATCTAGCCTAATCTAGCTCTCAAATCAAATGACACTGTCTGTCTCTCTCTCTATCAGCACACCGGAACACACTACACAGGGCCGCCGTGCAGGCGGCCTTATATAGTGTGGGGCGTGTACTAAATCCCCTGAGCCATAATTGGCCAAAGCCACCCTGGCTTTGGCCAATTACAGCTCTCTCTACTGACGGCGCTGTGATTGGCCAAGCATGCGGGTCATAGTGCATGCTTGGCCAATCATCAGCCAGCAATGCACTGCGATGCCGCAGTGAATTATGGGCCGTGACGCGCCACACGAATTTGGCGCGAACGGCCCATAACGTTCGCAATTCGACGGACGGTCGAACAGCCGATGTTCGAGTCGAACATGGGTTCGACTCGAACACGAAGCTCATCCCTACTCACCAGAAATCCTGGCTTCTCACTTAAGTGCAGCAATAACGCATGTATCTATAACCTCTAGGATAGCTGGAACCTCTTTATGGTGTTTAGGACTCCAGATATGGCATAGGACGAAAGAGAGACTGTATAGTGTAATACTGAATAAAATTACCATATGCTGTGGTGCATATGGTACGGTGGTTGGTGTGGTGACGGCTCTCACTGTTTTTCACATGTCTCCCACTGTTTTGTGAGTGACACTGCATGCATGGCTGTGGTACATATGGTAATGTCGTACAGTATTATGCCTTATAGTCTCTCTTTATTCCTATGCTATATCTGGAGTCCTAAACACCATAAAGAGGTTATGGATACATGCATTATTGCTGCACTTAGGTGAGCAGCCAGGATTTCTGGTGAGTGAGAAATTTGGCTATTTTGGGAAGATTTGAAGACTGTTTGCACTTTAAGAATCAGTTTATGATTTTTTTTGCACTGACATTCTATACACATTTGTTCCACGAAGGTTATATATAATGTATATCCCCTTATTGCCAGCATCTGTAGTATAGATGTCTAGCACTGACTATTTTTGGTGTACAGTTGTAGATGAAGCATTCAAGAATGTTGGAGGTAAAGGGGAGCAAGGAGACGGGTTGTAAGTTGTTATTATTGTGGTATCCAGCAAGGACCATTTAGGTATGAGGTGACCAGTACATGTTTTACAGAGTTGGGGAAGATGCCAGAAGAGAGGGAGAAATTGAATATGTGAGTTAGCAGGTGTAAGATAGAGGGTCCAGGAGGCAGGTGGTTAGGTGGGCATTAGAAAAAAGTTATGCAACCTCCTCTATAGTAGCATGGTTAAATAAGGTAAGTATTGAGTATACCGGTGGACATGGAATGTTAAGTGTGGGTGACTTCTGTACAATGAAGATTGCATCACAAATTGTATCAATCTCATTGTGAAGTGATTAGCAATCTGCTGGGTGGAGGCAGTGGAGGACGAAGTTTTAAAGGTAGAGAAGAGCTGACGGGGAGTAGATGAGAGGGTATTAATGAGAGTGATAAAATAGGTCTGCTTGGAATTGTATTTTTGGAGGGCAGATTTACATTGGTTAAAGCCTTGCTAAGAATTAGTCTTATGTCACAGAGGCTCAAAAGCATATCTATGTTTTTTTTGAGGCTTCTGGTGTCTCTGTTTGCCAAGTTTGTAGGGGTTGGGGGCTGATATTTGATCAATGAAATCGACTCCCCCCATGAACAAGTTGTAATCATGGACACATGCTGGTTTCTGGGCCGTTCCTTCCGAGGATTTGCACATAAGTGTCATTGTGAATTGATGAAGGCATGTAGATGTCTTGTTTGTCCCTCCACTTGATAGCCAATATTTTCTCGTTCTGCAAAATCGACAACTCCCCTCATTGTAGTCTTGCATTAATGAGCCTTTGTGGGAAGCCCTTCCTAATAGCTCTCACTGTGCCACATGCTGGAGTCTTCTTCCGGTGAAGACTGCGGAAAAGGGACAAACTTGTGTAGTAATTATCCACATATAGATGGTATATAGTGTATATACAAGCTCCCAAACACCTTTTCCACTTGATCCGATGTACTCTGGGCATTCAAGGGGATGCATCTGGGTGTCATTTCCTTTGTACATCAGGAAGACATAGGTGTACCCCATGGCACACAACTTGTAGAGTTTAACCCCATATCGGGCCCTTTGCTTGAAGTCCAGCCTGCCAGTAAAGGGTACAAGTAAATTATCCACACAGATATTTTTGTCAGAGATAAATAATTGGGCAAATTTCTCAGAGAAAAAAATTAGAAGTGACTGAATTTTATACAATTTGTCATATATTTATATTAATTATTCTGCGCTTAGGTATAGGTTAGGCTGAAGCCTCCCCTTGGGGACCTCCAATGATAGAGCTCCAATAATGTGAAGTTTTTCTATGTAAATGAGGGTTGATCTAGTAGGTTGCCTTTCACAGGTGAGAGCACACTCTAGTGATAAACCATAAATTAGCTGTAAGGGTTTTTGAGAAACTGCACCTGGTGGAAGTATTAGAACTTATTGTAACCTTTTTGCAAAAACAAACATACATTTATCAACTTCCCACTGTACCAATACAATACAAATAGATTACCAATTTTTGTTATAAACATATATATTCTTGGAGTATCCTCTCATGTCTGGGAGTGTACTCAGATGTAATTATACTCAAGTAGCAGTTTGCTACCAGCCTCAAAATAGTACTGGTGTCTTTGGTGCTTCACCATCCACTATACAGTATGTGGAAAAACCAACATAAACCAACACTCAAAGTGCTATGTGTCCTTGGTGCTTCAACAAGAATTGTGCAATGACCAAAAATTAGTGAATAATTAATTAAAAGTTTGTGTATAAGCAAGCAGTCCAATATAAAAGTTATTAACCCAATATTTCCAGTGACTTGTGCAATATTCAAAGTGACTTGTGTTAGCTCTTGCTTCCAATTCTTGTGCCAAGTAATAGAGTGACTGTTGTTCTCCCCCTTTCAGGTCCCTATTCACCAGATCCTGGCACCCCTACAGGGGTAAATCACATGTGGTGAGTATATGGCATCTGCCGAGCTGGTCGTTCACCCTTCCAGCATGTCGTGGGAAAAAAACAGAGCCTCCAGACCCTCAAGGAACAATCTCAGATGCGCTGTTTAACTCTGAGTCAAATTGTGGTATGTCCGATGTTGCGGTGCCTTTCCTAGTGACCTACAATCAATGGATGTTGTAAATTGTTGAAAGGCAACCTAGTAGATCACTCTTTAGTATACAGGCAGCGCCACTCACCCCTCATTTACATAGAAAAATGTCACAATTTGTCATATGCTGGGTCATTACAAGGAGGGCACTGGGTGTTGTCGTTGTAATGGAGGAACCGCATAATCATTTGATATCTTGATCTTGACATAGTGGATGAGTAGATTAGCATGTGATTATGGGGTGGGTGGACCAGTATGAGTATAATTCCTTTTTTTTTTGGCGAGTCTCATTATAAAAGTGAGGCCCAAAAAGATTCTAAATTCCTCCACTGTTAAATCTCTCCACTCATAGTCATAACTTGAACCTGGGTTGCTCATTATGAATTGTTGGGCAAAAATGTAATTAAAAAAATTAATAGGGGCAAAATTCTCTGTGTTCACCTGGACACCTGACTGAGCGGTAAAAGGGGGATTTTCATTGCTTCTGAGTTAGGAGGAAGTCATAGTGGGGTTTGAAGGGCATATGAAATGCTACTGGTAAATGCCACTGTGCTACTAGTGGATGCCACTGCACTAATGGTGGATGGCACTGAGCTGCTGGTGGATGCCACTGCTCTACTTGTGGTAGCCTGCTCCTTGCCAGAACACCTTCACTTGCCTGGCACACTTTCCTCTTTCTCGGATTCTGTAGCAGACCCACTGCTTAAAATGGGTTCGTAATCCAAATCAGACTCAGACACAGAGAGCTCTCTACTGCCCTTATTGGTCAAGCTTAGAAATTGGTATTGGTATAAATTTTTTATTCACCATTCTGGTGACTGTGGGCTGTGGTGACAAGCTGCTGCAATAGGGACATTGGGACAGATGTGCCTGCACTGATGGGTGCTGATGAGGCTTGTCTAATGAGGCTGCACTTCTGGGTGCTGAAGAGGGTGCACTGATGGGTGCTGATGAGGGTGCACTTACAGTATGTGCACTCATGATGCTGCACTGATTAGCTGGCACTGATGTGCACTGATGAGGCGGCTCTGATGGGCACTGATGAGCACTCACTGATGGGCACTGATTTGCACTATTGGGCACTGATGAGCATTATTAGGGCACTGTAGTGGCACTGATGAGCACTAATAGGGCAATGTAGTGGCACTGATGAGCACTGTAGTGGCACAGATGAGCACTAATAGGGCACTGTAGTGGTACTGATGAGCATTATAGTGGCAATGATGATCACTCACTGATGGCACTGTAGGGCACTGATGTGCACTGTAGGGCACTGATGGCACTTTAGGGCACAGATGGCACTGTATGGCACTGTTGAGCACTGTAGTGGCACTGATGAGCACTTTAGTGGCACTGATGAGCACTTGATGGAGGCACTGTAGGGCACTGATGACACTGTAGATCACTGATAAGCACTGAAAAGCACTCACTGATGGCACTAATGTGCACTGTAGAGCGCTGTTGTGCACTGATGGCACTAATAAGCACTCACTGATGGCACTGTAGGTCACTGGTGAGCACTGATAAGCACTCACTGATGGCACTGTAGGGCAATGATGAGCACTGTAGTGGCACTGATGAGCACTGTTAAGCACTCACTGATGGGCACTGTAGGGCAATGATGAGCACTGTGGAGCACTGATGAGCACTGTAATGGCACTGTAGGGCACTGTAGTGGCATTGTAGGGTACTGCAGTGGCACTGATGGCACTGTAGTGGCACTGTAGGGCTCTGATGAGCACTGTAGTAGCACTAATGGGCACTGTAGTGGCACTGTTGAGCACTGTAGTGGCACTGATGGGCACTGATGAGTACTGTAGTGGGACTGATGAGCACTATAGGGCACCGATGAGCACTGTAGATCACACAGAATCAATCAACTTGAGCTGAAAACTCATGCTGCTGAAATGTGTTTCTCTCCTCTTCTCACACACTTCATCGGTGTGAGGAGAGAAGAGAGCTGAACCAGGCATGACCGCGGTTTGTTTACAAAGTGATCACTCCATTCATGTGGTAAAGGGCTGCTGTATTCGGCTCATTACCCTGATCCGTGATATGCTGGATCCTGTAGACTTCCGGGTGTGCGCCCCATCATATGACGACCTCCCAGAACTACCCGGCTGTGCTGTAGCGATCACTCAGCTATAGCGCGGTTGGCAAGCGGTTAAAGGCCTTAATGATATAAAGGTCAAGGACATAGATGAGTTTATTACAGACAGAGCAGACATTCCAAAGCTGTGGGTGGAGAAGAGTGAAGGAAAAAAAGATTAAGGAGAGAAGACACAACTGTGACAAGAAAAGATTGAGAGCACATTTTACAGAGTGTAAAAATTAGGAAGAAGACTGGGTAAGACAAAAAAGAGCCAAATGGGGAAACAAGGTCACCTGCAGTCTGTTTTGTGTTTTGCAAAATAGTTTGCAGGTTTTCGCTTTGTACATTTGTTGAAATACAAAGCAGACGTGCACCACTCAATCAAAGAAAAAACACTTTATGCAAAGGAAATTAGCCTATGCCACCCCAGCCTGTGGCCCCAGCCTGTGCTTGCCCCATAAGGGTGGTTTTGATTTATACTGTGATGGGTGTGGGTAGTACTAGCCATGCAATTGATTTAATTTTGAGGATGTGTGCTAAAAATTACACGCCTAGGTGAACCTAAAAGAAGCTGCCAACACTGAAATTTGGACACCCGATGTGTACAAAGTTCATTAAATGAAAATAGTGCGGTGATAAATACAAATATAAACATAAAACTCAATCAAGTAAAAATTTATAATATTGCGACAACAAATAAATAAATAAAGTCCACCCCACACACTGTGAGTAAACCTAAATGCTGAAGACCATCTACAGTATGTATCGTCAAGAAGGCAAACTACCCTGTTTACCAGAAGAAAATAATCCTATTTTTATTAATGATCATACAACACTCAAAAATGATGGGTACATCAATTTTGACAATGAGTGATCCCACATGTCTTGGCAGTGAGTCATATAGTGGACACATGGCTTACATAAAAAGAGTATATAGTGTAGAATTTATCAAATCACCACTGTTAAATTAATAAGTGCGCACTCACATGTGACAAAAGCAATCATGAGAAAAATGTGCACAAATTTATAGGAGGCACAGCAACAAAGTACAGTATATACCAAACCAAAACACTTATGCCCTGTACACACCGTTGGGCATTGATCGGACATTCCGACAACAAAATCCATGGATTTTTTCTGACAGATGTTGGCTCAAACTTGTCTTGCATACAAAGTCGCACAAAGTTGTCGGAAAATCCAATCGTTCTGAACGCGGTGACGTAAAACATGTACATCGGGACTATAAACGGGGCAATAGCCAATAGCTTTCGTCTTTTAATTTATTCTTAGCATGCGTGGCACTTTGCCGTCGGATTTGTCTACACACGATCGGAATTTAAAGGATCAGATTTTGTTGTCAGAAAATTTTATAGCATGCTCTCAAACTTTGTGTGTCGGAAATTCTGATGGAAAAAGTCAGATAGAGCCCATACACGGTCGGAATTTCCGACAACAATGGCTTACATAAAAAGAGTATATAGTGTAGAATTTATCAAATCACCACTGTTAAATTAATAAGTGCGCACTCACATGTGACAAAAACAATTGTGAGAAAAATGTGCACAAATTTCTAGGAGGTGCAGCAACAAAGTATATACCAAACTAAAACACTTAGTTAAATTGGAGTTCCGCTGCCAGAAAATAAATTAAAATTCAGAAGCTGCAAATACTGTAGCTGCTGACTTTTAATATATGGACATTTACCTGTCCAGGGAGCCTTTGATCTTCGGATCGACTCATGGGTGCTGCATCCACCATTCCTGGTAAGGGAACCAGGCTGTGAAGACTTTCGGCTTCACTCCTGGTTCCCTACTGCGCATGCTCGAGTTGCACTGCGTGTTCTGAATGGTCCCTGCTGTCCTCTGGGACTTGTCTGTCTCCCAGAAGACAGCGGAGGGGAAGGAGGATGGACCGGACATGGCGTAGATCACCGCAGAAAGTGCAGCGATCTATGCCCAGAAGTGGGAGCAAATACCTGGATTTGACAGGTATCTGCTCCCCCCTCCCCCCCTGAAAGGTGCCAAATGTGGTGGTGCTGGAGGGGGGGAGAAATACGATAAGCGGAAGTTCCATTTCTGGGTGGAACTCCGCTTTAACAATGGAGCCCAAAGGCTCAGAGGAGACACCCAACCTGCTTACCAAAGTTAAAGTGCCTATCTGCATATGAATTATCAGAGTAAGCTTGACATCAATGCAGCCAACAAGTTGAAGGGGGAAGATCCACTCCATTTAGCAACTGGACACAAAATAAAACATTCAATAAATAAACTGATTTATTAAAATACAGTGATGCGATCACCTAAAAAAAGTTGCAATACCGCCACAGTGTATTAAACTCAATCACAGGGAATATTCATAGACCAATGTGTGATGACATCAGCACATCATGGCTCCAATGTTTTACTCAGAAGATGATAAAACTAGACAAGTGTAGTTTGTTTCGTTCCGAATTGAACTTCGGACGAATTTTCATTTTTTGAAAATTCGTAATTTTGAAAATTCGAAAATCCGTAAATATTTAAGAAAATCTGAAAATTCAAAAGAATAACTAACTAACTAACTAATAATAACTAACTATTAAATTATAGGTATTGGAATTTCTTTTAAAATTTGGCTGTTAGTGAACGTAATGAATACGAATTTATCCAAAGTTACAAATTATCCAAAATAACAAATGCCACATATAAACAAATGGAACAGAACAAATTAATAATAAATAATAATAATAATAATAATAATAATACATTTTTATTATTTGTATTGTTTATTATTATTAATTTGTTACATCCTATTCTTTTAGATACGGCATTCGTTATTTTGGATAATTTGTAACTTCGGATAAATTTGTATTCGTTACGTTCACTAAAAGTCAAATTCCAATACCTATAATTTAATAGTTAGTACTAGTTAAGTTATTATTAGTTAGTTATTATTTCAGATTTTCGAATTTTAGGGTTTTCGGATTTTCGGATTTTCAAATTTACACATTTACAAATTCATGAATTTACAAATTTACGAATTTTAGAATTTACAAATTTAAGAATTTTCCAATAATAGAATTTATGAATATTCGGAAAAATTTGTTAAATGGATCGGATATTTCTGAAATAATGAATTTGTCGAAATTAGTTAAAAAACGAATTTGGAACGAAACGAATTGCACATGTCTATAAAAAAGAATATAACATAAAATAAAAGACCAGAAGGCGCATGCGCGGCGGCACCTAAGATGGAGCTCCGTCCCGCCTCAGCAGACCGGATCGAAAATTCGGCACTTGGACCGGCGATCGGAACCTGGAACTGCCTCACACGGCCACCGGAACCCCTGAGGACATTCCCGATGTACTCGGGAGCGGTAAGGAGAAACCTAAAACCGGCCTTTGAAGCCGCATTACCGCAGGCCGAGACTGCCAAGATGGCGACCGCGCCCCTCGGCTCTCCTCAGGCTGCACGGCCGAATCCCCCATACACGGCCTCCCCCTCCCTGCTTCAGCCAGATCACCCTACAAGCAACATCCCATCAAACCCAGCATCCCCAGCGTCCACCGCTTCTCTCCTGGAGCATAACCTGACAAGCCTGGGGTATTCCCCAATGGATGCAGGCCCTCCCCAGTCTCACCAACTACTACAGCATGGGGATTCAGGCCTACCCCAGCCAGCATCAGTAGCAGACCTATATACCAAGTTTGCAGAACTACTGGACAGAGGCCTTCATAATACTGCACACAAAATAACCAGTGACATTAAAGCAGATCTCCAGAACATTGGCACCCGCATGGAAATCATTGAATCTAATCTTGACTCCACGATTTCCAGAACAAACCAAAATACTGCATGTATACAGACCTTGCAGGAACAACTAGAGACTGCTAATGCTAAGATTGATGACCTTGAAAACCGTAACCGAAGATACAATTTTAGGGTCAGGGGGCTCCCTGAATCCTACAAGGACATCCCTGAGACTATAAAATCGTTCATTAAGGATTTGCTCCCAGACACCCCACAGCACAGGCTTGAGCTGGATCGGGCCCACAGAGCACACCGACCTCCTAGAGCTGACGGCCTCCCCCGTGACGTCGTGGTGAAACCACATTTCTTCTCGATCAAAGAAGAGGTCATGAGGAAATCGAGATCCATGTCTGAAATCTTGTTCCAGGGACACCGCCTGCAAATATTTGCTGACTTATCCCCCTCGACTATACAAAAACGGAGAACCCTAAAGCCACTTCTCCAAATCCTGATGGACAGAGAAATCAAATACTGGTGGCTATTCCCGTTTCAACCCAAATTACTCCACAAAGGCAAGGCATATACCTTCGGATCCCTGCAGGAAGGAGAAAAGCTTTTTCTTCAACTAGGCTTCATCAACCAGGACGCGACTGCACGCCACCCAGGAAATCAACCCAACGCGGCAAAGAGACACCTACCCACGAGTCCCCTGAATCCGGTTTGGGAAAAAGCAAGAACCAAGAAATCCAAGGAAACTAATCCTCCGTGAACTCCTGTCCTCACTTTTTCTTCGGAACTCAATTTTTTCTTTTTGACATCAACCTATATTTAGTAACCCCCTTTTTGCCCGCCCCCCTTCAGTTGTTCGCTGAAGGGGTGGGGTCTCCCCGTTTGTGACCCCCGAGATGAGTGTCGAGTCTGGACACCCTTACGCCTCTTTTGAGGCGATCTCGGGGGGCACGATCCTTGGGGACGTTGTTAACCCATACTTTTCATCATACACTGTCTGTGATCTACACCTCCACAGCTTTTGGTCAGTCCGGGTGGGTAGAGAGGAGGGTGGGTACCCGTCCTGCTAGTCTGACCCCGGGATTTATTCTCAATAACCCATGCTAACTCTGGAGGTCCCCTAGTAATGCCTCTCCCCAATCTCCCCTGCTATTCCAGGTCCCTTTGCACAGTTCTAATACCAGTTTATTAGTTAGTTTAATGTTATGCTGACCTGTACATCTTCTCCGCCAGGCTCTACTTAAAGTGAATGCTTATCTTTGCCGGAGGTTGAGATGTATGTGTTGGACCAAGTGCCTATTTCTAGGATCTTAATTTTAAATAATTTACTAGAAGGTCCCTCTGCTGGGGCGGTGTTCATGCCCCCTTTCTGCCTAGTGGTTTTTGGTACTCCAACGGCCACTGGACAGAACCAATCTCTTCCTACTGGAGAGATTCTTCTGTGACTCACTCTTCCTGATGGAGGACCCTGTCCCCTCCACTCTCCGGGGAACTCCCTTGCTCCCCGTCTTTCCTCTTTACCTTCCTGCTTTCCTTCTCTGCTTATATTCTAATGTGTTTTTCACCACAGGAGTCCTCTGGGGGGACTACTTTAGACGTTTACTGCTGCTCTCACCGCTCTCAGCTCACCGTTTGAGGAGCCTTGGAACCCGTGGACACAGGATGGTGAGTGTTGTTGATTGCCCAGCTCTGCTCTTACCTCTGCTCAATGGCTAATGACACACCTGTAAACGTGGCCCTTAAAATAGTGTCCCATAATGCCCAAGGCCTGAACTCCCAGTCCAAAAGACCCAAAGTCTTTCAATACCTACATTCCCAAAAAGCAGATGTGATCCTTCTGCAGGAAACTCACTTTCCTAGAAGTTTTAACCCTACATTCATCCACTCCAAATTCCCCTTCTTTAAACTTGCCAATGCTGAGAACAAAACAAAGGGGGTGGGTATTTTTATTTCCAAACGATGCAAATTTACCTCCAAATCTGAATTTAGGGACCCAGACGGGCGCTATCTTCTCTTAGTGGGGGAATTAGACAATCAATTATACTCTCTAATTTCGTATTATGCTCCCAATAGGGGCCAGTTTGCTTTCTTCCAAAACATGTTCTCAACATTAACGCCACTATTGGAAGGCACAGTGATTTATGGAGGCGATTCTAACTCGGCCTTTGACCAGGGCATGGACAAATCACGTCCCCTGGGCAAGCGCCTCATTAGACCGACAAAACAGAGCCTACGCATAGCTAAACTTATCTTCCAGCAGGGACTGATAGACATTTGGAGGGAAGTAAATCCTACATTGCGAGACTACACCCATTTCTCCAACCCCCATAGCTCGTTCGCAAGAATCGATGACATCCTTATAGCCTCAGCATCCATTCCACTAACACACAAGGCATATATTAAAGACGTAGTCTGGTCGGACCACTCGATGGTGATTCTTGTACTTCGGCGCCCGAGGGGCCATAAACCTACTCGAAGATGGAGGCTTAACGAGTCCATCCTGAGTGATCCGATCAGATCGAAAGCTATTGAAACCAACATACGCAACTACTTCCTCATTAATGATACAGCAGATACTAGCCCCTCTTGCCTCTGGGCAGCTCATAAAGCAGTGATAAGAGGACACCTGATCCAATTAGCCTCTCAAATTAATAAAGAAAACAAAACAGACATAGAAAAGCTGGATAGGGAATATACAGCCTTAATTAAACAACACAAAGCGGACCGAAATGCAGTTCCTATCACCCAGCTGGATGCAGCACGCACAGCCCTAAACCTCGCCTTAACCACTAAGGCTGAAAAATGGCTTAGGTGGAATAGAAACAGATACTATAGCAATGGCGACCGCATCGGTCCTATGCTGGCAGGCAAATTATCCCCGAAATTTCGATCTCCGGCCCTACCAAAGATCAGGATTCAGGGTGGTACCCTGTCCCAAAACCCACAACGGATAATGGGAGAATTCCTAACCTTCTATAAATCCCTATACAGTAGTGGAAGCAGCCCTTCTACTGAGGCCATGGACCTCTTCCTAAACAGCATTCAGATTCCCAAACTAGAAGCTAGGCACCGCCAGATTCTGGATTCTCCTATCTCTGCCGAAGAAATTTGCACGGTCATCAAAAACCTGAAATCACACTCAGCCCCTGGCCCAGATGGCTTCTCTATACCATATTACAAATCATTTTCTACCTTACTCGCCCCATACATGGCTAGATTCTTCAATGCTCTTAGGAAGGGGGATCCCCTCGATACATCACTTAACACGGCCTACATCACGGTCCTCCCCAAACCAGATAAAGACCCCAGCTCTGTCAGTAACTACAGACCAATATCCCTCATCAACAATGATTTAAAGATCTTGACTAAAATCCTTGCGGACCGCCTGTCTTCCTTCATTAGCATTTACATTAATAAAGACCAAGTGGGCTTCATACCGGGGAGACAGGGGCCCGACCAAATACGAAGAGCGATAGACATAGTTTCCCTTATAAATTCCAACTGGGATGGGGGCTCATCCAGGCAGGGGTGTCTTCTGTCTCTGGACTTACAGAAAGCGTTTGACGCCGTCCAATGGCCCTACATTTTCCATCTACTACAAAAATGGGGATTTGGGGATTCATTCCTCAATGTCATTCACGCATTATACTCAACCCCATCAGCTCAGGTGCGTCTGCAGGGGTTCTACTCAGACTCCTTCCCCATAGCCAGAGGCACAAGACAGGGGTGCCCACTCTCCCCGTTGATCTTCGCCATAGCAATCGAATCCCTGGCGATTGCCATCAGAAACAACCCAAACATTCAAGGCATTCAAAGCGGCCCCAAGTGTCATAAATGTGCATTATTTGCTGATGACATCTTACTATTTGTATCTTCTCCGCTGACATCGCTCCCCATTATCTGCCGTCTCTTGGATGATTTTGGGAAGATCTCAGGCCTTAAAGTAAATTACGACAAATCCCAGGCACTTAATATCAATATCCCAGATCCTCTCCTGGCCAGGCTCAGGGACAGCTTTCGGTTCTCATGGAGCGATTCTTCCATTTCATATTTAGGGATACAGCTGACTCCTAAGATTTAACTCCTTTACCAAGCCAATTATCCCCCTCTTTATAAAAAACTTGAGGAGGACCTATCTCGTTGGTCCAGGCTGTCCCTGACCTGGCTAGGCAGGATCAACACGATCAAGATGACACTGCTCCCCCGCATCCTATACTATTTTAGAGCTCTTCCGATACCAGTAGACACTATCCGCCTTAAACGCTTCCAGGCCAACATTGTTAAATACATTTGGGGTAAAGGGGACACAGATTCTCTAAAACGACCCTGTTTAGACCTAGGTCAGAGGGCGGCTTGGGTCTACCAAACCTACTCTGGTACCTACAAGCGGCTCAATTGGCCCAGATTTCTACAGTCTACTCTCGATGGGAACATCCTGATTGGATCCACATAGAGAGGCAAGCAGTCCCCCACCACACCCTAGACTTCCTCCTCTGGATCCCAAAGAAACTTAGACCCCCCATCCTCTCCCCAACATTGTCACATTCCTTTACATTATGGGACAGAATGAAAAGCAACAACCGCTTGATATCCCCAACGACACCATTACAGCACCTGTTCCACAATCCCGATTTCCCCCCGGGTCTCAATATCTCCGCTTTTAAATGGTGGCTCGACAAAGGGATGTATAGAATAGGACACTTCCTTAGACCTTTAGGTCCACTCTCTAAAGCTTTCTGTGTCAGCAGACTCGACATGCCACAATCAGAATCCTTTCGATTCACCCAAATTTCAAGCTATTTACACAATAAATGTAGGTCCCTACCAAATGGACCCCAAATGACTCCTTATGAAATATGGTGTGGCCAGGCCAGCGAGCAGAGGGGGGGCATCTCGGTGATTTACAAGGCACTATCCTCTGCACAACTCAAGGCACCTTACATGCTAGCCTGGGAAGGGGATCTTTCTCAAAGCTGGCAGCTGGAAACTTGGCACAGGAATTTCTCCCAGTCTTACAAAGGCATTTTAAACACTGGTCTAGTAGAGGCTAGCTTAAAGGTTCTAACTAGATGGTACCTGGTGCCCTCCAAATTAGCTCGCTTCTACCCTTCGGCTTCACCCCTCTGTTTTCGGGGATGTGGCCTGAGGGGAGACATGCTTCACACATGGTGGACCTGTCCTAGGATTAGACAATTCTGGCACAGGATTTTCAGTTGGATTAGTAGGATAGCCGAAAGGCCTGTGCAGGTGTCCCCGCTGGTAGCACTCCTCAACTTCCCAGTAAGAGAAGTCCCCAGGGTTATGCAACGCCTCATCTTCTTCATCATTCTAGGAGCTAAAATCACTCTGGCCAAAGCCTGGAAAAAACCCTCAGTCTCAACAATCCTAGCCAAGAGAAAGATCTCTTGGATTATGAACCAAGAAAAAATGGCTAGTGTAATCCTGGAAAGCTCAACCAAGTTCAAACTAATTTGGGAACCCTGGGCAAACTACATTGGAGTCACGCTTTGACTCTCACACAGAGCAGCCACATTTGGATATATCTATACCCCCCCAGTTGACTCCTAGGCAGCTCTTTCAACCTTCATCTCCTCTGCCTTCTCTCCCCCCTTTTCTTTCTATTCTTTCTCTTTTTCTTCTCTCCATACGCCTTTTGTCCTTTTCTCTTCCCACCTTCCCTCCTTACTGATGGTCTCGGGCATTGGACTGTTTTCAAACGGCCATGACCTGGGCCTCGGCCGGGGGCCATCTTGTGTTGGCCCCCGGTCCTGGCCCTGACTGTAACAGCTATATTGGAGTTCATACTCCCTGTCTTCTAATTTACTTATTTTCATCATCAACTATTTAGTTATTATTGTAGAACAGTTGCTATAAGAGCTCGTTATTGATCAGAAGACATCGGATCAACTCACACACCCACTGCGGTGAGCATAAATTTAGTAGCCTCGGATAATATCTCCTCCATCCCTCTCAGAGAATCGATCTTCTTCTTTCTCTAGTTGGAGGGAGGTCACAGTGTGTCCCCAATTGGGGTGGCGGACCACTTCCTCCCACTATCGAATATATTATCCACCATATCTGATCATATGTCTTCTCATGATTACCAAATGCAAAGTTCATGTCTAACTACGTCTACTCTGTATTATGATGTTATGTACTCCTAAACTTCATTAAGTTGTTTGTCAAGCGACCGTGTTGGTCGTCTGTATAACGTTGACTCGAGATGTAGTCATGTCATGCACTGTTCTCCCTTCCCCCCTTTTCCCCCTTCTAATTTTCCTTTTTTGAAAATAAAAATATATTGAAACAAAATAAAAGACCAGAATATAAAAGAGTAAAACAGAACAAAATAGAAAATAGGAGAACAGAATAGAATATAATAGAAACTAATATAGTAGAAAAGAATAAAAGAAAGAATAAAATAAAATAGAATATAACCATCTTCTGAAATTCGAATTTCAAATAGAAGAAATTTGAATTCTAATACATAAGAAAAGAAAAGAAAAAAATAGAAAAAAAGAATAGAATAGAACTAGAATAAAAATTAGAATAAAAATAGCATTTTAATATGTTTTAAATCTGGAAAAACCTGTAAGTACAATAAGGGTTACTCTATTGTGATAGATCACCTTTTAGGATAAAAAAATATAAAATTACATAAAGTACAAAATACATGATTTTGGCTGAAATAAGAAAAACCATCCATTAAGTTAAACTTTTCAAAATTCCAGTGAGATTCCATATTAGATACAAATGGAGCTACCACTTTGTTTTCTATTTCTCCTATCAGGCACAGCATCAATCCTGCCACACCTTGGAAGAAGTACAATCTACCTTGAAAGTCCTCCACCTGTCCTCCCCGACCCTATTCTGGAAAAACTACAATCTACTTGTTCATGTAGATGCATAATCTCTCACTCTCCCTTAAAATTCATCTCTGCCTCGTTGAACCATAGGTTACAACACCCCCATAAACAAGGATGATACTCATCTCCATTTTACCCACCCCCATCCCCTATGGGCTGACATCCAAAGATCAAAGCTGAGGATTATGCCTTGTCTTGGAATAGTGTGATTGTGACCAAAATAAAACACTCGTAAAATTTCGCTGCTACTTTTGTTGCTTCTTATGTCGTGTACACACGAGCGGACTTCTCGTCGGACTGAATTCCGAAGGACTTTTCGACAGGGTTCCGACAACATTTCAACGAAACAGACTTGCCTACACACGATCACACCAAAGTCTGACTGATTCGAACATCATGACGTACGACTGGACTAGAATAAGGAAGTTCATAGCCAGTAGCCAATAGCTGCCCTTGCGTCATTTTTTGTCCGTTGGACTAGCATACAGACGAACGGATTTTTCGTTAGGACTCGAGTCTATCGGAAAGATTTGAAACACGTTCTATTTCTAAAGTCTGTCAGATTTTTCGACAGAAAAGGTCAGATGAAGCCCACACACGATCGAATTGTCCGACAGATTCGTTCCGTTGGACCTTTGATGTTGAAAAGTCCGGTCGTGTGTACACGGCATTACACAATGATTTTTTTTGCACTTCACTTGTCCAAGTAGTACTATCACCTTAACAGCTACACTGCTTGAATTGTGTTACAACTGCTATAGCCGGCCGGCTTAAGACTCTCCAATGCATATTCTTGTTTCAATGTTTTTTATTGAAATTTTACATGAACAGAAAAAAGATGATGGTATGAATATACAAGTAAACAGAACATGTCATACAATAGAGCATATTGTCAGTACACAATGAACAATGGTGAATGATTATCACATTGCCAAATATAATTGGACCCAATAAGAATTGTTACCTCTGAACTTAGGGTAAAGGATGCTGCTCCCTCCCCCGGCACCCCATCTGGGAACAAGCTGTGTCGAAAGGGAAGCATACAGATCCCTCCCCCTTTCATTCATTCCCTATTTTAATTCCATACAGTATATTAGGTTACCAGGTATACATGCACCATTGTTGTGGTGCCTTTGTAGCATGAATATCATACTCTCCTATTCACACATTAAATGGTTATAGAAGCTAACTTACGTCAACTGGACGTTTAATGTTTATAGGTGGTTTAATTGCTTATTATTCCTTGTTATAAACGTTGAACAAAGTGTAAAAGTAGGATAATCTAGTATCCCATTTGTAATAAGTGATATCATCTTAGAAATAAAGAGAAAGAAAGAAAACAGAAAGAGAAAAGGAGAAGAAGGAAGAAGAGAATGTTTGGTCTACAGTCTCTATTATTTGAGTAATATTATTATTCAATCTCAGTGCTGTTATTTTTATTTTTGTCCCTAATTATGCTGTTTCATCTGTACCATTCAACCCAATGATTCCTGTAAGGATGTTAGAGTGCTGCTTTAAAATATGTTATACAGGAAGAAATGTATTTTGCTTTGTTATGCAGAAAATTAGAAGTACAAAGATTATTTGCGAGCTATGTACTTGAACAGGATGTACGTGTGGTTAGCCTGACATTTTAATATAGACAATGAATAACAAAGTTATAACATGTTAGAAATTGGGTGTCTGGAACATTGGCAGATTGCCTAGCATACGTGGTCACATATATATAAACTTATATTTAGATATAGCCTGAGGGATATCTCTAGGCATCTAGGCAGAATATGCAATTTATGACGTTTTATGCTTATTTTTTCATAAAGTTTATGGTTCAAACTCATTGGCTGATAATAAGAGGGAGCTTTTTCTCTCTCTCTGTAAGTGTATAAGATATATGCAAATCCAGCAAACCATTGTAATTTTTATTCACCATCCCATGTGTGTGTCTTGATTAGTAAGAGTAAGAGGAGTAATAATTATTATAAGTATCATTGTGACATTAAGGATATTGTGAAATAATTATGGAAAATAAATTAGGGAAGGATGTTCCTGAAGGTGAGCGGGACCAACCTTCCCCCTTGATTTTGTAAAAGGCACTTGTGGGGCAAAATGTGTTGATCCTTTTTTGGAAAATGTACAAACTCGTGCACATCCGTTGTATCTTTCAGGCTTGGGGTCATTGGGTCCGTGTTCCCTGGAAGATTGGGAGGAGGTAATGAAAATTTGTGGGATGCATAAACGACACAATTACCCCCGGGTGACTAGGATTGTAAATATATGATGACATGTTGTAAAATGTACTAAAGGAAAGACAGGGAGAAAGAAGTGAGGGAAGCAAAAAAGAAAAGAAAAATCAGAAGAACTAGCTATAGCATTACAAGAAGTAGAGTCTGCGGGTCAAATAATGTTTCGTTCTGCAAACAAAGAGAAGGAACCCTTTAAGGCCCTTCCTTTGATCACGATAGGTAATATTCAGGTTCCGATCCCCCTCCCCATCGGCTAATTAAAGATATAAGGGACACCTGCCCTAAACCTAGAAAGGATCCCAGAGCTGCTGCAGCTTTTCTAAAAAGGTATTGTACAGGAGCTAGGATGAGTGCAGAAAATATCCAAATCATTATTCAAGCAGTATACCCTGAAACCACGGTTGAATTTGATGTAGTGGCAGATCTTATCACGGCAGATCCCTATGACAAACCTGAAGGGTGGGATATTTTTTGGGGCCAACTAGGACTAGCTTGGCAGAAAGCATACAAGTGTACACACTATGTTGTCTTGCAAACAAAATCCAGGGGAAGATTTTTACTCTACATAAAATATATCACTCACTGATCATAGGTTTATCACTTCAGAATGTACAGAGGGTTGCTCAATGGGTATTAATGGAACTGATGTCCAACATAAAGTGACTCCTCCATTACAAGTTGGTACATTACAGGACGAACCTCTTACAACTATGTGTTTTGCTGTTTTGACTGACTGACCTTTCCCTAATGGGAAGAGACTTAATGTCTGCTTTAAGAATCAATATAAGATTTGACCAAGAAGGTGGATTGACAGCAAAGTCTCCACTATGTGACTTGACTAATCCTAAATATCAAGACTTCAGGGGACATTACATGCTTCTACCTGGACCGCTAGAAAATCACTCAATTTGGCCTAAGGACAAAACCTCTGTAGGACATCTTAATCGTACACCTTACTCTCCTACTTTCAAACCCAACACAATATCACACTTCCAAAAACAATATCCCCCTACAGAAGAAAAACTGCAGGGCATTTCACCATTGATTGAAGAATACAAAAAGGAAGGCATACTAAAGGAAATAGTTAGTCCATGGAACACATTTTTTTTTTTTAGTGTACCGGTTGGGGAGGATGCACAAAGGATCTTTGGTTTTGTTTGGGGCCGGGTCAATTGGACACGGCTCCCACAAGAATTTGTTGACAGCCCAGCAGCCTTCTCTATGGTATTGAAACAATCCCTTGATGACTGGACACCTCCTCAGGGTTCCATACTGCTTCAATATGTGGATGACCTACTGCAGTGTAGTGAGAGCCAGGGACACTGTGAGTCCAACTCTGAGCATCGCCTCGCCTCAGAAGGTCATTTGGTGTCTTGCAAAAAGATCCAGTGATGCAGGTCGCAGGTTGAGTATTTGGGGTGTATAATCAAACAAGGGGAACATTTGGTGTCACCGGCTCTGGTCAAAGTACTTACATGCCTCAGTCCCCCGAAGGAGAAGGCCGCGCTTTTCTCCTTCCTCGGCTCGATTGTCTACTACAGACAATGGATACCTGATTGCTCACACTGGGATTTGATCCTTAGAGCAGCTACGTTGTTGGGCTCTCCAAAAATGATTAATTGGACTGAGGAAATGCTACAAGCATTTACCACCCGCACTGCGTCCCTCTCAAGGGCACCTGCATTGGGTCTTACCCGTGCAGGTTCAGGGGATGCCCTCTTGCCCTCAAGCTCTCGGGGCTTGTGCAATGGCTGTAAAGGAGGCATCCAAATTAACATTGGGAGGGCAGACAACATTATACACAACACATTCGGTAGTTCACCTTATGCAGAACATGAGTACTCAGCATATGACAGCACAACGTACAAGTGGCTATGAAGTTATACTCTTTAACACACAACATCTTGAAATCAAATCATGTTCAGAGACCACACCACAAGTCAGGTTTCTACACTCTCTCTTGCATCTTTCAGAAATGGATCCTATTCCTCAACATGACTGTAATCAACAGCTTTTAGAATCTACTTCACCACCTTTTGATTTAAAAACACAACCCCAACCATGATTACCTACATGTACTAGCTGTACACGTCCTGACGATCACACATACAAGACTGGTTACTCAGTTGTCATGCTCCCAGACATTATCTTAGCAAGTAAACCACTGCGAGTAACTTCAGTGCAACTCCTCTTTGAAGAACAGGATGTGAATGTTTACACAGATAGCATGTGGGCGCTTTATTGAAACGCTCCTTCTTCCTCACCACATGAATGTAATTAAGGTTCACGGGCACTCATATGACAAAACAGAAATAGCAAAAGGGAATGCACTTGCTGATAGGTTGATTTGTTAGGTATTCAATGGAAACTACACATCCCTTATCATCCCCAAAGTGCAGGAGGAGTAGTAGAAAAGATGAACAGAAATATTAAAGATAAACTAAAGAAAGCGACAGGAGGAACTTTGAGAAACTGGTTCGATTTTCTTCCCGCAATACTTTTCCAAATCCGTACCTCACCCCATTCTAGAAACAGCTTATCCCCTTATGAGATATTAATAGGAAAATCAACACAGAGGAAATAGATAGAAATAGGAGAGGAACCTAATCTATATTCTTTACAGGAAGAGTGCGTGAAAAACCTGGTAAGTAGCTTTACAGAAAATTATGACAAGGTAGCTGTCACCTTTACTCCTCTCTCCACAGAACCAACACATCCTTTTATACCCAGAGACAGGGTGTTGGTCAAGCAACTAGCAGCAAGAAGATCTTCCTAGGATCTTTTGAAGTATTTAAAGTTGCAAGAACAGCAGTCCTGACTGACCAGAGCCCACAATGGATCTACAAATCAAGGATAAAGAAAGCCCCTGATCACTGAAAAATATACATGTCCACAGATGAAACAATGGAGCTCTAATTCTCTCAATAACAGGAACCCCCTACAGACTCTGGTTCTCCCCCTGTTCCCCAAATAGGTAAAGTGACTTGGCAGATTATTTTTCCCCCTTTCCCCCCTTAAAAGAAACTTATCAATCTGCCTATCAGCTTTTTCAATGACATGTATAATATGTTCTTTTGTTTCTATGCTTTACACAAAACAAAGATGGTATAATGAATAATATTGGTGATCAATTCAGACTTTTCATCTTTTATGATCAAAGGAGGGATTGTAAGGATGTTAGAGGCTGCTTTAAAATATGTTATACAGAAAGAAATGTATTTTGCTTTCTTATGCAGAAAATTAGAAGTGCAAAGATTTTTTGCGAGCTATGTACTTGAACAGGATGTACGTGTGGTTAGCCTGACATTTTAATATAGACAATGAATAACAAAGTTATAACATGTTAGAAATTGGGTGTCTGGAACATTGGCAGATTGCCTAGCATACGTGGTCACATATATATAAACTTATATTTAGATATAGCCTGAGGGATATCTCTAGGCAGAATATGCAATTTATGACGGTTTATGCTTATTTTTTCATAAAGTCTATGCTTCAATCTCATTGGCTGATAATAAGAGGGAGCTTTTTCTCTCTCTCTGTAAGTGTATAAGATATATGCAAACCCAGTAAACCACTGTAATTTTGATTCACCATCCCATGTGTGTGTCTTGATTACCCGATCGATCAGAGAGTTCTATCCATACACCCATAGGTCCAACCCGGGTTCAAAGGAGAAATAGGGGCGGCTTAACAATTCCATTTAGAATGCATATTTTGGTAGTTGCCTTGCGTGGATGCGAACATTAGTTCATAGTTTTCGTGAGTATTGGTCGTCTCTACTACTTCTGTAAGTGAGGGTGGTCCTGGGTCTTTCCAGTGCCGCAAAATTGTCATTCTAGTACTAAGTAACAAATGTGTGATTAGGACCCTTGAATCCATTGGGACATTCTCCATACCCAAGGACAGAATCGCCATTCCAACAAAAAGTGGAATACACAGCCCTGTGATATGTGTAATTAAGTTTTGTATTTTGGACCAAAGGTCATTGATCCCTGGGCACTTCCATATTATATGGTATAGTATTCCTTTGCTTCCGCAGTTTCTCCAACAAAGTGGGGAAGCCTGAGGACTAAATTTGGAAATTTGATAGGGCGTCAGATACCAAGGTAACAATAGTTTGTGGGTAAGCTCCCACAAATTAGCACTCTTAGTTGCCGTATATGTAATATGTAATGCTTTCTTCCATTGTTCCATGGAATAAGACATACCCATATCTTGTTCCCATGCTTTGATATGCGTATTCTTAACATATTCATTTTTATCATGTAACACAGTATAAAATAAAGAGATGCCTTTGATTTTGGTAGTAAGGCTAGTTAGGTATAAAGCTATTCTCCAAGGTAAGTAAATGGTGGAATGGGGATTAGTGTGGAGGAAATGAGTAATTTGTATATATTGGTTCCTCTCCTCTAGCCCATATTCTATTTGTAGAGACCTAAATGTTTTCATTGTGGGGCCTACATTTAGGTCCTCTGTTGTTGTTATTTCTTTAGCTACCCATTGTGATTAGGGATGAGCCGAACACCCCCCTGTTTGGTTCGCACCAGAACATGCGAACAGGAAAAAAGTTTGTTCGAACGCACAAACACCATTAAAGTCTATGGGACACGAACATGAATAATCAAAAGTACTAATTTTAAAGGCTTATATGCAAGTTATTGTCATAAAAAGTGTTTGGGGACCCGGGTCCTGCCCCAGGGGACATGGATCAATGCAAAAAAAGTTTTAAAATGGCCGTTTTTTCAGGAGCAGTGATTTTTATAATGCTTAAAGTCAAACAATAAAAGTGTAATATCCCTTTAAATTTCGTAGCTGGGAGGTGTCTATAGTATGCCTGTAAAGGGGCACATGTTTCCCGTGTTTAGAACAGTCTGACAGCAAAATGACATTTCAAAGGAAAAAAAGTCATTTAAAACTACTCGCGGCTATTGCATTGTCGGTCCGAGAATACACATAGAAGTTCATTCATAAAAACAGCATGGGAATTCCCCACAGGAGAACCCCGAACCAAAATTGAAAAAAAAAAAAATGACGTGGGGTCCCCCTAAATTCCATACCAGGCCCTTCAAGTCTGGTATGGATATTAAGGGGAACCCCGGCCAAATTAAAAAAAAAATGACGTGGGGGTCCCCCTAAATTCCATACCAGACCCTTCAGGTCTGGTATGGATTTTAAGGGGAATCCCTGCACCAAAATTTTTTAAAAAAACGGCGTGGGGTCCCCCCAAAAATCCATACCAGACCCTTATTCGAGCACGCAACCTGGCAGGCCGCAGGAAAAGAGGGGGGATGAGAGAGTGCCCCCCCTCCTGAACTGTACCAGGCCACATGCCCTCAACATTGGGAGGGTGCTTTGGGGTAGCCCCAAAACACCTTGTCCCCATGTTGATGAGGACAAGGGCCTCATCCCCACAACCCTGGCCGGTGGTTGTGGGGGTCTGCGGGCGGGGGGCTTATCTGAATCTGGAAGCCCCCTTTAATAAGGTGACCCCCAGATCCCGCCCCCCCTGTGTGAAATGGTAAGGGGGTACTACCATTTCACTAAAAAACTGTCAAAAATGTTAAAAAGGACAAGAGACAGTTTTTGACAATTTCTTTATTTAAATGCTTCTTCTTTCTTCTTTCTTCTATCTTCCTTCATCTTCTTCTTCTTCTTCTGGCTCTTCTGGTTCTTCCTCCAGTGTTCTCGTCCAGCATCTCCTCCGCGGCGTCTTCTATCTTCTTCTCCTCGGCCCGCTCCGCACCCATGGCATGGGGGGAGGCTCCCACTCTTCTCTTCATCTTCTTCTCTTCTTCATCTTCTTCTTCATCTTCTTCTATTTTTCATCTTCTTCTCCGGGCTGCTCCGCATCCATGGCATGGAGGGAGGCTCCCGCTGTGTGATGCGTCTCCTCTTCTGACGGTTCTTAAATAAGGGGGGGGCGGGGCCACCCGGTAACCCCGCCCCCCTCTGACGCACAGTGACTTGACGGGACTTCCCTGTGATGTCACGGGGAATGCCACAGGGAAGTCCCATCATGTCCCGTGCGTCAGAGCCACCCGGTGACCCCGCCCCCCATTATTTGAGAACCGTCAGAAGAGGAAACGCATCACACAGCGGGAGCCTCCCTCCATGCCATAGATGCGGAGCGGCCCAGAGAAGAAGAGAAGAAGAGAAGAAGATGAAGAAGAAGATGAAGAAGAGAAGAAGATGAAGAGAAGAGCGGGAGCCTCCCCCCATGCCATGGGTGCGGAGCGGCCCGAGGAGAAGAAGATAGAAGATGCCGCGGAGGAGATGTTGGAAGAGAACACCGGAGAAAGAACCAGAAGAGCCAGAAGAAGAAGATGAGGGAAGATAGAAGAAAGAAGAAAGAAGAAGCATTTAAATAAAGGAATTGTCAAAAACTGTCTCTTGTCATTTTTAAAATTTTTGACAGTTTTTTAGTGAAATGGTAGGGGTACGTTTGTACCCCCTTACCATTTCACACAGAGGGGGCCGGGATCTGGGGTCCCCTTGTTAAAGGGGGCTTCCAGATTCTGATAAGACACAGACCCCCACAACCACCAGCCAGGGTTGTGGGGATGAGGCCCTTGTCCTCATCAACATGGGGACAAGGTGTTTTGGGGGGCTACCCCAAAGCACCCTCCCAATGTTGAGGGCATGTGGCCTGGTACGGTTCAGGAGGGGGGGCGCTCTCTCATCCCCTCCTCTTTTCCTGCGGCCTGCCAGGTTGCGTGCTCGGATAAGGGTCTGGTATGGATTTTTGGGGGGACCCCACGCCGTTTTTTTTTTACTTTGGCGCGGGGTTCCCCTTAAAATCCATACCAGACCTGCAGGGTCTGGTATGGAATTTAGGGGGACCCCCACGTCATTTTTTTTTAAATTTTGGCCGGGGTTCCCCTTAATATCCATAACAGACCTGAAGGGCCTGGTATGGAATTTAGGGGGACCCCCACATCGTTTTTTTTTAAATTTTGGTTCGGGGTTCCCCTGTGGGGAGTTCCCATGCCGTTTTTATTAATGAACTTTTATGTGTATTGTCGGACCGGCAATGCAGTAGCCACGAGTAGTTTTAAAAGACTTTTTTCCTTTGAAATGTCATTTTGCTGTCAGACTGTTCTAAACACGGGAAACATGCACCCCTTTATAGGCATACTATAGACACCCCCCAGCTATGAAATTTAAAGGGATATTACACTTTTATTGTTTGACTTTAAGCATTATTAAAATCACTGCTCCTGAAAAAACGTCCATTTTTAAAACTTTTTTTTGCATTGATCCATGTCCCCTGTGGCAGGACCCGGGTCCCCAAACACTTTCTATGACAATAACTTGCATATAAGCCTTTAAAATTAGCACTTTTGATTTCTCCCATAGACTTTTAAAGGGTGTTCTGCGGCATTCGAATTTGCCGCGAACACCCCAAATTGTTCGCTGTTCGGCGAACTTGCGAACAGCCGAGTTGAACATGAGTTTGACTCGAACTCGAAGCTCATCCCTAATTGTGATATGTAGAGATCTGGAATAAGCATGGTCAGGCTTGCTAAAGTGAGTGGTAGAGGTTTAGTTGTATTCTCTTTATGTTGCAGGGACGTAAGTATCTTCCATGACTGAAGTGTGGCCACTATAGTAGGGGATAGATTGGTATCAGTATAGGATCGGTATCTGCTAGCTAGCAGTAGATCATATAATTGGTGACCCTGAACTTGCGCGCTCTCCAGTTCCAACCATCTAGCTCCAGGCGCCCTTAATTGGGGGAACCTGGCCCTCACCTGTGCCAGTGTTTTGCCCTGCCATAAGTATTTATTCAATAGTGTTTGTGCTGTGGAGAAAAATGAGTTTGGGACTAGTATGATTAATGTCTTGAACAGGGAATATAGTTAGCATCAACTAATTGATCTGTGGAAGCTGTCAACATGATACCTAGATATTTAATCCCCTCCGCACTCCACGTGTATGGAAAACGAATCTTGAATTTCTCTTGAAGGTGTGGATCAATACCCAAACTCAATATATATGATTTACTCTCATTTACCTTGTAGTATGAAACTCGGTTAAATAACTCTAATGCAGAGTGTACCGAAGCCAGGGAAGAATCCACATCTGTGAGTACCATAATGATGTCGTCCGCAAAAAGACTAATAGTGTGAGTTGACTCACATAGTGGGAATCCTTTAATATTAGGATGATTACGCATAAATGTGGCTAAAGGTTCCATTAGTAAATTGAATATAAGAGGTGACAGGGGGCAGCCCTGATGGGTCCCATTGGTTATAGTAAATGATTTTGATAGAACTCCGGAGGTGTATACCTGAGCTGAAGGTTTAGCATAGAGGGCCATAATTGCTGATAGTATGTTTCCTGAGAAACCAAATTTTCCTAGTACTCGGGCAAGGTATTGCCAATGGACCCTGTCGAAGGCCTTCTCTCCGTCCAAAGCTAGAATTGGATGAATAGGGTGATCCGGTGGGTCACTATGTGCCGCTGAATCCTCCGTTCGGCAGGAGCTCCTAGATCATGCAGCCATCAGCTCTGGTGCAGGCCACGCCCCCTCCAATGCATATTCTCTGCGATTTTGATGTAAGTGCAATATTTTTTAAGTTGGATTAGAGTTTGTATGGTTTTAGACTATGGTGAGCTTTATATCTTTTTGGGGAACTTCCATGAGCATGACAATCTGAAGGGGGATTTCGAGCCTTACGGACTCAGTGGAGGGTTTCTATTGGGACTGTGTTGCGATTGTTTCTGCACCTGTTCTGTGGGAAATACATTTACAGTGGGAATCCTCATTTTCTTTTTAAATGTTTTTATTGAATTTTCTACAATAATAACAAAAGGTTACATAACATAGACATAATAGACAGTGAGGTATGTCAATGAGTAGAGAAGTTTTACATTTATAAGTTGTATAACATTGGAGAATTAGCTAGTAACTAAGTCCAATGAAAGCTTGGACATTGGTCTCCTCTTGGGCGATGGCGTTGTCCCTGTCTCCCAGGCACCCATATTGGGAACTAACTGTGCCACGGGACACAAGCATGGCTTTCCCATCCTATGTAAAAAAAAAAAAAAAACATGGTCACATGTCTATGTTAAAAGTTAAAATCCTTACCCTGAGAGATTAATGCTATTAATATAACATAAGGGAAAATAAAAATATAAAGAAAAACTAACAACTTGTACCATATTGATATGTGATTGGTCAGAATTTTAATGCTTTGGTCCTATCAAGAATCATTTAGTTATCAATTAATGCTGAATTTACTCATTTAGTCATTTAGTCATCAAACAGATGACATTCTGCCCTTGCATTCCAGCAAATATTAAATTTAGGGAGGTTTTGGGACCTCATAGCAAAATATTTTTTATAAGTGTATTGTGACCTAACTTTATATATTACCTCAGAAACATTTGGGGCCATTGTGGACTTCCATTTGAATGTGATAGTTAATCTTGCTGCTATGAGAGTATGCATAATCCGGCGTCTGAACTGTGTGGGTACATTGTGTAAAGCTATATTAAGTAAAGACATCTGTGGTGTCGGGGGAATAATCAGGCCAGTAACCTTAGTGACTGGAGAGAAAACTGCTTTCCAGAAACTTTTTATGCCTTTGCACCTCCAAAGTTTATGCAGAATGCTGCCTTTTCCCCACAATCTCTCCAACAAGTGGAAGAAGATTCTGGGTCAATCTGGGCCTAATCTAACTGGAGTCAAATAGGTCCTATATGGTATTCTTAACATTAGCTCCCAGAGGTTCACACAATGGGAGAAGAGATAATGAGACTGAATAGCTGTTTGCCATTCCTATTGTGTGTAGGGGGAATCTAATTCCTTCTCCCAATTTTGCATGTTGGAAGACTTTTAAAAGTCACCTTTATATTGGAGCATATTGTAGAACCATGACAACCCTTTGGGTTTGTCATGATTAGACAGTAGGTATGTCCAAGTTTCTCTGTGAACCCTATAGTGAATGTTTGGGTTACTATTGTGAAAGTGAGTAATTTGAATATGAGAGAAAGATGTGGGTCTGGGTTGTTTGGATAACGATTCTTTGTCAGTATCTTATCTTGTAACCAAGGTTGGATCTTTAAATTAGGTATTGTATACTCGTAGATTTGTACATTTGTCAGTACATTTGTCTAATGTATCAGGGGGTACTATTGCATGTAGTTTATTCCATGCTTGTAGTGTGGCGTCTATGGAAGGAAACGCCCTATAGTTTAGTTTCAGATGAGTCAGATGTATCGTTATTGGTATGGTTCTAAAGTGATATATGATTTTAGGTAATAATATCATTTTCATAGCTGCTACATGTATTTTCCGCATCCAGGACAGTTCATGACTACATAATATACTGCAAGTCTTTCTTGATTGTATCGAGCAATTTAGGAAAGTTTGAGTCGTAAGTTAAAGTTTGTTAAAGTTGAAGTTTCCCATTCAAATGGCAATTTTACTTTAAGTCGGTCTTTCAGCTTCCTTGTCAAGCTTCTGGGCATGATAGATGATTTATTTGAATTTAGCTTGTAATAGGATGACAAACCAAATTTATGTAATAATATTTGTACATTTTCCAGTGAAGAAGCTGGATTTGTTAGTGTTAAAACCACGTCATCTGCAAATAATCCTATTTTGTGGGAATATCCGCCTACTTCAATACCTGAAATTGAGTCGCAAGATCTAATGGCCTCCGCCAGGGTTTCCATTATTAACGAGAATATCAGGGGTGAGAGAGGACAACCCTGAAGGGTGCCATTAGTAATGCAAAATTTATCTGATAGAACATTGGATGTAAACACTTTGGCTGAGGGCTTCATATAAAGGGCTGTTATCGCTGTACAGATGAAGCTATGAAGGCCAAACTTCTTGACAGTTTCACTTAAGTACTTCCCAGTGTACTCTGTCAGACACCTTTTCGGCGTCAAGCGTTAGAACTACAGTGGGGGTTGTGCGAGTTTCTCCTATGTGTATGAGATTATAAAGCCGCCGAGTACCGTCAGGAGCCTGTCGGCCCTTCACAAAGCCCACCTGGTCTACTTTGACCAGTTGCGGAGTGATTACAGCCAGGCGATTAGCAATAATTTTTGCATAGATTTTTAAATCTGTATTTAACAAAGAAATTTTAAGGGTTATCCGGCTTCTTCCCTGGTTTAGGTAAAGCAATGATTGTGGCTTGAAAAGAGGCAGTTGTGGCTGCATGGTTGAATAGAGTTTTTAAATATGGTGTAAGTATTGATTTGTTAATATTCTGCTGTAAAAACCATCACTACCAGGAGATTTATGCTTTGGAAGGGTTTGATTTGTGTCTAAGATTTCCTTGTCCAATATTGGAGAGTTGAGAGAAGTCAATGCTTCTTCGTTTAGCGAGGGCAGGTTTACTGAATTTAGGAAAGTGTTTATGTTGAATTTGTTTGGTTGTGGGGTATTTGGATTAGACTCCAAATTATAAAGGTCGCAGTAGTATTTTTGAAATGCGTTGGCCATTTTGAATGGGTGATATACTACTTTTCCCGTGTGTGGGTCTATAATAGAGCTTATTTAGAATTGTGTTGCCTTTTACGCAGTTAATTGGCCAAACGCTTACCCGCTTTGTTACCATGTGCATAGTAAGTGGCCGTAAAATGTTTTAAAGAGGTGTTATGGTCTGTTAATAGAGCTAGCCGTAGCTGTTGCCTGCAATTAAGGAGTTCAGATTGAGTATTGAGGGGTAGGGTTTTGTTTGTTTTGTAATTCTAATGCCCTGTACACACGGTCGGACATTGATCGGACATTCCGACAACAAAATCCTAGGATTTTTTCAGACGGATGTTGGCTCAAACTTGTTTTGCGTACACACAGTCGCACAGAGTTGTCGGAATTTCCGATCGCCAAGAACGCGGTGACGTCAACCAAGTACGAGGAGACTAGAAAAGGCCATTTCAGAACCAAGCGCGGCACCCTTTGGGCTCCTTTTGCTAATCTCGTGTTAGTAAAAGTTTGGTGAGAGACAATTTGCACTTTTTCAGACTCGTGGCTTTCAGATTGTTTTCTGCGGTTCAGTTTGTGCTTGTGGGTTTGTATCTGCTCTTCAGTGCGTGCAGTCAGTTCATATCGGAGTTTTCTGTGCGATCTTGTCCACTCGTTGCTGTTTTTCAGGTCGCTCTTCACAGGCCTTGCTGTTCTTCAGTGCGTTCTGTTACTTCGTTCTGAGCAGCCGACTGTTTTCTAGCCAAGTTTCGTATACGTACTCCTCGTAGAGTTCGTGCTGTGCGGGGGCTTGGTGTTGGGGTCCTGACCTTGACACAAGTCCAGTCCATGAACAGGGTGGGGAGGAGTTCATGGACCAAGAATTGGTTGCTTCAGCGTGACCAGTTCTGTCATATGCCTTTGCTCCGTGAGATCCGTGAGAATAATCCTGATGATTTCAGGAACTTTCTCTGGATGACGGACCCCGTATTTCACCGTTTGTTGGCTTCGCTGACCCCCTATATCAGCAGGCAGGATACCTGCATGAGGCAAGCCATCACTCTGTAGCAGAGGCTCGTCACTACCCTGTGGTACTTGGCGACAGGGAGAAGCCTGCAGGACTTGAAGTTCTCGACAGGCATCTCCCCCCAGGCTCTGGGGATCATTATCCCAGAGGCCTGTTCTGCCATCATACAGGTCCTGCAGAAGGAGTATATGAAGGTAAGATTTTTATCCTTTAATATCACATTTTATTGTATTGAATGTTTGCTAATATATTGTATATCTTTCCTCATTCCCTAATTACCATGATTGGAATATGCTGTGAATGTCCCCTTTGTCCTCATGCATGCTGGAATTTGATGGGGGTTTTTTTAGTACTTCATACATATTTGCCTTCACTTACCTCCCCAGCATGGTCTCCTGGCCCTATATTCACCTCATGTAGTCACTTAACAATGTATTTTATCAGCTCCATAGTAGTGCTTTACCCAAAACACCCCTAAAATGTTTAGAAATGTGATTTGTGCTTTAAATTCAGGCAGAGTGCCAGAGGCTTTTTTTTGTAGTGTCCCCAAATCATTTTTATTAACCCTCCCGCCCCCCAACTGCTAAGTCAGCTGATCCCAATTCTCTATCTATCCTCAATCATCTATCTGCTGACTTTGCCAAACCCATACACACTATACCCATCTCTTTTGTGGTCAGATTTATGGATGAATTCCACAAAGCATGTAGTGCAAGGGCCTGCCTGTATACTTTCAAATGGTACTGTTTAAAGTTTTTGTATCCTATTATTATCTTGATAGGTAATAGTAGAATTTCCAAATGTGCTCAAATGTGTACAATGTGTATTTATATCTTTGTATTATGACACTTCTTACCTGTCCAGTGGGCTGCCAATAGTGTAACTAAGGAGGGGCTGTTCCAAGTAATACCCATTATTTAGGCATTCATCTCTCAATGAAGTGGAGAGGGTTACCTGTCCATGATCCCCCCCTATAATGTTAGAAATGGCCGATGAGAGGGGGGAGGGGGAATATGATAGGTGTACCTTATACTTTGGTGTTGTAAAATTCCCCTTAATAAATGTTATCTGGATGTTGGCCAAGAATGTTTGTGTCTAAAACTGCTTCCCATGTTTATGTGCAAAAAGACTATTTTTTTTTTGGTTTTCCTCAACAGTTTCCTTCCACGCCACAGGAATGGCAGACTGTGGCCTCCCACTTTGCCCAGCGGTGGGACTTTCCTAACTGCGGAGGGGCAATTGATGGGAAACACGTCCACATCGTCCCACCACCCAACTCGGGGTCGTACTATTATAATTACAAGGGGTTCAATAGTATTGTGATGTTGGCGGTGGTGTCGGCTAATTACGGGTTCCTGTATGTGGACGTGGGGAAGAATGGCCGGATGTCCGATGGTGGAGTCATCGCCCAGACGGAGATTTACAGGCGTCTCCAGAATGGCAGCTTGGACTTACCACCTCCAGAAGAGAATGTGGAAGGACTCCCATTCGTCTTTGTTGCGGATGAAGCCTTTGCGCTGGGGGACCACCTTTGCGGCCATTCCCGATGAGGACCCTCACCCTGGAACAGAGGGTTTTTAATTACCGGCTGGCCAGAGCCGGAAGAGTGGTCGAGAACACATTTGGAATCATGGCCAGCCGGTTCCACCTATTTCTTACACCCATCCATATGGCGGAGTATAAACTGAATCATATAATCCTGGTGTGCTGTGTTCTACATAACTTTGTACAGCAACATTCGGCCAACTATGCTGGCTCAGTTGGGTCTGAGGCCGGAATTCTAAATGAAACCACCCTGACGGCGCTTGAAAGTGGCCGTCCTGGCTTGCCCTCCCTTGAGTTCTTTGCGGGTAGGGGGGCCATCAATATGCCAGACAATTTGTGAAACCTTGATCCAATAAAAAAAATTAAGCAAATCTTTGGTGACATTTACTGCTTGTGTTTGTTTTAGCTGACCCTGACAGAAATGTTGTGAGTCCAGAAAATGGCGTGATTGTGTAACCTTATACAAAGCACTGTTGGGTGTTATTTACTAAAGGCAAAGACACTTTGCACTACAAGTGCACTTGAAACTGCACTGAAACTGCACTTGTAGTGCAAAGAGGATTTGCCCTTAGGAAATAACCCCCATTTTCACAGAAAGCAGCAATTACATCACCAAAAAAGTGTTGTAGCGTTGAGACAATAATCCACACATTCTTGATTAACAATCTTTTTAATACCTGCACAATCACATTTGCATTTAGAAAAGGTTTTTAAAACAAACCAACATGTTTGTTGTATAACAATTTTTGGGGTGGCATTATCAAAAATAGAAATGTCCATTTAAGATAAAACAGGCATGTATAAAACCAACAAGAAAGACACAAATCTTGAACTTACAAAGTTCACATTAGGTAGAACTTGAAGGCAATATCATAAATGAGTATTTAGGAACTGTGTTTGATATTGCGTTCAGATGGGGTGAAGTCACCCCCGGAAAAGCCAAATTTGGAAGATGCACACCAATTTAAGAAGTTCAACATGTGCTAGCTGCCATCACGGGGGATTAATGGATGTGTTTTGGGGGAGAAACACCTTCCTCTCAGCTACTTTATTATTGAGGAAGGGGTTGCACCCCCAAAACGCGTCCATTGATCTCCCGTGATGGCAGATAGCACATATTGACACACTGTGTGCATCCTCCAAATTTGGCTTTTCTAAAAATCGCTAAAACATTTTGAACATTGTAGCTCACAAAAAAACAAAGTGATTTGGAGGGGTTTTAAACTTTACCCAAAACATCAATGATGTTTTTATTTTTTTGAATAACATCACTGATGTTTTTCTTGAGGTTTTCTAATGCTAAATTACACCCCATGATCTCCCCGATCAGGATCTGGGCACTTTCTGATGTGAAAGGATCTGGATCCACAACATCACGATCACCTAAAAAGAGAGAAAACAAACAAAATAGGTATAAAAAATATGCCGGCATCCATCTCTTACCTGAGCCTGTGCTCGCAGACACTCACCTGTTGTGGTGACTAGTTCCACCACATCTTCTTCCTCCTGCTCTTCTTGTGTTGGGGGGATTTTCCCTTCTTCCAGAGGGGAGGTCTCTGGTCTCCTCAGGTGAGGGGTGTCCTCCGAGTCTTTTCTCCCCTATGTAAAACAAAAATGGTATACTTAGCACACAGATTTTTGAGGGAAGAACTATAAAGATTAAACATTGCTTGGAAGTGGGGTACAATTGTCTATTTTGGCATAGTTCCAAGATGTAGAATTTTATTGTCCTTTGTCAAGCTGCAATACTTTACCTGTCTTGTACAAGCTTCACAGATGGAGACACCCCTATAGTTTACACTGGAGCACCTGTGTGGGCCCCCTAATAAAAATGGTGTTCTGGGGTCCCACACTAGTGCTCCAGTGTCCAGATGTGAAAACAGCTGCTCAGTGTCCTCTCCTTACACAGAATCTAGTTTGCATTTCATTCTAGTTACAAACCCATCTACACAACAACATTTTTTTCATACAAGTAGTCCCTAAAAAATGTGGGCAAATGCATATGGCCAAAACAATGGGGTTTTATAGGCCGAAAGAAAAATGTTTGATACGAACGAATAATGTGCCCATGAACATGAAAGTTGCCATTTTAAACTGTACAGCAGTTCCTAAAAGCACATGGAGCAGCACGAATGTAATAAACAGAAAAATAATAGGAACACAGGACAACTACTTACTTTTTTGCAGCACTCTCCCGATCTTTCTGTACTGCTCATGTTCTCGTAATTTCAGGTCCGACCACCGCTTCCTGAGCTGATCTTTCGATCGACGTACCCCGAAATTCCGGTGCAGACTCTTGACTACTTTCGCCATGATCTTGGCCTTTCAGACATTGGAGTTGGGGTAAGGTCCATACTTCCCATCATAGTCGGCCTTCTTCAGGATGTCGACCATCTCCAACATCTCCCCAAAGGACATATTTGAGGCCTTAAATCGTCTCCTTCTGGATCGTGACGTTTCCGGATCCGGGCTTTCCTCCCCCTCCTCCTCGTTGCTATAATTAGCACGCACCTGCTGTGTCTCCGCCATGTGCTCTTCCCCCACTGCGCCGAACGAAAAGGGGCAGGGAATAGACTAGAAAGAACGTTGGGGCGGGCGGAGTTCCACGCATGCGCAGTGTGTATAAAGTGTAACACACGTGCGTATTACGTACGATCTGTCAGCGGAGGAAGGAGCATCAGAGGCACCGATCGTAATAACGAAGGTAATAGACAAACTTGGGCCTATACTGCTTCTAGATTGAGGCCTATATTGTAACAAGATTAGGAGAGTTTTGCCTGACATTAGGGTTTGTCTTGTGTTGTGTCTTGCAGTGAAAATGGATATCTTGAACGATACCGACTTCATGGCAATCTTCATTGACATGTTCAGGGAGCTGCCTTGTCTGTGGGAGATAACCCACCCACATTATAAGAACCAAACAAAGAGGAAGGCAGCGCTGGATCAATTGGTGGAAATTGTGAAGCAGGTGATCCCCACGGCAGACATCACCTATTTGAAGATCCTAATTGGTGGCCTGAGGAGTACATATCTAAGGGAGCGCAAGAAAGTCCAGGATTCGCAGAGATCCGGAGCAGCAGATGACATCTATGTCCCCAGGATGTGGTACTATGACAGGCTGTATTTTCTGGCAGGTCAGACTGAACCCAGGTCATCACTCTCCAGTCTTCCTTCCACGCTTCCTTTCACCCCAGCTGAGGCTTCTGACGCCCAACCTGGGCCTTCCAGGCAGCAACATGTGAAGGAGCCCAGCTAGAGCCAGGTTCCTCTAAATATTTCAGGTTGTCCAATCAATGATGTTAACTAGATGTTAGTTTAGAGTACTAATTTATGATTGTGATTGATTATGCAAAACATTAAACCATGTCCCTTTTTCATACACAGGGAAGTCTCAGCCAGGAGGTGGCCGGGCCGAGCAGGCTGCCTGATAGGCAGGTCCCTCCCCTACACCCGCAAAGAGAAAGTGGCAGGAAGAGGAGTACCCTAGAGAAGGCTGCCATAGGCCTCTTTTGGAAGACTACAGAGGCCCTGGGAGCCCCCCACACTGTGGAGGAGGACTTTGGTGGCATAATTGCCTGTAAAATGAAGCGGATGGAGGAGGGCCAACAACTCATGTGTGAGTCATTAATGTTGGAAGCTCTCAATAGGGAGTTGAGGGCCCAAATAACATCTGCTACCCACATTTGTGACCTCACACATGGTCCTCCTCCTCCTCCTCCAGGTCCTACTAGTCCTCCTCCTCCTCCTCCAGGTCCTACTAGTCCTCCTCCTCCTCCTCCTCCAGGTCCTACTCCTCCTCCTGCCACATCTCCAACAGCAGAGCCACAGCCAGGAAGGAAGCATGGAAGGAAGACCAAAAAGTGATGACCCTGGATCCAGTCTGGTCTGGCAAAAGATGCAGCCTCTTGTGGTACCACAGCCTGGGGACACAGATGTCATCTGCTGCTTTCTGGATCTCTGGGACTTCTGGACCAGACTGCACTCCCTTACATATGGACTCCTTAGGCCACCAATTTTGATGTTCAAGAATTGATGTCTGCCCTGGGGGTCCAAGGCTTCGCTAATTTCTGCTGTTTCTCCAGCGTTGCCTCCCTCTTTGTTTGATTCTGAGCCCTTAATAAAGGATATTTGGTTTCAATTATACTCTCCTATGTGTTTTTTACTTCAAAAAGGACAGTTTGTTTGTGAGGATTCAGGTACATTTCTAAAGTACAATGTGAAATTAACAAGGGACACCAACAACAAACAATCTCCTTGAGATTAAATAATACAAGATATCAATGGTGTGGTGGTAACTTGACACACAAAACACACACAAAAATATTCTGGAGTAAAACTAAAAATAAAATAAAACAAAGATCAGCCTTGGAAAAAATACAAACCTAAAATAAAAAAAATATCTGCCTTAAAAAAAAAAAAAAACAACACAAAAATATTTTTTGTCAGATGTGACAAATCAAAATATATTAAGGGAATCCCGATAAATAATAAATAAATAAGTTTGTGAGAAGTCTGTGTGAATATGAGCAGCGAAACTACTTCATTCTTCTCACATTATAAAGAAGAAGAGAGTGCGCTGTATTAAACCATTCTTAACATTGCACCGTGACGAAAGTGTTGTATCCATTGCGAACGCTAAGTTTACCAGACTGAGCTGTTCAGTCTCGGAATTTCTTCTGAGCATGCGTGGCACTTTGTGCGCCAGAACAGGCCACACGCGGTCAGAATTGACGCGATCGGATTTTGTTGTCGGAAAATTTTATAGCCTGCTCTCAAACTTTGTGTGTCGGAAAATCCGATGGAAAATGTCCGATGGTGCCCACACACGGTTGGAATTTCTGACAACACGCTCCGATCTGACAATCGGAAAATCCGATCGTGTGTACGGGGCATTAGGATTTAGATTTCCTAGGAGAGTGGTAATTGCTTTGGCCTTCTGCCTCTTTTCCCTGGCTGCAGCCTAAATTAATAAACCTCTACTGTAGGCGGCCTTGTGTGCACACCATAGCGACATTATATTCACTTCAGAATTATCATTAACATCAAAATATTCCTTAAGTAAATTTAGATTCTCATTATGGAGTGGGTTAGACAATATTGATATATTGTTTCTCCATAGATAGGCTGGGTTGTAGGAATTTTGTTCCTTTAAGGTAATAGTCACCGGGGCATGGTCTGACCATGTTATTGTATGTCACCTCCAGGGTCCTTTATAGAAGAGCAAGGTCGGACAGGAATAAGTCAATCCTCGAGTATGAGTTGTGAGAAAAGTGGGTATAATCTCTTTCAGAGGAATTGGTACATCTCCATGAATCATATAAATTTGCTTCTGCTGGAAAGGATTTCATCTCATATCTATGTGTGCCCTGAGAGGTAGAGCAGTGCATGACTTTATCTACTACACAATTGAAGTCTCTGCAGTTAAGTAATGATCCTTTCTTGTGTTTGATTATTCTCTTGTGATGGGACCTTAAAAAGGTGCCTGACCTGTGTTTGGAGCATACAAATTCACTATGGTATACATCACTTTGTTCACTTCGCTGACCAAGGTGATGTATCTGCCTTTGGAGTCAGTGACCACTTCATGGGATTGGAATGCTACTGATTTTTTAACTGCGATCATTGTACCTCTGAGGTGCAGGCATGGAAAATGTGAGGAAAGGATTTATCCGAGCATTTTGGATGCTTGTCCCGGGAGAAATGGGTGCAAATTATGTCCCCTTTAAGCCTTTTTGCTTCTTGTCACATGGCTTTCCTTTTAAATGGACTGTTAAAGTGATTGTAAAGGTTTGCATTTTTTTTTTAAAATAACAAACATGTCTTACTTACCTCCACTGTGCAGTTCGTTTTGCACAGAGTGGCCCCGAGCCTCGTCCTCTGGGGTCCCCCGGCGGCTCTCGCAGCTCCTCCCCACCTCATATAACCCCCTAGGAGAAGCACTCTCCCGATGGGGTTACCTTGCAGGAGCGCTCCTGAGTCCAGCATTTGGGTCCATAGACACGAATACTGGACTCGGCCCTGCCCCCCGGCATACGTGTCATTGGATTTGATTGATAACAGTGGGAGCCAATGGCTGCACTGCTATCAATCTATCCAATTGAGAGCCGAGAACCCCGGGCAGAGGAAGAGCGCGTCCCCGCCAGGTGAAGTTCCAGGGCTCAGATAAGTAAAACGGGGGGGTTGGGTGGCCGGTCACTGCCAGGTGTTTTTTCACCTTAATGTATAGGATACATTAGGTGAAAAAATACGATCGTTTACAACCCCTTCAAGACCATGTGTGTTAAGAGAGATCACCTTAATGGTCATAGTGACTTTGTAGCATTAGTGCTAAATGTGGCTCAATGCAAATGGTAAGAAGGTTCAATGTTGTACAGTTACTTGTAGGTGGCAGCAAAGGATAAGAGTTGAGTCGCTGGATGTTAGCTATGCTGTATAAAGTGTCTTATTCTGATGGTACAGCTGGTTTCCATTGAAGAAGATCATCATATCTGGCTGGTATATGTAAAACATAAAAAACTAAAGAAAAAAGCACAGTATAACACATAAAAAGAGTTAAACGTATCACAACAAGTGAAAATTTTCGCTTACGCATGGTAGGGGTCCTTACTCCATCAGATTCATCAGATCCAGCACAGTCATCCAGATTATGCAGGAGTTAAATGTGAGGTATTTACCCCTTATGGTTGTACTGTAATGGTTGCTATCACCCAGGTTTGACTTTTTGCCACTCAGAGGATATTTTGTAAGTGGAAGAATCATTGTTGCCTTCCTCATCATCTGGGAGAAGCTTCCACTGTCTGGCCAGTTTCAAGTCGTTCTCCAAATTAGTAAAGGTATATGTTTTGCTTTCCCTGGTGATGATGATTTTTGTTGGGAATCTCCAGGTATATGGTATCTTGTGGTTTTGAAAAAGCTTGGTCAGTGTGGCAAGGTTCTTGTGTGCTAGCATATTATGTTGCGAGATGTCAGAGTACACAGATAGGTCTGTATATGGATCAGGTAGTGGAGAATTCTTTCTGGTATATCTCATCAAGTCCTCTTTAACATGAAAGAAGTGAATACGTGCTATGACGTCTCTTGGTACTTTTTCCGGTAGGTGCTTAGGTTTAGGTAGGCGATGGGCCCAATCTTCAATCACCTCGCTCTCAGGGGTATTTGGTAGTAATGAAAAATAAATTGCTGAACAAATATTCTAAGGTCTGCAGACAAGATAGATTCCGCTACCCCTCTCAGCTTTACATTATTTCTTCTCAAGCAGTCCTCTAAGTCTACTATTATATTTTTAATAGCCTGTATATCATCCTCTGTGCCATTATATGCATCTACCAGCTCTTTATGGGCCACAGAAAATTCCCCCATTCTATCTTCGGCATGAATTACTCTATCCCCTATAGCAGTAACTTCTGCTTTTAATTGGGTCCCTTAAAGTTACCAGCATGTCCTTCATCATGGTGTTGGTTAGTCACTGGTCCAGGGTGCATTTGATCTATGAACTCTCTTGTGCTGTCTTGTGACATGTAATGTCCCCCCAGCTCACCTGGATATCTGTGCTCTGACGAACGCTTCTGTGAAGCTTTCTGTGGGCTCTATACAGGGGATGCACCCGGCGATGATCTGCTGCTGTTCCCTGGGGATGATGTCTGGTATTGCCGGTTGTCCTTGGAGGAAACACTGCGGCCTCAACCACGCCGAGATTTGTAGGCCGCGGTGCCATTTTGAGGCCTATGTGAGCTGGCTGTGTCAAAGAAATCAGTCAGTTTTCTTAGGTCAGCGCTCCGATTTCCTCTTCTTCATTTTGTAAGTAGGTGATAGCAGGATAGATGAGCAGTGGATATCACCTCACAGTGCCGTCTGGCATAGCTTCTAGCAGCTGGATTGTGCTGGATTTACCCGGAGCTCTTTCTTCAAGCTGCCATCAGCTGGGTATTAGCCACAAGCGTGATAGACCTCCCGTGATAGGAGGTCCATGCAAGCTGGTAAGCGTTATTTTTTATGGTGGAGGTTACACTTCATTTGCATTGTTGAATGGTGTTAATATCACTGGAAGGACACTTTTTACTTAATGTGGACTTTTTGTATAACTCATCACGATCTGCACTGTAGGTGTAACATCAAACTTTGATTACCTATTAAGGAAGGTCATTTCATATTGGGATATTTACTTGCGCTATTTGGATTATTTTCTTTTGTTCTTTTTTTGTTTTAGTTCTTCACAGTTCATGTTTGTGGTTTAACGCACCTCTATTTACAACTGCTCAATGTGTTACAATGTATTAGAATATTTCACAACTATCTCAGGCCAGCATTGTTATAATCATCCTTTTAGTTTAAAAGGGAAATATGGGGTTCTTTAAAAAATATATATATACTGTATACTCCCCTACGTGGATACAGCATCGGTCTAACGTTTGGGTGTATCCCGACTGTAAAGTTGGGATTGATCCAGAGCTTGGACCGACTGAGTGACATCAGTCGACAATGGGCTCTTGCACTCCTGTGATCCATAGGTGAAGTAGGCCGAAAGATGCTTTGCCTGTACTTCTCCTTTAATCTATATGACCCCATGATTCTACTCCTTGCTGGCCTACTTGGACCCCATTAACACCCATGGCCCACTACTCACCAAGTGACTCTTCCTATTCAGACCAAATGAGTCCTTGTGACAATAAGTGATGTATCGCTACCAATACCGTAGACCTATATATTTTAATATTGTGGTTTGCTCTAATCCTTAAAATAACTTAGATCCTAAACCAATGTGCAATAGTATCAATTAACAACACAAATTCACAACTTGGAAGCTTCCTGAAAATGCACAGAATTTCTGGTTTTGCCCCTACGTCACTTCTAGGTCTTTGGAACGCACGTCGGCACGGGAAGTGCGAGCGACATTTGTGAGGGCACTGAGTGGGAGCTGCTTTTGGAAGTGCCTCTCAGGCACCCTAAATATGTGAGTACAATATTTTTTGTTTTATTTTTCTTCTATTATTTAAATAAAAATGACTGCACTATGAGGATATTATCTCTTTGGGCTTCTGATTTATGTTATTTTTGAGAGAGGAATTGCATTGGAATTCAAGAGGTATTGAATCTATCACATCCATCCCATCTATCCCATCCATTGAATTGTGTCTGCCAGGCTTGCTAGGTCTTTTATGGCCATTTATAGTTGGTGAGAAAAAAAACTTTTACCACATGTGGTGAAAACACCTTGGTTGGATTTAAAGAAAGAATAAGTGTCACCATTTAACGTCGCGGTAGTCAGAAATAATCAATTATTCATTGGCTTTTTTCATTGTTGATTTACAATAATGAAAATAAAAATGTGTTGCTGTTAAATTATACTGTTGGTTTAGCTTTTAAGTACTTTTTAGGTAACACCTTCCTTTACATTATACTTAATGCCATCATACAACCCCATAATGTGGTTTCAACAACTCTACCCAAGTGATTTCACAATCGATACCTTTAGCCAGGTGATACAAAAATGTGAGGGGTGTACTCACTTTTGTGAGATACTGTATAACAGTCTGGGTAAGAATTTCATCCTAACTGCAGTAACTCTACCAAGGAAATATATGGGGTAGGCTTTCCACAATTTAAGTGCATTATGAATCTGTGTAACACAGGGGAGATATTTATGATGGAAAAGAGACTGCATAGTCCAGTGGAAGGGAAATTGTTTCTTCAGAGCATCACATTGTGGCAGAGGCACATTAAGGGGCATCAGAGAGGACTTAGGTTAACAGAAAAACCCAAAACTGCAGCACAGTTGTTCAAAACTTTTAGCAGGTTGGGCAAGGATATATGAGGATGAGTGATAAACAGCATTACATCATCTGCATGTAAGCAGAGTTATAACTGTAAATAGTCCACTTATATCAGGGTGCATAATAATAGCAGTAATCAGAGGTTCCATATCAATTGCAAATAGAGTAAAATATATTTTTATTGTGTTTAACAAGGTAAAAACAACATAAAATACAATTTAGCTGGGCATTCAGTATAAGAAGCAACACAGTATAGGTTTAATCTGTGATATATTCTTTTTTTTTTTAGTTTCAATAATTTTTATTAAAGTTTTGCAAAATCATTGATACAGACTTTTACATTGTACATTAAGAAGGTCTATATCTATACAATGCGTAAGAGAACTGTAACGAGCCCCTTGCTCACTCGGTTCCACTCTCCCGACACTCCTCTGCAGCTATAGAATGAGATTGCAGATCGCAACATCTGATTGCTCGGTCATCCAATGCTCCTGGATTAGAACTACAGCTATGTGCCATTCTAACCCAGTTGTGATAGCTCAGAACAAACACCAGGCAGGCTGCTCTCCCGGCTAGGTCTGTCACATTTCCCCCCTTTCGGCAGGAGACTAACACAGGAGGAGACCCCAGACGGGTTGACTCCGAAGTTAGTCAGTAGTTACAGTCCTCTAATGCCTGTACCCACACAGTACCCCAAACAAATTGTTCAAAACAAAGCATTACTCACCCAGCCAACCTCTCCCTCTCTCAGAGAACATATCTGCCGCTGGGGAGAGGCCTGGACTGGCCCTTCTCCCTGGAGTCCTTTCTGCCGCTGGAGAGAAGACAGGGTGTCTGGGCTCTCTCCATCATGCTGTTGGGGATCTGGGCTGACTGCCCAGCATCCCTGGGGTATACAGGTGGAGACTGAAGTCCCATCCACCTTCACAGGAAATCCATCCTCTGTTAGTTGAGGGCAGAGGCCAGCAGTACTCGACCCTGTTGCCAGCCCTTCTGCTAGAAACCCCACACCATCTGCTCCTGGTAACTGTTGGGGAGGGACAACACACACCTCCTCTCCCTTCTCCCCTGTATCTTCTGCTGGAAAGTGATTGCCACCTTCTCACCCTGAGCCTCCGAAACTGCCACAGGTGTGGGGCAGAGGTCTTGGACCCTCTGTCCGGTTGCCAGCGCTTCAGCTGGGGAAGTTCCTTGTAACTTCACAGATACTTCTGTTGGTGCTGGGCAGAGCACAGTGAAGTTTGGCTCTAATAACAGCTCTTCTTCCACTGGAGGCTCACCAGGTTGTTCTTCCTCAGCAGAAAAGTCTATCAAATCCCCTGTCTCTGCAACTGGTGTCTTGGGATAAAGGTTCACCATCTCCTCTCTGTGGAACCCAGAAGATGCTATCAGTGCTGGGCAGAGCACAGTAAAGTTTGGCCCTAATAACAGCTCTACTTCTGCTGGAGGCTCACCAGGTTGTTCTTCCTCAGCAGAAAAGTCTATCAAATCCCCTGTCTCTGCAACTGGTGTCTGGGGATTAGGGATGAGCTTCGAGTTTGAGTCGAACTCATGTTCGACTCGAACATTGGCTGTTCGCAAGTTCGCCGAACAGCAAACAATTTGGGGTGTTCGCGGCAAATTTGAATGCTGCGGAACAGCCTTTAAAAGTCTATGGGAGAAATCAAAAGTGCTAATTTTAAAGGCTAATATGCAAGTTATTGTCATAAAAAGTGTTTGGGGACCTGGGTCCTGCCCCAGGGGACATGGATCAATGCAAAAAAAAGTTTTAAAAACGGCCGTTTTCTCAGGAGCAGTGATTTTAATAATGCTTAAAGTCAAACAATAAAAGTGTAATATCCCTTTAAATTTCATACCTGGGGGGTGTCTATAGTATGCCTGTAAAGGGGCGCATGTTTCCTGTGTTTAGAACAGTCTGACAGCAAAATGACATTTTGAAGGAAAAACCCATTTAAAACTACCCGCGGCTATTGCATTGCCGACAATACACATAAGTTCATTGATAAAAACGGCATGGGAATTCCCCAAAGGGGAACCCCGAACCAAAATTTTTTAAAAAAATGACGTGGGAGTCCCCCTAAATTCCATACCAGGCCCTTCAGGTCTGGTATGGATATTAAGGGGAACCCTGGCCAAAATTTAAAAAAAAAAATGACGTGGGGTTCCCCCTAAATTCCATACCAGACCCTTATCCGAGCACGCAACCTGGCAGGCCGCAGGAAAAGAGGGGGGCGCGAGTTTTTTAGTGAAATGGTAGGGGTAGGTACCCCCTTACCATTTCACACAGGGGGGGGCCTGGATCTGGGGGTCCCCTTGTTAAAGGGGGCTTCCAGATTCCGATAAGCCCCCCGCCCGCAGACCCCCACAACCACCGGCCAGGGTTGTGGGGATGAGGCCCTTGTCCTCATCAACATGGGGACAAGGTGTTTTGGGGGGCTACCCCAAAGCACCCTCCCAATGTTGAGGGCATGTGGCCTAGTACGGTTCAGGAGGGGGGGCGCACTCTCGTCCCCCCCTCTTTTCCTGCGGCCTGCCAGGTTGCGTGCTCGGATAAGGGTCTGGTATGGATTTTTGGGGGGACCCCACGCCGTTTTTTTTTTTTTTGGCGCGGGGTTCCCCTTAAAATCCATACCAGACCTGAAGGGTCTGGTATGGAATTTGGGGGGAACCCCACGTCATTTTTTTTTTAAATTTTGGCCGGGGTTCCCCTTAATATCCATACCAGACCTGAAGGGCCTGGTATGGAATTTAGGCGGACTCCCACATCATTTTTTTTTTTAAATTTGGTTCGGGGTTCCCCTTTGGGGAATTCCCATGCCGTTTTTATCAATGAACTTCTATGTGTATTGTCGGCAATACAATAGCCGCGGGTAGTTTTAAATGGGTTTTTTCCTTCAAAATGTCATTTTGCTGTCAGACTGTTCTAAACACAGGAAACATGCGCCCCTTTACAGGCATACTATAGACACCCCCCAGGTACGAAATTTAAAGGGATATTACACTTTTATTGTTTGACTTTAACCATTATTAAAATCACTGCTCCTGAAAAAACGGCCGTTTTTAAAACTTTTTTTTGCATTGATCCATGTCCCCTGGGGCAGGACCCGGGTCCCCAAACACTTTTTATGACAATAACTTGCATATTAGCCTTTAAAATTAGCACTTTTGATTATTCATGTTCGTGTCCCATAGACTTTAACGGTGTTCGCGTGTTCGAACGAACTTTTTTCCTGTTCGCATGTTCTGTTGCAAACCGAACAGGGGGGTGTTCGGCTCATCCCTACTGGGGATAAAGGTTCACCATCTTCTCTCCCTGGAACCCAGAAGATGCTATCAGTGCTGGGCAGAGGTTAGCAGCGCTCTGCCCTGTTGCCAGCACTTCAGGTTTGGGGACGGCAATCTTCAGATTTTCCACTGCCGATTCTCTGGCATTCTGCTGGACAGGCACATTCCTCCATCCAAGAACATCCAATGCAGAAACAGGTTCATCAAAGTCAGTCAGCACTTGCTGCATCCGCCATAAGACCTCTGCCTCCATAGCTGCGGGGGCAGGTTGGCAAAGCACACTGTTACTCTGCTACATTGTCAACTCTTCAGCCAGGATTTCAGAGTTGTCAACTGGTATTTTCTGATAGTCCCAGGCAAAGGGAGCACCACCCTGCTGCTGAGCAGAGTCTAACAGCTGTTTGTAGGCGATCTCCAGCTCCCATTCCTGAACGGCCAGAAACTCCAAATCTTCCTGTGCCCAGTGCACTTCCGAAACATTCAGTCTTTGCTCTCTGTGCTCCATTATTTCCTCCAAACGCCACTCCCTCACTCCCAAAGTCAGGGTCCCTGGACAGCCTCCAGTATAACAATCCTAGGCCATCGTAGTCAAAGCCTTCCATGGGGCTGTCATCCGCTGTCCACGGGCACACTTGGGCTACATACCACCGGAGGGCTCTGTAGCTCTCGTCCAACCGCATTTCTGCCCGGATCAGCCTGCTTAACTCAGCTGTCCACTCCTGGTTTGGCTGTTCCCCCAATAACAGCATTCGCACTTCATACTGCGACCAGTACCTTACATAGATGGAGGGGAGAACTTTTCCCTGGTTTCGCTGCTCACAGGCTAGCGCTTCCTTCCAGAGTTCGCAGCGGATAGAATCAAACCATCCTAGCAGGACCTGCTCTGATACTGGTCCTCTGTGCTGTATCTGCTTCTCTCGCAACCTCCTTCTGAATTCCTCATCCATGGTGGCTGGTATCTCTCCTCTCCTGCTATCTGGACCTTGGATCCAGGTGATGGTTTGGATGTGTTCACGGCAAGGAAGCACGATCCCACCATTCCCTCCACGGCTCTCAAGTAAGTCTTTCAGCGTGGCTCTCCTGCAGGCTGGTTTGGAGTGTCCCAGTAACTGGAGAGCAAATCCCACCACTGCCAACCAATGTAACGAGCACCTTGCTCGCTCGGTTCCACTCTCCCGACACTCCTCTGCAGAATCAGATTGCAGATCGCAACATCTGATTGCTCGGTCATCCAATGCTCCGGGATTAGAACTACAGCTATGTGCCGTTCTAACCCAGTTGTGATAGCTCAGAACAAACACCAGGCAGGCTGCTCTCCCGGCTAGGTCTGTCACAAGAACGAATTTCAGATGGGAAGATTTAGAAACAACTGCATTCTGTGGGTATAGGTATATCAGCTAAGCCCCCGTGGGGAAAGCGCCGCCCCCCTCCAGACACCCAACCTGGGTTCTAGCTGTGTCATATCGCGAGGAGCTGCACTTCCAGCCCACAGATTCACCGCTATATAGGTCATCGGGGATGTTTACCTTCTAAAGCCCTTTACCCACAAGGCCATAAAATATTCATAGAAAGTAAAAAAAACAACAAAAACATTGAATTCATTGAACCTACTTAAGGAACGATGGTATAGCAATCCTACATGTTTATCGGTCAGAATTAAATTCGTTCATCAAAGCCATACTGTTAGGAGTACAGGGTTCCTAAAAGAGGGATTAACCGGTCCGGACCGCCAAGGGGATTCATGGGATCCCACTGGCAGACCGGATAGCAGTCCCTCCAGTATACGCCTCGATGGAGGTAACATGTCAATATATAATATGTGAGTAGAAGGGACTAGCCCGTCCCTGAGAGAAGAGAAAGGAAACGTGTTAGAAGGAGAAAGAAAGGAAGGGGAGAAATTTAGTATCATGTTAACAGAGGAGCTCTATCCAGACCAGGTTCCATTCCCGGTAGGAGCGGAATGTTACAATACATTGCCCACGGTTCCCAGGTAGTATTGAATCTTTCAATTTTGTCAAGCAGTTTCGCTACTATTTTCTCCTGGGACATTATCCATGATACTTTTCTCTTACAACATTGGAAGGACACTGTGGGCCTTTTCCATGCTTTAGCTATAGTAATTTTGGCCCCCCAAAAAATGAAGAATGTGAGAGTTTGAGAGCGCTTAGATATATTAGGTATAGTGTGGTTAAGTAAAGCTATGTGGGGGTCAGGAGCTACTGAAATATTCATTATGGTGCCGATAGTTCGGAATAATTTCTGCCAAAAGGGTCTAATGCGGGGACAGGACCACCATATGTGGAGCATTGTGCCCTCCAATGCACAGCCTCTAAAGCACAGTGGAGATGTCCCAGGATAAATCACAGCCAATCTGGCGGGTACATAATACCACCTTGACAATACCTTAAGGCTGGCCTCTATCACAGAGATGTTACAGATACCTGTGTATGAGCGGGACCATACTCTGAACCATTCCATTGGCATCCATGATCCGCCGGTGTCCTCCTCCCAGGTCTTTACGTATATCGGCTTGTCTAGTTTCGACATGAGTGCTGAGTATATCACAGATATCCCTCCTTTCTGGTTGTAAATGTTAGCGCACCAATGTTCATATGGTGTAATTGAAGGAGGTTCGGGCTTATTAGTCCAAATAGAGTTTAGGAAGTGGGAAATTTGGGTGAATCGAAATCTCTCAGATGCAGGCATTTCCAGTTTGCTTTTACAGTAGGATAGAGTAAGGGGACCTGTAGGTGTGAGGAAATGTCCTATTCTGTAGAGGCCTTTAATCTGTCCACCATCTAAATGCCCGTATGTCCAGTCCAGGTGGTAAGTTAGGGTTATGAAAGATGTGGGAGAGTTGTTTTAGAGGGGAGATCAAGGCTGGTCATGTGAATAGTTTTGTGCATAACGCAATGGAGTGTGACAAAGTGGGGGCCATTATAGCCGGCCTATTCTTTGGGTTGCACCACATAAGGAAGTCAATAGTGTTGAGGGGCGTAGCCCACCTTTCCATAGAAAGCCAATCAGGCTTTGGGCCCCTTCCAAAGATCATTGAGATTTGTGACAGTTGGGCAGCCTGATAATATCCCCATAGATCAGGCAGACCCAAACCACCCTGTGAACGTAAGCGGAGGAGTATACTAGACGGACATCTGTAACCCTTATTTCCCCAGACAAAACGGATTATCTCTGATTGTAACTTATGGAGGAAACTTTTTGTGAGGGGGATTGGGAGGGATCTGAATAAGTATAAAAGGCGGGGTAATAGTATCATCTTAATAGCATGTACTCCCAGCCAGGACAGACCACATCTAGCCCACTTCTCGAGCTCTCCTCTACATTTGAGAACCAAGGGGGAATAATTGGCTTTGAATAGACTACCTATATCCGGTGTTAGGTGAATTCCTAGATAGGGGATAGCTGTGGCAGACCAGGAAAAGTCAAAGTTTTTAGTGAGTTGCGAAAGAAGATCCAACGGTACCGTGATATTTAACACAGTTGACATATTCATGTTTACTGTCAGACCTGAAATTGCGCTGAATGACCTCAGGATCTTACAAACAACTGGAGTGGAGATCAAGGGAGATGTAAGGTACAGTAAGATGTCATCCGCATAAAGAGCGCATTTATGTTCCCTGTCTCCACAGTTCACCCCCTTAATATCAGGATTAGTTCTGATTGCTATTGCTAGAGTTTCTATCGCTATAGCAAATAAAAGGGGGGAGAGTGGGCATCCCTGTCTGGTACCCCTTTTTATTGGGAACGAGGCCTGGTATCTACCCATTAGACGGACTTGGGCTGTTGGGTTTGAGTACAGTGAATTTATAAGGTTAAGGAAGTACTGGCCAAATCCCCATCGTCTCAGGATGTCAGACAGGTATGCCCAATCTATTGAGTCGAATGCCTTGAGAAGATCAATCGACAATATAAAGCCCTTTTGGGGAGGACCTCCGTCCCATTGGGATTTCAGAAGAGAAATGTTTATGGTCCTTCTAATTTGGTCTGAACCCTGTCTGCCAGGGATAAAACCCACCTGATCTTTGTGAATGTACTTTGGAATGAAACTCGCCATCCTATTAGCTAGAATCTTAGTTAAAATTTTTATATCATTGTTAATCAGGGAAATTGGGCGTTGATTCCCAATCTCGCTAGGGTCCTTCCCTGGTTTGGGGATCACTGATATGTATGCGGCATTTAAGTCTGTCCCCAGCGGCGAACCTTTCCTAAGGAAATTCAGAAATTTAGTTAGTTGTGGGGCTAGGGTGGTACTAAATTTTTTGTAATATCCCGTTGAGAACCCATCCGGGCCAGGGGAGGATCTGAGTTTTAATGATTTTATTGTGTCCAGAACCTCCGCCTGGGTAAATGGACTCTCAAGTAAATCTCTATGATCGTCAGCCAGAGATGGCAGTGAGAGGGAGTCAAGAAACTCCTCCCGGGATTTGCCCACCGATGGTGATTTAGGTTTGTATAGATCCGCATAGAATTGAAGGAATGCTTCCATGATCTTATTTGGATTTTGGGTTAGATCCCCCGAGTTCAGCTTTATTTTAGGAAATGCTAAGGAGCGATTTTTGGGGCTAAGCTTGACCGCTAATTTAGAGCCGATCCTATCCCTTTGTGAGTAGAACCTAGCTCCTGTCCACCGGAGGTGTTTTTCGGCTGCTGTTGTTAGGGTCAGGTTGAGCAGAGCCCGGGCCCTATCCAGGTTGGCTAGAGATTCTATGGTAGGTTTTAGTTTATGCGCCCTGGCTAGAGCTCTGAATTCCTCAGATTGTTTAAGTGTGTCTGCTTTGTGTTCCGCTTTAAGTTTGGCCGCCATCTGTGATATATTCTAGGCTATAGTCCGATGAAATAGACGGAAGTAACACTCAGTTAATGGGTGTCGGCTCAGTCCGTATTGTATTGCGAATCACATCATAAAGAATTAGGATAAAAGCCTCCAGATCTTAGTGATTGAAATATAGAATTGGGGGGAAGAGAATGAGAAAAGGTGGAGGGGGGATAAAAAGGTTGGGAAAGGAAGGGTAGGGGTGTGGAGTGGGGAAAGGGAGTATAGAGGGGGGTGAGCAGGCCCTGGTGCAACAAATCGGGAGGTCAAGGAAAAAGGGTGTATTTAGCTCAGTTGAGGGGAGATAATAGAGCTTTCAGGGAATCAGAGGAGGAGTACTCAATCCAAATGAGCCATATAGTTTTAAATTTCTTGAAAGTATCATTATCCAATGCTAATTTTTTCCATGCGCATAATGTCGTTGACCACTAAGACCCAGGAGGACAGAGGAGGGGTGGTAGTGGTTTTCCAGAACAGGGGTATAAGTTGTCTGGCGGCTGATAGAAAGAAGCGTAATAAAGTACGTTTTGGGGAGGGTATGGAGCCCGGGAGCATAGACATTAGGGCTATCTCTGGGGTAGGTGTCGTTGGTCAATCGTATAGACTACTGTAAATGGCGAAAACCTGAGACTAGATAGGTTGGATGGCTCTACATTCCCACCAGATGTGGAGATAACTTCCTTCTGAGTCGCCACATCTCCAACATGAAGTGGGGACAGAGGGGCAGATTTTATGGAGTGATTGGGGTCCTTGAACCATCTGGATAGAAGTTTAAAAATTTTCTCCTGTGTATAGCAGGAGATGGATGATTTGTGCGTGAAGTGGAATGACTTCTGCCAGTCAACCAAGGAGAGTTCTCTTCCCAGGTCCGTGGCCCACCTCCTAGTATATGAGGGGGGTTGGTGAGTGAGTGTTGTAGTTTATAAATGGTGGAGAGTAGATATCTGGGTGTATCTAAGAGAGAGCACAGTTGTTCATAACCTGTTAAGGGCCTATGTATTTGGGAGGAGGAGAACAGGTCTGAGCAGAAGGAAGATATGCAGAGAGCTGTAAGCCAGTTACCCTTTTTTCCTGGTACAACAGGTGTACCCAAGGTTGGGTGCACAAATGAGTTCACTATAGGCCGTGTAGAACGGAGGTATGGGCCCACCGTATTGGATCCCATACCCTGGGGGAGAGCAAGGTGGTCAAATAATGATGTAATTGGCGAGGGGGCTGTGGACAACAGGGAGGACAATCCCTTTTTGTACCATAGGTGTAATGCTGGAGTTGTTAGTGGTGACAAATTGGATAAAAGGTGGAGTTTCTGCCCATACCCCCATAGTAATGCCCAAAGGTCGAAAGTGGAGAGATCTTGTTCCACCATAGTGGGTGCCTTGGGGAAGGGTCGGGGGGGACCATTCTAGGATCCTAGAAAATACAGCAGCCTTATGGTATAGTTCAAAATCTGGGAGGCATGCCCCACCTCATATTTTGGGGTATGTGAGCAGGGTGTGATGGATACAGGATAACCCTTAGTGCCAGATGAAGCGTATGGACATGGACTGCAAGGAGTTGAAGAAATGTTTGGGGACATTGTTAGGGACTGTCTGGAATAAATAGAGTAGTTTGGGGAGGGTGTCCATTTTAAGTGTGTTAATGCGACCAAACCAAGGCAGTGGGGTTGCATTCCAAGTGTCTAATTCCTTTTGAAGTCTAGTCAGCAAGGAGAGGTTGTTGAGGTTATAGAAGTCCGAGAGGTTGGATGGGATCATAATCCCAAGGTAAGAGATGCCCTTGGCTCCCCACTGGAATGGGAAGTTGGTCTGTACTTGAGTGAGGGTGGTGGATGGTAGGGATATATTAAGATCTTCTGTTTTGGACATGTTAAGGTTAAAGTTACTAAGTTCCCCAAATCTATGGAATTCTTGCATCAGGGAAGGTAGAGACGTATGAGGTTGTTGAATATAAATGAGGAGATCATCCGCGTAGAGTGAAAGTTTGTGGGTAGAAGAGGGTGTCTGGATCCCCGCTATATTTTCGTTTTGTCTAATGGCCATTGCCAAGTGTTCTATAACCAAAACAAAAAGTAGGGGTGATAGAGGACATCCCTGATGGGTTCCATTAGATATTGGAAACAGACTGGATGAGGAGCCATTGACCAGGACAGAAGCTGAGGGACGGGGGTATAGTGCCATAACCTTGGACACAAATGTGGGGCCTAGGCCTATAAGTTCCAAGGAAAGGCATAAAAATTGCCAATGGACCCTGTCAAAAAGCCTTCTCGGCATCAAAGGATAGGATACATGCCTTTAAGTTGTGTCGACAGATGTAGGTAATAAGGTGAATCATTTTAGTGGTATTGTCCCTTGCCTCTCTGCCAGGAACAAATCCCACCTGATCCGTGTGTATAATGGAGGGCAGGAGGGGTGAGAGGCGGTTCGCTAAGACTTTCGCAAAAAGTTTAACATCCATGTTAAGTAGGGAAATCGGTTGGTAACTACTGCACTGAGAGGGGTCTTTGCCTGGTTTGGGTATGACTGAGATATTGGCAGGCAGGAGGTATCTAGAGGGTGGGTGGGAGTAATCTATGTGGTTAAATGCTGCCGTGAGAAGCGGGGCGAGGGGCTAGGCAAATGATTTATAGAATCTAGGGGAAAAGCCATCTGGGCCCGACATTTCCCCGATTTCAGTCCCTTTATAGCGAATAAAAAGTCTGACACCGTTAGGGGGTTATCTAAGTCTGCAGAATCAGAGGGGTCTATTTGTGGTAGAGCTGTATCTGAGATATAATTTTGCATGTCGGGGTGGTGTGGGGCTTCCTTATGGATCAGTCCAGTCCGTGTGGGGAGATTATATAATTGTGAATGTGAATGGTTGTGAATTTTTCGTTGGTCGTTAGTGCATATGTGTGGTATGGGGCGGCGCGGGGGGCGAGGGTGTAGGACCCTAGCAAGGTGTTGCCCACATTTGTTGGCCAGGATGTAATGCCAGGGACGTCCCTTATCTCTAGCACTGAGGGAGTGTGCGTCTAAAATGTGGAGTAGTTCTCTGTGGGCGTTGGAGAGGTCCACAAAGGTAGCGGGGTCAAGGTCTTTCTTGTGTGCTAGTTCTAATGTATGAATGGTGTATAGAAGTCGGGTTATGTCTGCAGACCTGGCTTTTTAATTGCAAATATTAAGGGGGAGAGTGGACAGGCCTGGCGTGTGCCCCTGCCCAAGGCGAAGAACTCAGAGTTACACCCAGCCGTATAGATTCTGGTCTTAGGGGAATGATACAATGCATTGATCCCATGAAGGAATTTGTCTTTAAAACCAAATCTGTATAATAAAGAATGTAAATAGGGCCAAAGGACAATGTCAAATGCCTTGTTAATATCCAGACTCAAAAATAATACCTGTTTAGAGGATAAATTGGCATCCTGTATGACATTGGAAACAAGCCTTATATCATCTGTTATAAATCTATTAGGGATAAATCCAGTCTGTGCAGGAGAGGTCAGAGAAGAAATAATTGAGGCCAATCTATCCGCCAAGACCCTACTAAAAATGTTTAAATCATTGTTAATGACCGATATAGGTCTATAATTTTGGAGGAGTAAATGGTCTTCATTCCGTTTTGGTTGCAGGGATATGTTAGCCAATAACATTTTATCAGGGAAAGTATTACCTTGTATAATGTAGTTAAACAATGATGATAGTTTAGGGGCTAGAATCGGGGCATAATGTTTATAGTATACAGTAAAAAACTCATCTGGGCCAGGGGCAGTGGATCGTTTAAGAGATTTAATAACCTAGACCACTTATTCCTTCATGCAGGGAGCGTTAAGCTTGGACCTCTGGGCCAGTGCTACTTGTTCAAAAATAACCTCCTTGGGTAAGATAGCAATCAAACATGAGAGGGATAAAGGGATCGGGTATGTTTATGGGCAAACGTTGTAAGGGAACCGTTGCTATGTAAAAGAATTCTGGCCTTTGACCAGCGAAATTGCTTTTCTGTTTCGGTGGATAGAAGGGTATCCAGCTCCAGCCTCTTCTGAGAAAACAATTGTTGGTAGGAAACGACAGGGCTAAGTGCCTCCAATTTATAAAGATGTTCCAGGTCCCTGAAAAGTGAGTACATAGTCTTCCACCTTTGTTTATTATGAGCTGCTACTAAACTGATCAGACGGCCTTGCAATACTGATTTATGTGCAGCCCAGAAAGTGGAGATAGAAATGTCAGGGGTGGTATATAGTTGGAAATACTCCTGAATGATCTGACCAAATTTTGACGAGTGATCAAGTCCGAAAGAAGGGAATTGTTTAATTGTCATGAAAATGGGACGTCAGACAACCCAACAAGCTTGGTGGAAAACAGAGCCATTTGGTGATCTGACCATGGGCATGGATAAATATGGGCTTTAGTAGAGTTTGCCAGAACTATAGGGGTACACACAGAAAAGGTAGTCTAATCTGATATATATGTACCATGGGGATGGGAGGGAAATGTATACTCCTTGGCACCAACATTATGAGCACTCCAAGAGTCCACCAGTCAGGTAGTGTGAAGGAGTCTAATAAGTGATATGGAGTATACTTTGGAAGAAGTAGTATGAAAATTCCTTTCCAGGGATGGATTAGCCACTGAATTAAAATCATAGAAAAGGTTGGATACCCCCAAGTGGGACTTTAAATTGGTAAAACACTAATGAAATATGTAAAACATTATTTTATTCATACAAAAAAGAAACTAAAAAAAAATCAACACATGATGAATACTAAAACATACACTGACATATGATAAAAATAACACACAACACAATATCTTGCAAATAGAATGTGAAGGTATGTATACAAAATAGTTTCTCTCCAGCATCCGAAAATAATTTCCGGTACCAATATCCGGAATAAGCTTTTCGGTACCTAACGCGTTTCAGGTTCAAAGTCCTTTAATCAGTGGTAATTATATAGGAGGATTTATATTCTGATAAATAACAGAAAAATAAAGCATAACATAGTTTATAATGCAAGACATCACTTTAACAGGCATAATGAGCATAATGAGCATCCAGATTCAAAAGGGAAAAGGGAAGAGAGAAAGGAAAGTTACTGCACTACGAGGATTTTATCTCTTTGGGCTTCTGGTTTCTGTTATTTTTGAGAGAGGAATTGCATTAGAGTTCAAGAGGTATTGAATTCATCTCATCCATCCCATCCATTGAATTGTGTCTGCCAGGCTTGTTTGGTCTTTTATGGCCGTTCATAGTTGGTGAGTGAGCACTTTTAGCACACGTGGTGAAAACACCTTGGAATGTATGAAGGAATGTGTCACCATTTAACGGCACAGTGGTTGAAATAATCATTCATTCATGGACTTTTTTGATTGTTGATTTAAAATAATGAAAATTAAGTTGTGTTGTTGTTAATTGATACTATTGCACATTGGTTTAACATCTAAATTATTTTAAGAAATAGCACCTTCCTTTACATGGTGCTTAATGCCATCCTGTAACCCCATAATATGGTTTCAGCATCTCTATCCCTGTGATTTCACAATTCAGACCTTTAGCCATATGATTCAGTGTATACCACCTACGGTATGTATTCTTCTGCTTATGCGCAGATTTTTAAAAATATTAACTTTTCTATCACATTTGCATTATTTTATTTATTTTTTATTGTATTTTTATTGAAAGTTTATTGGAATACAGATAAAGCAAGTTATACATATTAAAATCAGAGAAATCAAACATAAAAAGAAATGACAAAGAAATAAAAATAAAAAAAATAAAAACACGTTGATCATGATACAGGCAAAACTACTGAAAAGGCTATAGCCAATGACATTTGAGTGTTATCTGGGGGTACACTGGGGACATAGATCTAGGAGGTGTTAAAGGGGTTGTAAAGGTAAAAGTTTTTTCACCTTAATGCATTTTATGCTTTAAGGTGAAAAAATATCTGACAATACCGGCCCCCCAGCCCCCCCGTTTTACTTACCTGACCCCTCGAAAGTCCCGCGCTCGCCGCCGACATCCTCTTTGCCGCTCAGCCTGGCCGTTGATTGGTTACCGTGGATGGATTGAAAGCAGCGCAGCCATTGGCTCGCGCTGCTATCAATCACATCCAATGACGCGGCGCGCCGGGGGGCAGGGCCGAGTGATACAGTGAGCGGCTATGACCGCCGGCTGTATCACGGGAGTGCGCCCGAAAGCACTCAACACCATGCGAGGGAGCTCGCATGAAGGTGTTGAGTCCTTGCGGGGGGAGCCAAAATAGCTGCCGAGGGACCACAGAAGACCAGGTTCTGGGCCACTCTGTGCAAAACGAGCTGCACAGTGAAGGTAAGTAAAACATGTTTGTTATTTAAAAAAAAATATATATATATATCTTTAGTGATCCTTTAAGCAGTGGGCTGCTATGTGTAGCTAACCAAAAAAGGAAGTGTGCCCCAAGGGGGATAATATGGGCAGTGTATCACCGGGCAATGGATGGATGGTGCAAGCGTGAAATACACAATTAATGTTGAAAGTTTTATAACAAAGGTTTATCAAGTAGAAAAATATACACACAGATCTATAATATAAAATCGCATGAGCGGAAGAGACAAAGAACAATAGTAATCAAACTGCTAACATGCTTTGGTATACTATCCCAGTAAATTCAAAGATGACCTGCTGGGGTGAAACATATGGCAGCACATGATACTCTACATGTTTCGGAAAATAAAGGGGTTCTATCCCCTCTATATAGTGTATTTCCTTCTTCAGGAGTTTCGGGGGAAGCAGTGATGATATTTTTCTAAAAAAGAAGAAAAAGGGATATATATGTATATAGGTATAAGTCAGTCACTGTATTTAGCACCAACATAGGGTATAAAACCATTATATCTGAGAGTATGAGAGACTGTTTGAATTACAGACAAGACATGAGGACAGAGCAAAATCGCAGACTAAGCGAACATATCTATACAGAAGTACTCACGAAGCATATGACTCTTCAGCATATATACTGTACACAGGTATACCACGAGAAGGACTCCCACTTCCTAGGGTTCGGAAGATTACATCAATTGGTTAAGGATCCAAATACTGGATATGATTTGAAGGATGGAGACCAGGAAGGAGAGTATGGGGAGATTTGCAGATTCTGGCCTTGACAGAAATCCCTACAGGGACGGCAAGCCAGGGCTCACAAGAGCCACCACTGCTGAGCGGACCACAAACACACCTGCAGAGTCAGAGACAAGGAAGAGGGGGTTGTTTTGAGAGATATGTATCCCATATTAAAGATATAGGGCTAATAAAGCCTTAACATTAAGTGTCATTTCACAGCACAGTGTATAAAACACTGAGGCATGTTTGTGACAATCACAGTTAGGATTGGCATACCTGGTCTCTGATGTTTCAATGTAAACAACTGCTGCAGGGAAGGAACGCTCCTCTTGGCTGTGTAGCAGAGAAGAGTGTGTGTAAGGCCAATACTAAGTATTCTATTTGGTGTAGGGTGTGATACTTGCAGGCCAATCATTAGCCTGCAGGGCGGGGTAGACTTAGGTGGCAGCAATACAGCTGATTGTCAAACCGACCGGAGCGTAATGTCTGGAGGAGACATCAGCTGTATGCAGATATGTTTGTAATAGCCGCCCACTGTAGCTCCTCGGCCTGGGCGGCGGCCGACGCCACCGCGTCATAGGACGCGGTGACGTCACTCGTCGACAGAGGCCGCCGACACGGAAGGAGAGCAGCCTGATGGGGTGAGAATGGAAAATCCCCAGTGCGCAGGCGCGAGACAGGACGTCGGGCGCGTGTGCATCAGCGATGCTGAGGAGATGCCGCTGTCCCCAGAGAAGGGATACAGAGGCCTTTCCATGCCGGGGAGCACCGGCGAGCCATCCCCAGGGGCACATTAATCAAAGCCACATCTATGAGTACAGTAATTTCATTGGTGTGGTCGTTTTTAGGGGAATTTCAATTTAACCTATTCCGGACTGTTCAGAGGTGGGAGTTCCATCTTTACAAAACGTTCCTGGAAAATCACAAGCATGTATAAATTTTCTTAATATTACAGTACAGATATATATATACGCATACAAGCTGGACAACAAGATTTCAACACTAGTTAGTCCTGTGAGCACATTCTATTCTTTATCATGTGAATAATTGATTATCCTTTAGACACATCAATGTGAGCCTAATGCAAAGAAAAATGAAAAACATAAAAAAAAAAAAAAAGTAGTAATAAAACTAAAATGATAGGGTAAAGGATAAGAGCGGCAGCCCAGCATGTGTAATCTGCATTGGGCATAAGACTATTGAAATGAAATAATTTTATAAAAAATTAAATTACTTAATACATAAGCACAAGAGATTCCGGATATTGGGTACTTGAGTGGAAGATAGGACAGAATGGCTTGGTGGAACAAGCCACTGTCCTATAATTCCTTGTCATAACCACCTGTGGAGAAGCCAGGAAGGAAGGGTTTAAGATTGAACGCCTCATTCAGGCCAGGTGGCATTGTCGCATTCAGATTGGATATCCAGCGGAGTTCCCGCTGTAGGAGGATCTTGTTAAAATCCCCTCCTCAGGAACTTGGATGTAGCCGATCCAAAATTAGTACTGAGACTTTGGGACACGTGCCACCATGTACCTGGGCTACGTGTCTCCCTAAGGGGAAGTCAGGGTCGGCAGATTGCATCACCCTAAGGTGTCGATAGATGCGTTGCCATCATTTTTGTAAGGTTTTCCCCACATAGAAACAGTTACAATGACAGGTCAATACACCACTCCTGTGGTTTGACAGTTTGCATAGTGTTTCGGCACAAAACGTTTGCCGTTGGGCAAACATATATTTTTGCGTGTATCCATGTACCTACAGTATGCACATGATCCGCATTGGAATGTGCCCAGCGTAGTGCAGGGATCACCTCTATCCTGTCCCTTATGATCACTTTTAATTAATAAATCACCTACAGAAGTGGCGCGTCTATATGTTATTGGGGGTCTGGGGGGTACCAGAGGGCCTAAAGTCGGATCTGAAGTTAATAGATGCCAGTATTTTTGGCAAATCTGCCTAATTTTTTCGTGATCATTCGTGTAAGTTGTAATAATTCTAGCGGGGGCCTCAACAGTGGATTTAGGTTTGGGAATTAGTAATTGACATCTCTCTTTCTGATTGGCGCGTTTAAAGGCTCTTTTCAAACATTTGTGGCTATATCCATGTTGTAGTAGTCGACATTTTAATTTATTGGCTTCCTGTTTGAAGTCTGATTGGTTTGAACAATTTCGTTTAATTCTCAGGTATTCCCCATATGGGATTGAATTAATTAAGGGTTTGGGGTGAAAGCTGGAAGAGTGGAGTACTGTATTACCAGCGGTGGGTTTCCTGAATAGTTTGGAGGATAGAACATTGGATTCATCAATTGAAATTTCAATATCCAGAAATGTGATGGTATTTTTATCAGAGGTCATGATAAATTTGAGGTTGAACAAATTATTGTTGAGCGCTCGTAGGCACTCATTGAGAAGGGATTGAGTCCCATTCCATACGACGAAAATGTCATCTATGTGCCTGTGCCACATGAGGACGTGGCACAGGTACATAGAGAGATCCTCGTCGTTGAATATAGTTTTTTCCCACTCCCCCAGGTACAGATTGGCGTAGCCAGGGGCACAGCAAGTGCCCCTGGCTACGCCCTGTACCTGGTGGAAGAGTCCACTGTCAAAGGAGAAGATGTTGTGATTGAGAATAAAGTCTAGGGACTCAAGTATGAATTCGTTAAATGGTGTCTCATGGTGACTGGTTTGTGATAGGACCCTGCAGGTGCAAGCCAGCCCTTTACAGTGGGGGATCGAACTGTAAAGGACTTCTACATCAATGGTTACCAATGTACAGTGACTTGGGATTTGGACATCTTGCAAAATCTGGAGAAGGTGGATCGTATCTCTGATGTAGGAGGGAATAGTCAGGACAAACGGTCTGATGTGTTCGTCTATAAGTCTGGATAAATTTTCCGTGATTGAACCATTCCCAGAGAGAATTGGTCTCCCTGGGGGGTCATTCAGATTTTTATGTAATTTCGGGAGTGCATAAAATGTTGGTACACGGGGGTAAGGAGTTCGAATAAACTCCCAAGTCTGTTTGGAGATAATGTTGTTCTGGAAGGCCTCATCTACAAATGTGTAGAATTTCTTGTTGAAAGCTTCAACTATGTCGGTGCCTACCGGGCGGTACCAATCCCGGTTTCTAAGAATTTTGAGACACATTTTTATCGTTTCCATATATATCCGGGTAGCAAATACCCACGTGGCCCCCATATTGTGTTCGGAACCAATGTTTTTGAGCCTCCCTAATCTTCTTTATAATAGTATCCACTATGTCTAGTGGGTACTTTTGAGACTGTTTTCCTTGACTACCTTCCCCTTCTCACCTTCTCTTTTTTCTTTTCTGCCATCTTTTCCAAAAAAATGGCAGAATTATATAGTCAATCATGGGATAACTTTGTAACTAAACTTCAGCAAGACTATGGCCAGAACGAATCTCGTGAATCAGAACTAAGCTTTTTGTTCTCCAGCCTAACTAAATGGCTGTAGAAAAAATTGCTAACCTATTGGCACATCCAAAGTTTTAAGGACTACATCAAAGATGACCTAAACCCTCTAGGACTACGAGTCCAAATTTTTCCATCATTCGATAACATAAGCGCTATATTTAAAACTGCTTGTGAACAGAACCTCAAAGCATGCTCTGTGGGAATGATGAAACTATTAATGGAAGAATACCAAAGACATATGACGGAAATAGATGTAACTATAGAGCAAATATATTCTAAAATCAAACCACTAGAGGCCCACCCCTCCTTCTCGAAACTAAACGAAAAATTAAAAATCCACATCGAACTCTTCAATAAAAACATTCTTTTGAAGAAAGAAAGTAAATTTCTTAGAGACAAACAAGCGTTTGAGGAAGGAAGAGCCTACAGATGGGCCCAAATACCAGGGAATAGAAGTACCAAACGAAATCCAAGATCCTATCCCAAAAATATAGATACATCCGATTCGTCTTCCACATCATCTAATTCCCAGTCCGTACACAGACAGTCCGGACGCAATAGGAAACCTAAAAGACGCCAGGAGGGTAACTCCCCCATAGGCAATGATAAGAAAAAAACATTTCCTAAATCACAATCCCGAACCCCCCGAGGAGGGAACCAAAACTCTATGACGAATCCATCATCGTCCGCTAATGATTCTAGCATACCTCTCCCAGTGGAAACTCCCGCATCAGCATCCTCAGGTAGGATCCCATCAATATTTTTTCCAAAAAACCAGAGCAACCCCCAAATATCCCTGAACCCATAACCACCACAACTGTACCACCGACTTTGGATGTGGTGAATTTATCTTCATATAGCCTCACCCCAGAAGAAATTGCAGTGTTATCAAAAGGTCTCACTTTCTGCCCCAACAAGAAACTAGACAAATTCACAGTCATTAAAGATTTACACTTATATACGCGTAAACTATTATTAAAAAACATGTTCGACAAACACAAATATGACTATGAAGGCTGCCGCACCTTCAGTGAGCGACGAGCGCTTGATAATCTTCAATCATTACTACAAGAAAGCGAGACCCTAGATCTAATAGACACCCTAGACCTGGAGGCTCTCTTGGAAGAAAATGGGGCTACACCCATTACCACTAAAAAATCTTCTTTGAAGAAAGCCTCCTCAATTTACCCAGCCCCTAGCTCAAACCACGGAGTAGCAACCTTTTTAAAAATGATATCTCAGGAGATAAAATCGATTCACTCCACATCCTTTCACACCCCTAATTTGACCAAAAAGGAAAGAACAGCTCTATACAATCTCTCTACCAATTACAATATCACCATAAAACCAAGTGACAAAGGGGGAAACATTGTCCTGATGGACAATGATTTCTACAAAAAAATGTGTCTCAAAATTCTTAGAAACCGGGATTGGTACCGCCCGGTAGGCACCGACATAGTTGAAGCTTTCAACAGGAAATTCTACACATTTGTAGATGAGGCCTTTCAGAACAACATTATCTCCAAACAGACTTGGGAGTTTATTCGAACTCCTTACCCCCGTGTACCAACATTTTATGCACTCCCGAAATTACATAAAAATCTGAATGACCCCCTAGGGAGACCAATTCTCTCTGGGAATGGTTCAATCACGGAAAATGTATCCAGACTTATAGACGAACACATCAGACCGTTTGTCCTGACTATTCCCTCCTACATCAGAGATACGATCCACCTTCTCCAGATTTTGCAAGATGTCCAAATCCCAAGTCACTGTACATTGGTAACCATTGATGTAGAAGCCCTTTACAGTTCGATCCCCCACTGTAAAGGGCTGGCTTGCACCCGCAGGGTCCCATCACAAACCAGTCACCATGAGACACCATTTAACGAATTCATACTTGAGTCCCTAGACTTTATTCTCAATCACAACATCTTCTCCTTTGACAGTGGACTCTTCCTCCAGGTACAGGGCGTAGCCATAGGCACTTGCTGTGCCCCTGGCTACGCCAATCTGTACCTGGGGGAGTGGGAAAAAACTATATTCAACGACGAGGATCTCTCTATGTACCTGTGCCACGTCCTCATGTGGCACAGGTACATAGATGACATTTTCGTCGTATGGGATGGGGCTCAATCCCTTCTCAATGAGTGCCTACGAGCGCTCAACAATAATTTGTTCAACCTCAAATTTACCATGACCTCTGATAAAAATACCATCACATTTCTGGATATTGAAATTTCAATTGATGAATCCAATGTTCTATCCTCCAAACTATTCAGGAAACCCACCGCTGGTAATACAGTACTCCACTCTTCCAGCTTTCACCCCAAACCCTTAATTAATTCAATCCCATATGGGGAATACCTGAGAATTAAACGAAATTGTTCAAACCAATCAGACTTCAAACAGAAAGCCAATAAATTAAAACGTCGACTACTACAACGTGGATATAGCCACAAATGTTTGAAAAGAGCCTTTAAACACGCCAATCAGAAAGAGAGATGTCAATTACTAATTCCCAAACCTAAATCCACTGTTGAGGCCCCCGCTAGAATTATTACAACTTACACGAACGATCACGAAAAAATTAGGCAGATTTGCCAAAAATACTGGCATCTATTAACTTCAGATCCGACTTTAGGCCCTCTGGTACCCCCCAGACCCCCAATAACATATAGACGCGCCACTTCTGTAGGTGATTTATTAATTAAAAGTGAGCATAAGGGACAGGATAGAGGTGATCCCTGCACTACGCTGGGCACATTCCAATGCGGATCATGTGCATACTGTAGGTACATGGATACACGCAAAAATATATGTTTGCCCAACGGCAAACGTTTTGTGCCGAAACACTATGCAAACTGTCAAACCACAGGAGTGGTGTATCTATTGACCTGTCATTGTAACTGTTTCTATGTGGGGAAAACCTTACAAAAATGATGGCAACGCATCTATCGACACCTTAGGGTGATGCAATCTGCCGACCCTGACTTCCCCTTAGGGAGACACGTAGCCCAGGAACATGGTGGCACGTGTCCCAAAGTCTCAGTACTAATTTTGGATCGGCTACATCCAAGTTCCCAAGGAGGGGATTTTAACAAGATCCTCCAACAGCGGGAACTCCGCTGGATATCCAATCTGAATGCGACAATGCCACCTGGCCTGAATGAGGCGTTCAATCTTAAACCCTTCCTTCCTGGCTTCTCCACAGGTGGTTATGACAAGGAATTATAGGACAGTGGCTTGTTCCACCAAGCCATTCTGTCCTATCTTCCACTCAAGTACCCAATATCCGGAATCTCTTGTGCTTATGTATTAAGTAATTTAATTTTTTATAAAATTATTTCATTTCAATAGTCTTATGCCCAATGCAGATTACACATGCTGGGCTGCCGCTCTTATCCTTTACCCTATCATTTTAGTTTTATTACTACTTTTTTTTTTTTTTTTTATGTTTTTCATTCGTCTTTGCATTAGGCTCACATTGATGTGTCTAAAGGATAATCAATTATTCCCATGATAAAGAATAGAATGTGCTCACAGGACTAACTAGTGTTGAAATCTTGTTGTCCAGCTTGTATGCGTATATATATATATCTGTACTGTAATATTAAGAAAATTTATACATGCTTGTGATTTTCCAGGAACGTTTTGTAAAGATGGAACTCCCACCTCTGAACAGTCCGGAATAGGTCAAATTGAAATTCCCCTAAAAACGACCACACCAATGAAATTACTGTACTCATAGATGTGGCTTTGATTAATGTGCCCCTGGGGATGGCTCGCCGGTGCTCCCCGGCACGGAAAGGCCTCTGTATCCCTTCTCTGGGGACAGCGGTGGCGTCGGCCGCCGCCCAGGCCGAGGAGCTACAGTGGGCGGCTATTACAAACATATCTGCATACAGCTGATGTCTCCTCCAGACATTACGCTCCGGTCGGTTTGACAATCAGCTGTATTGCTGCCACCTAAGTCTACCCCGCCCTGCAGGCTAATGATTGGCCTGCAAGTATCACACCCTACACCAAATAGAATACTTAGTATTGGCCTTACACACACTCTTCTCTGCTACACAGCCGAGAGGAGCGTTCCTTCCCTGCAGCAGTTGTTTACATTGAAACATCAGAGACCAGGTATGCCAATCCTAACTGTGATTGTCACAAACATGCCTCAGTGTTTTATACACTGTGCTGTGAAATGACACTTAATGTTAAGGCTTTATTAGCCCTATATCTTTAATATGGGATACATATCTCTCAAAACAACCCCCTCTTCCTTGTCTCTGACTCTGCAGGTGTGTTTGTCTTCCGCTCAGCAGTGGTGGCTCTTGTGAGCCCTGGCTTGCCGTCCCTGTAGGGATTTCTGTCAAGGCCAGAATCTGCAAATCTCCCCATACTATCCTTCCTGGTCTCCATCCTTCAAATCATATCCAGTATTTGGATCCTTAACCAATTGATGTAATCTTCCGAACCCTAGGAAGTGTGAGTCCTTCTCGTGGTATACCTGTGTACAGTATATATGCTGAAGAGTCATATGCTTCGTGAGTACTTCTGTATAGATATGTTCGCTTAGTCTGCGATTTTGCTCTGTCCTCATGTCTTGTCTGTAATTCAAACAGTCTCTCATACTCTCAGACATAATGGTTTTATACCCTATGTTGGTGCTAAATACAGTGACTGACTTATACCTATATACATATATATCCCTTTTTCTTCTTTTTAGAAAAATATCATCACTGCTTCCCCCGAAACTCCTGAAGAAGGAAATACACTATATAGAGGGGATAGAACCCCTTTATTTTCCGAAACATGTAGAGTATCATGTGCTGCCGTATGTTCACCCCAGCAGGTCATCTTTGAATTTACTGGGATAGTATACCAAAGCATGTTAGCAGTTTGATTACTATTGTTCTTTGTCTCTTCCGCTCATGCGATTTTATATTATAGATCTGTGTGTATATTTTTCTACTTAATAAACCTTTGTTATAAAACTTTCAACATTAATTGTGTATTTCACGCTTGCACCATCCATCCATTGCCTGGTGATACACTGCCCATATTATCAACCTTGGGGCACACTTCCTTTTTTGGTTCCTTTCCTTAATTGGGATGTGGCAGTGATCCCCGGGCAAGCTCAAATATTGGTTCCCTTCCGAATTATCGTTTCCTGCTATGTGTAACTAGGTCAACAAGGAGATAGGGAGGATGGGTGATGACAGGGTGACATGGAACTGTATACGGGGTACTGGAGGGATTCAGTTAGGATAACCATACTCGGAATGATCCCACACATCCCAGATCTTGTCAAACCTGTCAACAGCATCCTCTACCATAGCTGTCATATACTCCATTCTACGTGTGTCAGTAATAGCTTGTAGAAGCTGAGCTTGATTTGGGGGAGGGAGATAGCCAACACAATGGAATGACTCTCTTTGCAGCTAGAAAAATATAGGAAGCCAATCTCTTTGAGGTCTTTCCCAGACCTGGACATGGGGGGCCCAGGAGGAGATGTAACAGATCCAGAGAAATGGGGGACTCAAAAGTTTGCTGGAGCAGAGACATCACCATGGACCAGAAAGGAACAATCAATTCACCCTGCCAAAAGATATGGTAGTGAGTTCCTCTAGTTTTACCACATGTCCAACAGAGGGGGGAGAGGGAGGGGTCATAATGATGTAATACCTCAGGGGTCCTATACGAAAAAAAAGAACACTTTGCTGTCTCTCTCTCCGCCACACATCTGGATATTTTGGAAGTTGAGGTCCATATTTTGGCCCACTGTTGGAGGGAGATTGGTTGTTGTATAATTTGAGTCCATTTGCGCATGTAGGATAAGTGTGAAAGCTGCGCTTAGGACAAAAGTTTAGGTATGCAGCCCCCCTAAAGGAGCTTCCCTAAGGATTCTCCACAGAGTACTTGAATTTAAATTAAATAGGGTATGGCGCTTCCTGTGGGATTATATGGGATGGTGCAGTGGGGGAGGGTTTTTTTTTTGTAAATATAGTCCCTAGCTTTCCTATACCAAGGGCACTTAGTGCTAGACTAAAGGTAATAATCCCAAAGTGGTTTATCCCCCCAATCGTACCCCTATTTGTGGTGCCTGTTACCAACAAAAATTAATAAAGTACAAGAAATTAATATAAAAAAGAGAGAAAACGGTCTACAGTGATAAAGTTGTGCAAAATCAAAAACCTTATATGTGAACACACTATATAGAGCGGTGTATGCTAAACACCTACATCTGTGATAGGTCTACACCCAGAAGCCACCACAGATGACAGTGACTTCAATCACAACCATAAACATAAACATACAAGTGTACCTCTACCTGAATGGTGCAAAATATATACAAATTAATTAATATTAATATAAATGGTGATTAAAGTCCAATGAACAATAAAGGTGCACCTCAACCTAATTGGTGCAGGTACAAATCAATTAATAATTAGTGATCATAGTCCATAGATGGGCCTCTTCAAAACCAGTGTTCAGACATTTGTTCTTTGCAAGAAAAAACGTGACTGGAGTGCTCTCAAGTGGTTTTTGTGACTTTTGTGCTCCCCCTCAAGGATCCCCACTCACCGAATCCAACAGCCCCAGAAAGGGCAAACAGCATAGAATATCTCGACCACGATCTCCTCTCCACCACGATCATATAAGGCATCCAGGGTGACCTCCGTATTAATGGTTAAATGGTAATCACATCCGTCGCTGAAGACGTCAATGACGAAACGCGTATGACGGCGCCACACACGTTACGTCACTTCCGGGTACAGACTTTGCTTGGAACGCAGGTGGAGTGCAAACATCTCCAACCAGCAGTACACTGTCACTTCCACACTGCTTTGTTTGCAGGCACGCACCTGTACCCTGTGATGATACACTATTGCTGGATTCTTTATCCTAAAATTTTAGTTTTATTTAGTTTATTATTTAATTTATTTTAAACATTTTTTGAGTATCTTTGTGGAGTTTTGTGAATAAAAACTTTTTTACCTACTACACCATGGGAGCCTTCTATTCCTTTTCTCTATGAGGGAGCCATTGTGATTACCATTTAACCATTAATACGGAGGTCACCCTGGATGCCTTATATGATCGTGGTGGAGAGGAGATCGTGGTCGAGATATTCTATGCTGTTTGCCCCTTCTGGGGCTGTTGGATTCGGTGAGTGGGGATCCTTGAGGGGGAGCACAAAAGTCACAAAAACCACTTGAGAGCACTCCAGTCACGGTTTTTCTTGCAAAGAACAAATGTCTGAACACTGGTTTTGAAGAGGCCCATCTATGAACTATGATCACTAATTATTAATTGATTTGTACCTGCACCAATTAGGTTGAGGTGCACCTTTATTGTTCATTGGACTTTGATCACCATTTATATTAATATTAATTAATTTGTATATATTTTGCACCATTCAGGTAGAGGTACACTTGTATGTTTATGTTTATGGTTGTGATTGAAGTCACTATCATCTGTGGTGGCTTCTGGGTGTAGACCTATCACAGATGTATGTGTTTAGCATACACCGCTCTATATAGTGTGTTCACATATAAGGTTTTTGATTTTGCACAACTTTATCACTGTAGACCGTTTCCTCTCTTTTTTATATTAATTTCTTGTACTTTATTAATTTTTGTTGGTAACAGGCACCACAAATATCGGTACGATTGGGGGGATAAACCACTTTGGGATTATTTTAAATAAATATCCAACCAGGATTACGCTATGTTGCTCTTCCTTTCTTTTTGGGGCATTGTTTGTGAGAACAACTCCTAGATAGGAGTATAGCATCCCTTGCATCCAGGCTCTGTTTATATGTGGAGGATATTGGGCTACTCACGGTCTAAGGAGCGGTTTTGTGGTGTCTCCATCTCAAGAAAGGCCCCGACCGGGTTAAGGTCACAAGCTTTCCTAAGCTTGCCAGTTGGTAAGCGCGTATTTTATCCATATCACAGTGGTGCGGTGAAGGTTTATCCAGTCTTATTTGCCATCTTGCCTCAGTAAGGGACCCATGCCTTTGGTTCCTCATCCACCCTTTGAAGATCTTCACTGATAGAACTGTTATTGATTCACCTGATTTGACCATGAACTTTATGTATTAATAATCACTATTGTGGAATTTATTTATCACTTTTATCCCTTCTCATTTGGTTTATAGCGCTGCTTCCTCTGTCTATTTATTTACTTTGGGATTATTACCTTTAGTCTAGCACTAAGTGCCCTTGGTATAGGAAAGCTAGGGACTATATTTACAAACCCCTTCCCTCCCCCACTGCACCATCCCATATAATCCCACAGGAAGCGCCATACCCTATTTAATTTAAATTCAAGCCATTTGCGCATGTAGGAGTGGGAGTCTACAGAGAGTGGAAGGGTCTCCTGATGCAATTGGTATAAAGCATATATTAGTCGCATTTGGTGGGGGCCCTGGGAACAGATGAGTTCAAAAGTTGTTGGTTTGGAAAGGGTAAGGGATGGGGAGAGAGTGGAGAAGTAGTGGGTTATTTGGAGATAGGAATATGGCATATGTTTTGGGATATGATATTTAGATTGGAAGTCTGCAAAGGGCTAAATTTACGTTTGACCGGGTGTACAAAGTGGCAAAGTTAGAACAGACTGGCCTGTGCCCAAGGGAACATTCGGGGGTGGGATAGGCTGTTGGGAATTAAGGGATTAAGGATTACATTAGAGAGAGGGAGGCACGGGGATGAGAGGGAGAATTTGGTGTGACATGAGTGCCATACCCTCAGTGAAGAGGCTATTGAGTTTGGGATCTGGAAATAATGCAGACGACCATACAAAAGAGCAGGGATGAGCCGGAAACAGAGAACCCATCTCTATCTCCGTTCACCTATTCAGCAGTCTTAAACTGGACCAGGCCACCACTATACGAAGGTGGGAGGCCAGGTAATATTTGTAAACGTCCGGGGCTCCTAGTCCTCCACGGCTTCTGGGGGAAAATATCACCAAGCTTGCCACTCTTTGTGCCCCATCCTTCCAAATAAAGTTAAGAAACCATTGTTTAATCAATTCTAATTGGGCCATACTAATAGGGATAGGCAGGGTTTCAAAAAAATACAGTAGTTTTTGCATAGCTGACATTTTCAACACATTAATCCTACCTATCCAGGATATTGGGAGGGGATTCCATTGAGACAGCATGGCCTTGATGTCCTTGAATAGGGGGATATAATTGGCTGAATATAGGGATGAGTACGATGGTGTGATTTGTACACCCAGTTACTTGAGAGATGAGGTGCACCAGTGATAGGAGTAAGAGTTCTGGAACGATAGAAGGTCTGCAAGTGGTATATGTAGTGGTAGGGCTTCTGTTCCAGATGCGTTCATTTTGTATCCAGATAGAGAGCTAAACCTAGATAGGAGAAGATTCAGGGATGGGAGGAATACATGTAGGTTGGTGAGAGTCAAAAGTACATTGTCTGCAAATAGAGATAGTTTATATTCCCTGTGACACATGGGGACCCCTCGGATGTCAGGATGGGATCTTATAGCCTCTGCTAGGGGTTCTAGGCATAGGATGAAAATAAGTGGGGAGAGAGGGCAACCCTGTCTAGTGCCATTAGACATTGGAAAGGATCGGGACTTGAAAGAAGCCATTTGGACCTGGGATAATGGGTTGGAGTAGAGGGTTTTTAGGGCTGAGATGAAGGGACCGTGGAAACCAAATTTAGTAAGGGTGGCAAACATGTAGGGCCAACTTAATCTATCAAATGCCTTTTGGGCATCGAGGCTGAGGATCAAAGCAGGTCTATGTACTCTATTCAACATACTGTATCAATGAGGTCAATAGTGCACCTGGTATTGTCACCCACATGTCTAGTGGGGACAAAGCCCACCTGGTCTCTATCGATCAGTTTTGTAAAAAATTGGGAAAGGCGGTTAGCCAAAATTTTTGTGAACAGCTTATAATCTGATTTTAAAAGTGCTATCGGCCTGTAGCTATCTGGAAGCAACAAATCGTTGTCCAGTTTAGGTATAACTGTGATATAAGAGTGTAAGAACTGCTGATTGAGGGACTCGCGCTGAAGAAGAGAGTTATATAAGGATACTAGATGAGTTGATAAAATTGGGAGAAGTGACTTGTAGTGGGAGTATGGGAGGCCATCTGGACCAGGGGATTTGTGGGTTAGTAGGCTCTTAACAGTATTGGCTAGTTCCTCCCCGATAATGGGGGCGTTCAGTGCATGCACATCCGACCTGGTTAGTTTAGGCAACTTCAAGCCTGACATAAACGCCTCAAAAGCCCCCTGGTCAAATGTGGAGTGTAGGTTGGGAGTAAGGCAGTTGTAGAGTTTATCATAAAACTCATTAAAGACCTGGGTCATGGTCTGTGGGCAGTGAGTGAAGGTACCATCCGGTCACTTGAGGTGATCTGGAAAGGAGAGAGAAGGACTAGGTTTGAGCCCGCAGACCAGCATTCTATGTGGCTTATTGCAAAATTTGTAAAATTTTTGTTTTGCCCATAATGCCCCGTCCACACAGTCGGATTTTCCGACGGAAAATGTGTGATAGGACCTTGTTGTCGGAAATTCCACACATTTTCCATCGGATTTTCCGACACACAAAGTTTGAGAGCAGGATATAAAATTTTCCGACAACAAAATCCGTTGTCGGAAATTCCGATCGTGTGTACACAAATCCGACAGGCAAAGTGCCACGCATGCTCAGAATAAATAAAGAGATGAAAGCTATTGGCCACTGCCCCATTTATAGTGCCGACATAAGTGTTTTACGTCACCGCGTTCAGAATGATCGGATTTTCCGACAACTTTGTGTGACCGTGTGTATGCAAGACAAGTTTGAGCAAACATCCGTCTTAAAAAATCCTAGGATTTTGTTGTTGGAATGTCCGAACAAAGTCCGACCGTGTGTATGGGGCATAAGAGGGATTTATGGCTGACCTGTCTAGAGATTTTATTTGATTGCGCAGCAAGGTTACTGCCCGAAGTTGAACCATCGAGGGAGAGCAAAGCAGGAAACATTCAGCGGTTAGCAGTTTGGTTAACAAACAGGATTTAAAGACAGCTGCATTCTTCTTTCTTCATGAGCTTAAAGAGATACACTGCCCCCTGAAGAACACCTTGTGAGCCTCTAATAAGGTGGATGAACTGGATACGAAACCCATATTTAGCTGGAAGTATTCAGTTAGCGCTTGGGAGAGTTTATCTTTGGTTTCAGGATGTTTTAGCAGAGATTCATTGAGTCTTCAGTGGCATTTCCTGGGAAATGCAGCTGAGAACCAAAGATTCAGGGTCAGGGGCGCATGATCCGACCAGGTGATGGGGCCCAGGTCGGATGACACTGTATGAGGTACTGTAAAAGGGGGGCTGTCACGAGGAAATAGTCCAATCTAGAGAACATCTTATGGGGGGGAGAGTAAAACGAATATTGTTTACCAGTGGGGTGTTTTATCCTCCATACGTCAAACACACGGTGGCTTCGAGTCAATTTACAAAAAGAGGTGGCCAAGGATTGTGTTGAGAGGGGTAGTGTAGAATGGAACAAAGATTTCCGATCTCGAGTGGGAGAGAGAACAGCATTAAAATCTCCCCCAATCACCATAAAAGGCTGAGAAAAACGTTGCAGCCGTTCAAATGCATCAGTAAAGAATTTAATCTGACCTATATTTGGAGCATATACATTCATTAGTGTTATAGAATTTGACAAATAGGTACCTTGCAGTATTATATAACGACCATGGGAATCCAAATGGGTGGACTTGATATGGAGAGGGCAGGAGCATCTGATCAGCACTGCAACCTCAGCCTTTCCAGATGAGTCAGACGCCATATAAGACCCCGGGAAATACGTACAGAAGTGAGTCTCTTGCACCAGGATCACATCCGTGCAGGAGGCCCTGAACTCCTTTAAAGCCATCCATCGTTTTTTGATTGAAGTCAGACCTTTCACGTTGTAAGACAGCAGTTTCAAAGCCATAGTATAGCCGTGAAATTTAGCCAGTGAACCTTCATTATAGTGGGCGATAGTCCATCGGTAAAGACACACATATATAAAATGGTTATGGGGTATTCCTGCGCTATCGTAAACGGGGTGAGGGAGAAAGGAGGAGGGGAACCCAATCTTAGTGAAACAAGGAAAAGCAGCCTACACCGAATGGGGTACAGCCTGTCCCCGGCTAAAGAGAAATTGAATAGAATGTGATGCTGTGCTAATCCTAATGAGATAGGCGTATAATGGCTCTGTAATGGTGAGTATCTCTCAGTACACCTAAATTAATATTTGCAACTGTAACAAAGCAGTGGAAAAATAACCTAATGTGACAGTTGTGTAATTGTGTACTGGTGGTATGTATGACCAAATAATAATAATAATACAGATACTCAACTGGTGCTAATATATAAAGCATGCAAAGTGATCAGTGCTTAAACATCATGGTTACAAAACATAAATATATATAAATAGATAAATAAAGAATATATAGCAGCTGGCCTAAACCATCGCCAGTCGCCGGCTGGCTTAATATATATCTGATATAAATCAACACATTCTCAGGTGCATGTATAAACAAAGTAAAAGGTGCTTAAAGTGCATACAGTGAAAATTAGATGTGGCTAGGTGCTAAAAAGTTCATTTATATGCATGCAAATCATGCGTGCAGAATATTATCAGGTGTAATGCTCCGTTCGGCAGAAAACAGTTAATCAAAGTCCATAAAAAGTATGTGATCACTTCAGTGCTAGAAAATGGGTGACAATGGTGATCAATCTTCATGTAACAACGTGCACACTGGTGGGCAGTGGCCCCTTACCTGAAGGTAATGGGGTAATCGCATTTAGCCACTTTGAGGCATGGCAGCCTTTGTAGAGACCATGGGTGTAACCAGCTGTGAGGGATGGTAGAAATATGGTCCTATCCTGGTCACTTCTCTTGTGGGGGTGTCTGGTCCTTTCAAGTAGTGTCCCGGGGTCACCCAGATAAATTCAAAAAGGAAGCCCACAATAGTGTAGTATTGTATAGAAGCGTACCACTTTTATTACAGCATAAACATATGTACTCACATCAAAACGTTAAAACCGGGTGGAGATCCGACGAGCAGCGAGCTTGTAATACAATAGCTGTCATAGAGTGCCTGTCCCGTCCCTACGCGTGACGTCACGGTCACGTGACTTCTTCAGGGGATACAGGGAGGCACTATCGATGTCCTTAAATATCTCCCCATAGACTATAATGAGCGGCCATTTTCCCGGAGCCGCCAGGAAGTGTTACGGTGGCCATTTTGCCTGGGACTAGTGGGCGCAGTTGGGATGTTAATCGGACAGTCACAGTGACGGGGGCAGGCGCCTCACAGTAGCAGCCACGCCTAATCTGGCCAATCAGCACACACATCCCTTGCAACTGTCAGCAGAGGGGGAATAGGAATCAGATACCGGCCAGCCAAGTGACCGATCATCTGTGTATAGCGGTGAATATCTCATCAGCATACACAGGTCGATAATCGGGCAGGGGACATAAGACTCAGACATGTTTTAAAAATTAATAGATAAAAATAAAGATAAAATGTTCAATATGTAAATACATCAAATGTTAATGACTATATTATATGTCTATATAAGATTGGACCTTAAGTCTATGAAAAACCGTGTACTTTATTATAAATGGTATAAAATAGTACAAATCAAAAAGTTGAAAAACGGAATGGGGAATTAAAACGATTGTATATATAAAATATATACAAAACCGCACGATCTGGGACAGGCATCTAAAAACACTAAAACATTATAAAAAATAGATAAAAACATAACATATACATAGTCTCATCATACAAAAGTGCTAATGCAGGGTAGAGATATATAACTACTAATGCTATGTAAACGTATATAACAGAGAGAGGCAATCCATAAATTAATACACCTAGGGATATATAAGGAAAGGTGGGTGTGTACAGCAGATGATTCCCTAGTTAGCAGTGGTGGGATTCCCTAAGTATTGTGATCTCCACCACACGCCTACATGTCAGCACTGTGTGGGGGTGATGGCGAAGTGTTCAGAGAAGATATTAAAAAACTCTTAAAAGTAGACGATTAATGTTTAAAAATTGCTCAGGAAACAGTTTAAGTCAAATTCTATGTTGAGGCCTCTTGGCGAGAAGGTGTCCATGGTGAAAATCCACTTGGACTCCATTTGACTCAAAGTCCTAACCTTATGTCCCCCCCGCCAGTGCCTCACATAGGGTTCAATGCCCCAAAATTTTAAATGGGAAGGATCTTTGTTGTGGTAAAGTAAAAAGTGTTTTGATACACTGTGCCTATCATATCCATTGATAATATTTTTTACATGCTCCTTAATGCGGACTTTGAGCGGTCTTTTTGTGCGGCCTATGTATTGCAAACCGCAGCTGCATTGTAGGGCATATACAGCCCCTTCTGTATTGCAACAGACAAAGTTACGAACTTCATAGGTGTCCCCTGTCGATGTGGATGAAAATTGGAACACTTTCTCATTGGGGCGTCTGGTTCTTAGACATGCGTAGCATCTTTTGCATGGAAAGAATCCTTTCCCAGAAAAAAACGTAAAAGGTTTCCTTGGAGGCTCTATCACACTTTTCACCAGTTTATCACGAATTGATGGTGCCCTTTTATATATAAATCTGGGTTTTTTTGGCAGTCTTTCTTTCAGCTGTGGGTCTGTCATTAGAATATGCCAGTGGCATCTGACTATTCTTTCTATTTTCTTATATTGTGCGTTGTAGTTGAGGATAAGCGCTGGTCCCTCCATCGAACGATCCTGTAGGGTTTTGTCTTTAATCAATGTATTACGATCCATTACTGCGACTTCTGCGGTTTTCTTCTTTAGGTATCTTTGGTCATATCCTTTCGCAGTAAACCTAGCTTCGATCTTCTCTGCCTGTTCATAGAAGACTTGAAGTTTCGTGCAGTTTCTCCTCAGTCGCATCAACTGGCCTTTTGGGATATTGTAAAGCCAATTTCTATGGTGGCAGCTTTCTAATGGGAGGTAGCTGTTCCGGTCAACATTTTTAAAGTGCGTTTGTGTATAGAATCTTGAATCTTCCTGTAAAATATCCAAATCCAGGAACGTTACCTTCTCCTCGCTTATATCCCATGACAATCGAATGTTTACATCGTTTGCATTAAGTTTATCTAAAAAGTTATATAACTGGTTTGCATCGCCTTCCCATACTATAAAAATATTGTCTATGTATCGTTTATAAATTAAAAGTTCTTCTGGTCGGTTATTAAAAACAGATTCTTCTTCCCACTTCGCCATAAAAAGCCCAGCTATGCTGGGAGCAAATTTGGCTCCCATGGCTATTCCCGTTTGCTGGTGGTAATACGTATTGTTGTACCAGAAGTAATTGTTTTTTAAACTAAAATCCAGACATTTCACCAGGAACCTTCTTTGTAAACATGATAACTCGGAGTATCTCCTCAAACCCCATTTGGCAGCCTCACATGCCAAGTGATGGGGTATAATCGTATAGAGGGATGCGACGTCTGCGGTGGCCATGATGTACGTCTTCTGATTCTGGGGGATCTCATCTAAAATTTGCAGGATATGCTTAGTGTTTCGCAGGTATGCCTTTGTGTTCTGAACCACTGGTTGCAAAAAGAAGTCGATGTATTCCCCTATCCTGGATGTCAATGAATCAATCCCATTTACTATGGGCCTTGGAGGTGGATTAGTCCCGTCCTTATGGACTTTGGGTAATGAATATATGATAGGGGTGCGACATGAGTCGGGTACAAGGAACCACATATATAGCCTTATAACAGGTAGTAATCTATTATGCTCACAGAGTAAAAAGACTAATCAACGTTAATGCAGGGAAAAAAAAGAAAACAAGAAAACATTTTTAAAAAGTAAAAAAAATGGTTTGGCCCATAAAACACAAAAAATGTAAACATCAGGTGTAGGCCTGAGAGGCAGCCGCGTCTCAGGAATCCTGGGCCACAGCCAGAGGACATGTGGGGGAGCAAAGCGGTCTCCAACAAGGGGAAAAACGTGATGTTCCACCATGGTGTTCCGCATCTAGCGTTATCAAACCTGGAGCTCCTCTGAACTTTGTAGAAGTCAGCAAGTAGACTAAAGCAAAAAAAATGTTCAAAAACAGTTCAAGGTACCTCCATGGGTGAAGAATATAGAAGGCGAAACAGTCCCTTGAAGGAGTCAAAGGGGAGTTGGGTTCCCATGTGGGAAAAAAGAAGGGCAAAAAGGATAACTCCCAGTAGGTCAAGTAGGAAGCCTGGTACATTGAGAGCGCTGGGGTGTGGATTAGGCCCTCGATTGTCTTCCTCTCACTGGTATCCAAATCTTAGAAGGAGCCAGCGGAGGGCGTGGGGTGGCAGGTGTGAACTGACCTTCTTCTGCAGGCAATGGTGGGAGGCCTAGGTGCTTGAGAAAGGCATCTCCTTCTTGCAGATCATGAAGGACATGTTGGACACCATCCTTAGTGACATGGAAGCGAAAGGGGAAGCCCCAATAATAGGGGACCTTGTGTAGTTGAAGGTGAGAGGTGATGGGCCGTAGTGAGCGGCATTTGACAAGGGTGATTGGGGAGAGGTCGCTGAATAGTTGAATTTTGTCTCCCTTGTATTCAATACTGGATTGGTTGTGAGTGGCTCAAAGTGAGCGCCTCTTTGCTTTCATAGTAGTGGAACCTTACCACTATGTCACGTGGTCTGGGCCCAGTCAAGGCAGCAGTCTATGTCCACGATGTCAGGTGTCAGGGTGTTGAATAGGCCCAGGAGGTAGGGCCTGATATTATTGACAGCCACTTGTTCCGGGACACCACGGATTCTGAGGTTTTAGCGCAGTTCCCTGTTCTCCGGGTCCTCTTGGGGGAGTTGGAGCTGGGATACAGAATTTTTAAGGAAGGCATTCTCCTCTTCTAGAGCCTGAACATAGTGCAATGTTTTTTCAAACTTCATTTCCAAGGTAGCTGTGCGCTCGCCCAGTAGGTCTATCTCACCCCTGAGTTCTCTGGAGATCTTTCCCAACTCCTGGGCAATGCCCCTGGTGAGCTGTTGGACCAGAGCCTGGAGTTTAATATCCAGCATCTCAGGCGTTAATACAGGCTGAGAAGAAGGGGGGATATGTGGTGGAAGAGCCTGCTGAGAACCATCCTCCGCCATAAGGGTACTGACATAATCCTCTGGGTCTCCCTGTGAAATCGAGACTGGGGATTGGAGCCTAGTCAGATAGTGACCCATAGTGGAGGAGGGCCGCGGTGTTTGTGTGGCTCGGTAGTAGGATCACCCAATTTTTCCCATGTAGTGCTAGGAGGTCCGAGGGGTCGTGGTAGCTTACCCCATTGCAATTGGTTGCTGTTGAAGCTGTGCAGGGGTTGAGGATCATGGAGCAGGACCGGAGCTCACATGTTCGCCATCCTAAAGAGCCGCGCATGCGCCTCACACATTTGCATTGTTAACCACTTGCCGCCCGCCATATAAAAAAATGACGTCGCAAAGTGGTTGCGATATCCTGACCAGATGTCATATGACATCTTTCAGGATATCAAGCCACTGTGCGCCCCCGGAGGCATGCATCGCGGCAATCGTTGTTGTGGCGTGTCAGCCTGACACAACACAACTATGATCTAGGTAAAGAGTCACTGACAGAGACTTTTTACCATGTGATCAGCCGTGTCCAATCATGGCTGATTACGATGTAAACAGGTAGAGCCGTTGATCGGCTTTTCCTCACTCGCGTCTAACAGACACAAGTAGAGGAGAGCTGATTGGCTGCTCTCCTGACAGGTCAGATGCGCGCCCAGGACCACAAGAATGCCGCCAGGACCACCAGGGATGGCCACCACACTGGACCACCAGGTATGCCACCCTAGACCACCAGGGAAATGCCAATTGGTGCCCAGGCAGCTGCCAATCAGTATTAAAATCTACTCACAAGGGTAGAAAAAAAGTCACGCATATAGCAATTCTAAGGCAATTGGTCCACTGGTAGCAGTTTCCAGGTTCTAGGAGGAGGACGTACGAACTGCTGCAGGCTGACACGTTTCGAAGGTGTCCCTTCTTCTTCAGAACCTTTTAAATAAATTTACTGAAGGATAATGCACGAGGCTGGTGCGCCCTCTTTTTTTCTTTTCGTTTTACCACTAGGATTCCCCATCCTGGAGGGCAGCAAGGCCGAAATTCATTGTCCACTTTGAATTCTTTGGATCAACAAGCTTACGCACCTGTGCGCAAGAGTATTTGCTTCTGTAGCTGCCAATCAGTGCCCATCAATACCCATCAGTCCCGCCTTTCAGTGCCCATCAGTGCCCAGCAGTGCCATTTATCAGTGCCACCCATAAGTACAAGTAGAGGAGAGCCAATCGGCTGCTCTCCTGACAGGGGGGTCTGTGCTGATTGTTTATCAGCGCAGCCCCCACTCACATGCGCGCCCAGGACCACAAGAATGCCGCCAGGACCACCAGGGATGGCCATCACTCTAGACCACCAGGGAACCAGTGGTGCCACCAGTGATGTCTATCAGTTAAATCTATCAGTGCCAGCTAGGGATGAGCCGAACACCCCCCGATTCGGTTCGCACCAGAACCCGCGAACGGACCGAAAGTTTGCACGAACGTTAGAACCCCATTGACGTCTATGGGACTCGAACGTTCGAAATCAAAAGTGCTCATTTTAAAGGCTAATTTGCATGGTATTGTCCTAAAAAGGGTTTGGGGACCCGGGTCCTACCCCAGGGGACATGTATCAATGCAAAAAAAACTTTTAAAAACGGCCGTTTTTTCGGGAGCAGTGATTTTAATGATGCTTAAAGTAAAAAAAAAAAGTGAAATATTCCTTTAAATATCGTACCTGGGGGGTGTCTATAGTATGCCTGTAAAGTGACGCGTGTTTCCCATGTTTAGAACAGTCCCTGCACCAAATGTCATTTTTAAAGGAAAAAATCTCATTTAAAACTGCTTGCGGGTTTAATGTAATGTCGGGTCATGGCAATATGGATGAAAATCAGTGAGACAAACAGCATGGGTACCCCCCCAGTCCATTACCAGGCCCTTTGGGTCCTGTATGGATATTAAGGGGAACCCCGCACCCAAATTAAAATAAGGAAAGACCCTATATACTCTGAACAGCAGTATACAGGCGGTGCAAACAAGACAGGGACTGTAGGTTTGTTGTTAAGTAGAATCTCTTTGTAATTTTGAAGGGGTACATTTTTAACGTGTTTAGCTCCAGCCAAAAAATCTTTTTTAAGCTTTTTGGAAAACATAGGGAAGGGTTATCACCCCTGTGACATTTGTTTTGCTGTCTTTCCTCCTCTTCAGAAGATTTCACCTCACTTTTTGTCCCAATGAAAAATGTTTTTTGAAAATTTGGGTTTTTTTGTGGAACAAGGATTGGAAAGCATCAGTGGAAAGGAGAATTTTTTTTCCCATATTAACTCTTACAGGAGAGAATTTCCCTTCCTAGGGGTAGATTTCATCTCACTTCCTGTTGTCTCCTTCCGTTTGCAAGTAGGAGTCGTTTGTAAGTTAGATGTTTGAAAGTAGGGTCCTGCCCTATATACTCAGCAGAAATTTGGGCCTTAGGTGTTGCTGTGGCCACAACACTGTAAGCCCTCACAGGGCCCTGCTGTGAAATATTAGATCAAGAATTGTAATTACATGCCCCTGTTGAACAGGAGCTGAAAAATTAGGCCTTAGGCACTGGTGCTGGTGCCACAACACTGCAACCCCTCACAGACACTCTAGTTGGAACGCAGGAACGAGCCCTGCTGCAAAGTATTGCTTCAAAAATTGTAATTACACGCCCCTGTTAGACAGGGGCAGAAAAATTGGGCCTTAGGCACTGGTGCTGGTGCCACAACACTGCAACCCCTCACAGACACTCTAGTTGGAACGCAGGAACGAGCCCTGCTGCAAAGTATTGCTTCAAAAATTGTAATTACACGCCCCTGTTAGACAGGGGCAGAAAAATTGGGCCTTAGGCACTGGTGCTGGTGCCACAACACTGCAACCCCTCACAGACACTCTAGTTGGAACGCAGGAACGAGCCCTGCTGCAAAGTATTGCATCAAAAATTGTAATTACACGCCCCTGTTAGACAGGGGCAGAAAAATTGGGCCTTAGGCACTGGTGCTGGTGCCACAACACTGCAACCCCTCACAGACACTCTAGTTGGAACGCAGGAACGAGCCCTGCTGCAAAGTATTACATCAAAAATTGTAATTACACGCCCCTGTTAAAGAGGGGCTGAAAAATTGTGCCTTAGGCACTGGTGGTGGCGCCCAGAACCAAAAATGTTCTTACAAGCTATCAGCGTGATGATTGAGGAGGAAGAGGATAATTACTCAGGGATAGTCACTCAGCATCAGCATAGGCAGTCTTTGAAGGGATCTGAGATTTCAAAAAAAAAATATTCGGTTACATCAGCATCAGGTGCTTGGTAGCTGGTGGTGATCCAAGACTGATTCATTTTTATGAAGGTCAGCCGATCGACCGAGTCGGTGGACAGACGCACCCTGTGATCGGTTACCACGCCTCCAGCAGCACTGAATGTGCGTTCCGAAAGAACGCTGGATGCAGGACAGGCCAGTAGCTCAATTGCATACTGTGCAAGCTCTGGCCAGTGATCCATCCTCAAGACCCAGTAACCCAGAGGATTTTCGGTGGGAAAGGTGTCCAAGTCTGATCTTGCCCCTAGGTATTCCTGCACCATGTAAAACAGACGCTGGCGATGGTTGCTGGAACTGATCATACCTTGGGGCTGCGGACCAAAAAATTGTCTGAACGCATCGGTCAGACGGCCACCTTCTCCACCGCTCCTTCTTTGACTGACCAAAGCCTCAGCAACACGTTGTCCAGAAACAGGAGTTTGTAACCTCCCAGTCTCTGGGAACGCGTTGCACAGACCTTTCTGCAAGGCCTCCCGAAGATGTTTTATCCTCTGCTCCCTCTGCGATGGCAAGATAAGGTCCGCAACCTTACCCTTGTAACGTGGATCAAGGAGGGTTGCCAGCCAGTATTGGTCCTTCTCCTTGATACCACGAATACGAGGATCCTTACGCAGGCTTTGCAGGATCAGGGAGGCCATGCAGCGTAGGTTTGCTGAGGCATTCGGTCCGGAGTCCTCTGGGTCACTAAGGACAACAACGTTCGCAGCCACCTCCTCCCAGCCACGTACAAGTCCATGTGTTCCTTGGGACTGATCCCTTAAAGACTGCTGCTGATGCTGAGTGCTAGGCTCCACCTCCATACTGACACAATCTTCCTCCTCCTCCTCCTCCTCCTCGTCCTCTTCCTGTGTGATCGGCGGGCACGCAGGAACACTGTCTGGATAAAGGGGGCCTTGAGAGCTAAGGAAGTCCTCCTCTTCCTGCCTCTGTTCTGCCTCAAGTGCCCTGTCCATTATTCCACGCAGCGTGTGCTCCAACAGGTGGACAAGGGGGACAGTGTCACGGATGCATGCACTGTCAGTGCTCACCATCCTCGTGGCCTCCTCGAATGGTGACAGGACAGTGCATGCATCCCTGATCATGGCCCACTGGCGTGGGGAAAAAAAACCAAGCTCCCCTGACCCTGTCCTGGTGCCATAGTCGCACAGGTACTCATTGATGGCCCTCTGCTGCGTGTGCAGCCGCTGCAGCATGGCCAACGTTGAGTTCCACCTGGTGGGCATGTCACAGATTAGGCGGTTCTTGGGCAGGTTAAACTCCTTTTGGAGGTCCGTCAGCCGAGCACTGGCATTATATGACCGGCGGAAATGCACACAGACTTGCCTTGCCTGCCTCAGGACATCCTGTAAGCCCGGGTACCTGCCCAAGAACCGCTGCACCACCAAGTTAAGGACGTGAGCCAAACAGGGCACATGGGTCAGTTGTCCCTGTCGGAGGGCAGAGAGGAGGTTGGTGCCATTGTCGCAAACCACCATTCCTGCCTTAAGTTGGCGTGGCGTCAACCACCTCTGAACCTGCCCCTGCAGAGCTGACAGAACCTCTGCCCCAGTGTGGCTCCTGTCCCCCAAGCACACCAGCTCAAGCACCGCATGGCATCTTTTGGCCTGCGTACTTGCGTAGCCCCTTGAACGCCTACGGAGCACCGCTGGTTCCGAGGAAGAGGCCATGGAGGAAGAAGAAGAGGAGGGGGTGGAGGAGAGAGGTGTGTCACAATCAGCATTTTGGAGGCGTGGTGGCGGAACAACCTCCAACACTACTGCACCTTGTCCTGCATCCTTCCCAGCTGCCAGCAGAGTCACCCAATGCGCCGTGAAACTTAGGTAACGTCCCTGTCCATGCCTGCTGGACCATGAGTCAGCGGTAATATGCACCTTACCGCTGACCGCCCTGTCCAGCGAGGCATGGACATTGCCTTCCACATGCCGGTAGAGGGCCGGAATCGCCTTCCGTGAGAAAAAGTGGCGTTTGGGTACCTGCCACTGAGGAACCGCACATTCCACAAACTCACGGAAGGGGGCAGAGTCTACCAACTGAAAAGGCAGCAGTTGAAGTGCTAGCAATTTTGCCAAGCTAGCATTCAACCGCTGGGCATGTGGATGGCTGGGAGCAAACTTCTTTCGGCGGTGCAGCAGCTGGGGCAGGGAAATTTGCCTGGTACAATCTGACGTCGGTGTACCAAAAGCAGATTGCCCACAAGTACTTGGCTGTGACACACCTAATTCTACACCTTCATTCCTCTCACTGCAGGTCTCAGAGAGGACTGAAGGTCTAGTGGGGTTGGAAATCTCAGCTGATGAGGAGCAAGGAGAGATCCTCTTTGTTCTTTGGTGTGGGTCTTTTAGATACGCTTGCCAACGAACTGCATGGCAGGTCAACATATGTCTGGTCAAGCATGTGGTGCCCAAGCAGGAGATGTTTTGGCCACGCGAGATACGCTTGAGACATATGTTGCAAATAGCAGCGGTGCGATCTGATGCACTCGTCTCAAAAAAGGCCCATACCAAAGAACTTTTTGAATAACGCGCAGAGACTGCAGCGCCCTGCACATGTGGAGCTTTGGGGTGTGATGCAGTCAATGTGCTGCCCTTAGGCTGGCCCCTGGAGGGCATCCTGCCTCGTTGGTGATGTGCCGCCTCCTCCTCCTCCTCCTCCTCCTCCTCCTCATCCTCCTCCTCCTCCTCTCTCCTATCAGGCACCCACGTTGAGTCAGTGACCTCATCATCCCCTCCCTCCTCATCACTGGAGCAAACCTGGCAGTATGCTGCAGCAGGGGGAGCATGACTGCCAGATTGCTGTCCTTCTTGGGCACCCCCTCTGTCCGTGCTCATGTTACTGCCTTCATCGAGCTCAGTATCATCATCAGAGCCTTCCAAACGCTGGGCATCCTCCTGGAGCATGTACCCAACACTGTGGTCAAACAGTTCGAGGGAATCCTCAGGAGGACATGGTGGAGCTAGGGAAGGAGTCACTGATGACATTGAGCTGAGGGAAGAGGCCGCTGCTTTGCAAGACAAAGCACCCTGGGCATGGGTGAGAGAGGATGAGGAGGATGAGGACGGCTTGGTCATCCACTCGACCAAGTCTTCCGCATGTTGCGGCTCAACACGGCCAGCTGCCGAAAAAAAGGCCAAGCGTGTCCCATGGCCACGTGCTGATGAGGATGCACCGTCTCCACGACCAGCACCAGACACAGAGCCTGCTTGCCCTCTCTTATTGGCTTGTGACTGTCTGCCTCTCCTTCTTGGCCTTCCAGACATACTAACGGCCTGTAGCTGCACTAAACTGGGATAGAACACCTGTAATTTTCTTCAGGTAGCTTTATATACTGTAACCAGACAAGCCTGCCTGTCAGTAGGAAGATAACAGGAACGGATCTAGCTGAACACTGTGAGCAGGACGCACTGCACTAAATGTAAATAGCAGGAACGGATCTAGCTGAACACTGTGAGCAGGACGCACTGCACTAAATGTAAATAGCAGGAACGGATCTAGCTGAACACTGTGAGCAGGACGCACTGACTGCACTAAATGTAAATAGCAGGAACGGATCTAGCTGAACACTGTGAGCAGGACGCACTGACTGCACTAAATGTAAATAGCAGGAACGGATCTAGCTGAACACTGTGAGCAGGACGCACTGCACTAAATGTAAATAGCAGGAACGGATCTAGCTGAACACTGTGAGCAGGACGCACTGACTGCACTAAATGTAAATAGCAGGAACGGATCTAGCTGAACACTGTGAGCAGGACGCAATGCACTAAATGTAAATAGCAGGAACGGATCTAGCTGAACACTGTGAGCAGGACGCACTGACTGCACTAAATGTAAATAGCAGGAACAGATCTAGCTGAACACTGTGAGCAGGACGCACTGCACTAAATGTAAATAGCAGGAACGGATCTAGCTGAACACTGTGAGCAGGACGCACTGCACTAAATGTAAATAGCAGGAACAGATCTAGCTGAACACTGTGAGCAGGACGCACTGCACTAAATGTAAATAGCAGGAACGGATCTAGCTGAACACTGTGAGCAGGACGCACTGCACTAAATGTAAATAGCAGGAACGGATCTAGCTGAACACTGTGAGCAGGACGCACTGACTGCACTAAATGTAAATAGCAGGAACGGATCTAGCTGAACACTGTGAGCAGGACGCAATGCACTAAATGTAAATAGCAGGAACGGATCTAGCTGAACACTGTGAGCAGGACGCACTGACTGCACTAAATGTAAATAGCAGGAACAGATCTAGCTGAACACTGTGAGCAGGACGCACTGCACTAAATGTAAATAGCAGGAACGGATCTAGCTGAACACTGTGAGCAGGACGCACTGCACTAAATGTAAATAGCAGGAACAGATCTAGCTGAACACTGTGAGCAGGACGCACTGCACTAAATGTAAATAGCAGGAACGGATCTAGCTGAACACTGTGAGCAGGACGCACTGCACTAAATGTAAATAGCAGGAACGGATCTAGCTGAACACTGTGAGCAGGACGCACTGCACTAAATGTAAATAGCAGGAATGGATCTAGCTGAACACTGTGAGCAGGACGCACTGACTGCACTAAATGTAAATAGCAGGAACAGATCTAGCTGAACACTGTGAGCAGGACGCACTGCACTAAATGTAAATAGCAGGAACGGATCTAGCTGAACACTGTGAGCAGGACGCACTGACTGCACTAAATGTAAATAGCAGGAACTGATCTAGCTGAACACTGTGAGCAGGACGCACTGCACTAAATGTAAATAGCAGGAACGGATCTAGCTGAACACTGTGAGCAGGATGCACTGACTGCACTAAATGTAAATAGCAGGAACGGATCTAGCTGAACACTGTGAGCAGGACGCACTGCACTAAATGTAAATAGCAGGAACAGATCTAGCTGAACACTGTGAGCAGGACGCACTGCACTAAATGTAAATAGCAGGAACGGATCTAGCTGAACACTGTGAGCAGAACGCACTGCACTAAATGTAAATAGCAGGAACGGATCTAGCTGAACACTGTGAGCAGGACACACTGCACTAAATGTAAATAGCAGGAACGGATCTAGCTGAACACTGTGAGCAGGACGCACTGACTGCACTAAATGTAAATAGCAGGAACGGATCTAGCTGAACACTGTGAGCAGGACACACTGCACTAAATGTAAATAGCAGGAACAGATCTAGCTGAACACTGTGAGCAGGACGCACTGCACTAAATGTAAATAGCAGGAACGGATCTAGCTGAACACTGTGAGCAGGACGCACTGCACTAAATGTAAATAGCAGGAACGGATCTAGCTGAACACTGTGAGCAGGACGCACTGCACTAAATGTAAATAGCAGGAACAGATCTAGCTGAACACTGTGAGCAGGACGCACTGCACTAAATGTAAATAGCAGGAACGGATCTAGCTGAACACTGTGAGCAGGACGCACTGCACTAAATGTAAATAGCAGGAACGGATCTAGCTGAACACTGTGAGCAGGACGCACTGACTGCACTAAATGTAAATAGCAGGAACGGATCTAGCTGAACACTGTGAGCAGGACGCACTGCACTAAATGTAAATAGCAGGAACGGATCTAGCTGAACACTGTGAGCAGGACGCACTGACTGCACTAAATGTAAATAGCAGGAACAGATCTAGCTGAACACTGTGAGCAGGACGCACTGCACTAAATGTAAATAGCAGGAACGGATCTAGCTGAACACTGTGAGCAGGACGCACTGCACTAAATGTAAATAGCAGGAACAGATCTAGCTGAACACTGTGAGCAGGACGCACTGCACTAAATGTAAATAGCAGGAACGGATCTAGCTGAACACTGTGAGCAGGACGCACTGACTGCACTAAATGTAAATAGCAGGAACAGATCTAGCTGAACACTGTGAGCAGGACGCACTGCACTAAATGTAAATAGCAGGAACGGATCTAGCTGAACACTGTGAGCAGGACGCACTGCACTAAATGTAAATAGCAGGAACGGATCTAGCTGAACACTGTGAGCAGGACGCACTGACTGCACTAAATGTAAATAGCAGGAACGGATCTAGCTGAACACTGTGAGCAGGACGCACTGCACTAAATGTAAATAGCAGGAACGGATCTAGCTGAACACTGTGAGCAGGACGCACTGCACCAAATGTAAATAGTCTAGATAGAAGATAACAGGAACGGATCTAGCTAAACTGAATACAGTGTATATATATATATGCAACACCTGGGATGCATATATATACACAATACACTGTAAGTGCAGCTAACTGACTGACTGTTCTGCCTAATCTATCTAACTCAAATCAAATGACACTGTCTCTCTCTCTCTCTCTATCTCTCAGCACACCGGAACACACACTACACAGGGCCGCCGTGTAGGCGGCCTTATATAGTGTGGGGCGTGTACTAAATCCCCTGAGCCATAATTGGCCAAAGCCACCCTGGCTTTGGCCAATTACAGCTCTCTCTACTGACGGCGCTGTGATTGGCCAAGCATGCGGGTCATAGTGCATGCTTGGCCAATCATCAGCCAGCAATGCACTGCGATGCCGCAGTGAATTATGGGCCGTGACGCGCCACACGAATTTGGCGCGAACGGCCCATATCGTTCGCAATTCGACGGACGGTCGAACAGCCGATGTTCGAGTCGAACATGGGTTCGACTCGAACACAAAGCTCATCCCTAGTGCCAGCTTTCAGTGCCCATCAGTGCCCAGCAGTGCCGTCTATCAGTGCCACCCATAAGTACCCATCAGTGCAGCCTTTCAGTGCCCATCAGTGTCGTCTATCAGTGTCCATCAGTGCCCACCAGTGCCACCTATGAGTGCCCATCAGGGCTGCCTATCAATGCCCATCAGTGCCGCATATCAGTGCCACCTCATCAGTGCCACCTCATCTGTGCCACCTCATCGGTGCCACCTTATCAGTGCCCATCAGTGCAGCTTATCAGTGCCCATCAGTGAAAGAGAAGACTTACTTATTTACAAAATTTTATAACAAAAACAAAGAAAAAATTTTTTTTCAACATTTTCAGTCTTTTTTTATTCGTTTATAAAAAATAAAAACCGCAAAGGTGATCAAATACCACCAAAAGAAAGCTCTATTTGTGGGAACAAAATGATAAAAATTTAGTTTGGGTACAGTGTAGCATGACTGCGCAATTGTCATTTAAAAAGTGACAACGCTGAAAGCTGAAAATTGGCCTGGGCAGGAAGGTGCAAAAGTGCCCTGTATTGAAGTGGTTATTTTAAAAAAATAATTTAATTTTTTCAGTAGCTTTTTTAAAATCCTTGTTCCTGAATGTGTATATGATTGGATTAAGCAATGGAGTCATTACAGTATAAAAGAGAGAGAGGACCTTGTTCAGAATATCTAGTTGTCCTTTTGTTGGAAACAAATACACAGCGAATAGAGTCCCGTAAAAGATGCACACTACGGTCAAGTGAGAGCTGCAGGTGGTGAAGGCTTTTTGTCTTCCTGTAATTGATTTAATTTTGAGGATGGTTAAAACAATATAGATATATGATATAACAATTAACATAAAAGGTGCTACAATACCGATGAAACCTTCTACATAGGTCTGATTATGGATCCGTGAAGTATCGGAGCAGGAAAGCTCAAGTATAGGTTCATAGTCACAGAAGAAGTGATGAATGATGTTTGGTCCACAGTAGTATAAACTGCACAAAGATATGGAATCAATCAATGTAATTTTGAAGCTCAGTATCCATATGATAATCACTGATTTAATGCAAATTGATTGGTTCATTATAGAGTTGTAATGCAGGGGCTTACAGATGGCCAAATATCGATCATAGGACATCACAGTCAGTAGAAAACACTCTGAGGTCCCAGCATGTGAAAAGAAGGAGAACTGGATGATACATCCAGCAAGAGACATGGTACATCCATCATGTAAGATGATATAAAGAAAGTTAGGAAGAATATCTGAAGACAGAATTATATCAAGCAATGATAGCTGGGTGATGAAGAAGTACATGGGAGACTGAAGTGTTTTACTCAGATGAAATAAAACGACAATGAAGAGATTTCCAGAAATAGTAGCACAATATATGAAAAAAAGAACCAAGAAAAATGGAATTTGTATGCTTTTTATATTTGGGAAACCTGTTAGTACAATATAGGTGATGTTATTGTGATAGCCGACCTGTTAAGAGAATATAAAAATGCATAATAGTTTAGATGGCAAGCATAGGAAAATCTACTATGCATGGCAAAACAAAAACAACATTTATGCCGCGTACACACGATCGGATTTTCCGACAACAAATGTTCGATGGGAGCTTGTTGTCGGAAATTCCGACCACGTGTAGGCTCCATCGGACATTTTTTATCAGAATTTCCGACAACAAAAATTTGAGAGCTGAATCTCAAACTTTCCGACAACAAAATCCGTCAAAAATTCTGAGCGTGTGTACACAATTCCGTCGCACACAATTCCATGCATGCTCTGAATCAAGTACGAGACGGAAGCGCTCGGTCTGGTAAAACTAGCGATCGTAATGGAGATAGCACATTCGTCACCCTGCAAATTTTGAAATCTTTCAAAGCAGCACATTCTCTTCTTCTTTATAATGCTAGAATCATGAAGTTGTTTTGCAGCTGATATTCACACAGAGTTCTGACAAACTGATTTCTTTATTATTTCTTGTGATCTCATGAAGATTTTTTTTTTTTTTTGCCAGATCTCCAGAATGATGTTTTTAATTTTTGTTTATAGTAATCTCTTTTCTTTTTTTTAAATTAAGATCTCCTGTTTTTTTTATTTTTTTTTTAGTGATCTCCATAATATTTTTTTTATGTTTTGTGTGTCAAGTTACCACAACACCATTATTATCTTGTATTTTTTAACTTCAAGGAGATTGGTTGGTATTGGTGTCCCTTGTTAATTTAAAATTGTATTTTTGAAATGTACCTGCCTATTCACAAACAAACTGTCCTTTTTTAATTATAACACATAGCCAATAATTTAAGAAAAAATATATAAATTTATTAGGAGTTTAAAACAAAATAAAGAGGAAGGCAACGCTGGATAAACTGGTGAAATTGGTGAAGCTTTTGTACCCCAGGGCACACATCAACTATTTGACAGCCAAAATTGGGAGCCTGAGGAGTCTATTTAATAGGGAGCACAATCCAGTCCAGGACTAGATTAGGAACAGCAGCAGGTGACATATATGTCCCCAGGCTGTGGACTTACAAAAGCCTGCATCTTTTGCAAGACCAGACCGAACCCAGGCCATCACTCTCTTGTCTTCCTTACACGCTTGCTTCCGGGCTTGCTTGCAGACTGTGGCTCTGGTGTTGGAGTTGTGGCAGGAGGTGGAGGAGGAGGAGGACGATGGTCCAACTCACACAAGTGGGTTTTGTTTGTGAGTTTGCCCCTCAACCCCTTATTTAGGGCCATATATATCACTTCCTCACAAAAGAGGCGTTGGCCCACCTCCATTTCCTGCATTTTGTTGGCAGCCATGCAGGCATGGGCTTCAAGAAGACTGGGGGGTTATGAGGGCCGCAGAAGCTTACTGAATTAACCCAAGTGATGACTCCTCCACACTCCTCCCCTTCCTGGGTCTTTTTTGTTGAAGGTCGAGGGGAGGGACCTGGGATTCAGTCAGACTACTGGGCCCAGCCACCTCCTGGCTGCCACTTATCCCCACCACCTCCTGGCTACCACTTACCCATGCCACCTCCTGGCTGCCACTTACCCATGCCACCTCCTGGCTGCCACTTTCCCCTGCCACCTCCTGGCTGCCACTTTCTACAGCCTCCTCCTGGCTGAGGATTTCTTGTGTATGAAAAAGGGATATAGTTTTAGTTTATTGTTCATCAATCACACACAATTTTGAGAAACATGTTGAACAATGCTATACCTGACTCAAGCTGGGCTCCTCCATATCTTCTTCCTGGGTGGAAGGCCCTGGTTGGACGTCGGAAGTCTCAGCTGGGGTGGAAGGAAGGGTTGAGAGCGATGGCTTGATTTCAGTCTGGTCTGACAGAAATTGCAGTCTGTCGAAGTACCACAGCCTGGGGATGTAAATGTCATCTGCTGTTGCTCCTGATCTCTGGGAATCCTTGACCTTCTTGCGCTTCCTATTATATGTGCTCCTCAGGCCACCAATTTTGCACTTCAAATAGTTGATGTCTTCCTCTTTAGTCAATTTGTATAAAAGGGGTGTTTTGTCTGCCACAGATAGGGCACCTCTCCGTACAAAACAATAAATTGGGGGAGGAAATCATGATCATTGAATCGATCCATTTTATCTGCAAGACACAACACAAGACAAAACCTAATGTCAGGCTAAACTCGCATAATCTTGTCTCAATATAGGCCTCAATCTCTAAGCAGTATAGGCCACTGATGCCCCAAGTTCAAATTTTATCTTCATTAGAACGATCGGCGCTTTCGCTACTCTGTACTCCACTCACAGATCGTACGTACAACGCATGCATGTTACGCTTTATTTACACTGCGCATGCGTGAAACTCCACCCGCCCCTTACCTTCTATCTAGTATATTCCCTGCCCCTTCTCTTCCGGCGCAGTGGGAGAGCACTTGGCGGAGAAAGAACAAGTGCATGAAGACAGCAGCAATGCCAAAAGCCCGGAGCCACTAACGTCCCGATCCCAGAGGAGATTTAAGGTCTCTAATATGTCCTTTGTAGAAATGGTGGAGATGGTGGACATCTTGAAGAGGGCCGACTATGACAGGAAGCATGGACCTTACCCAAACCCAAATGTCAGAAAGGCCAAGATCATGATTAAAGTTGTCAAAAGTCTGCTGAATAATTTTGGGGTACGGCGATCCAAGGATCAACTGAGGAAACGATGGTCAGACCTCAAATTGAGGGAGCAGGATCAATACAGAAGAATCAAGAGAGTGCTGCAAAAACGTAAGTATTTTGTGGTGTGTTCCTTTTCTTTTTATTACGTTCGTGCTGCTCCATGTGCTTTTGTTTACTGCTGCACAGTTTAAAATAAGTTTCAGGTTTGTGGGCACAGTAATCATTTGTAGTAAACATTGTTCATTTGCTCACTAATGGGGCGTACACACGGTCGGACTTTTCGACCGGACTGGTCCGACAGACTTTCCAGCGGACTTTCAACAGTCTTTTGACGGACTTCCGACTGACTTTTTAACGAACGTACTTGACTACACACGATCACACCAAAGTCCAACGGATTCGTACGTGATGACGTACACCGGACTAAAATAAGGAAGTTGATAGCCAGTAGCCAATAGCTGCCCTAGCGTTGTTTTTTGTCCGTCGGACTAGCATACAGACGAGCGGATTTCTGGGTCCGGCGGACTTACGACGTAAAGATTTGAAGCATGTTCCAAATCTAAAGTCCGTCAGATTTGCGACTGGAAAAGTCCGCTGAAGGTCAGGTGAAGCCCACACACAAGCGGATTGTCCACCGAATTTGGTCCGTCGGCATCCGTCAGACCAGTCCGGTCGAAAAGTCTGACCGTGTGTACGCCCCATAATATGATGTTTTTGGCAGATGCAGGTTAACTACATTTGTTCTGGCCTATTTGTATTAAAAGAAGTTTAGTACATTGTTTTCTAGATGGATTTGTAACTAGAATGAAATGCAAACTTGATTCAGTGTAAGGAGAGGACACTCAGCAGCTGTTTACACATCTGGACGCAGGAGCACTAGTGTGGGACACCAGAACAAACTTTTTAGGGTGTCCCACACAGGTGCTCCAGTGGATACTAGGGGTGTCTCCATGTGTGAAACGTTACCCAAAAAGGTAAGTGTTCTAGCTTGAAGAAAGGGAAAAAAACATGTTTCAGCTTGGAACTCTGCCAAAACAGACAATTGTACGACACTTTCAAGCAATGTTTCATATTCCTATTTCTTGCCTCAGATATCTGTGTGCTAAGTATACCTATTTTTTATTCACATAGGGGAGAAAGGAATCAGGACGTCAGAGTACACCAGGGACCCCCCAACCACCTAAAGGATATTTCTACTGTCCCAAAAAAATATATATTCCAAAAAATATGTTGGTTTGTTCAAAAACCCTTTTCTAAACGCACATGTGAATGTGCACAGAGTACAAATTTTTCTACTCAATAATGTGTGGCTTCTTCTTTCAATGCTCAATAGCAGTTTTTTGCTTAAGTTGGTGTTTACAGTGACAATGGGGGTTATTTCCCAAAGGCAAATCCACTTTGCACTACAAGTGCACTTTTAGAGAAGTTTCAGTGCACTTTCAAGTGCACTTTTGCAGTGCACTTGTAGTGCAAAGTGGATTTTCCTTTAGTAAATAACACCCACAACGCTTTATAATTTGCATCAATCAGGCCATTATCGTCACTCCAAAAAATTAATTCAGGGTGCTGAAAATGATGAATATTATTATCATTAATGCATTACATACATTAACAACAAAAAGAAGGTGTGTGTGTAGCAGACCCACAACATAATAGTTAGCTGAAGAAGAAATTGTCACCTCATGTATCAAAAAAATTACGTTGGAACTATTGAAGAAAATGGCCAAAAAAAAACAAACATTGGAGAACCTAGAAGACAGCTAAAAGAAACATAAGAAGTAAATCAAAGGAAATATTTTTCAGTTTAAAATACAAATTTATTTTAAATATACATTTATTTAAATACATATAATGTGATAATAAAGGATAAAACTTACCCTAATATAGTCCTTCTGCAGGACCTGAATGATGGCAGAACAGGTCTCTGGAATAATGATCCCCAGAGCCTGAGGGGAGATACCTCTCCAGAATTAGATGTCCTGCAGGCTTCTCCCCATTGCCAAGTACCGCAAGGTGGTGACGAGCCTCTGCTCGGGAGTGATGGCTTGCCGCATGCAGGTGTCCTGCTTCATAATATAAAGGGACAGCAAAGTTAACAGACGGTGAAAAACGGGGTCCGTCATCCGGAGATAATTCCTGAAATCATCAGGATTATTCTCAAGGATCTTCCACAACAAAGGCATATGAGAGAATTGATCACGCTGGACCAAACAATTCTTCGTCCATGAACTCCTCCTCACCCTGTTCATGGACTGGACTTGGGTCAAAGTAAGAACCCCAACACCAAGCCCCTGCACAGCACGAACTCTATGATGAGTACGTACCCGCAACATGGCTTAAAAAGGGTCGGCTGGTCAGAATGAACTAACAGAATGCACTGGAAATCAGAAATGCGGACAAGAACGAACTGAAGATCAAATATGCAATATAAAAATAAATCAGATGCGAACTGACTACACACACTGAAAACCAGATACGAACCCACAAGCACAAACTGAAGAGCAGTAATGATCTGAAAAGCTGAAAAGTGCAAATCGTCTCTCACCAAACTTCTACTACACAAGATTAGCAGAAGGAGCCCAAAGGGTGGCGCACTGGCCATTGAACTTCCTCTTTATAGTGCCGTTGTACGTATTGTACGTCAGCGCATTCTTGACAAGCAGAATTTCCAACAACATTTGTGTGACCGTGTGTGTGCAAGACAAGCTTGAGCCAACATGAGTCAGAAAAAAATCCGGAGCATTAGTCTGACATTTATCCATTCAATTTTGTTAGGATCCTTCTTCAATATGTTACTATCCAGCTGAGTTTTGGCTGCTTGGCTGAGCTTTTGTACTATACTCAAGACAGGTCTGTCTACTGCCCCATTTCCCTCACCAACCCACCAGTGGGGACCGAATGGCTGAAATAAACTCTGTCAACCTTTGCTTGAAGCAATTGGCTCAAAATCAAGTGAAGAGAAGGTTTACAGGTTATACTTAACACATAGAAGCAATGAATACCCTCTGCCTGGAAATATGTCCAGTTCTTCTCCAAGGCTGGCAGAGGTTGTATGGGTTTTAAACAAAACTGGCAATGGACTGAGCAATCTTTGATTCCTGAAAGTGCTTCTACCTTTCCAGGCCCTAGCATAGACCTGTTCATAATAAGTTTTATGCTAAGGCTGGTGCTTTTTAGCCAGAAAGGAGCATGAGTTTTGATGAATGTGGAGCTATATGTCTGTCCCAGCTGTGGACATATTAGACATCTGCAGCGAGATATGGCACTGGAACAGTTTCCTCCACAGGCAACAGGTCTGGGAGGTAAAGGGTCTTTGAACTCCCCTCACCCTCTCCAGGCAGCAGACCTGGGAGGCTATGGAAAGAGCTCCTTTACTGGCATCCTCTCCAGGCCAAGCATGGGAGGCAAAGACTCTTCTAGAAGGGGTCTCTGTATAAATGTATCTTCTTCCCCAGCCCTCATGATTGTCAACAACCCCCCTAGTAAAATGCTGGGTGAAGTAAATACTCAGAACCCCTAACATTGTATCTTTTGCTCCAGTGGAGAACACTTTCTAACAGTAGAAAAAAAGCACACAATGCCCTACGCTTAGGGGAAACACGAAGACTGCAGAAAACAATGGCAAACAGAACTTAGGCTAGCCCCAGCCTAGCTGCCCACCAAATTGTCATTGGTGTAAATCAGCTAAATCAGCTAATTTCATTGCATCAAAGCATTCCACATAAATTCTTACATTTAATTTTCTTTGGAAAGCCTGAGTAGAAATGTCAGTCCTCTGACAGCATGCTGTAGACCAGGATCCTTGCCTTATACTTGATACCTATGGTCTCTCTGCAGAGGTCTGGTACACCCCCAGACTGAGAGATAGTACTTCTTAGCCAGCAAAGAGAATGAGCTTTTTTGAATGTGAAGCTATAGTTCCAGCTGGACCTCTGCAGAGAGACAACTGTTTCCACCCAGAGAGCCAGTCTTCTTCTCTGCAGCTTACTGGCTTCTCTATATAGTCTGCAGCCTCTTACCAAAGGAGACCAATCAAGACTTTTTTTTTCCGCATATACCTAAAAAAGCATTTAGCTGATTTAAAAAAAGAAACTTGAGCTGGACATTAATAAATAAAAAAATAGTAGTATGCAATGTTTCTAATTTACTTCACTAAAACTTGAACATACATTTTAAATTGTTAATTTTTATTCCTGGGCATGAATAACAATAAATACAAGAAGACATGATATTTCCCTTAAAGGAAGGAAGAAAAGACAGCAGATAGTCAGGAAGTTAGATAATTAGACATTGCAAATGAACAGTATTGCAGGTACAAACTGTGAGGAATATTACACGGAACCAGGAAAGCTCAAATTCCCAATCTATAATACAATCTTTTTTTGTCATTAGCTGAGTAGAGTTGCCAATTGCAGTATAATATTGGAAAATATCTGGTTAAATTAGGTAATGGAGAGAGGCTCTGAAGCAGATAAAAATGTTATACATCTTATACTGTACGTCTACAGTTCTTATTCTGTATGGAAACACAAAACAGGAAATCTATGATGTGTCTATAATTTCATTTATCTGCAAACATACTGAACCTCAATTCCATGCACATTTTTAGAGATGACATCTTGATGTAACTGTTTACTTTGAAAATCCCCAGCAAACAGTGTAAGATCAGCCATCAAATGTTCTATTGGAAATAATATTCCACTTACAGGGAATTATTAGTCTCTGTTATTTATTGAGTTGATGTGAAACACTTTTATACATTTACTCCTCCTTTGTTGGTTGTTTTTTGCATGGCTAATTTATCTGATTGCTAATAATCTTTTAGGAATTTTTTTTTTTTTTTTAAACAAATTTTTCTCCTGACACACACCCTTTATTAATCTTAATTTGAAAGCAGTAGGGAACTCCATGTTTATTGTTACAGCTTTTATCCACTCACCTATTTTCTACCATTGCTTCTGCACATTACTGCATGCATAAACTACAAGGACAATATTGTTTGTTTACTGTATCATGTTTTAATATTTAAATTTCTTATACAGATATGAAATGCAGGATTTTTTGCTATGGGTTATCAGTTTGCTAGTACCATCAACATTGTCTGTGAAGGTTCTCATTGATCCAGGTCATAGTAAAGCTACTAGTAGTTAGTGACATTTCATTGGACTTGTTCTGTATCATTGAAGATTTTTTTTTAACGTTTCCAAGCCACCTCTTCAGTTCTGATGAGTGATATGAATATACCCCATAATCTATATCCACATAGGTAGCAGAGATGCCTTAATCCAATCACCATGAAATGAGTCAAGGCAGGTGCTAATATTTAAGGAACAGGGTGGGAGTTGTGAAAATTTTGGAACCACCCTGTTCTAGTTACATGATGGCACCCTATAATTCAAAAATGCGGTTTAGAACCCCAGTGATTTTATAACAACACATACAATCGACCATGTGATTCAATGTATAACAGATATGTATACTTCTGGCAGGAAGGATATACTTATGTGTATAAGCTGGCAATGAGCCATCCTGGCCAAATAAATATCTGTGAAATCCTATATACAGTATATCTGTATGTAAGTCCTGGAGGTGAGCATGGGAGGAGGGGACGAGGGAACTATAGAGCAGAAGATCTTGGGAGGAATGAAGAGAACAATTTGGTTGGTATTTTGAGACTAGGTTAGTGATGTAGCTGGGGGCATGAGTTGTGGATGGATTTGTAGGTTGTTAGCATTTTGAATTTTATTTGTTAGGTGAGAGTAAGTCAATAAAGGGATTAACAGAAAGGGATAGCAGACAATGAATGGTTGGTAAGGTGGATAAATCCGGCATCAGCATTCATGATGGGCTGAAGAGGGATAGTCTATGTAAAGGTAATATTATATTAATGGAGTGGTGCTAAATCTAACAATGATTAATAAATAAACAGCAAAGGGAACAATACTATATTTATTATTAAATATACTAAAGTTAAATATAACATAATGCAAACATAAAATAGTGAGTGTCAACCTAATTAGCCACAATAGCTGGTGTTGCAAAAGTCCAGTGCAAAAATGTGAATAAACACGATAATTAGAGTTCTTGGTGAAATGCTTAATAGTGCTTCCAAACAATCCTGGTGAAATATGAGCAATCACATAGTCCAGCACTCAATCCAAGAAAGGAGACAAACTCCACCACCATGTTCAATGGCTGCACACCTTCAATTAAAAGGTAACACACATCAACTGCAAACTCGATCTACGTATAGTGTATGTCATTCAGTAGTTGGTAGCAGTCAATCATGTCACACATGTAATAAGAATAATAATCCTCATGGTGTAGTATAGGGATGAGCCGAACACCCCCCGGTTCGGTTCGCACCAGAACCTGCGAACGGACCGAAAGTTTGCGTGAACTTTAGAACCCCATTAAAGTCTATGGATCTCGAACGTTCAAAATAAAAAACGCTTATTTTAAAGGCTAATATGCAAGTTATTGTCCTAAAAAGGGTTTGGGGACCCGGGTCCTGCCCCAGGAGACATGTATCTATGCAAAAACAAGTTTTAAAAACTGCCGTTTTTTCGGGAGCAGTGATTTTAATGATGCTTAAAGTGAAAAAAAAAAGTGAAATATTCCTTTAAATATCATACCTGGGGGGTGTCTATAGTATGCCTGTAAACTGGCGCATGTTTCCCGTGCTTAGAACAGTCCCTGCACAAAATGACATTTTTAAAGGAATAAAAGTCATTGCAGCTTTAATGTAATGTCTGGTCCCTGGCAATATGGATGAAAATCAGTGAGACAAACGGCATGGGTACGTCCCCTCCCCAGTCCATTACCAGGCCCTTTGTGTCTTGTATGGATATTAAGGGGAACCCCGCACCCAAAGTAAAAAAAGGAAAGGCGTGGGGCCCCCAGGCCCTATATACTCTGAACAGCAGTATAGAGGCGGTGCAAACAAGACAGGGACTGTAGGTTTATTGTTAAGTAGAATCTGTTTGTAATTTTGAACTGGTACATTTTTAAAGTGTAGCTCCAGCCAAAAAATCTATTTTTAAGCTTTTTGGAAAATATAGGGAAGGGTTATCACCCCTCTAACAGTTGTTTTGCTGTCTGTGGACCTCTTCATAAGATTTCACCTCACTTTCTGTCCCAATGACAAATGTTTTTTGAAAATTTGGATTTTATAGTGAAACAAGGATTGGTGATAAAGCATCAGTGAAGAGGAGACACGTTTTTCCCATATTAACTCCTACAGCAGAGAATTTCCCTTCCTAGGGGTAGATTTCATCTCACTTCCTGTTGTCTCCTTCCGTTTGCAAGTAGGAGTCGTTGGATGTTGGATGTTTGAAAGTAGGGGCCTGCTCTATATACTCTGCAGAAATTGTGGCCTTAGGTGTTGGTGTTGCCACAACACTGTAAGCCCTCACAGTTACTCTTGGTGGGTGCAGGAACGGGCCCTTCTGTGAAATATTAGATCAAGAATTGTAATTACATGCCATTGTTGAACAGGGCAGAAAAATTGGGCCTTTGGTGGTGGTGGTGGTGGTGCTGGTGCTACAACACTGTAAGCCCTCATAGTTACTCTTGGTGGGTGCAGGAATGGGCCCTGCTGTGAAATATTAGATCAAGAATAGTAATTACATGTCCCTGTTGAACAGGGGTAGAAAATTTGGGCCTTAATCAATAGTGCCATAACACTGCAACCCCTCACAGATGCTATAGTTGGAGCGCAGGTATGAGCCCTGCTGCAAAGTATTGCACCAAAAATTGTAATTACATGCCCCTGTTAAACAGGGGCTGAAAAATTGGGCCTTGGGCATTGGTGCTGGTGCCCAGAACCAAAAATGTTCTTACAAGCTATCAGCATGAAAATTGAGGAGGAAGAGGATTGTCACTCAGCATAACAGGATAGTCACTCAGCATCAGCATAGGCAGTCTTGAAGGGATCTCACATTTAAAAAAAAATCAATCGGTTACATCAGCATCAGGTGCTTGGTAGCTGGTGTTCCAAGACTGATTCATTTTTATGAAGGTCAGCCGATCGACCAATTCGGTGGACAGGCGCACCCTGTGATCTGTTACAAAGCCTCCAGCAGCACTGAATGTGCATTCCGAAAGAACGCTGGATACAGGACAGGCCAGTAGCTCAATTGCATACTGTGCAAGCTCTGGCCAGTGATCCATCCTCAAGACCCAGTAACCCAGAGGATTTTTGGTGGGAAAGGTGTCCAGGTCTGATCTTGACCCTAGGTAATCCTGCACCATGTGAATCAGACGCTGGCGATGGTTGCTGGAACCGATCAGACTCTGGGGCTGCGGACTAAAAAATTGTCTGAACTCATTGGTCAGACGGCCACCTTCTCCACCGCTCCTTCTGTGACTGACTGAAGCCTCAGCAACATGTTGTCCAGGAGGACAGGGAAATTGTAACCTCCCAGGCTCTGGAAACGCGTTGCACAAACCTTTCTGCAAGGCCTCCCGAAGATGTTTCATCCTCTGCTCCCTCTGCGACGGCAAAATAAGGTCCGAAACCTTACCCTTGTAACTTGGATCAAGGAGGGTTGCCAGCCAGTAATCATCCCTTCCCTTGATACCACGAATACGTGGATCCTTCCGCAGGCTTTGCAGGATCAGGGAGGCCATGCAGCGTAGGTTTGCTGAGGCATTCGGTCCAGAGTCCTCTGGGTCACTAAGGATGACATGATCCGCAGCCACCTCCTCCCAACCACGTACAAGGGTTTCTTCAGACTGTAAATGATCCCTTGAAGCCTGCTGCTGATGCTGAGTGCCAGGCTCCACCTCCATGCTGACACAATCCTCCTCCTCCTACTTCTGCTCCTTGTCCTCTTCCTGTGTGATCGGCGGGCATGCAGGAACACTGTCTGAATAATGGGGGCCTTGAGAGGTAAGGAAGTCCTCCTCTTCCTCCCTCTGTTATGCCTCAAGTGCCCTGTCCATTATTCCACGCAGCGTGTGCTCCAACAGGTGGACAAGAGGGACAGTGTCACTGATGCATGCACTGTCACTGCTCACCTTCCTCGTGGCCTCCTCAAATGGTGACAGGACAGTGCATGCATCCCTGATCATAGCCCACTGGGGTGGGGAAAAACCAAGGTCCCCTGACCCTGTCCTGGTGCCATAGTCGCATAGCTGCAGCATGGCCATCTTTGAGTTCCACCTGGTGGGCATGTCACAGATTAGGCAGTTCTTGGGCAGGTTAAATTCCTTTTGGAGGTCAGCCAGCCGAGCACTGGCATTATATGATCTGTGGAAATGCACACAGACTTTCCTGGCCTGCCTCAGGACATCCTGTAAGCCTGGGTACCTGCCCAAGAACCGCTGCACCACCAAGTTAAGGACATGAGCCAAACAGGGCACATGGGTCAGTTGTCCCTGTCGGAGGGCAGAGAGGAGGTTGGTGCCATTGTCGTAAACCACCATACAGGGCTTAAGCTGGCATGGCATCAACCACCTCCGAGCCTGCCCCTGCAGAGTCGACAGAATCTCTGCCCCAGTGTGGCTCCTGTCCCCCAAGCACACCAGCTCAAGCACTGCATGGCATCTTTTTGCCTGCGTGCTTGCGTAGCCCCTTGAATGCCTATGGAGCACCGCTGGTTCCGAGGACAAATCAGCACAGGAAGAGTCCATGGAGGAAAAAGAAGAGGAGGGGGTGGAGGAGAGAGGTGTGGCAGAATCACCACTAGCAGAATTTTGGAGGTGTGGTGGCGGAACAACCTCCAACACTAACACACTCTGTCCTCCATCCTTCCCAGCTGCCAGAAGAGTCACCCAGTGCGCGGTGAAAGATAGGTAATGTCCCTGTCCATACCTGCTGTACCATGAGTCAGCGGTAATATGCACCTTACCACTGACCGCCCTGTCCAGTGAGGCCAAGACATTGCCTTCCACATGCCCGTAGAGAGCAAGAATCACCTTCCATGAGAAAATGCCATTTGGGAACCTGCCACAGAGGAACCACACATTCCACAAACCCAGGGAAGGGGGCAGAGTCTACCAACTGAAAAGGCAGCAGTTGAAGTGCTAGCAATTTAGCCAAGCTAGCATTCAACCGCTGGACATGTGGATGGCTGGAAGCAAACTTCTTTTGGAGGTGCAGCAGCTGGGGCAGGGAAATTTGCCTGGTACATTCTGACATCGGTGTAACGATAGCAGATTGCCCGCAAGTACTTGGCTGTGACACACCTAATTCTACACCTTCATTCCTCTCAGTGCAGGTTTCAGAGAGGACTGAAGGTATAGTGGGGTTGGAGATCCCAGCTGATGAGGAGCAAGGAGAGGTCCGCTTTGTTCTTTGGTGTGGGTCTTTTAGGTACGCTTGCCAACTAACTGCATGGCAGGTCGACAAATGTCTGGTCAAGCATGTGGTGCCCATGCGGGTGATGTTTTGGCCATGCGAGATACGCTTGAGACATATTTTGCAAATAGCAGCGGTGGGATCTGATGCACTCATCTCAAAATAGACCCACACCAAAGAACTTTTGGAATAATGCGCAGAGACAGCAGCGTCCTGAACATGCGGAGCTCTGCAGTGTGATGCAGTCGATGTGCTGCCCTTAAGTTGGCCCCTGGAGGGAATCCTGCCTCATTGGAGATGTGCCTCCTCCTCCTCCTCCTCTCTCCTATCAGGCACCCATGTGGAGTCAGTGACCTCATCATCCCCTCCCTCCTCATCACTGGAGCAAAGCTGACAGTATGCTGCAGCTGGGGGAACATGACTGCCAGATTGCTGTCCTTCTTGGGCACCCCCTCTCTGGGCTCATGTTACTGCCTTCCTCTATCTGGGTACCATCATTGGAGCATTCAAAACGCTGGGCATCCTCCTGGAGCATGTACCCAACACTCCGGTCAAACAGTTCGGGGGACTCCTCAGGAGGACATGGTGGGGCTAGGGAAGGAGTGACTGATGCCATTGAGCCGAGGGAAGAGGCCGCGTTGGCAGCTTCTTTGCCAGACAAAGTACCCTGAGCCTGGGTGAGAGAGAATGAGGAGGATGAGGATGGCTTGATCATCCACTCTACCAAGTCTTCTGCATGTTGCGGCTCAACACAGCCAGCTGCCGAAAAAAAGGACAAGCGTGTCCCACAGCCACGTGCTGATGAGGATGCACCGTCTCCACGACCAGCACTGTTGCCACTAGACAAAGAGCCTGCTTGCCCTCTTTTATTGGCCTGTGACTGTCTGCCTCTCCTTGTTGGCCTTCCAGACATATTAATGGTCTGCAGTGAGATGTAGCTGCACAAAGCTGGGATGTATATATATACTGATACTGCAGCTAGTATAATCAACTGCCTGCCTGTAGTATTATTAGTATGAGAACACCAGCAATTGTCTTCAGGTAGCTTTAGGTGCACACTGTGCAGAGGACACAGTACACTAACTATAAATACTGTAGCTGCCTGCCTGTGGTATTACTAGGATCAGAACAACAGCAATTGTCTTCAGGTAGCTTTAGGTGCACACTGTTCAGAGGACGCACTACACTAACTGTAAATACTGTAGCTGCCTGCCTGTGGTACTAATAGGATCAGAAGAATACCAGCAATTTTCTTCAGGTAGCTGTAAATACTGTAAAAACACCTGCCTGCCTGTCAGTAGGAAGAGAATAACAGGAACGGATCTAGCTAAGCTGAATACAGTGTGTGTATATATATATAAATATATATATATATATATATATATATATATATATATATATATATATATATATATATATATATATACAACACCTAGGATGCATATATATACACAATACACTGTGTAATACACAAGTGCAGCTAACTGACTCGCTTGCCTACTCTAACTTAAATCAAATGACACTGTCTCTCTGTCTATCTCTCTCCGCCACCGCAACACACTACACAAGGCCGCCACGCAGGCGGCCTTATATAGTGTGGGGTGTTTACTAAAGCCCCTGAGCCATAATTGGCCAAAGCCATCCTGGCTGTGACACGCCACTCGAATTTGGCGCGAACTCCCCATAACGCTCGCAATTCGATGGACGGTTGAACAGGTGATGTTCGAGTCAAACATGGGTTCGACTCAAACTCAAAGCTCATCCCTAGTGTAGTATTAACAGCAAATTTATTAAAAAATACAGGTAAACTTACATTTAAAATAACTGATATGCGTACAGCAGCTAGGACCGTGGGGTCACACACAGGCAGAATGCTGTAGAATTAGAACTTCCGATTTCATCTGTGACCAGAAATAACGTTGCCTGGCTCCTCCCAATGCATTGCGTCAATGACACGTGACTTTCTCAAGGGTTGGAGGCTGGGTGACTGATGCTAGAATAAATAGCATACAGTAACTATAGGAACCGCATATCATCACCAAGCGCAAACATTTCCTTGACTGAAAGGAGCATTAAATCATAATCCAAAATACTTCTATACATACAAAAGGTAAAAAACATCAAATGGCATAATGTCAATAAATTCATAAGAAATAATTTGAAAAATCGTCCAGTTACGAAGGTTACTAGACAGCATGGCAGCAACGTAGCATAACAGTAAAGATATAAGGAGATGTAATATTCTTGCATGTACTCTGCTTAAATATTCATACATAGAGCTATCAACCCCAATGCAGAACATATTATATTAGTATGTAATAGGTATAAAAGATCTTATTAAATGGATATGAACAATATATAAAAGTAACATGAAGTCTTTTTAAAATTAATGTAAAAAATAAATGATGTAATGTCCGATAACCATAGAAAAAGTGTAAAAAATGTAAAAATACTAATCAAAACATGAGCACACATAAAGTCTGTCAATAATCAAACAATAAGAGTGAAATATAATATATTATGGGAAATAAAAAGGTGATGTCACTTCTGGTCATGGCTATGACCGGAAGTTTGGATTCTACAGCGTTCTGCCTGTGTGTGACCCCACAGTCCCAGCTGCTGTACGCATATCAGGTATTTTAACTGTAAGTTTACCTGTATTTTTTAATACATTTGCTGATAACACTACACCATGAGGATTATTATTCCTATCACATGTGTGAGCCGATTGACTGCTACCAACTACTGAATGACATACACTATACGGAGATCGAGGTGCAGTTGATGCGTGTTACCTTTTAATTGAAGGTAAGCGGTCATTGCATATGGTGGTAGAGTTTGTCTTATTTCTTGGATTGAGCACTGGACTATGTGATTGCTCATATTTCACCGATTTTTGTTTGGAAGTACTATTAAGCATTTCACCAAGAACTCTAATTATCTTGTTTATTCACATTTTTGCACTGGACTTTTGCAACACCATCTATTATGGATACTTTGTTTGACACTCACTACTTTATGTTTGCATTTTATTATATTTCACTTTAGTACATTTATTATTATATATGATATAGTTTTCTTTGCTGTTTATTTAGGAATCATTGTAAGAATTAGTGCCGCTCCATTAATATAATATTCTACTGTTGATGTATGTGGTGACACTACAGGAGTTGGCAACTTTATCCATTTGCTCGCTGTACACATTTTGGTTATTTTTTTTTTCGAATAATATTCACATTATTAACCATACACTGAGTAGTTTACCCATTTTCATTTCTATGTAAAGGTAAGCCAATGAGGAGAAGAGTTGTAGTAGTCGATATGAGAAATAACCATGGAGTGAATTAGAAACTTTGTGGTGTTATTGGTTAAGATGGAGCATATTTTGGAGATGTTGTGGGGGTTAGGGTGGCAAAATTTGGACAGTGATTGGATGTGAGGTGGAAAGGAGAGTTCAGAGTCTGGGATTACACAAAGCACCCTGGCATGTGGGGACAGACTGATAGCTGTGCCATTGATCTTAAACGAATATTGAAAGCTGTGGGAGGCTATCGGATAACCCAGAGAGGAGGTGTAGATCGAGAATAAGAGAGTTCCAAAAGCAGAACCTTGGTGGACCCTGATGGAAAGAAGAAGGGGAGAGGAGGAAGTAAAGTTGTATGTGACACTGAAGGTGTGATGGGATAGGTAAAATAGGAACAAATGAAGAGTACATTCACAGAGACCAAAATAGTGGAGATTTTTTGATAAGGAGTGGGTGGTCAACTGTATCAAAGGCACCACAGATGTTCAAGAGTAAGAGTACAGAATAGTGACCATTGGTTTTAGCCATTGGCAAATTATTTGTGAGTTTTAGGAGAGGATTTTCTATGGAGTGCAGGAGAAATCTAGACTGAAGGGGTTCAGGTAGGTTATTTTCAGGTTGGTGGTAGCTCAGACAGTTGTACACTAGGTGAATGTCTCACTCACCAGAAATTCTGGCTCCTCATTTAAGTGCTGCAATAACTCATGTATCTATAACCTCCAGGATACCTGGAACCTCTTTATGGTGTTTAGGACTCCAGATATGGCATAGGAAGAAAGAGAGACTGTATAGTGAATGAAGTTACTATATGCTGTGGTGCGGGTGGTTGGTGTAGTGACAGCTCTCACTGGTTTTCACATGTTTCCCGCTGTTTTGTGAGTGACACTGCATGCACGGTTGTGGTACATATGGTAATTTCGTACAGTATTACGCCTCATAGTCTCTCTTTCTTCCTATGCCATATCTGGAGCCCTAACCACCATAAAGAGGTTCCATCTATCCTGGAGGTTATGGATACATGCATTATTGCTGCACTTAGGTGAGCAGCCAGGATTTCTGGTGCATGAGAAATTTGGTTATTTTGGGAAGGTTTGCACTTTAAGAATCAATTTATGATTTTTTTAGCACTGACATTCTATACACATTTGTTCCACGAAGGTTATATATACTGTATATCCCCTTATTGTCAACAGCTGTAGTATAGGTGTCTAGCACTGACTATTTTTGGTGTACAGTTGTAGATGAAGCATTCAAGAATGGTGGAGGTAAAGGGGAACAAGGAGATGGGTTGTAAGTTGTTAATATTGTAGTATCCAGCAAGGACCTTTTAGGTATGGGGTGATCAGTGCATGTTTTACAGAGTGGGGGAAGATGCCAGAAGAGAGGGAGAGATTGAAGATGTGAGTTAGCAGGTGTAGGATAAAGCCAGAAGGTGACCCTAGTATATGCAAAGGAACAGGGTCCAGGAGGCAGGTGGTTAGGTGGGCATTAGAAAAAAGTTAAGCGACCTCCTCTATAGTAACAGGGTTAAATGAGGTAAGTATTGAGTATATCTGTGGACATGGAATGTTAAGTGTGGGTGACTTCTGTACAATGAAGATTGCATCACAAATTGTATCAATCTCATTGTGAAGTGATTAGCAATCTGCTGGGTAGTTAGTGAGTTAGCAAGCGGAGGCAGTGGAGGATGAAGTTGAGAGTAAAAGGTAGAAAAGAGCTGACGGGGAGTAGATGAGAGGGTATTAATGAGAGTGATAAAATAGGTCTGCTTGGAAATTTATTTTTGGAGGGCAGATTTGGTTAAAGGGGTTGTAAAGGTACGTGTTTTTTCACCTTAATGCATCCTATACATTAAGATGAAAAAACACCTGTCAGTGACTGGCCCCCCAGCCCCCCTCATTTTACTTACCTGAACCCCCAAACTTGACCCGCAGGGACGCGCTGTCTGTCTGCACCGGGGGGCGGGGCCGAGTCCTGCATTGGGCGTCTATGGAAGCTGAATGCTGGACTCGGAAACGCACCCGCAAGGTAACCCCCTCGGGGAAGCGCTTCTCAGTGGGGGTTATCAGATGTGGGGAGAAGCCGTGAGAGCCACTGGGAGACCCTAGAAGAGCAGGTTCGGGGCCACTCGGTGCAAAACTAGCTGCACAGTGGAGGCAAGTATGATATGTTTGTTATTTTTTTTTTATTATTATTTACCTTTACAATCAATTTAAAGCTTTGCTAAGAATTAGTCTTATGTCACAGATTGTCAGGAAAAGCCCTCTTGCAGTTTTAAACGAATGCCTGTGCATAGAAGCGCCATCCGGCGCTCGCGGGCGCGCAATAGCGCCAATGGCGCTAATAGTGCTAACAAACGTACGCACATGCGCAATAGTGCCAATAGCTCTATTAGTGCTAACAAACGTACGCGCATGCGCAATAGCGCCAATAGCGCTAACGTGCGTACGCGCATGCGCAATAGCGCCACTTGGCGCCAAAGATAGGCTATTTAAAGAAGACTGTTTCAATGCTGCCTTGCTGTCCGGTCTACAGCGTTTCCTGAGACCCCTGCTACCTTGTTACCAGTTTTCTTGTATCCAGTACTTACTTGGCTTGTTCCTGACTTACCTGCTTGCTGCCCGCCCCGATCTTGGCTTGGACTCTGACTATTCTCTTGGTTTGCCCTTCTGTACCTGATCTGCCCGCCAGTACCTTGACCCGGCTTGTCTGCAACCTGCTGCGGGACTACAGTGCACCTCCCTGCTGTCTGCAACCTGCTACGGGACTACAGTGCACCTCCCTGCTGTCTGCAACCTGCTACGGGACTACAGTGCACCTCCCTGCTGTCTGCAACCTGCTGCGGGACTACAGTGCACCTCCCTGCTGTCTGCAACCTGCTACGGGACTACAGTGCACCTCCCTGCTGTCTGCAACCTGCTACGGGACTACAGTGCACCTCCCTGCTGTCTGCAACCTGCTACGGGACTACAGTGCACCTCCCTGCTGACTACAGGATCCTGCCTTCTGCTCCAGTGTTCCAGTCAGGCACTTGTGCCCCTCTGTACTTTCGAGTCCCTGTTCACACCTTCAGGGGTTCTTAAGTCAGAGGTATACGAGAGGCCGTTCTCTGCATTCCGGGCTCCACCTACCAGGTACGTGACACAGATGCTCAAGAGCACATATATGTTTTTCTGAGGCTTCTGGTGTTTCTGTTTGCTAAGTTTGTAGGGGTGGGGGCCTGATATTTGATCATTGAAATCGACCCCCCCCATGAACAATTTGTAATCATGGACACATGCTGGTTTCTGGATTGGGCCATTCCGTCCTGGGATTCACACATACTTGTCATTGTGAATTGATGAACGCATGTAGATGTCTTGTTTCTCCCTCCACTAGATAGCCAATATTTCCTCGTTCTGCAAAATCAACAGCTCTCCTCTTTGTAGTCTTGCATTAATGAGCCTTTGTGGGAACCCCTTCCTACTAGCTCTCACTGTGCCACATGCTGGAGTCTTCTTCCGGTGAAGACTGCGGAAAAGGGGCAAACTCGTGTAGTAATTATCCACATATAGATGGTATATAGTGTATATACAAGCTCCCAAACATCTTTCCCACTTGATCCAATGTACTCTGGGCATTCAGGGGGATGCAGCTGGGTTTCCTTTCCTTCGTACACCAGGAAGACATAGGTGTACCCCATGGCTCAGTCACACAACTTGTAGAGTTTAACCCCATATTGGGCCCTTTGCTTGTAGTCCAGCCTGCAAGTGAAGGGGACAAGTGACTTATGCACACAGATATTTTTGTGAGAGATAAATAATTGGGCAAATTTCTCAGAGAAAAAATTTAAAAGTGACCAAATTTTATACAATTTGTCATATGCTGGATCATTACAGGGAGGGCACTGGGTGTTGTTTTTGTAATGGAGGAACCGCATAATAATTTGATATCTTGATGTTGACATAGTGGATGCGTAGATTAGCATGTGATGATGGGGTGGGTGAACCAGTATAAGTATAATTCATTTTTTTTGCTGAGTCCCATTATGAATGTGAGGCCCAAAAATATTCTAAATTCCTCCACTGTTAAATCTCTCCACTCATAGTCGTAACTTGAACCTGGGTTACTCTTTATGAATTGTTGGGCAAAAATGTAATTAAAAAAATCAATGGGGGCAAAATTCTCTGTGTTCACCTGGACACCTGACTGAGCAATAAAAGGGGGGTGTTCACTGCTCCTGAGTTAGGAGGAAGTCATACTGGGGTTTGAAGTACATATGAAATGCTACTGGTAAATTCCACTGCGCTACTAGTGTATGCCACTGCACTAATGTTGGATGGCACTGAGCTGCTGGTGGATGCCACTGCTCTACTTGTAGTAGCCTGCTCCTTGCCAGAACGCCTTCACTTGGAGGGCACACTTTCCTCTTTCTCAGATTCTGTAGCAGACCCACTGCTTAAAATCTGACTCAAGACACAGAGAGCTCTCTGCTGCGCTCATCAGTCAAGCTTAGAAGTTGCCTCTTCACTGGAAATGTTTTATTCACCAATTCTGGTGACTGTGGGCTGTGGTGGCAAGCTGCTGCAATAGGGACAGATGTGACTGCACTGATGGGTGCTGATGAGGCTTGTCTAATGAGGCTGCACTTCTGGGTGCTGGAGAGACTGCACTAATGGATGCTGATGAGGGTGCACTTACAGTATGTGCACTCACGAGGTTGCACTGATGTGTACTGATGCTGCACTGATTAGCTGGCACTGATGTGCACTGATGAGCACTGATGAGGTGGCTCTGATGGGCGCTGATTAGGATCCACTGATGGACACTGAGGTGCACTATTGGACACTGATGAGCATTATTAGGGCACTGTAGTGGCACTGATGAGCATCGTAGAGCACTAATATGGCACTGTAGTGGCACCGATGAGAACCAATGAGCACTAATAGGGCACTGTAGTCGCACTGATAAGCACTAATAGGGCACTGTAGTGGTATTGATGAGCACTGTAGTGGCAATAGTGATCACTCACTGATGGCACTGTAGGGCACTGATGGCACTTTTGGGCACAGATGGCACTGTAGGCCACTGATCAGCACTCATTGATGTGCACTGTATGGCACTGATGAGCACTTTAGTGGCACTGATGAGCACTTTAGTGGCACTGATGAGCACTCACTGATGGCACTGTAGGGCATTGATGCCACTGTAGATCACTGATGAGCACTGATAAGCATTCACTGATGGCAATGAAGTGCACTGTAGGGCACTAATGTGCACTGATGGCACTGATAAGCACTCACTGATGGCACTGTAGGTCACTGGTGAGCACTGATAAGCACTTACTACTGGCATTGTAGGGCAATGATAAGCACTGTAGTGGCACTAATGAGCACTGATAAGCAATCACTGATGGGCACTGTAGAGCAATGATGAGCACTGTAGTGGCACTAATGAACACTGTAGTGGCCCCGTAGGGCACTGATGAGCACTGTAGCTTTAAAAATCACTCGACTATAGCGCTGTCGGCAAGTGGTTAAAGGCCTTAACGATATAAAGGTCAAGGACATAGATGAGTTTATTACAGACAGAGCAGACATTCCAAAGCTGTGGGTGGAGAAGGGGGGGAAGGAAAGAGAGATTAAGGAGAGAAGACACAACTGTGACAAGGAAAGGTTGAGAGCGCATTTTACAGAGTAAAAAAATTAGGAAGAAGCCTGGGTAAGACAGGAAAAAGCCAAATGGGGAAACAAGGTCACCTGCAGTCTGTTTTGCGTTTTGCAAAATAGTTTGAAGATTTTCTCTTTGGACATTTGCTGAAATGCAAAGATGACGTGCATCACTCAATCAAAGAAAACCATACTGTGATGGGTGTGGGTAGTACTAGCCATGCAATTGATTTAATTTTGAGAATGTGTGCTAAAAATTTCACGTTTAGGTGAACCTAAAAAAAGCTGCCAACACTAAAATTGTGATACCGGATGTGTACAAAGCTCATTAAATGAAAATAGTGCGGTGATAAATACAAATATTAAAATAATAAACAAATAAAAAAACGTAATAAAAAAATAATAATAATAATATTGTGACAACAAATACATACTGTACCTAAATAAATAAATAAATGGAGGAATGAATGAATGAATAAAGTCCAAGCGACACACTGTGAGTAAACTTACAGTAAATGCTGAAGACCATCTCACATGTGACAATCATTACTGAGAAAAATGTGCACAAATTGCTAGGAGGCACAGCAAGAAAGTATTTACTAATCCAAAACACTGGCTCAAAGGAGACATCCAGACTACTTACCAGAGTTAAAGTGACAATCCGCATATGAATGATCAGCGCAAGCTTGAAATCAATAGACACATGCAGCCAACAAGGGAGAAGACCCACTACATTCATCAATGGGACACAAAATAAAAATATTCAATAAATAAACTGATTTATTAAAATACAGTGATGCGCTCACATAAAAAAGTTGCAATACCGCCACACTGTATTAAAACCAATCACAGGGAATTCTCATGCGTCATCCTGGCTTCAAAGTTTTACTCAAATGATGATAAAAACCACAATAAAAAATATTCCAGAAAAATGACTACCATATATGAAAAACAGCACCAAAAAAAAAAACAAATAGAATTTTATTATGTTTTAAATTTGGAAAATCTGTTAGTACAATATAGGTTACGTTATTGTGATAGATCACCTTCTAAGATATAAAAATATAAAATTACATTACAAGTTTAAATTACAAAATTTTGGCTGAAATAAGAAAAACATCCATTATGCTCAACTTTTCACAATTGCAGTGAGATTCCATATCAAATACAAATGGGGCTACCCCTTTGTTTTTCAATTTCTCCTATCAGGCACAGTGTCACTCCTGCCACACCTTGGAAGAGGTACAATCTATCTTGAAAGTCCTCCACCTATCCTCCCTGACTATTCTAAAAGAACTACAATCTACTTTGAAAGACCTCCACCTGTCCTCCCTGACCCTATACTAAGAAAGCTCATGTGGATACAGTACATGATGTCTCACTCGCCCTTAAAATGTGTCTCTGCCTCATTGTACCATAGGTTACAAGACCCCCATAAACAAGGCTGATACTCATCTCCATTTTACCCACCACCATCCCCTATGGGCTGACATCCAGAGATCAAAGCTAAGGATTATGCCTTGTCTTGGAAAAGTGCCATTGTGGCCAAGCTAAAACACTTGTAAAATTTTGCTGCTACTTATAGGAATGCTACTTACACAAGGTTTTTTTTTGTTGCACTTCACTTGTCCAAGTAGTACTATCAACTTGACAGCTACACTGCTTGCATTGTGTTACAATGTCTTATGCCCCGTACACACAATCAGATTTTCTGACAAATGTTGGATGTGAGCTTGTTGGCTGAAAGTTCGACTGTGTGTATGCTCCATTGAACATATGTTGTTGGACTTTCCGCCACAAATATTGGCTGGCCGGTTCTCAAATTTTCCACCAACAAAACTTTGTTGTCAGAATTTCTGATTGTGTGTACACAAGTCCGACACACAAAAGTTCACGCATGCTCGGAATCAAGCAGAAGGTGCCGCACTGGCTATTGAACTTTTTCTCAGCTCGTCGTACGTCTTGTACGTCACCACGTTCTCACGTTCATAATTGTTGGCCAACTATCCCATTCCAGCGTGGTTATAATTGTCCTTTAGTTTAAAAGGGAAGTATGGGGTTCTTTAAAAAAAAAAGTGAGTGACATCAGCTGACAGCAGGCTCTTGCACTCCTGTGATCCATAGGTGAAGTAGGCCCAAAAAAGCTTTTCCCGTACTTCTCCTTTACTCTATGTGATCATTGACCCTACTCCTTGCTGGCCTACTTCAACACTCATGCCCCACTACTCACCAAGTGACTCTTTCTATTCAAACCAAATGAGTTCTTGTGACCTTAAGTGATCTATGTCTATCAATATAATAGACCTTAGGTATTCCAATATAAATCAGAGTGCTATACATTTTAATACCAGCTTAATACCCGTGGGGGTGCGCAGCATGGCAATCGGTTGTGTGGTGTGTCAGTCTGACACACCGCACAACCGATCTCCATAAAGAGTCTCTGACGGAGGCTCTTTACCATGTGATCAGCTGTGTCCAATCACAGCTGATCATGGTGTAAACAGGAAGAGCCATGTACCAGCTTTTCCTCTATTGTGCACTGACAGACGCGAGTAGAGGAGAGCCATTCAGCTGCTCTCCTGACAGGGGGGTCTGCGCTGACTGATTATCAGTGCAGCCCCCCGAGGATGCCCACATAGGACCACCAGGGATGCCACCCATGGCCACTAGGGATGCCAATCTGTGCCCAAAAATGATGCCAATCAGTGCCCATCAGTAATGCCTGCCAGTGCCTCCTTATCAGTGATGTCCATCAGTTCCATCTATCAGTGTACATCAGTGCCACCCATCAGTGTCCATCAGTGCCACGTATCAATGCCCATTCATGCCCATCAGTGCCACCTATCAGTGCCCATCAGTTCCACCCATAAGTGCCAATCAGTGCAACCTTTCAGTGCCGATCGGTGTTGCCTATCAATGCCCATCAGTGCTGCATATCTGTGCCACCTATCAGTGCCCATCACTTTTTTCAAAATTTTCTGTCTTTTTTTATTTGTTTAGCAAAAAACAAAAACCCCAGAGGTGATCAAATACCACCAAAAGAAAGCTATATTTGTGGGCAGGGATGAGCTTCGAGTTCGAGTTGAACTCATGTTTGACTCGAACATTGGCTGTTCGCAAGTTCGCCGAACAGCGAACAATTTGGGGTGTTCGCGGCAAATTCGAATGCCGCGGAACACCCTTTAAAAGTCTATCGGAGAAATCAAAAGTGCTAATTTTAAAGGCTTATATGCAAGTTATTGTCATAAAAAGTGTTTGGGGACCTGGGTCCTGCCCCAGGGGGCATGGATCAATGCAAAAAAAAGTTTTAAAAACGGTCGTTTTTTCAGGAGCAGTGATTTTAATAATGCTTAAAGTCAAACAATAAAAGTGTAATATCTCTTTAAATTTCGTAGCTGGGGGGTGTCTATAGTATGCCTGTAAAGTGTTTCCCGTGTTTAGAACAGTCTGACAGCAAAATGACATTTCGAAGGAAAAAACCCATTTAAAACTACCCGCGGCTATTGCATTGCCGACAATACACATAGAAGTTCATTGATAAAAACGGCATGGGAATTCCCCACAGGGGAACTCCGAACCAAAATATAAAAAAAAAATGACGTGGGAGTCCCCCTAAATTCCATACCAGGCCCTTCAGGTCTGGCATGGATATTAAGGGGAATCCCGGCCAAATGTTTTTAAAAAAAATGACGTGGGGTTCTCCCTAAATTCCATACCAGACCCTTATCCGAGCACGCAACCTGGCAGGCCACAGGAAAAGAGGGGGGGACAAGAGTGCGCCCCCCCTCCTGAACCGTACCAGGCCACAGGCCCTCAACATTGGGAGGGTGCTTTGGGGTAGCCCCCCAAAACACCTTGTCCCCATGTTGATGAGGACAAGGGCCTCATCCCCACAACCCTGGCCGGTGGTTGTGGGGGTCTGCGGGCGGGGGGCTTATCAGAATCTAGAAGCCCCCTTTAACAAGGGGACCCCCAGATCCCGCCCCCCCCTGTGTGAAATGGTAAGGTGGTACTTACCCCTACCATTTCACTAAAAAAACTGTCAAAAATGTTAAAAATGACAAGAGACAGTTTTTGACAATTCCTTTTTTTTAAATGCTTCTTCTTTCTTCTATCTTCCTTCATCTTCTGGTTCTTCTGGTTCTTCCTCCGGCGTTCTCGTCCAGCATCTCCTCCGCGGCATCTTCTATCTTCTTCTCCTCGGGCCGCTCTGCACCCATGGCATGGGGGGAGGCTCCCGCTCTTCTCTTCATCTTCTTCTTCATCTTCTTCTCTTCTTCCTTCTTCTCTTTTTCTCTTCTTCTCTTCTTCATTTTCTTCTCCGGGCCACTCCGCATCCATGCTGGCATGGAGGGAGGCTCCCGCTGTGTGACGGCATCTCCTCGTCTGACGGTTCTTAAATAATGGGGCGTGGTGCCACCCGGTGATCCCGCCCCCCTCTGACGCACAAGACATGACGGGACTTCCCTGTGGCATTCCCCGTGACGTCACAGGGAAGTCCCGTCAAGTCACTGTGCGTCAGAGGGGGTGGGGTCACCGGGTGGCCCCACCCCCCGTTATTTAAGAACCGTCAGACGAGGAGACGCCATCACACAGTGGGAGCCTCCCTCCATGCCAGCATGGGTGCGGAGCAGCCCGGAGAAGAAAATGAAGAAGAGAAGAAGAGAAGAAAAGAAGAAGAGAAGAGCGGGAGCCTCCCCCCATGCCATGGGTGCGGATCGGCCCGAGGAGAAGAAGATAGAAGATGCCGCAGAGGAGATGCTGGACGAGAACGCCAGAGGAAGAACCAGAAGAGCCAGAAGAACCAGAAGAAGAAGATGAAGGAAGATAGAAGAAAGAAGAAGCATTTAAATAAAGGAATTGTCAAAAACTGTCTCTTGTAATTTTTAACATTTTTGACAGTTTTTTAGTGAAATGGTAGGGGTAAGTACCCCCTTACCATTTCCAACGGGGGGGGGGCGGGATCTGGGAGTCCCCTTGTTAAAGGGGGCTTCCAGATTCCGATAAGCCCCCGGCCCGCAGACCCCCACAACTACCGGCCAGGGCTACCCCAAAGCACCCTCCCAATGTTGAGGGCATGTGGCCTGGTACGGTTCAGGAGGGGGGGGGGGGTGCACTCTCGTCCCTCGCCCTTTTCCTGCGGCCTGCCAGGTTGCGTGCTCGGAAAAGGGTCTGGTATCGATTTTTGGGGGGGACCCCACGCCATTTTATTTTTTATTTTTTTGGCGTGGGGTTCCCCTTAAAATCCATACCAGACCTGAAGGGTCTGGTATGGAATTTAGGGGGAACCCCACGTCATTTGTAAAAAAAAATTTGGCCAGGGTTCCCCTTAATATCCATACCAGACCTGAAGGGCCTGGTATGGAATTTAGGGGGACTCCCACGTCATTTTTTTTTTAAATTTTGGTTCGGGGTTCCCCTGTGGGGAATTCCCATGCCATTTTTATCAATGAACTTCTATGTGTATTGTCGGCAATGCAATAGCCACTTGTAGTTTTAAATGGGTTTTTTCCTTCGAAATGTCATTTTGCTGTCAGACTGTTCTAAACACGGGAAACATGCGCCCCTTTACAGGCATACTATAGACACCCCCCAGCTACGAAATTTAGAGGGATATTACACTTTTATTGTTTGACTTTAAGCATTATTAAAATCACTGCTCCTGAAAAAACGGCCGTTTTTAAAACTTTTTTTGCATTGATCCATGTCCCCTGGGGCAGGACCCAGGTCCCCAAACACTTTTTATGACAATAACTTGCCTATAAGCCTTTAAAATTAGCACTTTTGATTATTCATGTTCGTGTCCCATAGACTTTAATGGTGTTTGCACTAACTTTTTTCCTGTTCGCATGTTCTGGTGCAAACCGAACAGGGGGGGTGTTCGGCTCATCCCTATTTGTGGGAATGAAATTATAAAAATGTAGCTTGGGTACAGTGTAGCATAACATTTACAAAGCGACAATTCATTTACAAAGCGACAGCGCTGAAAGCTGAAAATTGGCTTGGGCAGGAAGGGGGGAAAGTGCCCAATATTGAAGTGGTTAACAATAAGAATCTACTTTCAAGATCACGGTAAATGTGTTGCATTTCAAAAGCAATAGAGTGATTGATAAAGATTGGCTACGCCTCTACATTTTGTTGGAAAACAATGTCTAATAGGGTTGATTGAAAGATTGATGAAAAATTGTGGATGACTAGTAGTTGAAAAATGTGTTTCCTGTAGCATGAGGATCTTAGCTCCTTATCGTTTATAGTGAAGAAATGCTTTCTTACGCTTATGAGGGGAGTTAAATCCCTGAACATTATGTGATATGCAAGAAATGGTCATTTGGGCCTACTGTAAAAAAAAAAAATACTATTGACCATATAGGAGGACAAGTTAAAAAAGGGAACCCCGAACCTCAGAGGGTATTTATTAGCCCTCATAAAAACAAGAACTAAAAGAAGATGAAAAACCATCCACGTCCAAAAAATTATTATCAGGAGCAGAGGAGGAGAAGCTATCTTACATAAAGATAATCAACATACCATATACTAGATTGAGCTATACATAGTATGACAAGCAACAGTAATCAAAAGGAATGCTTCATATATACAATCAAACTGTTGTCTAACTGAGCAACAGAAAAAAAAAAAAAAGAGAGGCAGTAGAGAAAACTGTGAAACAATATAAATGCAGATTAGTGTCAGGTAACTGGTTAAACCTGAAATATAAATACGCAAACCGGGGACCGAAAGGTCTCCAACATGACCCAACCCGGGCAGGCCACAAGTGGAAAGTGTGCAAGACACAAACCAGCATCAGCCACAAAAGAGTGGCTAAGGAAGTCCACCCAAGGGGCACACACACGGGATGGGGCAGGTGGGGAGTCATTGCATCAGCATCCATGGGTCAAAACTGCCAAAATTATAGGAGGAGGGGTGGGGATATGGGTTGGTAACAAATTCAAACAAGCACCAACATCCCTGAATGGACAATGGATACAGAGAGGTTTTTTAGGGGGACTTTTCAGGTGGTGAAAAATTGAAAACAGAAATTTAGATAAAATTGATATTTTTTTTTATTAATACACACAAAGTATAAAACGTTTTCTATTGTTAACAAACATAAACATTGATACAACTTGTTTGAAGCTATGCCATATATGTGGGAGTATCTTATGGTATAGAAGGTGACGGTATTGAAGTTATCCTGACATGTTTCACCGCCATGGACTTCCTCGGTGATATATTTAGCACAGTATACGTCACTAGATGTAGAGCAAAACACATTTAGAGCATAAAATTTGCAAATGATGATAAAATACTAGACATAATTTAAGTAAATCAAAACATTGCCCTCCATACTCAAATACACCGCTTTCAGCTTCCAAAAGCTCCAAGTGAACACAGAGACCGGAAGGGCCAGCCCCAGAGGCCACACAGAATGGCCAGAAAAGGCCCAGGTGGAGCAAACTAGAAGGTTAATAAATCTTCAATTAATTGTGTGTTCAACTACCATTCAGATAGTAAACAATGATGGAAAGATGAAAACTACTAAACAGAGACCAGATATTCTAAACAAAAACAAATAATATACTCACAGCACAAGTCAAGGGTGCCGTATAGTGTTAAAAACCACTGATTGTCAGATATAGAGTAGATGGAAAGAGGCTAAAAAAGCATTGAAAGGTAAATGACAATGAGCTTAACCACTTGCCGACCAGGCCATTGCCGAAAGACGGCAACAGCGCGGTCGGCTAGTTCTGGGTGGACGTCCATGGACGTGATTCCAGAATGATGCTCCCGCGCGCCCCCTGGGGCGCGCACTCGGGAACATCCGTGACCGCCGGGTCCAGAGGACCCGGCGCATCACGGATTACGGTAAATAGCCGCTGATCGCGGCCGTTTACCACGTGATCGTTCCGTCAAATGACTGAGCGATCACATGTCAACAGACCGGCGTCATCTCATGACGCCGGTTCCTCCCTTCCCTCTCTGTACCGATCGGTACAGTGCGAGGGGAGAGGGGGAGGGATCGGATGGCAGCACCGCTGTGGGCTGCATGTGTAGTGCCCACAGCCCACAGCGGTGCTCAGTGACATTTGCAGTCACATCCATCCATCCCTCAATGCTCAGCCAACCCTGCAATACTCTGCATAACACCCTGCAATACTCTGCATAACACCCTGCAATACTCTGCATAACACCCTGCAATACTCTGCAATATACCCGGGCACTACTCTGCAATATACCCGGGCACTACTCTGCAATATACCCGGGCACTACTCTGCAATATACCCCGCAATACTCTGCAATATACCCCGCAATACTCTGCAATATACCCCGCAATACTCTGCAATATACCCCGCAATACTCTGCAATATACCCCGCACTACTCTGCAATATACCCTGCAATACTCTGCAATATACCCCGCACTACTCTGCAATATACCCCGCACTACTCTGCAATATACCCGGCAATACTCTGCAATATACCCGGCAATACTCTGCAATATACCCCGCACTACTCTGCAATATACCCGGCACTACTCTGCAATATACCCCGCAATACTCTGCAATATACCCCGCAATACTCTGCAATATACCCTGCAATACTCTGCAATATACCCTGCAATACTCTGCAATAGCCCGCAATACTCCGCAATTTTTAACCAGTTCCCGCCCACAGTCATATGACGTCCTTGACTTTGAGCGGGTATATCTGAATGATGGGTGCAGCTACAGGCATCATTCAGATATCAGCTTTTTCAGCCAGCGATTTCCTACACCATAGGAATGATCATAGCTGCTGTTCCACTGCTTGATCATTCTTATGGGAGGCGAGAGGGGATGCCCCCCCCTTCCCGCCACCCTCCGGTGCTTCTACCGACTCACCGCTACGATCGAAGCCAAGATTGTTTTTTTTTTTATTATTATTTCAGGCTTCCCAGCCTAGAGGTGAGATGTGGGGTCTTATTGACCCCATATCTCACTGTAAAGAGGACCTGTCATGCCATATTCCTATTACAAGGATGTTTACATTCCTTGTAATAGAAATAAAAGTGATCAAAAAAATTTTTGGGGGGGAAAAAGTGTCAAACTAAAATAAATAAAGTAAAATAAACAATAAAAAAAAATAAAAAATTTTTAAAGCGCCCATGTCCGTGTGCTCGCATGCAGAAGCGAACACATACGTAAGTCCCGCCCACATATGAAAACGGTGTTCAAACCACACATGTGAGGTATCGCTGCGATCGGTAGAGCGAGAGCAATAATTTTGGCCCTAGACCTCCTCTGTAACTCAAAACATGTAACCAGGAAAAAATTTTAAAGCGTCACCTATGGAGATTTTTAAGTAGCGACGTTTGGCACCATTCCACGAGAGTGTGCAATTTTGAAGGGTGACATGTTGGGTATCTATTTACTCGGCGTAACTTCATCTTTCACATTATGCAAAAACATTGAGCTAACTTTACTGTTTTGTTTTTTTTTAAAGCACAAAACTGTTTCTTTCCCCAAAAAAAGCGCTCGACAAATTGCTGCACAAATACCGTGCGAGATAAAAAGTTGCAACAACCGCCATTGTATTCTCTAGGGTCTTTGCTAAAAAATATATATATAATGTTTTGGGGTTCTATGTAATTTTCTAGCAAACAAATTATGATTTTTACATGTAGGAGAGAAATGTCAGAATTGGCCTGGGCACTCCAGAACGCCTGGAGGTGCTCCCCTGCATGTTGGGCCTCTGTATATGGCCATGCTGTGTAAAAGTCTCACATATGTGGTATCGCCATACTCGGGAGTAATAGTAGAATGTGTTTTGGGGTGTAATTTGTGGTATGCATATGCTGTGTGTGAGAAATAACCTTCTAATATGACAATTTTGTGAAAAAAAAAAAGAAAAAAAAATATCTTGATTTTGCAAAGAATTGTGGGAAAAGATGACAATTTCAAAAAAACTCACCATGCATCTTTCTAAATACCTTGGAATGTCTTCTTTCCAAAAAGGGGTCATTTGAGGGGTATTTGTACTTTTCTGGCATGTTAGGGTCTCAAGAATTTAGATAGGCCGTCAGTAATTCAGGTGTGATCAATTTTCAGATATTGGCACCGTAGCTTTTGGACTCTCTAACATTCACAAAGACCAAATAATATACACCAAGTTGTACTTATTTTTACCAAAGATATGTAGCGGTATAAATTTTGGCCAAAATTTATGAAGAAAAATTACTAATTTGCTAAATTTTATAACAGAAACAAAGAAAAATTCATTTTTTTACCAAATTTTCAGTCTTTTTTCTTTTATAGCACAAAAAATAAAAAACCCAACGGTGATTAAATACCACCAAAAGAAAGCTCTATTTGTGTGAAAAAAAGGATAAAAATTTCATATGGGTAAAGTGTTGTATGACTGAGTAATTGTCATTCAAAGTGTGAGAGCACCGAAAGCTGAAAATTGGTCTGGTTAGGAAGGGGGTTTAAGTGCCCAGTGGTCAAGTGGTTAATATAAGTAGAGGTGATTACAATTTCTACAGTAAATTATATTACTCATCAACTTAGAATGGATATAGACAGGGCTTTTTTTCCTCAAACAATAAGTGCTGGAACTCAACCACGACCCCCCAGAACCCCTCCCCCTACACACACCCTCCAAATCACATTAAATAGTGGGTGCGGTCAGTCAAATTTCATGAACAGTAGGAGGGTCCTAAAGGGGCATTAAATACCAGGATTGCATTACAGAGTGCAGAGTTCAGAGGGGTTACACACAGAGTGCAGAGCTGCCACTTGTAAACACAGAAACCAGACTTCTGTGTTTACAAGTGATTGTGGTGAGCAGCCCCCCCCCCAAGGGTCTGAGCCAGAGGTGGTGGAACTAAGTTCCACCAAGTTCCCCCAGAAAAAAAGCCCTGGATATAGATGTAAAGAAGGGTAGGAAATTAGAAAAATGTGTATAAATTTGTGAGCAAACAATTGCACACAGATAAACTGCATGCTGCAAATCATCTGTCTCTTACCACCAGAGGAGATTGAACAAATGGCAACAAGTAACATTTAAAGTTGGTTTTATGCTTGAAAAGTACTAACTAGTCCATAAAGAGGAACACAGAGGGCACTATTGAAGATTAAAAGGCTGCTCAATGACATTAATTTACCTTAAATAAGTCTCCAGCAAAGTATGATCACCCTTGATGCAACACAGTAAATTTAATACATAACCTTTTTATATATGCATGCCGTTCAGCCGGCGTCTGACGTCACCAGCTGAGTGTGGATGTGCGGGGGGTTACTGCTCAGAAGCTAAGTGCCATTTGCCTGGTACTACATGGCCCATAGTGCATCGTGGCCTGGCGGAGAGGAAGATGGTGCAGAAAAAGAAATGTTCCGCGATGTCCATCCATCTTCAATAACGCCACCCGACAGACCCGATAAATAGGAAGAAACAAGTTCCGCCTCTATGAGAGGCGCCCCGCCAACTGCTGTCTCTTGGCTGTGACAGCTGTTATATAGGCAAGGGCGGGGCCACCAGGTGATGTAATCAAGTGATCACGCCCCTGCGGGGTCATCCAGTTACGTCATCGGGTGGCCCCACCCTTGCCTATAAACCAGCTATCACAGCAAAAAGACAGTAAACCCCGGGAGGCCTCCCATGGAGGCGGAGTATTTTCATGTTTTTTCTTCTATTTTTCAGGCGGCGTAATTGACGTTGGATGTACACTGCAGGACACTTCTTTTTTTTTTCATTTTTAATAAAGGATTTGTCAAAAACTGTCTTTTGTGGTTTTTAGTTTTTTTTACACTTTTTTGGGTGAATTGGTACTCACATGGGGGGGCGGGATCTGGGGGCTTCCAGATTCCGATAAGCCCCCTGCCCACAGAACCCCACAACCACTGGGCCAGGGTTGTGGGGACCCCAAAGCACCCTCTCCATGTTAAGGACAAGCGGCCGGGTATGGTTCAGGAGGGTACTCTTCCTATTCTGGCCTGCCAGGACCCGAGGGGTCTGGTATGGACTTGGGGGGGCACGCTGTTTTTTTCCTTGATTTTTATCTATATTGCCGGGAGTCAGCAATACATTACATCCGTAAACAATTTTAAATGACATTTTTTCCTTTAGAAATGTCATTATGGCTGTGGCACTGTAAAACACATCAGACAGATGCACCACTTTACAGGCAGACTAAGGGGACCCCCCAAGCACGATATTTAAAGGAATATTTAATTTTTATTGTTTCACTTTAAGCATTAATAAAATCACTGTTCCTGAAAAAACGGTTGTTTAAAACCTTATTTTGCATTGATACATGTCCCTTGGGGCAATACCCGGGTCCCCATATACTTTTTATTGCAATAACTTGCATATAAGCCTTTAAAATGAGCATGAGGGTTTTTAAAATCCTGGGTAGTTAGAGCTATTGCTGGCCTTGCAATAGGAACCCCGGGGAAGAGCGGCGCTACTGAGAGAAGCGACCAGCCTGTAGCAAGCCATGCATCCGCAACCCCACCCCGCACATTTGCATTTTTAAATTAAATGATTTTATTTTTTTTATAGTTGTTTGTTTTTGTTTTATTATTACCCCATTTTAAATAAAAGTTACTGCACTACAAGGATTTTATCTCTTTGAGCTTCTGGTTTATGTTATTTTTGAGAGAGGAATTTCATTGGAGTTCAAGAGGTATTGAATTTATCTCATGCATCCTACACATTGAATTGTGTCTGCCAGGCTTGTTTGGTCTTTTATGGGCATTTATAGTTGGTGAGTGAGCACTTCTATCACACGTGGTGAAAACACCTTGGTTGGATGTAAAGAAGGAATGTGTCACCGTTTAATGACACGGTGGTTGGGAATAATCATTCAATTAAGGACTTTTTTGATTGTTGATTTAAAATAATGAAAATTAAGTTGCGCTGTTGTTAATTGATACTATTACACACTGGCTTAGCATCTAATTCAATTTTAAGAAGTATATGAATAATTAGGTGGGGGGGACCCTATAATCAAAAAATAACTGGCACTATTCCCATGCAATTGAAGTCAATAGAAGGTAAGTCCACACATCTCCTCACTGGGAGGAGGTGATGTGAAAAGGGAATTTTTAAGTGCCACAAGGAGTACCACACCAAATACAATCTGTTCTAAAAACTACAAGTTTAATTTACCGTATATACTCGAGTATAAGTCAAATTTTTCAGCACATTTTTTTGTGCTGAAAGTGCCCCCCTCGACTTATACTTGAGTCAAGCACTTTTCTGCAGCAAAAAATGTCATTTTCCGAACCGACTTTGGGGCCCCGTATCTCAGGGCCACTTGGTGCTAGGAACCCCAAATTTGGTGTGCAAACTCATTGGAACTGGTACCATAACATATCCAAAGCTGGGGTTCCTAGCACTAAGTGGCCCTGAGATACAGGGCCCCAAAACCGGTTCGGAAAATGTCATTCTCTGCTGAAGAAAAGTGCTTGACATTTTCTGAACTGATTTTTGGGGCCCTGTATCTCGGGGCCACTTGGTGCTAGAAACCCCAGCTTTGGAAATTTTATGGAGCAATGTCATTTCAGGACCCTTTGGGTTCAGAGACCCCAAATTTTGGCTGCAGCTAGGGGGCATCTAGGAACCCTTAACTACCGAGTTTGAAGTTCAGGGGACCTATGGCTGCAAATGGGCACAGTGAGGCATGCAAATGGGCACAGTGATGCTGCAAATGGGCATTGTTGACCCTCTTTTCCACTTACAGTAGCTGTGCATTTCTCACCCTCGTCTTATACTCGGGTCAATAAGTTTTTCCCATTTTTTTTGTAGTAAATTAGGGCCTCGACTTATACTCGGAACAACTTATACTCGAGTATATACGGTACACAAAGTCATTAAAACCTATATATCAGAACATGTTAAAAGTACAATCAACATGTTTTATGACCATTTCATGCAGTCAAAGAGTGGTTTTTATACATATGGATGGGATATGTTTGGATCAATGCGTTTTGCCCAAATGAGGGGATTCCCCAGGATCCATGTTTCAATATTAATAAATCAAAATACTGATAAATAACACAAACACTACATCAATCAAACAAAATACATAAAACATAAGCCTATATAGTACATATCAAGATAGACATAGACATAATCCATATGTATAAAAAAAAAGCTTTGACTGCACAAAATGGTCATAAAACATGTTGATTGTAATTTCTAATACAATGTCCAGAAAAAGTATTCGTACCCCTTGAAATTTTCCACATTTTGTCATGTTACAACCAAAAACATAAATGTATTTTATTGGGATTTTATGTGATGGACCAACACAAAGTCGCACATGATTGTGAAGTGGAAGGAAGGAAAAATGATAAAACGTTTTCACATTTTTTTACAAATATCTGAAAAGTGTGGCGTACATTTGTATCTTTGTAGAACCACCTTTCACTGCAATTACAGCTGCAAGTCTTTTTGGGGATGTCTCTACTAACTTTGCACATGTGGAAAGTAACATTTTTGCCCATTCTTCTTTGCAAAATAGATCAAGCTCTGTCAGATTGAATGGAGAGCGTCTGTGAACAGCAATTTTCAAGTCTTGCCACAGATTCTCAATCTGATTTAGGTCTGGACTTTGACTGGGCCATTCTAACACATGAATATGGTTTGATCTAAATCATTCCATTTTAGCTCTGGCTGTATGTTTGGGGTGGCTTTTGCAGACTCTAACAGGTTTTCTTCTAAGACTGCCCTGTGTTTGGCTCCATCCATCTTCCCATCAACTCTGACCAGCTTCCCTGTCACTGTTGAAGAAAAGCATTCCCACAACATGATGTCGCCACCACCATGTTTCACAGTGGGGATGGTGTGTTCAGGGTAATGTGCAGTGTTCGTTTTCTGTCACACATAGCGTTTTTAGGCCAAACAGTTCCATTTTGGTCTCATCTGACCAGAGCACCTTCTTCCACGTGTTTACTGTGTCCCCAAAATGGCTTCTTACAAACTGCAAACAGGACTTCTTATTGCTTTCTTTAAACAATGGCTTTCTTCTTTGCCACTCTTCCATAAAGGCCAGATTTGGGGAGTGCATGACTAACAGTTGTCCTGTGGACAGATTCTCCCACCTGAGCTGTGGATCTCTGCAGCTCCTCCAGAGTTACCATGGGCCTCTTGGCTGCTTCTCTGATTAATTCTCTCCTTGCCTCCTATACTACTTCACACAGTAGTATAAACACAATAGCAGGAGCTAATTACAATTAACAATACAAACATAACCTAATTAACCTAATTAACATGAGCTCCAATAGGAGTCGTCCCATCTCCTACATTGTATAGAGGACAATGTGATCAGCTCATTCAATTAACATAAACACAGGTAGTTGGAGTTGATGACACCAGCATCTCCTCACAGGATGTGTCCCAACAGTATAATTCAGTCTTATCATTCTAATATGGCATATAAAGGGTTCCCAGAGTCTGCATGTTTTGGGGGGACATGGAGCTAAATCCAAAGTAACACCAACCCCAGGGTCCCCAGGCATACAGCTCACAGAGAGCACCATTCCCCCAAAATGCTAGGGCCCATAATCGGTGGGGAAGAGGCTTGCGTTCAGTCCCCTCCAATAGCCTCTGTCCCGTGTGAGTCTGTCACAGGTTTGTTCACTAAGGTTCTCTAACAAACCTATGAGGACTTCACAGAGCAGCTGTATTTATACTGAGATTAAATGACACACAAGTGAACTCTATTTACTAATTGGGTGAATTCTGAGGGCATTTGGTTCCACTAGATCTTAGTTAGGGGTATCATTTTTCCTCCACTTCACAATTATGTGCCCTCTTTGTGTTGGTCTATCACATGAAATCCCAATAAAATACATTTACAATTTTGGTTGTGAACATGACAAAATGTGGAAAATTTCAATGGGGTATGAATACTTTTTCAAGGCACTGTATGTTCTGATATATAGGTTTTAAGGACTTTTGTATAAATAAAACATGTGTTTTTTAGAACAGATTGTATTTGTGTGGTACTCTTGTGGCACTTAAAAATCCAATTTTCACATCACCTCCTCTCAGTAAGGAGATGTGTGGATTTACCTTCTATTTAATTCATTTTTTTAAGAAGTAGCTCCTTCCTTTACATGGTGCTTAATGCCATTCTTTAACCCCATAATGTGGTTTCAACATCTCTATCCCAGTGATTTCACAATTTATACCTTTAGCCATAGGAGTCAATGTATACCACCCATGTATTCTTCTGACATCAATGATATGCTTATGCACAGATTTTTTTTTTAATATTTACTTTTCTATTACATTTGCATTTTTAATTTAAACATTTTTTTATTTTTTCAATGGCTTTTTTAAAGTCCTTGTTCCTGAATGTGTATATGATGGGATTAAGCAATGGAGTCATTACAGTGTAAAATAGAGAGAGGATCTTGTTCAGAATATCCAGTTGTCCTTTTGTTGGAAACAAATACACAGCGATTAGCGTCCCATAAAAAATGCACACTACGGTCAGGTGAGAGCTGCAGGTGTTGAAGGCTTTTTGTCTTCCTGTAATTGATTTCATTTTGAGGATGGTTATAACAATATAGATATACGATATAACAATTAACATAAAAGGTGCTACGACACCGATGAAACCTAATAGATAAGTCTGAATATGGAACCTTGAAGTATCGGAGCAGGAAAGCTCAATTATGGGTTCATAGTCACAGAAGAAGTGATGAATGATGTTTGGTCCACAGTAGTATAAACTATACAAAGATATAGAATCAACCAATGTAATTGTTAAACTTAATAACCAAATGATAATCACTGATTTAATGCAAATTGATTGGTTCATTAAAGAGTTGTAATGCAGTGGCTTACAGATGGCCAAATACCGGTCATAGGACATCACAGTCAGTAGAAAACACTCCGAGGCCTCAGCATGTGCAAAGAAGGAGAACTGGATGATACACCCAGCAAGAGACATGATACATGCATCATATAAGGTAATATGAAGAAGGTTGGGAAGAATATCTGAAGACAGAATTATATCAAACAATGATAGTTGGGTGATGAAGAGGTACATGGGAGACTGAAGTGTTTTACTCAGATGAAATAAAACCACAATAAAAAGATTTCCAGAAATAGTAACACAATATATGATAAACAGCACCAAGAAAAAAATAATTTTTATGCTTTTTATATTTGGGAAACCTGTTAGTACAATATAGGTGATATTGTTGTGATAGCCCATCTTGTAAGATAATATAAAAATGCATAATAATTTAGGTTGCAAGCATAAGAAAATCTACTATGTAGGGCAAAACAAAAACAACATTTAGTCTGACATTCATCCATTCAATTTTGTTAGGATCCTTTTTCAATATGTTACTATCCAGCTGAGTTTTGGCTGGTTGACTGAGCTTTTGTACTATACTGAAGACCCCCTAATGAGCCTTTGGGTTTGACAATCTCCCCCAGCCTTTATCCTAGTGCACTATCTGTCTACTGCCCCAGTTCCCTCACCAACACACCAGTGGGGACCGAATGGCTGAAATCAAATCTGTCAACCTTTGCTTGAATTGGCTCAAAGTCAAGTGAAGAGAAGGTAAGGGTTTACAGGTTACTTAACACATAGCAGTAATGAATACCCTCTGCCTGGAAATATGTCCAGTCCTTCTCAAAGACTGGCAGAGGTTGTATGATTTTTAAACAGAACTGGCAATGGACTGAGCAATCTTTGATTCCTGAAAGTGCTCCTACCATCTTGTTTTCCAGGCCCTAGCATAGACTTGTTCATAATAGGTTTGTGCTAGGACTGGCGCTTTGTAGCCAGAAAACAGCATGAGTTTTTCTGAATGTGGAGCAATACGTCTGTCTCAGCAGTGGTCATATTAGAGAGATGTCACTGGAACAGTTTTCTCCACGGGCAACAGGTCTGGGAGGTAAAGAACCTTTAACCACTTACCGACCAGCCACTGCAGTTATACTACGGCAGGTTGGCTCCCATGGGCGAGCTGTCGTAGCTTTATGTCAGCTCTTTAAGATGCTGTAGCACACATCGTGTCCCCAGAGCCGATGAGCGTGCCCGATCGATGTAACAGAGCGATAACCGGGATCTGTTTGTGTAAAAATCCCAGTTCTGTCAGGGGAGAGGAGAGAGATTGTGTGTTCCTACTAAGTAGGAACAATGATCTCTCTCCTCCCCTAGTCAGTCCCATCCCCCTACAGTTAGAAACGCACATAGGGAACACAGTTACCCCTTGATCGCCCCCTAGTGTTAACCCCTTCCCTGCCAGTGACATTTATACAGTAATCAGTGGCTATTTTTAGCTCTGATCACTGTATAAATTTCACTGGTCCCAAAAAAGTGTCAAAAGTGTCTGATTGTCCGTCGCAATGTTGAAGTTCCGATAAAAATCTCAGATCACCTCGATTACTAGTAAAAAAAAAATAATAATAAAAAAGCCATAAATGTATCCATTATTTTGTAGACGCTATAACTTTTGCGCAAACCAATCAATATACGCTTATTGCGTTTTTTTTATCAAAAATATGTAGAAGAATACATATTGGCCTAAACTGATGAAGAAATATGTTTTTTTTTAGTTTTTTTTGGATATTTATTATAGCAAAAAGTACAAAATATTGTGCTTTTTTGAAAATTGTCGTTCATTTTTTGTTTATAGCGCAAAAAATAAAAACCACAGAGGTGATCAAATACCACCAAAAGAAAATTCTATTTGTGGGGAAAAAAGGACATACATTTTGTTTGGGTACAACATCGCACGACCGCGCAAATGTTAGTTAAAGCGATGCAGTGTGGCATCGCAAAAAATGGCCTGGTCAGGAAGGGGGCAAATCCTTCCGGGGCTGAAGTGGTTAAACTCCTCACACCATCTCCAGGCAGCAGACCTGGGAGGCTATGGAAAGAACTCTTATAATGGCATCCTCTCCAGGCCAAGCCTGAGAGGCAAAGACTCTTGTGGAAGGGCTCTGTATACATTTATCTCCTTCCCCAGCCCTCATGATTGTCAACAACCCCCCTAGTAATTTGCTGGGTGAAGTAAATACTCATAACCCCTAACATTGTATCTTTTGTGCTATCTATTGAAGAACACTTCCCAACAGTAGGCAAAAATCACACAATACATTAGGATAGGGGAAACATAAAGAATGCAGAAAACAATAGCAATCAGATCTTAGGCTAGCCACAGCCTAGCTGCCCACCAAATGTACATTAGTGTAAATCAGCTAAATTCAATGCATCAAAGCAAAAGTAAAAATCTTACAATGAATTTTCTTTAGAAAGCCAGAGTAGAAATGTCAGTCCTCTGACAGAATGCTGTAGACAAGGATCCTTGCCTTATACTTGGAATCTATGGTCTCTATTCAGAGGCCTGGTACAACCCCTGACAGTGAGAGCTAGTACTTCTTAGCCCTGGTTCACACTGGTGCGATTTGACATGCAATTTGACATGTCCACCTGTACTACTTTTTGGAATTTTGGGGTGCGATTTCCATTGACATCTGTGAAGAAACCCATATAGATGTCTGTGAAATCAGCCCTGAAATCGGGACTGACATGCGGGAGTTAAATCGTGCGTGTTCAGCTAAACTCGCACAGCTTCATTCCTGCAGCTCAGTGTGAATCTGGGCTTAGCCAGCAAAGAGAATGAGCTTTTCAGAATTGGGAGCTATAGCTCCAGTTGGACCTCTGCAGGGAGCCTACTGTTTCCACGCAGAGAGTCAGTGTTCTTTTCTGCAGCTTACTGCCAGGGGAAAGGCTTTTCTAAATAGTCTGCAGTTTATTACCAAAGGAAATCATCAAGACTTTTTTTTTGCATATACCTGGAAAGTATTTAGCTGATTTAAAAAGAAACTCGAACTGGGCATTAATAAACAAAAAATATAACTGTGCAATATTTCTAATTTACTTGACTAAAACTTGAACATATTTTTAAATTGTTCATTTTTATTTCTAAGCATAAATAAAGACAATATATACAAGAAGACATGACATTTCCCTTAAAGGAAGGAAGAAAAGACAGCAGAGAGTCAGGAAGGTAGATATTAGGCATTGGAAATGAACAGTATTGCAGGTATAAAATGTGAGGAAAGGGGGGCGCATGCGCGGCGCGAACCGAGGAGGAAGCAAGGACTGAGAGCTCCGTGAGCCGCGGAGACTAACGGCACTTCCCCGGGGCGATTAACACACAAAATCTACCTAACTTTCCCCCGCACCCCCGGCGGAACACTCAGCGCATGACGGGCACCAGAAATCGCCGTGGAAAACCGGCCCAAAGATCCCTAACGACATACTTACTGAGAGAGAAGGAGAGAAGCATGCAGGCCCAAGATGGCGCCCGTAAGACACAGACTCAGGCACATTCTCCTGCAGCAGCTCCCTCACCACCACACTCCCAGGGAGACAGTGAGTACTCATTTCATCTTACTAAAGCTGATCTAGATGAGAGCCTGACGCTAATGTATGACAAGATCGCCCAGAAATTTCAATCTGAGCTCCACAAGTCTACCAACACGCTGTCCCTGGAGATTGCGGCCCTGGGTAGCAGAACAGATTTACTTGAGACAAAACACGATGAGCTCTCCTTAGTGTACTCTGACCTAAGGAAGGAACATGAGTCCCTATCTGAAACAGTCCTGCAGCTACAAGCCCACATTGAGGACCTCGACAACAGAAACCGCCGCAACAATCTCAGGGTACGCGGAGTGCCTGAGTCTGTTACAGATCTACTACCCACGATACAAAAGATCTTCCAATCCCTCTTACCAGACTCCCCACTTTCAGCCTTCTCCTGCGATAGGATCCACAGGGCCCTTCGCCCCCCCCCTCCCCCAGAAAAACCACCAAGAGACATAGTACTCTGTCTTAAGGACTTCCTGATCAAAGAGGAAATACTTAGAGCCTCGCGGAACAGCCCAAGCATTCGTCTGGAAGGTACCCAGATTCAAATCTACCCTGACATCTCCCCTACCACCCTGGATAAGCGCAGAAGGATGAAGGAAGTTACTTCGGTTCTCCAGGCTGCCAGTATTCGCTATCGCTGGGGTTTCCCATTCAAGCTCCAGGTGCCCCACAACGGCACAACATACACCGTAACCTCACCGATAGAGGGAAAGGAATTGCTTGTGAAGATGGGCCTCCTTGATGCGGCTTCCTTGCCCAGACTACCCTCCACTCCACGTCACTCAGCTATTTGGGTGACCCCTCCACCGAGAAGAGACCGCCGCGATCAACGTCGTGACTGACATCGAGGCACACTTTTTTCTTTTTGTCTCTCCTCTTTTTTTTTTTTTTTTTTTTTGTTTTTTTTTTCTTTCACTTTTTCCCCTACCCCTGTTTTTTTTTTTTATTTTTTTTTTTTTGTCTCTCTCCCACCAGGGTATCGAGATTGGAACATCTCCCGTCATGCTTAGAGAACATTGGACTCTCCCGGCTCATTACGGACTCCCGGATGCGTCCGCATGATTGTCCCCACACTCCTTATCAATGAGAACTGACTGGCTTCTCGTCTGGTTAGTGATGTCGAAGCTGGTTGATTCCCCTCAGGTAAATTCCTTAGCAGAATTTATGCCTGCACGGACGACACGAACATTACCGCTCAGAGTGTCGGACCTTATGGTCCAAATTGACATTTTTTTTTGGGTCCATGGGATGTTTTTCCCCATGACCCCCCAGAGCTTTGTTTGGCCTTTTTTGGGCCTAGTTTTCAGGCCTCTAGTTTTTCTATTTCACTGTGGTTATGATTTTATGTTTTTACTTTCTTTTTATGTTATTCAAATCTACTGGCTTTACTTTTGTGATGTATGTGCTACCAACTCAGGGTTTCAATACGTGCAGCCTCATAGGACTGTATGTCTAAGCTATGCAATACCTCTGAGGAGACCGGGTTGTTGTATGATGGCTCCCTCTCGGCCTGGACCCCTTACTGACCCTAGCGAATTTACTATAAACAACCATGGGTATTAATATAATTTCCCATAACATTAAAGGTTTTAATACCCCCCAGAAGAGAAGAAAAGCATTTAAAATGTATAAATCTCTTGGGGCGGATATAATTTTGCTCCAGGAGACTCACTTCTCCAGAGATAATCACCCATCACACTTTGACAAATCTTTTAATCAAAGCTATTTCACCACTCACGGGTCCAGGTCCAGAGGGGCGGCCATCTTTATCAAAAATTCTGTGTTGTTTCAGGCTCAAAAGATCTATAAAGATCCCAACAGTCGTTTCGTGATAGCTCAGGGTACCATCCAAAACAAACTTCTGACTATAGCCTCAGTATATGCCCCAAACACCTCACAGGCAACATTTTTCAAGGAATTCTTCCTAACGCTAGATAAGTTCCACTCCCCTCATTTGCTAATAGGAGGGGACTTTAATTTGGTTGCCCACTCAGGACTTGATAGAAGCCGAACATGTCCAACGTCCCAGGCCTTTCCCAAATCCCTTCAACACTCCCTAAAATCCTCCCAACTTATAGACATATGGAGAGCCCACAATGTCGGCTCTAGGGAATATACGTTCTACTCCCACCCCCATGACAGTTACTCACGTTTAGATTATATTTTTGGCACCCCCTCTCTGACAGTGAACTCAACTACAGCCAACATTCATGTGTGCCCATGGTCGGATCACCACCTTGTATCCACCCATATCTCATGCTTGGGCCTCCCACATATAGCCAGGTCCTGGCGCCTCAATGACACACTACTCACAGATCCTGTGATTATGGCTCAGTTGGTGGAACGTCTTAACGAATATTTCAGGCTCAATAATGTAGAGAACATTTCCCCTACCTCTTTGTGGGCAGCCCATAAGGCTGTGATGAGGGGCCATCTAATAGAGATTTCCACGACCCAAAAAAGACAGAAACAACAAGACACCCACAAACTTACCTTAGAACTGGAACAACTTTATCATAGACACACACAGACCCCTACGCAGGAATTGCTCCTTCAAATCACAGAAAAAAGAAGGGCTCTAGATGATATACTGTCAGATCAGATAGAAAAGTCTCTTAGATGGTCTAAAGCCCGCTTCCTTCTATACAGTAACTCTGCTTCCACGCTGTTTGCGCGAAAGCTTAAACAATCCACCCAACCGACCCATCTCTATAAACTAAAGGATAGCCATGGCAACCTAACCTCTCACCCAAAACATGTTCTGCAGATCTTCTCCACCTTCTACCAAAAACTATTTTCTGGCCCAGACCCCTCACACCCTCCCCCTATGCAATCATGGCTGGATTCCCTCTCGCTCCCCCGACTTTCGGGGGAGCAATTGGACATCCTAAATGCCCCTTGCTCATCGGAGGAGGTGGCCTCTATTATCTCCTCTCTCAAACCCTCTAAAGCCCCAGGCCCGGATGGCTTCTCTCCTGTTTATTACAAAAAGTTCGCTGAATCCCTACTCCCCACACTCACAAATATGTTCAATCAAATACTCAAAGGACAATGTTTCCCTGAAGAAATGCTACTGGCCAACATGTCCCTTATCCCCAAACCGGGCAAAGATCATACCCTACCCCAAAATTTTCGCCCCATTTCGGTTATTAATAACGATCTCAAAATATTTGGGAGGATCTTGGCCGACAGATTGGCCAAAGTTATTACAATCTTGATATCGCCCGATCAAACCGGATTTATCCCATCGAGACAGATTACTGATAATATACGTTTGGCCACTAATATTTTACAGGACGCCCATATGAACTCTAACTCTGTATTGCTTTTAAGTTTAGATATAAACAAAGCATTTGATAGTGTCCTCTGGACATATTTAGATACAGTGTTGGCCAGATTTGGGTTTAGTGGGGCATTTTTACATGGCTTTAAGGCCCTTTACCATAACCCAAAAACCCGAATTAAACTTCCAGGATGCTACTCAGATTATTTCTCTCTGGGCTGTGGCACTAGACAGGGGTGTCCTTTATCCCCGCTTTTGTTCGCATTAGCTATGGAGCCCCTGTCTAGATCCATCTCTAATGACCCAAACATCAGGGGCTACAGTAAGGGAGATCAGGAATTTAAACTTAGCCTGTACGCAGATGATGTACTACTGTTCATCTCAGACCCCTTAATCTCCCTCCCTAACCTTATGTCCTCCCTTGACTCTTTCCATAAACTATCAGGCCTGAGCGTTAACCCCTCCAAATGTTCGGCTCTACCAATTCACCTTCCGCAACCCCTAATGACCACCCTTACAGAAAAATTTAAATTCTCATGGAACCATATCTCTCTACAATACCTAGGAGTTAAATTGGCCCCCTCTTTAAAACAGTTATACTCTTTAAACTACCCCCCAGCTTTCTCCAATGTCAAATACCTGTTAAATCAATGGTCCTCCTATCACATATCATTCCTAGGGAGAATCCAAGCAGTGAAAATGAATATCCTCCCTAAACTCCTATTTCTCTTCAGATCCCTACCTCTATATGTCTCACGATCAATTCTTCAGAGGGTTCAGATAGACCTGCTCAGATTTATATGGCAGAATAAAAAGCCGCGAGTGGGACGGGCACTGATCTATAGAGCCCAGAGGAGGGGGGGATTGGGATGCCCAGATCTATGGAAATACTTCCTGGCATCTCGGCTTACCCAAATGGCGCAGTGGCATTCCTTCCCGACCCCGGTGCCATGGCTACAATTTGAGCGGATCTCAATAACTCCATATTACCTCCCTGGCCTTCTCTGGTCCCGTTCAGTCTCTCCTAAAGATATTACCCCATTGAACAATATCGTTGGTCAATCACTTTATCTATGGTCCCTTTACCGTAAAAAGTTCAGGTTGAATTCTGACGTCCCCCTCTTGTCCTCTTTTTTGGGAGAACCCTCATTTCCCCCAGCTTTTCCCTCCAATCTACCATATCTTAGATGGATTGCATTGGGCTTGGTGGACCTCGCTTCTCTGCTGCAAAACGCCTCTTTCTGCTCCTACACCCACTTGCAGCAGACCTATGGGATGGGTAGATCCGAGTTCCACCAATACTTGCAAATTCGACACTTCTACTCGACTCTTTTGAGGGGTGGGGTGGAGGTGTCGAAAACCCCTTTTGAACATCTGTGTGGGGAGGCGGCGAGAGATAGGGGGACAATCTCCGTACTTTATCGATACCTCAATGATCACAACTCCCCTCGAAAGTCGTTGGCGATGGTGGCTTGGGAGGCGGAGTTGGCCCAAGAGATCACTGACGGAGATTGGCAAGACATGTTAGATAACATGCACAAATGTACACGTTCTGTGTCAATAAAGGAAACAGCGCTTAAGCTTCACACTAGATGGTACTACACTCCGGAGCGTCTTCATAGGATATATCCCCTGGTCGCTGGCACATGTTTCAGAGGATGCCAGGACAGGGGAACGCTGTTGCATACGTTCTGGAGTTGTAAGGCCTTGGACACTATTTGGCACAAAACTACATCCCTTATCAGACTTCTCTCCGGAATATCACTTACCTTGACAGGTCAGATGTGTTTGCTATTTGCGGAGCTTCCAGATGTTCCCCACCCCTTACAAAAATTAATCCACACACTCTTCAGTGCAATTCAATGGGCAATAGCTTTGAACTGGAAACGCCCCCAGGTATCCTGGTCACAGGTGATTTCTCGTATGGAGTCTATCAGATCTATGGAGAGAATACATCATACTCTCCTAGATTCCATGCCTATATTTGACCGAAAATGGAACATCTGGACAGCTCATCTATTGAGCAACAGACTGGAGGACCCCTCAGATGTTTCAGCTGACCCTCTATAAAATGAGGGTTAGCTTTATATGTTAAGAACACACTAAGGGGACACCCCAGGGCCTTCACAACATATTAGATCCTTACAATAATAGGCACATTGTGTCTTACTCCCTGACTGTAAACCTATTTTATTAGAAGTACACATCGATCACAATTGTATGATTTTGGTTTTCTCATTATTTCTTTACTAGTTTGTCTTTTTATTTCCGTTTTATTTTATTATTTTACCACTATTGTTTTATGGGCTCTCTTTGTACGCTTGTATGAGCTATGTTCTGCACTGTGTGTGATACTTCATTTATCTGTCAAATGCTTTCATACCATTATGATTCATGTCACTACAGTGCCTGTACACCCAAATGTTATATTTTCCTACAATAAAAACGTTTGAAAACATAAAATGTGAGGAAAGCAGGTATAAAATGAACCAGGAAAGCTCAAATTCCAAATGTATAATACAATCTTTTTTGGCATTAGTTGAGTTAAAATTGCAAATTGCAGTATAATATTGGAAAATATCCGGTTAAATTGGGTAAACGAGAGAAGCTCTGAAGCAGATAAAAATGTTATACATCTTATCCTGTACTGTGTACAGTTCTTCATCTGTATGGAAACACAAAACAGGAAATCTATGATGTGTCTATGATACTGTACCTCAATTCCATGCACATTTTTAGAGATGACATCTGGATGTAATAGTTTACTTTGAAAATCCCCGGTAAACAATATAAGATCAGCCATCAAATGTTTTAGTGGAAATAATATTCCACTTACAGGGAATTATTAATCTCTGTTATTTATTGAGTTGATATGAAACACTTTTATACATTTACTCCTCCTTGTTTGGCTGTTTTTTGCATGGCTAATTTATCTGATTGCTAATAATCTTTAAGGAATTATTTTGTTTATACTGTATTTCTCCTGACACACACCATTTATTAATCTTAATTTGAAAGTAGTAGGGAACTCCATGTTTATTGTGACAGCTTTTATCCACTCACCTATTTTCTACCATCTGCACATTTTAACCACTTCAGCCCCAAAAGGATTTGCCCCCTTAATGATCAAGCCATTTTTTGCAATACGGCACTGCGTCACTTTAACTGACAATCGCCAGTCGTGCGAAGCTGTACTCAAACAAAATTTTTTTCCCACAAATAAGGCTTTCTTTTGGTGGTATTTGATCACCTCTGCGGCTTATTTTTTTGCACTATATACACAGAGAGTGACAATTTAAAAAAAAATATATTATTTTTTTAAACTTTTTTCTATAATACATATCCAAAAAAATATATAAAAAAAACACATTTATTCATCAGTTTAGGACAATATATATTCTTCGACATATTTTTGGTAAAAAAAATTGGAATAGGCATATATTGATTGGTTTGCGTAAAGGTTATCATGTCTACAAACTATGGGATAGATTTAGGGATTTTTTTTTATTGTTTTTACTGGTAATGGTAGCGATCTGTGCTTTTTAGCAGGACTGCGACATTGCGGCGGACAAATCTGACCCCAAATGACACTTTTTGGGGACCAGTGACATTATTACATTGATCAATGTTATAAAAATGCACTGATCAATGTAAAAATTACACTGGCAGGGAAGGTGTTAACACCTGATCAAAAGGGTTAACTGTGTTCCCTGAGTGTGTTCTAACTGTAGGGGGGTCCCTTGTCAGAATGGGGATCTGCTTGTTTACACAGGCAGATCCTCATTCTGCCTCTGTATTAGGCAATCGTGGGTCGATGGCGGACATACAGTATCTCACAAAAGTGAGTACACCCCTCACATTTATGTAAATATTTTATTATATCTTTTCATGTGGCAACACTGAAGAAATTACACTTTGCTAAAATGTAGGGTAGTGAGTGTACAGCTTGTATAACAGTGTAAATTTGCTGTCCCCTCAAAATAACTCAACACACAGCCATTAATGTCTAAACCGCTGGCAACAAAAGTGAGTACAACTCTAAGTGAAAATGCCCAAATGTGTGGCTACCATTATTTTCCAGCACTGCCTTAACCCTCTTGGGCATGGAGTTCACCAGAGCTTCACAGGTTGCCACTGGAGTCCTCTTCCACTCTTCCATGATGACATCATGGAGCTGGTGGATGTTAGAGACCTTGTGCTCCTCCACCTTACATTTGAGGATGCCCCACAGATGCTCAATAGTGTTGAGGTCTGGAGACATGCTTGGCCAGTCCATCACCTTTACCCTCAGCTTCTTTAGCAAGGCATTGGTCATCTTGGAGGTGTGTTTGGGGTTGTTATCATGTTGGAATACTGCCCTGCGGCCCAGTCTCTGAAGGGAGGGGATCGTGCTCTGCTTCAGTATGTCACAGTACATGTTGGCATTCATGGTTCTCTCAATGAACTGTAGCTCTTTAGTGCTGGCAGCACTCATTCAGCCCCAGACCACGAAACTCCCACCACCATGCTTGACTGTAGGCAAGACACACTTGTCTTTGTACTCCTCACCTGGTTGCCACTAAACACGCTTGACACCATCTGAACCAAATAAGTTTATCTTGGTCTCATCAGACCACAGGACATGGTTCCAGTAATCCATGTCCTTAGTCTGCTAGTCTTCAGCAAACTGTTTGCGATCTTTCTTGCACATCATCTTTAGAACAGGCTTCCTTCTAGAATGACAGTCATGCAGACCAATTTGATGCAATGTGCGGCGTATGGTCTGAGTACTGACAGGCTGACCCCCCAACCCTTTAACCTCGGCAGCAATGCTGGCAGCACTCATGCGTCTATTTCCCAAAGGCAACCTCTGTATATGATGCTGAGCATGTGCACTCAACTTCTTTGGTCGACCATGGCAAGGCCTGTTCTGAGTGGAACCTGTCCTGTTAAATCGCTGTATGGTCGTGGCTACGGTGCTGCAACTCAGTTTCAGGGTCTTGGCAATCTTCCTATAGCCTAGGCCATCTTTATGTAGAGCAACAATTCTTTTTTTCAGATCCTCAGAGAGTTCTTTGCCATGAGGTACCATGTTGAACTTCCAGTGAGCAGTGTGAGAGAGTGAGAGCGATAACACCAAATTTAACACACCTGCTCCCCATTCACACCTGAGATCTTGTAACACTAAGGAGTCACATGACACTGGAGAGGAAAAATGGCTAATTGGGCCCAATTTGGACATTTTCACTTTGTGGTGTACTCACTTTTGTTGCCAGCGGTTTAGACATTAGTGGCTGTGTGTTGAGTTATTTTGAGGGGACAGCAGATTTACACTGGTATACAAGCTGTACACTCACTACTGCACCTGGAATACAGGTACGGCAATTCGCGCAGGAGAGCCCACCTGCCGCAATGTATCTGCGTGAGCTGGTCGGCTAGTGGTTAAACAAATTGCATGCATAAACTACAAGGACAATTTTGGTTGTTTACTGTATCATATTTTAATATATATAATATTTATATTTTTTATATAGATATGGAATGTAGGGTTTTTTGCTATGGGTTATCAGTTTGTTCGTACCATCAACATTGTCTGTGAAGGTTCTCATTGATCAATATCACAGTAAAGCTAGTAGTAGTAAGTGACATTTCATTGGACTTGTTCTGTACCGTTGAAGATTTTTTTTAATGTTTCCAAGCCACTTCTTCAGTTCTGAATAGTGATGTGAATATACCCCAGAATTTATATCCATATAGGTAGCAGAGACGCCTTAATCCAGTCACCATGGAATGTGTCAAGACTGGTGCTAATATTTCAAGAACAGGATGGGAGTTGTGAAAATTATGGAACCACCCTGTTGTAGTTACATGATGGCATCCTATAATTCAAAAATGCTGTTTTAGCTCTACCCAAGTGATTTCATAACAACCCACATGTTCGGCCATGTGATTCAATTTACAGTATAATAGATATGTAATGTATACTTCTGGCACAAAGGATATACTTATGTGCATAAGCAGGCAAAGAGGCATCCTGGCCAAATAAATATTTGTGCAATCCTATACACAATATGTCTGTACATAAGTCCTGGAGGTGAGCATGGGAGGAGGAGATGAGGGAACTATAGAGCAGAAAATCTTGGGAGGAATGAACAATTTGGTTGGCATTTTGAGGCTAGGTTAGTGATGTAGCTGGGGGCAGAGTTATGGTTGGATTTGTAAGTTGTTAGTATTTTGAATTGTATTTGCTAGGTGAGAGGAAGCCAATGGAGGGATTGGCAGAGAGGAGTAGCAGACATTGAATGGTTGGTAAGGTGTATGAGTCTGGCAGCAGCATTCATTATGGGCTGAAGGGGGGATAGTCTATGTAAAAGTAATCCAATGAGGAGGGCGTTGTATAAGTTGAGGTGAGAGATAACCAGGGTGTGAATTAGAAGCTTTGTGGTGCCATTGGTTAAGAAGGAGCATATTTTGGAGATGTTGTGGAGGTTTAGGTGGCAAGATTTGGATAGTGATTGGATGTGACGCTGAAAGGAGAGTTTAGAGTCCAGGATTACACAAAGCACCCTGGCACATGGGGACAGACTGATAGCAATGCAATCGATCTTGAAAGAGTATTGAGGGCCATGGGAGGCTATCAGATAACCCAGAGAGGAGATGTAGATTGAGAATAAGAGAGGTCCAAGAACAGAACCTTGGTGGATCCAGACGGAAAGGGGAGGTTTAGTGGGATAGGTAAGATAAGAACAAATGAAGAGTACAGTCACAGATACCAAAGGATTGAAGATTTTTTGAGAAGGAGTGGGTGGTCAACTGTATCAAAGGCAGCACAGACGTCCAAGGGTAGGAGTGCAGAATACTGGGGGGGCATGGCCTGAAGCTGCATGTGGTGAGACGTGTTTGAGCTGAGCTCCACCAGTGGTATCCTTTTTATTTAAATAAATAAAAAGACAGCGCTTGCAAGTGGATATATACTAAACTAATTAATATGTTGCAGCTGCTAGGTGAAAAGTGCTAGTACTTTTAGTAATATTATGAACGAAAGAAGACCTGCGCTAACAACTCACCAAGTGGGTAATAAAAAAATATAATTTTTCTATAAAATCACATATCGTGAATGATTATTGCACAAAAACACATTAAGTGAATATTAGAGGAAAATATGTACAAAACTGTGCTCAGGCACACTACCACCACTAGGTCACTAGAGGTGAATACAGAAACGTGAATGAGAAATGGTCTAGATCAATCACAAAAAACCAGATCAATTTATCCTGAGACTGTGACTTCTATAAAATCACATATCGTGAATGATTATTGCACATAACCACATTGAGTGAATATTGGATAAAAATATGTACAAAACTGTGCTCAGGCACACTGCCACCACTAGGTCACTAGAGGTGAATACAGAAACATGAATGAGAAATGGTCTGGATCAGTCACAAAAAATCCAGATCAATTTATCCTGAGACTGAAAGATACCATAAATTCGTGAATCATAAAGTAAATCTATATAAAAAATTAAACAAAAGCAAAAACAACAACATAGGATCTATTATATCACACAGTTCCTTCACATGAGAACAATCTGCAGACTTCAAGCTTATTTGTTCATATGGTGAACTTGAATGACAAATAGGCTGATGCTGGTGATGTTTTGAGAGGAGGTCTTTGGAATCACAAACCTCGCATTCCACCAAAGGGAGAAAAGAAAACACATAGCATAAAACCTATGGCACCGTGGGATCACCTGCGCATAAAAGCGCTACTCACGGAATCCATGTGCAGAGCAGGCATTCAGAAAATAGGCCGGTGTTCGCTGCTGGATGGCGTGCGTTCCACCAACACCAGGAAGTGATGTCACTGGTTCTCGAGTAAGCGAGCGTGGGCCGGATGTTGCGTCGACGCGTTTCGCCCCTCCCCCAGTCTTTGATAACGCACTTCCTGGTGTTGGTGGAACGCACGCCATCCAGCAGCGAACACCGGCCTATTTTCTGAATGCCTGCTCTGCACATGGATTCCGTGAGTAGCGCTTTTATGCGCAGGTGATCCCACGGTGCCATAGGTTTTATGCTATGTGTTTTCTTTTCTCCCTTTGGTGGAATGCGAGGTTTGTGATTCCAAAGACCTCCTCTCAAAACATCACAGATAAACAGTTAAACATACATTGGTCTAATATGATGTCTATGTGATCCTTGCAGGAATCACGCTGTCACCTTATTCATGAAAAATATATTATGAAATCAGTCATAGCGGTACAGTTTACTGGGTCATGAGGTGGTGCTATGTGCAGTTGTACATGGTAAAATAGCATATTGTAGATTATTGTGTACACCTGGCACCCGCTTGGGAGCTACTTTGTGATTGGGGTCTACTGAGAGGCCTCTGAAGCGGTGGAGGGATCTGCCAGCCACTTAGACCAGACTTTGCTATATTTGTTGGGGCAGCCTCTGTTGTCATATGTGTCCTTATACAGAGGTAAGCTATTGTTGATTAATTGTTTCCACAGGGAGAGAGGAGGGGGGGTTGGTTTGCGCCAACTAAGGGCTATAGCTTTACGGGCATAGAACAGGAGCAATCCCACCAGTGTGCGTCCCGCCACCGTAGGAATTAGTTGTTCTACCAGGCCTAGTATGCAGATTGACATTGATGGTTGTAGTGGGGGGGTTCTTTTTTTAACAATTATGCTGCTACGTCCTCCCCACTGACAGTATGGGAAGCATTTAAAATACATGCCAGAATGCTCCTTCATGAATACATCTCCAGGTTTAGAAGAGACTCTAATAGGGCGTACACACGGTCGGACTTTGTTCGGACATTCCAACAACAAAATCCTAGGATTTTTTCCGACGGATGTTGGCTCAAACTTGTTTTGCCTACACACGGTCGCACAAAGTTGTCGGAATTTCCGATCGCCAACCACGCAGTCACGTACACCACGTACGACGAGACTAGAAAAGGCCGGTTCAGAACCAAGCGCGGCACCCTTTGGGCTCCTTTTGCTAATCTCGTGTTAGTAAAAGTTTGGTGAGAGACGATTCGCGCTTTTTCAGACTCGTGGCTTTTAGATCGTTTCCTGCCGTTCAGTTTGTGCTTGTGGGTTTGTATCTGCTCTTCAGTGCGTGAAGTCAGTTCGTATCGGAGTTTTCTGTGTGATCTTGCCTGCTTGTTGCTGTTTTTCAGGTCGCTCTTCACAGGCCTTGCTGTTCTTCAGTGAGTTCTGTTACTTCGTTCTGAGCAGCCGACCGTTTTCTAGCCATGTTTCGTATGCGTACTCCTCGTAGAGTTCGTGCTGTGCGAAGGGCTTGGTGTTGGGGTCCTGACCTTGACACAAGTCCAGTCCATGAACAGGGTGGGGAGGAGTTCATGGACCAAGAATTGGTTGCTCCAGCGTGACCAGTTCTCTCATATGCCTTTGCTCCGTGAGATCCGTGAGAATAATCCTGATGATTTCAGGAACTTTCTCAGGATGACGGACCCCGTGTTTCACCGTTTGTTGGCTTCGCTGACCCCTTATATTAGCAGGCAGGATACCTGCATGAGGCAAGCCATCACTCCGGAGCAGAGGTTGGTCGCTACCTTGCGGTATTTGGCCACAGGGAGAAGCCTGCAGGACCTCAAGTTCTCGACAGGCATCTCCCCCCAGGCTCTGGGGATCATTATCCCAGAGACCTGTTCTGCCATCATCCAGGTCCTGCAGAAGGAGTATATGAAGGTAAGATTTTTATTCTTTTATATCACATTTTATTGTATTGAATGTTTGATAATATATTGTATTTCTTTCCTCATTCCCTAATTACCATGATTGTAATATGCTGTGAATGTCCCCTTTGTCCTCATGCATGCTGGATTTTTATGTAATTATTATTTTAGGTCCTATATACATATTTGCCCTTCAATAACCTCCCCAGCATGGTGTCTCCTGCCCTATATTCACCTCATGTAGTCACTTAACAATGTATTTTATCTGCTCCATAGTAGTGCTTTACCCCAAACACCCCCTAAAATGTTTGGTAATGTTATTTTTGTTTTAAATTCAGGCAGAGTGCCAGAGGCTTTTTTTTGTGGTGTCCAAAAATAATTTTTAGTAACCCTCCCAACCCCCAACTGCTAGGTCAGCTGATCCCAATTCTCTATCTATCCTCCATCATCTATCTGCTGACTTTGCCAAACCCATACACACTATACCCACCTCTTTAGTGCTCAGATTTATGGATGAATTCCCCAAAGCATGTAGTGCAAGGACCTGCCTGTATACTTTCCAATGGTACTGTTTAAAGTTTTTGTATCCTATTATTATCTTGATGGGTAATAGCAGAATGTCCAAATGTCCTCAAATGTGTACAATGTGTATTTATATCTTTGTATTATGACACTTCTTACCTGTCCAGTGGGCTGCCAATAGTGTAAGTAAGGAGGGGCTGTTCAAAGTAATACCCATTATTTAGGCATTCATCTCTCAATGAAGTGAAGAGGGTTACCTGTCCAAGATTTACACATACCCACTATAATGTTAGAAATGGCCCATGAGAGGGGGGGAGGGGGAATATGATAGGTGTACCTTATACTTTGGCCTTGTTAAATTCCCCTTAATAAATGCTATCTGGAGGTTGCCCCATAATGTTTGTGTCTAATCTGCTTGCCATGTTTCAGAGTAAAAATAGTAATGTTTATTGTTTTTTCCTCAACAGTTTCCTTCCACGCCACAGGAATGGCAGACTGTGGCCTCCCACTTTGCCCAGCGGTGGGACTTTCCTAACTGCAGAGGGGCAATTGATGGGAAACACGTCCACATCGTCCCACCACCCAACTCGGGGTCATACTATTTCAACTATAAGGGTTCAATAGTATAGTGATGTTGGCGGTGGTGTCGGCTAATTACGACTTCCTGTATGTGGACGTGGGGAAGAATGGCCGGATGTCCGATGGTGGAGTCATCGCCCAGACGGAGTTCTACAGGCGTCTCCAGAATGGCAGCTTGGACTTGCCAGCTCCAGAGGACAATGTGGAAGGAATCCCATTTGTGTTCGTTGCTGATGAAGCATTTGCGCTGGGGGACCACCTGATGCGGCCATTCCCGATGAGGACCCTCAACCCGGAACAGAGGGTTTTTAATTACCGGCTGGCCAGAGCCCGAAGAGTGGTGGAGAACACATTTGGAATCCTGGCCAGCCAGTTCTGCCTATTTCTGACACCTATCCATATGGCGGAGTATAAACTGAACCATATAATACTTGCGCGCTGTGTTCTCCATAACTTTTTACGGAAACATTCGGCCAACTATGCTGGCTCAGTTGGGCCTGAGGCCGGAATCCTACATCAAACCACACTGACAGCGCTTGAAAGGGGCCGTCCTGGCTTGCCCTCCCTGAGTGCCCGTGATGTCCGGTTACGCTACCTGGAGTTCTTTGCGGGTAGGGGGGCTATCAATATGCCAGACAAAATGTGAAGCCTTTTTCAAATAAATAAAAAAAATAGAAATCTTTGTGGACATTTACTGCTTGTGTTTGTTTGAGCTGACCCTGACAGAAATGTGTTGAGTGCAGAAAATGGCGTGATTGTGTAACCTTATACAAAGCACTGTTGGCTGTTATTTACTAAATGCAAAAACACATTTCACTACAAGTGCACTTGCAACTGCACTGAAACTGCACTTGTAGTGCAAAGTGGATTTGCCCTTAGGAAATAACGCCCATTTTCTCATAAAACAACAATTACATCACCCCAAAAGTGTTGTAGCGTTGAGACAATAATCCACACATTCTTGATTAACAATCTTTTTAATACCTGCACAATCACATGTGCATTTACCAAAGGTTTTGCTGACAAACCAACATGTTTGTTGTATACCAATTTTTGTGGTGGCATTATCCAAAATTAAAATGTCCATTTTATAGAAAACAGGCCTGTGTAAAACCAACAAGAAAGACACAAATCTTGATCTTACAAAGTTCACATTTGGTAGAACTTGAAGGCAATATCAGACATGAGTATTTAGGAACTGTGTTTGATATTGCGTTCAGATGGGGGGAAATCACCCCAGGAAAAGCCAAATTTGGAAGATGCACACAAATTTCCCAATGTCAACATGTGCTATCTGCCATCACGGGGGATCAAGGGATGTGTTTTGGGGGAGCAAGCCCTTCCTCTCAGCTACTTTATTATTGAGGAAGGGGTTGCACCCCCAAAATGCATCCATTGATCTCCCGTGATGGCAGATAGCACATGTTGACACACTGTGTGCATCCTCCAAATTTGGCTTTGGGAAAAATCACAAAAACATTTAGCACATTGTAGCACACAAAAGAAGAAAGTGATTTGGAGGGGTTTTAAACTCACCCCAAAACATCAATGATGTTTTTATATTTTGGAATAACATCATTGATGTTTTGCTTGATGATTTCCAATTGTAAATTACACCCCATGATCTCCCCGATCAGGATCTGGGCACTTTCGGATGTGAAAGGATCTCAATTCCTAACATCACGATCACCTAAAAAGAGAGAAACCAAACAAAAACAAGTATCAAAAATCTGCGGACATCCACAACCTCACGATCACCTAAAAAGAGAGGAACCCCAAAATAAATTTGGTTTCAAAAAAATGCCGCCATCCATCTCTTATCTGAGCCTGTGGTTGCAGACACTCACCTGTTGTGGTGACTAGTTCCACCACGTCTTCCTCCTCCTGCTCAGCTTGGGTTGGGGGAATTTCCCCTTCTTCCAGAGGGGGGGGCTCTGGTCTCCTCAGATGAGGGGTGTCCTCCGAGTCTTTTCTCCCCTATGTCAAACAAAATGGTATAATTAGCACACAGATATTTAATGTCAGAACTATAAAGATGAAACATTGCTTGGAAGTGGGGTACAATTATCTATTTTAGCAGAGTTCCAACATGTAGCTTTTTTAATGCCCTTTGTCAAGCTGCAAAACTTTACCTGTTTGGTACAAGCTTCACAGATGGAGACCCCCCTATAGTATACACTGGAGCACCTGTGTGGCCCCCCTAATAAAAATGGTGTTCTTTTGTCCCACACTAGTGCTCCAGTGTCCAGATGTGAAAACAGCTGCTCAGTGTCCTCTCCTTACACAGAATCTAGTTTGCATTTCATTCTAGTAACAAAGCCATCTACACAACCCAATTCTTTTAAGACAAGTATAGGGCGTCAAAATGGTGGCCAAATGCATATGGGCTAAACAATGTTATTTTATATTTGGAACGAAAAATGTTTGATCCGAATGAATAATGTGCCCATGAACATGAAAGTTGCCATTTTAAACTGTACAACAGGGGGCGGAGCTTGCCGCGGAAGAAGATGGACGCTCAATAGAGGAGCTCCATAGTGCTCGGGAACACACCGGCCCACATCGCCTGCTCCACTGACCCAAACCCACATACAACCACCTACGGACCGGCAGCACATCTCCGGGAACCGATCGATCATGCCGCGGCGCAACAAGGAGAACCGGAGGCCGCAAAAACTGACTGCATACTACCGGCTCGGGCCTAAGCAAGATGGCGGCGGCGGGACAGCGGCGCGAGGTATGTCTAGTACCCCACTATACGAAGCAGGCAAGGGCAATCCACAAAAAAGGAATGCACCACAAAGGAGCACACACTCCCCTATACATACCCCCAATTCAGGCAGTCCGGAAAAAGCAAGATTGAGGCTGGATGCCTCGGATTCCAGCCGGGACTTAACACCAGGCCTAGACTCAGGAGAAGATACCAGAGATCTCCCTGACTCAATTGATCTCTTTCCCACCACTAACCAACCTGTACTGGACACCACACTAAAGGATATGTTAGTCTCACTCCGGAGTTCACTACATGCTGACATGCTATCCTGTGTTCACAGATTTGGTGTGGAACTTAAAGAAACAGTATCCAGGGTAGATCATATTGAACACAAAATGGGGGAGTTCGCTACCACCATCAATGATCTAGTGGATGCAAACGATAACAATGCAGATGAATTGGATGCCCTTAAAGCAAAATTAGCAGACATTGAGGACCGCTCTAGGAGAAATAACTTTAAAAAATGGGGGATCCCCGAGTCAGTCCTGCAGTCCGACCTGCGCACCTGCACAGCCCAACTTTTTCAGGCTATACTACCAGATTTAACGGAATTGGATATTACCGTGGACAGGATCCACCGCTTACCCAAACCATCTCACCTACTGGATAACATACCAAGAGTTGTTATACTCCGGTTACACTTTTACCAAACAAAAGAACGCCTGATGGCGGCTTCCCGCAGCAAAGATCTTTTTCCAACACAATATTAAGATCTACAATTTTTTGCTGACCTATCGCAATTCACCCTGCAGAAATGTAGGAACCTAAACACAATCTCCAAAGCATTAAGAAATCACAAGATCGCATACAAATGGGGGTTCCCTACTAAATTGATTATCACTAAAGATGGAAAGGAGCATGTTGTTGACACTCTTAACAAGGGAATGCAGCTCCTTCAAAGATGGCAGATCATAGCAGAGGATTCGCCAAAAATTCAAGCTTCTCGTAGCCCTGAGCAGTTTACAGATGACTGGAACCTGGTCACCTCCAAAAACTCCCGCAAGCATACATGAGCTGACTGAGGTCAGTGAAGACTACACTCTACTGTTTCCCAAGCAGAGAAAAAACGCTAAGCTGAACTGTTTCGCTGTTTACCCCCTAGTTGCAATTTAAGTGACTACACGTCACACTCAGGTCACACAGACCTACTCAGGGTTTGGTTTAAAACCCCCTTATGTTTTCCTTTTTTTATCTTTTTCTACACTGTTCTTTTTTGTGTTAACCATTGTCTATGTCCGCAGCCGCAACAACCACCAAAAATTCAACTACTTGATAAAGCAAATCTTCAGGAACTCCACGGTCACAAGGATTCATCTCCCCATCGCATATGGATCAACGTTGATGAACTCAGCAACCTATGTAAGTGTTACCAACACATGACATCTAACGCGCTTACACTCGACTTTACACTATGACCATTACTTATTTAACAATAAATGCAAGAGGCCTTAACCATCCGGCGAAACGCAGATCCATGTGGCTGGAAGCCATCCAAAATAAGGCTGATGTCATTTGTGTACAAGAGACGCACTTCAAAAAACAGGCCCAACCTATCTGCTCTCACCCCAAATTCCCAATTCCCAATTAAGGATACAGTAGCATTTAGCCTACACTCGGAGATAAAAGATGTGCAAGGTAGATATCACATATTAATCTGCGACATCAACAATACCACCTACACGGTGGTGAATGTATATGCGCCAAACACACGTCAGACCCGCTTTCTTCATAGGCTCATGAAACAGATCTCACGTTTACAAAAAGGTCGCCTACTCTTGTGCAGAGATTTTAATTTACCACCGGACCCTACAATAGACTCTAGTTCACTATCCAACAAGAAAACTCAAACACTACAACCGCTGCTGAGGAACTACGACATGTACGATGCATGGAGATGTCTTCATGCCACAGAGAAAGACTTTTCCTTTTTTTCAGCTAGTCACAAAATTTATACCCGACTTGATCTTTTTTTGGTAGATAAAGCGTTAATAACCAAAATCAAATCATCTACAATTAATAATATCACTTGGTCGGATCATGCTTCGGTACCGCTACTGGTGGATGACACATCTAAAATTAACTCCACTTACATTTGGAGATCTAACCCGCGGCTGTTCCGAGATGATCCTTCCAAAACAATATTGCAGAAAGATCTGGCCGAATTTTTTGAGCTTAATGTAAATTCAGTTTCTGACCCCTTTATGACATGGAACGCACACAAAGCGTTTATGAGAGGTCTCCTCATTAAACTTGGAGCCAGGGCTAAGAGGATGAGGGAGCAGCGTATATTGAATGTCTCTGAACAAATCCACACACTAGAATCTCAGAACAAAGCCAATTTCTCTCCTGACTTATCAGACAAACTGACCAAATTAAGACTGGAACTCCGAATGATACTACTGGAGGATTTTGAAAAATCCTCTAGGAGGTTGAAAATGACGTATTACGCAAATGGCAATAAAGCAGGGAAATTATTAGCAGACAAACTACGAGGACACAGACACAAAACTAAACTTTCCTACATCTTACATCCTGAAACCCACACCAAATTACAACACCCACAAGATATTGCAGATGCATTCAGCACTTACTATGGTTCTCTCTATAACCTGAACACAGATCCTAACACGATTCAACCACAAACCCACACAATTTCTGAATTTCTTAATAAAATTCAACTTCCCCAACTCACTGATACCCAAAACATAGTACTGAACTCTCCATTCACGACACAAGAAATATCAACAGCGATTGACTCACTCCCCAGTAATAAATCTCCTGGACCAGATGGCTTCACGAGTGAATATTTTCAAACGTTCAGAGAAATTCTAACTCCCAGACTCACTGAAATATTTAATCAAGCTGCTTCCTCCTCCTCTTTTCCACCTGAAATGTTGAAGGCAATGATCGTGGCATTACCGAAGCCGGGGAAAGACCCTGACACTCCTCAAAATTTCCGTCCGATATCGTTACTCAATAACGATCTGAAAATCTACGCTAAAGTAATAGCTGGTAGATTAGTAAATCTCCTCCCTTCACTGATCCACCCAGATCAATCTGGTTTTACCACAGTTCGTCAAACAGCGGATGCGACTAGACGCCTGATTAACCTCATCCATCTAGCTAACAAAAAGGGAACGCCTTCTCTGCTCCTCTCTTTGGATGCAGAGAAGGCGTTCGACAGGATTCACTGGACGTATTTAGAACAAGTTCTAGACAAATTTGGTTTCCATGGCCAGATGTATCAGGCCATTATGGCTCTATACACAAAGCCATCAGCACAAGTATACATATCTGGAACATTATCTACTCCGTTTAGTATAACTAACGGCACTCGCCAAGGGTGCCCTTTATCTCCCTTAATTTTTAACTTGTTGATGGAACCACTGGCAACATATATCCGCCAACACCCCCAAATTAAAGGGATAACAGTAGGAGATAGAATGCACACCATCAGCCTATTCGCGGATGATGTCATTCTGATACTCACTGATGTAATGTCTTCCCTGGCTTCGGTCCACCAAACTTTACAATTATTTAATGCAATATCGTATTACAAAGTCAATGAAACCAAATCATTTCTTTTGGGACTAGGCTTATCTGATAAGGTGAAACAAAATATTAAACACAAATTTCCGTATATGTTGAAAGAAAATGGCATATCTTACCTAGGTATCACACTTACACCCACAGTATCCAAACTATTCAAAGAAAATAATATTCCATTTTTAAAGTCTCTGAGACCCAAACTAGATAAACTAAAGCGATTTGAACTTTCATGGACTGGGCGTCTGGCTGCTTTTAAAATGCAGGTTTTACCACAGTTCTTATACCTATTCAGAACCCTACCCATCCCAGTACCCAAATCCTTCTTTCAGCCAGCACAATCTGAAATAGATAGATACCTATGGGTTGGGAAAAAAGCAAGATGTGCATTTAACAAAATTACTAAATCCAAACATGCCGGAGGGATAGGCCATACAATAATTAAAGATTACCATGCGGCCACCATTTTGGCACAGATGAAGGGTTGGTTTCCCAACCACGATATCTCCCTATGGACAGAATTAGAAAAACTTCAAATTAAAGGAGGGAAACTATATAATTACCTGATAACTAATACGTATCACACATCTACCTCACTTGTAAATTCCCCAACTATCCAGGCCTCTATCGAAGCCTGGCAATATCTCCTCAAGCATATAACACCTGAAGGACCCCAAATTCCTCTAAAATTCCCAATTACAGCTTTAGGACTCATAATACCAGACTTATCATTAGCCAAATGGAGCTCTAGAGGCGAACTATCTCTAGAAGACCTCCTAGTAGGACCCACGGTTAAAACATTCAGAACATTACAGATTGAATATGATATCCCGTCTTCTGACTATTATAAATATACTCAAATATCCCACTTACTAGATAAAAAGAGTAATGAACTTATCACTCATCTTCCCTGGCATATTATCATCTTTCTTACACACAAAAGCACAAAACTCAAGGGAACGGCTTTATTCTATAAATTTCTACAGAATAAAAACTCTTTTAGTAAAACCACCAACATAGTAGCATGGGAAAAGGACTTTAAAAACATTTATACTGATGACCAATGGAAAAAAGCACTTAAAATCACATATGTATCCACTAGAAGTGCCAACCTATGGGAACTGCATCTCAAATTTCTATTGCGGTGGTACCTCACCCCTTACCGCATTTCTAAATTTATTCCAGGAGCCTCACCAGAATGTTGGAGGAAGTGTGGGAAAATAGGATCACTGCTTCATGTGCTGTGGTCGTGCCCACGTATTGGGAGATTCTGGATGATTATATTTCAAATAATAGAACAAATCACAGGTATAAAAGTTGCGTTTTCCCCAGGTATGGCACTTCTTTCATTGGAAATTGACTCTATTCCAGCATCTCTTAGGCCACTAGTATCCCACATACTCATCGCAGCTAGACTTACCATAGTACGCCACTGGAAAGACACCAGTCCCCCTCCTGTAACAGAAACCCTTCAACTAATAAATACACATAGGATGTATGAAATACAATTCACATGGAGTCTTGGAAACCAGAGTAAAATATCTAAAATGTGGGTTCCTTGGTCAACATGGTATCCACAAAACATGGGTCTCAGATTCTTTGGAAAACATTAAATGGAAAAACCACAGGATAATAAATATGATGAGTCTTACCACACAGGCTGCTTAAGGACATATTAAGTTAATGTTAGTTAAAGTTAATTAATACAATTCTATAACCTTTCACTTATGTCAGACATTATCCAATTGCAGTTAGCATATAACCATTATCTGTAGCCAAAATAAAATAAATTAATTAATTATGTAGGATGCGGGCGGGGGGGCTTCTCCTTCTTCCAAGCACAGTTAGTTCCCATGTGGGGTGTAGGAGTGGAGGAGAGGTACCTTCTGTAAGGCAATCTTAACAGGAGGCTGCAGATATGGATGTAAATGACAAGTATAAGAATGTACTCATCTCTGTCTAATAAGTACTTGCCATGAAAGTACTATTGATGATAATGTTTATGACTGTCTTATTTTTTTCTTTGTTACTAATCTGAAAAAATTTCAATAAAAACTTATTGCAATTAAACTGTACAACAGTTCCTAAAAGCACATGGAGCAGCACGAACGTAATAAACACAAAAGCAATAGGAACACAGCACAACTACTTACTTTTTTGCAGCACTCTCTGGATCTTTCTGTACTGCTCATGTTCTCGTAATTTCAGGTCCGACCACCGCTTCCTGAGCTGATCTTTCGATCGTCGTACCCCGAATTTCCGGTGCAGACTCCTGACCACTTTCGCCATGATCTTGGCCTTTCTGAGATTGTGGTTGGGGTAAGGCCCATACTTTCCATCATAGTCGGCCTTCTTCAGGATGTCCACCATCTCCAACATCTCCCCAAAGGACATATTTGAGTCCTTAAATCTCCTTCTGGATCGGGACATTTCAGGCTCCGGCCTTTCCTCCCCCTCCTCCTCCTCGTTGCTACAATTATCAAGCACCTGCTGTCTATCCGCCATGTGCTCTTACCCCTCTGCGATGAACGAAAAGGGGCGGGGAATAGACTAGAAAGAACGTCAGGGGCGCGCGGAGTTATACGCATGCGCAGTGTGTATAAAGCGTAACACACGTGCGTCTTACGTACGATCTGTGAGCGGAGGAAGGAGCATCGGAGACGCCGATCATGATAACGAAGGTAAGGTCTAAACTTGCGCCTATACTGCTTCGAAATGGAAGCCTATATTGTAACAAGATTAGGAGAGTTTGGCCTGACATTGGGGTTTGTCTTGTGTTGTGTCTTGCAGAGAAAATGGATGGGTTCAACTACCACAATTTCCTGCCCCTGTTCATAGACAAGTACAGGGAGCTGCCCTGTCTGTGGCAAGTGAGACACCCCCACTATAACCACAAACAGAAGAGGCAAGCAGCGCTGGAGAAACTGCAAGAGTTGGTGAAGCCGGTGGTCCCCACAGCAACCATCCCCTATTTAAAAGCCAAAATTGGTGGCCTGAGGAGCACATATCTGAGGGAGCGCAAGAAGGTCACAGATTCCCAGAGATCCGGAGCTGCAGCAGATGACGTTTATGTCCCCAGGCTCTGGTACTACAAGAGACTGCGATTTCTGTCAGACCACACTGAAGTCAGGGAATCCCTCTCCACTCTTCCTTCCACGCTTCCTTCCATACCAGCTGAGGCTTCCGATGTCCAACCTGGGCCTTCCAGCCAGGAAGAAGTGGAGGAGCCCAGTTGGAGTCAGGTATAGCATTCTTCTACTGATTTCTGGGCAATAAATAAATGATGTTTACTAGATGTTATTATTGATCACTAATTGCTGATTTATTAAAGTGTTTTACATATCAATAGACAGTAGTGGGCACCCAAAATTGGGACAAGAATGAAAAATGCTGGGCTCAGAATGATAGTCTGTTATATTTGTTAACATTCAATTTGCAACAGTCAGGAGGTGAAAATTGTGTGTGATTGATTGAAAAAATACTAAAACTATGTCCCTTTTTCATACACAGGAAGACCTCAACCAGGAGGAGGCTGTGGAATGTGGCAGTCAGGAGGAGGCGGGGATTAGTGGCAGCCAGGAGGAGGCGGGGCTAAGTGTCAGCCAAGAGAAGCCTGGGACCAGTCGCAGCCTGACTGAGTCTCAGGTCCCTCCCCTCCACCTTCCATACAAAAGGGCCAGGAAGACCACTCCGAGTCCCGTGCAGGATTCAGCGTACAGGCTGATCCAGGAGGCTTCTGCGTCCCTCCGAGCCTTCCCCAGTCCTGAAGAGGCCTTTGCCTGCATGGCTGCCACCAAATTGCAGGGCATGCAGGAGGGTCAACGCAGGCTCTCTGAGGACCTGATTTATAAAGTCCTACGTAAGGGGTTGAGTGGGGAACTAACACCCAAGATGGATGTCATTGAGATTGACGATCCTCCTCCTCCTCCTGCTGCCACAACTCCACCACCACAGCCACAGCGTGGAAGGAAGCGTGGAAAGAAGACCAAAGAGTGATGACCCTGGGTTCAGTCTGGTCTGACAGAAGCTGCAGTCTCTCGTATGACCACAGCCTGGGGACACAGATGTCATCTGCTGCTTTCCGGATCTCTGGGACTTCTGGACCAGACTGCCCTCCCTTAGATATGGACTCCTCAGGCCACCAATTTTGCTTTTAAATAGTTGATGTCTGCCCTTGGGGTCCAAGGCTTCACCCACTTCTGCAGTTTCTCCAGCGTTGCCTCCCTCTTTGTTTAGTTATGACCCCTTAATAAATTTTTTGGGTAAATTCTACTCTCCTGTGTGTGTTTTCATCCAAAAAGGACAGTTTGTTGGTGAGGATTCAGGTACATTTCTAACATAAAATGTGAAATTAACAAGGGACAACAACACCAAACAATCTCCTACAGATTAAATAGAACAACATATCAATGGTGTTGTGGGTACTTGTCACAAACATTTTCTGGAGTACAAATCAAAATCACAAAAAAAAAAAATAGAAACACAAAAAAAGATTCTACATTAAAGCCAAAAAATAAATAAAAAATATACAAAAATATGTTGTCAGATGTGAGAAATCAAAATATATTGAGGGAATCCCGATAAATAGTAACAAAATAAGTTTGTGAGAAGTGTGTGTGAATATGAGTAAGAAGAAGAGAGTGCGCTATATTAAACCATTTTTAACATTGCAGCGTGACGAAAGTGCTGTATCCATTGCGAACGCTAAGTTTACCAGAACGAGCTGTCCCGTCTCGGAATTTCTTCTGAGCATGCGTGGCACTTTGTGCGTCGGAATAGGCCACACACGGTCGGAATTGATGCGATCGGATTTTGTTGTCGGAAAATTTTATCTCCTGCTCTCCAACTTTGTGCGTCGGAAAATCCGATGGAAAATGTCCGATGGAGCCCACACACGGTCGGAATTTCCGACAACACGCTCCGATCGGACATTTTCCATCGGAAAATCCGACCGTGTGTACGGGGCATAAGTCTAGCTATGTTTAAGACACTGCTCAGTTGACTGAACTGGAAGGACCTTATTTGACTTATCACCCTCGCCCGCCTCACTGGCACAGCTGAAGTTTCAAACTAGGACGGTTGACCAGCTGTTCCAGGAGCGAGCTTGGATAAGCTATTTTTTATTAAACAAAGGATTTTTGAACAGGGTGAACACCCGGGTAAACTGCTGGCCTATTTGGCACGTCTGGATTCCAGACCTCCAGTGGTTATTACCTTACGGTCTGATTCGACAGGTGTCCTCATGGATCCTGCTATGATTGTCAGAGAGTTTGCCAATTTTTTCCAAGAAGTTTACACATCTAAAGTTAGCTATCCTCCGCAGGATCTGGAAACTAGGGTTGTCCCGATACCACTTTTTTAGGACCGAGTACAAGTACCAATACTTTTTTTCAAGTACTAGCCGATACCGATTACCGACGTGACAGTGTTTTTTTGTTTTTTTTAACAGTGCTTTTTTTGGGGGGGGAGGGGGGAGGGGGGGGGGTGAATGGTGTATGTGTGTGTTTTTTTTTTTATTTACAATTTTTATTTTTTACAATAATTTTTTTTTATTCTTTATTGCAACATGTGTGTTTTTTTTTTTAAATCAGCCCTGTTGGGGGGCTTTGGTGAGATATCAGGGGTCTTAACAGACCTCTGATATCTCCCCCTTGAGACAGAGAAAGAGACCGAGGATAGAGATTCCCCAGTTCCTTTCTCTGCAGCCTGGCAAGGACCCCCACCTACCTGAATCTGAATATAGGCCTATCTCTCTATTGCAAACTGACATTAAAATATTGGCCAAAATCTTAGCCTTGCGCTTTAATAAAGTTATTCTCTCCCTAATTCATCCCGATCAAATGGGTTTCATGCCAGTAAAAAATACAGCCTTTAATACTAGACGTCTCTTTATGAATATTTATGAATATTCAGGCTTCTCATTACCAAATAGGATCTAGAGTAATTGTCTCCCTTGATGCAGCTAAGGCCTTCGATTTGGTTGAGTGGTAGTACCTGTGGCAGTGTCGTTTCTGCTTTGGGTTCGGCCCCAACTTTATCAAATGGGTCACTATCCTTTACAATGCTCCGCAGGCCAGGGTACTAGCTAATGGTTGGACCTCTGGCGCCTTCCAACTTTCAAAGAGGAAGTGACAGGGGTGCCCCATCTCACCCCTCCTATAAGGGCTGGCGGTGGAACCCTTGGTGGTGGTTCTTAGGGCACATCCGGATATTCACAGACTGACAACAGGTCCAGTGGAGGAGAAGGTGGGGCCATTTGCTGACTATATGATACTGTATCTATTGTACTCTGGCTCCTGCCCTACAGATTATCGAAAACTTTGGTAGATTTTCGGGACTTAAAATGAATTGGGAAAAATTCCAGATTCTCCCAATGGATCATAGGACCAGGTCAGTTTGCTCCTAGTCAGAGTTAGTACCATTAAACACTTGGGAATTCAGATCTCCCAGTCCATGGCTGACTTTATCTCGCTGAATGTGGAGCCTTTACTCCCGCTCATTAAATCCAAAATCCAGATGTGGGCAAGATTACCAGTGGGGGTGATGGGGTGCATAGGTCTAGTCAAGATGATATTGTTGCCTAAAATTTTATATGTGCTATGGCATTCTCCAGTATACATTCCATTTAAGTACTTTAAAATCATGGACACATATAGTATATAGTAGGTGAGGTTGAAAAAAGACACACATCCATCAAGTCCAACCTATGTGTGTGATTATGTGTCAGTATTACATTACATATCCCTGTATGTTGCGGTCATTCAGGTGATTATCTAATAGTTTCTTGAAGCTATCAATGCTCCCCGCTGAGACCACCGCCTGTGGAAGGGAATTCCACATCCTTGCCGCTCTTACAGTAAAGAACCCTCTACGTAGTTTAAGGTTAAACCTCTTTTCTTCTAATTGTAATGAGTGGTCCCGAGTCTTATTAAACTCTCTTCTGCGAAAAAGTTTTATCCCTACACACCCCTACAATCCTTTATATGAGGCCCGGTAGACACAAACTATCCTGAAAGGTTCTTCAGGGTTCAACTTCATTAGGGGGCCTTGCAGTCCTGGACTTTGGGTCCTCCTACCTGGCAGCACAGCTCTCCCATTTAAATCATATAGACAAGTCAGACAAACACAGATATCTGGCTCTGGTATGTATAACGAATAGCTAAATTTTGCTCTTCCTGCAGTTCTATGTGCCCTAGGTGCTTGATTTCTGTCGGCACCCTTGATCACCTCCTTTGGCAGTATCCTTGAATTCAGGGATACTGGTCGAAGGTCGTTCAGTTCCTTCACGATCAGATGGGCTCACCTGTGTCATTGGATTACAAGCAATGCCTTCTGGGCTTATTTCCCAATACCGGAATAGATAAATATATAATACGCTTCAATTTTTCCATGAAACATTCTTTGAAGCTAGAAAGCTAATAGGCCGGAATTGGATTCAGGCGGCCGCCCCAGCGCTAGCTGCCTGGCTTGCTGAACTCAACAATACCTTACCTTACAAAAAGGTGATTTACTTTGATAGAGGTTGCCCAGGCAAGTATAACAAAATCTGGGATAGATGGTTACAATCCTCTTCAACTTGTGCCTCTTAATCTGTATAGTGTTCTTTATATCGTCTAACCTCTTTTATATTGTTTGTATGTCTTTATATGCAACGTATGGTTATCACTGCATATGGAAATAATTGACACCAGTTTTTGTTCTGTTTGTTTATTTATTGGGTTGAAAGACTTTTTTTATGTTATATGCATTGCATTGTACAGCTGTCCTGTATAAACCTTTTGTATGAAATTCAATAAACCTTTTTTTCTAAAAAAAAAAAAAGGTGCAGAACAGTGACCATTGGTTTTAGCCATTGGCAAATCATTTGTGAGTTTTAGGACAGCATTTTCTGTGGAGTGTTGCTAGAGAAATCCAGACTGAAGGGGTTCAGGTAGGTTATTTTCAGTTTGGTGGTAGCTCAGGCAGTTGTAGACTAGGCGACTGTCTCACTCACCAGAAATCCTGGCTGCTCACTTAAGTGCAGCAATAACACATGATTCCATAACCTCCAGGATAGCTGGAACCTCTTTATGGTGTTGCCACACCCACCATCACCCACATGTAGTGGCTCACTGTCACATATTCTGCCCAAATATTAAGCAGCAATAAGGCTATTGAATTAATTGTGAATTAACCATGCAAGTGTCACTGAGATCAATCCAATCACATTACAGGTGTCACAGGGATCCCTCCAACAGCAATGTATGTGTCACAGAGATCCTTCCAACAGGAAGAAGGCTCTGATGAAGAGGAACTCCTCTTCAAAACGTGTTAACCTATGCCACTGCGAGATAGTCTCATGTAGGAATGAGCCGAACACCCCCCTGTTCGGTTCACACCAGAACATGCGAACAGGAAAAAAGTTTGTTCGAACACGCGAACACCATTAAAGTCTATGGGACACGAACATGAATAATCAAAAGTGCTAATTTTAAAGGCTTATATGCAAGTTATTATTTAAAGTGGGGAACCTTTCCTTTATTTAAATGCTTCTTCTTTCTTCTATCTTCCTTCATCTTCTTCTTCTTCTGGTTCTTCTGGTTCTTCCTCCGGCATTCTCATCCAGCATCTCCTCTGTGGCGTCTTCTATCTTCTTCTCCTCGGGCCGCTCCCGCTCTTCTCTTCATCTTCATGCGTCAGAGGGGGGCGGGGTCACCGGGTTCCCCACTTTAAGCATTATTAAAATCACTGCTCCTGAAAAAACGGACGTTTTTAAAACTTTTTTTTGCATTGATCCATGTCCCCTGGGGCAGGACCCAGGTCCCCAAACACTTTTTATGACAATAACTTGCATATAAGCCTTTAAAATTAGCACTTTTGATTTCTCCCATAGACTTTTAAAGGGTGTTCCACGGCATTCGAATTTGCCGCGAACACCCCAAATTGTTCGCTGCTCGGCGAACTTGCGAACAGCCAATGTTCGAGTCGAACATGAGTTTGACTCAAACTCGAAGCTCATCCCTAGTCTCATGTGATGGGGACAGCTTCACATAGACTCATATGGAGGAATGTTATGATATGCTTTTATTCAAGTTTTTACTTGTGTGTATAATACCTATTTTTGTTTAATCAATAAAGTCTATATTGGGGATAATGCGCTAGGCCCACGCACCTTCTATTTTCTTTTATGTTCCAATAATGCAGGTCATGCTAGTATCCTTCCTATATTCCTCAGGGAGCACAGCACTGAGACTGTCATCATCACCCTCTGAGCTCTCCTTTCAGGCTGGCGGACGGTCAGCCTTATTGCTGCTTAATGTTTGGGCAGCATATGTGACGGTGAGTGTGCACTAGATGTGGGTGGTGGTTGAGGTTGTGACGGCTCTCATTGATTTTCATGTGTCTCACGCTGTTTTGTGAGTGATACTGCATGCACGGTTGGTTTACGTATAGTAACTTTATGCAGTATTACACTATATGGTCTATCTTTCTTCCTATATCATATCCATAATCCTACACACCACAAAGAGGTTCCAGCTATTCTGAAGGTTATGGATACATGCGTTATTGCTGCACTTAAGTGAGCATCCAGGATTGTTTACATGTGATGGACGAGAGCCTCTGTGCTGTGTTCCCTGGAGAATATTGGAAGGATACTAGCATGACCTGCATTACTGTTGGAAGGATCTCAGTGACACCTGCATGGTTAATTCACATTAGCCTTATTGCTGCTTAATGTTTGGGCAGCATATGTAAAAGTGTGTGTGCACTACATGTGGGTGGTGGTTGGTTTGGTGATGGCTCTCACCTAAGTGAGCAGTCAGGATTTCTTGTGAGTGAGACATTCGGCTATTTTGGGAAGATTTAAAGACCGTTTGCACGGTTTGCACCGTTTGCACTAAAAAGTTCTTTGTGGTGATAGAAGAATTCCAACTTTGCTTCCTTTCCATCCACTAGGTCTGGGCGAGCAATCCAGAGAAGGCCACCATGGGAGAGGGAAGCAGGAGAGGCAGAGTCAGATTCTTAAAGCCAAGTTTCAGAAACAGCAAGTAGATTAAAGGAGTTGGATAAAGGAGTGATAAAAAGGTCATGGACAGAAGTGAGTTTGTTACAGACAGAATAGAAACTAAATTGTGTTGATTGCGGCTGCTACCAGAAGATGTGGGGTGATGGGAATACAGGTAAATGATGGAGGCCCAGGGTTTAGGATATACCATATTTCCAGAAGTTGAGAGAAGAAGACAGATGACGAAAGTAATATGGGACTGTGATTTATATGAAGAGACATTCCTCAGCATCCTGAAGGGTTTTCTTAGCAGGAGCTGATGCTTAAAGTAATAAGAAAAGGACAGAAGTGAGGGTGATATATATAAACCGTGGAGTGGAGAAGAGGCACAAAGAGGCTTCCTTTCCATCCACTAGGTCTGGACGAGCGAGTCCAGAGAAGGCCACCATGGGAGAGGGAAGCAGGAGAGGCAGAGTCAGATTCTTAAAGCCAGGTTTCAGAAACAGCAAGTAGATTAAAGGAGTTGGATAAAGGAGTGATAAAAAGGTCATGGACAGAAGTGAGTTTGTTACAGACAGAGCGGGCATTTCAAAAAGTGCATGAGAAGGGGTGGATGATTTGGGGATGAAGAGGAATAGAAACTAAATTGTTTTGATTGCGGCTGCTACCAGAAGATGTGGGATGATGGGAATACAGGTAAATGATGGAGGCCCAGGTTTTAGGATATACCATATTTCCTGATGTTAGGAGAAGCAGACAGATTAGGGAGGTAATATGGGACTGCTATTTATATGAAGAGACATTCCTCAGCATCCTGGAGGTTTTCTTAGCAGGAGCTGATGCTTAAAGTAATAAGAAAAGGACAGAAGTGAGGATGATATATATAAACCGTGGAGTGGAGAAGAGGAACAAAGGAAATATAGTTTAAGGAGAGATAACACAGCTGTGAGTAGGAGAGGTGGAGAGAGCATGTTTCAGAGTGGAAGGATTAAGAAGAAGGCTGGGTAAGAGATGAAAGACCTGAATGGGGAAACAAGGTCACCTGCAATCTGTTTAGTGTTTTGCAAAGCAGTTTGCTTTGGATTTTCTATTCAGGTATTTGTCGAGTGCAGAGAGGAAGTGCAGCACTCAATTAAAGGAAAACACCTTATCCAAAGAAAATTAGCCTATACCACCCCAGTCTGTGCCCCCCAGCCTGTACGTGCTCAGAAAGGTGGTCTAGATTTATACTGTGAAAAAGCAAGTCTACGCTGTGTCTGTTTTCACTTATCTACAAACATGATTTTTATTGGGACTGCGACATTGCGGCAGACAGATCGGACACTTTTGACACTTTTTTTGGGACCATTGACATTTTTAGAGCGATCAGAGCTTTAAATAGCCACTGATTACTGTGTAAATGTCACTGGCAGGGAAGGGGTTAACAATTGGGGGCGATGAAGGGGTTAACTGTGTTCCCTATGAGTGATTCTAACTGTGGGGGGGGTTGGGCTTACTGGGACATGACAGCGATCACTGTTCCCGACTACTGGAACAGTAGATCCCTGTCATGTCTCTTGTCAGAATGAGGAAATGCCTTTTTTACATAGGAATTTCCCCGTTCTCTCTGTGTATGAGGCAATCGCTGGACGCCGGAGGACATTGAGTCCTCCCGACCCGCTGGCACGCCTGCAACTGAGCCTGCGTAAGCCGCCGTACACCTATGGCGATTTGCGCAGGAGAGCCATTGTGCCGCCATCAAATGGCAGCCGGTCTTTAAGCGGTTAAACAATTACATGCATAAACTACAAGGACTATATTGATTATTTACTGTGTCATATTTTAATATATATATTTCACTGGTCACTTTATTGGGTACATCTTGCTAATACTGGGTTGGACCCCCTTTTGCTTTCAGAACTGCCTTAATTATTCATGGCATAGATTCAACAAGGTGTTGGAAACATTCCTCAATGATTTTGGTCCATAGTGACATGATAGCATCACTCAGTTGCTGCAGATTTGTCAGCTGTACAACCATGATGCGAATCTCCCGGTCCACCACATCCCAAAGGTGCTCTATTGGATTGAGAACTGGTGACTGTGGAGGCTGTTGGAGTACAGTGATCTCATTGTCATGTTCAAGAAACCAGTGGTGAGATGATTGCTTTGTGACATGGTGCATTATCCTGCTGGAAGGAGCCATTACAAGATGGGTACAAGGGATGGACATAATCAGCAACAATATAGGTAGGTCATGGAGTAAGGGGCCCAAAGTGTGGCAAGAAAATATCCCCCACACCATTACACAACCACCACCAGCCTGAACCGTTGATACAAGGCAGGATGGATCCATGCTTTTATCTTGTTTACACCAAATTCTGACCCTATCATCTGCATGTCACAGCTGAAATCGAGACTCATCAGACCAGGCAACGTTTTTCCAATCTTCTACTGTCCAATTTTGGTGATCTTGTGCGAATTGTAGCCTCAGTTTCCTGTTCTTAGCTGACAGGAGTGTCACCCGGTGTGGAGTTCTGCTGCTATAGCCCATCCGCTTCAAGGTTCGATACTTTGTGCATTCAGAGATGGTATTCTGCATACCTACCTCTTTTAAGAAGCTGGACAACACAGGACAGATCTAGCACCTTAAGGCGATTCAGTTTGCATTTGCAGCGCTATACAAATCATTCATTCTTTCATTCATTCATTCATTCATTCATTCATTCATTCATTCATTCATTCATACCTTGGTTCTAACAAGTGGTTATCTGAGTTACTGTTGGCTCTCTATCATCTCAAACCAGTCTGCCCATTCTCCTCTGACATCAACAAGGCCTTTCTGTCCACACAACTGCCTCTCACTGCATATTTTTTCTTTTTCGGACCATTTTCTGTAAACCTGAGAGATTGTTGTGGGTTAAAATTTCCAGTACATCAGCAGTTTTCGAAATACTCAAACCAGCCGTCTGGCACCAACAACCATGCCACGTTCAAAGTCACTTAATTCCCCTTTCTTCCCCATTCTGATGATCAGTTGGTACTTCAGCAAGTCATCTTCACCACATCTAGATCCCTAAATGCATTGAGTTGCTGCTATGTGATTGGCTGATTAACAATTTGTTTTACCCAGCAATTTAATTTATATACAGTATATGGAAATCCAGCATAAATAAGACTGATTGCTGAGAATATATCTTTTTTATGTAGTTATCTATCACACTTGCATTTAAATTGAAAAACTTAGGATTTTATTTTCTCAATAGCTTTTTTAAAGTCCTTGTTCCTGAATGTGTATATAATCGGATTAAGCAATGGAGTCATTACAGTGTAAAACAGAGAGAGGACCTTGTTCAGAATATCTAGTTGACCATTTGTTGGAAACATATACACAGCGATTAGCGTCCCATAAAAAATGCACACTACGGTCAAGTGAGAGCTGCATGTGGTGAAGGCTTTCTTTCTTCCTGTAATTGATTTAATTTTGAGAATGGTTATAACAATGCAGATATAAGATATAACAATTATCATAAAAGGTGCTACGACACAAATGAGACCTACAAGATAAGTCTGAATATGAATCCATGAAGTATCGGAGCAAGAAAGCTCAAGTATTTGTAGATAGTCACAGAAGAAGTGATGAATGATGTTTGGTCCACAGTAGTATAGACAGCACAAAGATATAGAATTAACCAATGTCATTTTGAAACCCAGTAACCAAATGATAATCACTAATTTAATGCAAATTGATTGGTTTATTATAGAGTTGTAATGTAGGGGCTTACAAATAGCCAAATACCGGTCATAGGACATCACAGTCAGTAGAAAACACTCCGAGGCCTCAGCATGTGCAAAGAAGGAGAACTGGATGATACACCCAGCCAGAGACATGGTACATCCATCATGTAAGGTAATATGAAGCAGGTTGGGAAGAATATCTGAAGACAGAATGATATCAAACAATGATAGTTGGGTGATGAAGAGGTACATGGGAGACTGAAGTGTTTTACTCAGATGAAATAAAACCACAATAAAAAGATTTCCAGAAATAGTAACACAATATATGAAAAACAGCACCAAGAAAAATAGAATTTTGATGTATTTTAGATTTGGAAAACCTGTTAGTACAATATAGGTTACATTATTGTGATAGAACATCTGGTAAGAGAACAAGAAAATACATAGTAATTTAGGCTGAAGTAAGAAGAACATACATCATTTTCAACTTCTCACACTTGCAGTGGAAGGAAAAACAAATACAATTCATTTTTGGTTGGTCCCCAAGCCATACTGTCCAGAAGCAATTGTTTCCATACACTGGATTGATGATTTCCAGCATAAAACAGCTTAGAATAATAATAAATAATATAATATAAAAAAACATAGAGCATTGCATCAAAGAAAGAGTTGTATCAGCCAGGCATGAACGAAGATGACAAGGTGTCTCCTACCGCAATCTGATGATGTCGTTGATGACGAAACGCGCCAAGGTGTGGCTTAGCGATGACCAGCAGTAATCTCAGCACGCTGTCCGGGGACACAGGGCACACTACCGCTCATTACACTATGGAATGTGTTTTTTTCTTCCTCATATGATCCGATACGAGCATATATGTGTGTGATCGATACCCTATGATACAGCTGGTCCTGGGAGATCGGATATAATGTGTTTAAACAAATGTTATTTGCTTGCCTATTATCTTTTACCTTCCAGTAAGAGTTTTATTCAGAGGGGATTTGAGTAAACCCCTGGCTCTTCACGTGTGGTGGTGTTGGTGACAGTTTACCATTTTCTACTTATAGAAATTAACCCCACTCCGGATTTTCCTATGGACTCTTTAACCATCTAAGTTATGGACTTTTGCATCTATGCACTGTGTTGATTTTTTTATGTATCACATGATTATATGTATTTGATATATATTGATATATTGATTACACCATTCAGGTGTTTTTAAGCGCTGCCTATATTTCTGTGTGTTTAATTATCTTTTAGAGCACTGGTGTAAGTTTTAAGGTAGCAACTGTTTGCCTTAATTGGCTATAGTTTTTTGTCCTTTTCACCATATCCATTAGCGCTTGTAATATATGAAATAGGCGCTGATTCCTATATATATATATATATATATATATATATATATATATATATATATATATATCATATTTGCTATTCAGAAAGATGCTGATCTTTTGTGTCTGTTCCCTACTTCTGTAGTTACTATTCATTTGGAACCACTAAACAATAGTAGGCTAGGAGTTGTCTATCTTTAACATTTCCAGACAGTTGCACTGAACAAAATGTCTTGTAAGATTTGTAAGAGATCTATGCCTGTATCTTCAGCTCCAACTAGTGGCCAAAATAAGGTATAGTTTTGTGAAACTCCTCAATGAGAAAACTACTGCATTTTGGTCACTAGGTGGGGGTGGAGATGCAGGCATTAATGTCTTACATAAATTATGTGACATTGTGTTCAGCATGTACAAATGCTCTTAACACTCGTGCAATTAATATTTTTTATAAACAGACCCCTATGTGTGTTTGCTTTTCTTAAGCCCAATTGAACATTCATTTTAAATCAGCAAAATACATTACAGGTGCATCAAAACAAAATAAGTAATTTTAAGTGTAATTTTCTTAAAATGTTTGTTAACCCCCAAATAAAATGTTATACAGCACAGTGCTTGTGCTGTGTAATTTGGCCCCTTCTATCACCTGAAATACCTGGGTGATCCTGCCAGTTTCTGCCCTATCCCCTGTAAACTGACCACGGTATAACATGGCTGCTGAACCCTGAATCCGTAATCAATTTACGTGCCTCCATCATCCACAGCTCTGCTCTCTGCTCTCCTCCCTCCCACCTCTGTCCGCTCCCCCTCCCTCCCTGCCTGTCAGCTCATGACAGTGTTCACCCCCTCAACTCCTGCTGCTCAAATAACATCTATACTGTCATACTATTAGCGCTGTGTCCTAATCCTGTGTCCCCCTGTGTGAGTGATTTATTTAAAAAAAAAACAATTATACCTCATTTCACAGGACCTCTCATTGATCACGTGACAGTCCGGCTTTCTCACTTCTCTCCTCCTCCCCTCCCGAGTGATGTCAGCGGGGGAATCACGGCCCCGCCCCTTGCAGCTGTCAGTTGGGGAAAGGAGAGAGACAGCCAGTCACGTGATCACCGAGGGCGTTGCAAAATGAGGTATAATTGGCTTTTTTAAAATAAATCAGTCACACAGGGGGACACAGGATTAGGACACAGTGCTGATAGTATGAAGATGTGAAAATGGCTTAACAACCACTTTAAGAAAGAAGCTGCATCCTGAGTAAAAAAATCCTGTCTCTTGTCAGCATGCTATATAGAAGAACCCTTGCTTTGTGGTTAGAAGCTGTGGTCCAACACACCCTCTAAAGCCTCATACACACTATCAGATTTTCCGCAGACAAAACCTCTGACTTTTGTCCGAAGGCGTGTGCCTGGATTTTGTCTTGCATGCAAACAGCAAGGAATTGTCAGCCAACAAACACAAACGTAGTGATGTACTATGTGGCTTTTCAGCTCTTTGGCGCCACCCTTTGGGCTCCTTCTAAAATCTTCGTGTTAGTAGAAGTTTGGTGAGTGTTGATTCGCGCTTTTCATTTCACGCTTTTCATTTTGTACTTTTCAGTTCGTTTCTGAATGGCCGTTCATCTTCCAGACATGTTGCGGAATCAGAGGAGATAACATATTATTTAATATTGAAAGAAAGGTGTAGAAATTGCGCCAACTCCCAAACTAAGCAAAAAGAGCAGCCAACACAACAATCTGACTGTTGTAAATGTAAAAGCAATAACCAAGTGTGGCGCTGGTGAAAAGCAAAGTGAGTGAAAAACAGTGGTCTCTATGCGAGAAACAACAACAGGTGTATAACCATAAAGTGTTACAGTATCCAAAAGGATATATACAAGTAAAAATTGGTAAATACTTTGAATGTGTAACAGGGTGGAATGTTATAAAACAGACCCCAAGTTAATCCGAAAACAGCAATGCAACAAATACCATAATCAAACAGTATTCAAAAAAAATATAATATAAAAACTATTATTAGGCAGTGTCCCAATATATTAAGTGTATAGCTCTATAAGGGACATAATGTCCATATGTGAGAAATGCTCAAAAGAAAAGTGTCCCAAAATCCTACAGAGGTAAACGAATAAAGGTATGGTGTAAAAAATATGAGTCTATTTATTGAAGAGGTGCAATACTTCAGGCGGACCTCACAGCCCTTGAGATGTAAGCCGGCTTCCTGTGTAGAAGTTGAGGGGTAGCCTTAAGGATGAATCCTTTACTTATGTAGATAATATCAACATCAATAGAGAACGACAAAAAGATGCCCTTACCAGAGGGGGTGGACTCACAGGCCCTTGGCGGTGAGTCAGACAGGCTTATACCGTCAAGCGGTGTAGGATGGTACTCCGTAAGAAGACTTGGTAAGAAGACTTGGTGTGGAATCCCATCAAGGGTCCTCAAATGATGTGTTAGTATGGAAACAGGAACATCCACGGGTCAGCTTCGATCGCCGGTTGATCGTTTCCTCAGTGGTTCATCCCGTATGTAATTAAATAAATAAAAGAAAAAGGCTTCCACATGGTGTAAATCCTTATTTTCCAAAAGGCATAGTGGCACTTTATTCAAATATATACTCCGAAAAAATTTACAAACAGGGGCGGTAAAACCTCGGTTCAGAGTATAAATTAAATTTAAAAAATAGTTAAAAAATGATCTAAAAACAGCGCAGTGAGTAGTGGTGGGGTATAAACATAGAAACCCGACGCGTTTCGCCCTCCAAGGCTTCTGCCTTGGAGGGCGAAACGCGTCGGGTTTCTATGTTTATACCCCACCACTACTCACTGCGCTGTTTTTAGATCATTTTTTAACTATTTTTTAAATTTAATTTATACTCTGAACCGAGGTTTTACCGCCCCTGTTTGTAAATTTTTTCGGAGTATATATTTGAATAAAGTGCCACTATGCCTTTTGGAAAATAAGGATTTACACCATGTGGAAGCCTTTTTCTTTTATTTATTTAATTACATACGGGATGAACCACTGAGGAAACGATCAACCGGCGATCGAAGCTGACCCGTGGATGTTCCTGTTTCCATACTAACACATCATTTGAGGACCCTTGATGGGATTCCACACCAAGTCTTCTTACCAAGTCTTCTTACGGAGTACCATCCTACACCGCTTGACGGTATAAGCCTGTCTGACTCACCGCCAAGGGCCTGTGAGTCCACCCCCTCTGGTAAGGGCATCTTTTTGTCGTTCTCTATTGATGTTGATATTATCTACATAAGTAAAGGATTCATCCTTAAGGCTACCCCTCAACTTCTACACAGGAAGCCGGCTTACATCTCAAGGGCTGTGAGGTCCGCCTGAAGTATTGCACCTCTTCAATAAATAGACTCATATTTTTTACACCATATTATTTAATATTGGCCTTGGAGTTATTGCTTTGAGCCAAGTCCAGTTCAGGAAAAGGAGGAGGAGGATTTCTTGGACTAAAAATTGGTTGCTTTATTAATCGTGACCAATTATGTCATATGCATTTGCTACAGGAGCTCCAGGAGATTAATCCAGATGATTTTTGGAATTATCTCCAGATGATGGACCCCTGCTTTCAGCAACTTTTGGCATTGCTGACCCCCTATATTAAGAAGCAAGACACATGCATGAGACTTTTGTTTTTTGGTTGAATAATAATGATTTGATTTGTTATATTTTCTATATTTTTGGATGCATAGAATGCACTTTTTGGTTAAGTTCTATTGGTAGATAGCATGTCTAATTGTATTTGTTTTGTTTTTTTAATACACAATAAAAAAATTGCGGAGAATGATACTTGGCTATGTGTTTTACCTCAAATGACAGTTTGGGAGTAAGCGGTTACATTTAAAAAAAAATACAATGTCAAATTGACAAGGGACACCAACATAGTTGTATCTTTGATCTTAAAAACTACGGCATAATAGTGTTGTGGTAACTTGCCCCCCAAAAAAGCATTATAATAATATTCTTAATATCACTGGGAAAAAAAAGACTTTGAATATTTGTTTGCAATAACTCCATCAGCATCACCAGCAAAGCAGCTTCATTATTATCCCATTAAAGAAGAAGAGAATTGTGCGCTGCATTTGGAGATTTCATAATTTGCCACGTCACAAATGTTAATTCTCCATTACGAACACTAGTTTACAAGACCGACCGCTTCTGGCTCATCCTTGCTTCTGAGCATGCGTGTTTGTACTTTGGACTTTCGTCCGACGGACTTGTGTACACACGTTCGGAAAATCTGACAACAGACATTTGTCCGCGGAAAATTTTAAAGCCTGCCATCCAACATTTGTCTGCGGAAAATCTGACAATTGTCCGATTGAGAGTACAAACGGTCGGATTTTCCGCCAACAGCCTGTCATCACATATTTCCTGTCGAAAAATCAGATTGTGTGTACGCGGCTTTAGGCTCCATTCCTACCTTAGCATTCTGGATCACCCTACACGTTTTGTCACATCAACGTCTCTAGGCTGCTCCTAATAACATTGCTGTGACGAAACGCGTAGGCAGAGCTACAGCGTCATTGCATCACTTCCGGTTTTGGGTCAGTGGAACGCATCGCTTCTCGGACTTCCAGTCTTTCTACAAGCTGATCTGATTTTATCTAATTGTAAGTGCAATACTTTCACTTTTCACAATAAACCAAGTTTAGCGGAGTTACACTCTGAGGAGAGGCAGTTTTAGCTGTGGATCTGGATATCTGGAGACACTAGGCACACTGCATGGTTGTTTTTTTGGCTACACCAGATCAAGCTTTTGTTCAACAAGAACTATATAAAAAGGACTGGATAAATGCTCACATGTGATTTGGAGCACTATTTACAACACTTGTCACTTTTATTTTCTGTATTTGGTTGTATTAACAAAGGATCCTTGGATTTATTATATGCAGCACTGGTCACTTTATAAATGATATTTTCACAAAAATATGAATGAATTATGTATTTGATTGGAGACACTGCTTACTCACTATAACAATTTTAGATATTGCATAATATTATTGTATATACATTTTTTGTGCACACAGGGTATAAGCAGCGCCACATCCACTTTAAAATACTATATCTATTTCAAAAGAAGGCGTGTATTACCTTTGCAGATAGACCACTGCTTTCACAGAGATAGCATGGGTCCATCTCCACAGCATGCAGGCATTGGACATGCATTTCTACTTAGTCTGTGTCTGCTTTCTGATGGAAACCAACAGCGATTTGGAACACCTTTTGCTTAGATACACCTAAAAAGCATGTTACTGATTTCAATAGAAAGTTACATTGGGCTGGAATAAATATGTAATATTCCTATGCAATATTTCATTGTATTGAACATATTTTTAAACTGTTAGTTTATATTGTTGAGTATAAATAAAGACAGTAAATACAAAAATGCATGATATTTCCCTTAAAAGGAGGAAGGGGACATAAAAAATACAGCAGATAACCGGATGTTATTGCTTCACAAGATGTTCTTACCTTCTACGACTCACCTGCAACGAACAAGAAAGGCATCACATACTTCTACCGCCTTTTCCTATCTTCCCCACCTCATGGAAAAACCCAGTCCATGAACGTGGGAAGATGATTTCTCTTGCTCTTTCAGCCACTCGCAATGGAACTCTGCAACTAACAATCTGCTTAAAGTCTCCCACTGTACAACCCGATGGGAATCACACCTAAAGCTAATACACCGATGGTATTACACACCAATTCAGCTCTCCACATTTTCCAAGAATAACTCATCACTTTGCTGCAGAAAATGCAAAGAATCAGGATCCCTATTACACATATGGTGGAGCTGCCTCAAGATTCTTCCCATACGGGGAAAGGTATTCCACTTCATATCATCCGTCATTAGCACTACCTGCTCACCTGACCCAGCCATGGCTTTCCTCTTACTAAAACTGTGAGCGTTAGCCCAAGAATCATCTCCCCTTTGTGCTTCATTGCTTGACAGCCGCTAAGAAAACTATTGCTTCCTGCTGGAAACAACAAGACCCTTCAGATGTTACCTCCTTTTTGATAAACCTTAACACTCAGACCCAATTTGAGCTTATGTTCTCCATGAAAAATGGCAAGAATCAACTCTTTTGTACACAGTGGGTGGCTTGACTCCACCATTCATTATGTAGTACTCATCTGTAATGGTGACAAGCTAACCCCATTGGTTTCCATTGGAACGTCATCCTTGAAGTCCAGCCATTTTCCTTAATGCATTCACCTTCGCCTTTTCCCCACCTAAGAGATGTACCCAGCAAATGTTCTTTTGTTTGTATTTCTTGACATTTTATATTTTATATTGTTGTTGAACAACCTTAGATTTACAATACTACTGTGATATGTAACCCTACGGTTACATCATTGATAGAGATGCACTCTGTAAGTTCTTATTTCAAAACCTTATAAATACTTGGGAAACAAAAAAAACAGCAGATAGTCAACCAGCAAATTAGATAATTAGATATTGCCAAGTAATTATATTGCAGGTTCAAAATGTAAGCAATATTATAAGAAGACTAAACCAGGAAAGCTCAAATTCCAATGGATAATGCAATCTTCTTTTGGCATTAGTTGAATTAAAAATGATGGCAGACCGATTGGAAACGACCCAGTTAAATTGAGTGTTGGGGTGTGGTTTTGAAGAAAATACAGTATAATGTTATACTTCTATAGTCCTTCATGTGTATGGAAACACAAAATAGCAATTCTATGATGTGTCTATGTTTTCATTTAACAATTGTTACATACTTCACCTCATTTCTGTGCGCATTTTTAGAGATGACGTCTGGATGTAATAGTTTACTTTGAAAATCCCCAGAAAACAATGTGAGATCAGCCATCGTGTATTTTAATGGAAATAATATACCACTTACAGTGTATAATTCATCTCATTTATTTCCTGACTTGATCTGAAAGTCTTTATATATGTTTCCTCCTCCTCTATGGGCTGTTTTTGCTCTGCTAATTAATCCACTGGCTAATAATCTCTTGGGATTTTTTTTTCACATTGCATTTCCCCTGACATACAAACTTTGTTAATCTTTTATTAAAAAATCAATAAGAAACTCCATGTTTATTGTTACAGCTTTTATCCACTCACTTATTTTTTTCCACCATTGCCTCTGTATATTTTAAACACATTAGGAGGAAAAAATAGAGGGACAATATTACTTGTTTACTGTATCATATTTTAATATTTATGCTTTTTATATAGATATGGATTGTAGGATTTTTTTTTTAAATCAATTTGTTAGTTTGTTGAACTTGTGGAATCCCCTGGGGGTAGAAACTATAGGCCAGCCGGTGTTCAACCAAACTGCCCTGGGTTTGGTTCAAGTGTTAAGATGCTCCTATTAAAATCAATGGTAGAAGAATCTGTCAAATTAAAAATTCCAGTTAACTTGGCTTAAAGGCAAGGGATTGTAAAAAAATAAAAAATAAAATAAAATAGCATGGAGGATGAGCACTGCCCTGGGAAACATGTACCAATGAAAAAACTAAAAATAAAATTCCAACAGTGTTTTTGAAATGAATACAATCTGTTGCCTTATCAGGAGTTTATGTGTAATCCTTATTAGCAACTATAAACAGATATTTGTGTGTGTGTATATATATATATATATATATATTATATATAATTACTCACACTAAAACCTGAACCCTTGTTCCCAGAGATGCGTACAATATAATGCACCTATATAGAACCATTAAAACTAATATCTCACACCACTAATTCTTGTTACTTATTTAAAAATATATATATATATATATATATATATATATATATATATATATATATATATATATATATATATATATATATATATATATATATATATATATATATATATATATATATATAATATATATATTTATATATATATATATATATATATATATATATATATATATATATATATATATATATATATATATATATATATATATATATTTAAATAAGTAACAAGAATTAGTGGTGTGAGATATTAGTTTTAATGGTTCTATATACGTGCATTATATTGTACGCATTAGATTGGGCTGAACATGTGTGTGTCACAGAGAATGCTCTATTATTTACCAGTCGTAAACTTGTGAGAAAGGACAACATTTGAATTGAAGTGGTTGTAAACCTAGTTACACCACTTTTACCTACAGGTAAGTCTATAATAAGGTACTGGAAATATTGCCTAAACCTGCATGATTTAGGAGGTATTTACCATATATGCTTGTGCCGATGTCATTGGCGCATACGCACTAATGAAAGGGCACGATCGTGTCGTTTCTAAAGGACCCGTGCCGTGGCCGGCCATGCGGAGTCCACGGCCCCGGAAGGAAGAGGGGTGAAGATGGATGCGGCCACCAGTGGGGACATCACAGACTTTGTTTGCAGGTAAGTGCAACATAATGGGCTAGAATGCAATGCATACTAGCCCATTATGCTTTTACTTTGCAGGGGAAAAAAGAGGAAGTAAAACTCATCAGGGTTTACTTCCTCTTTAAGTACCTTATACGGGGACTATGTGAGGCCAAAGTAATTATCAAGACCAGGCCCTCTGAACATCCTTCATTAAAACTATATCCACAGCAAAAGACCCTCTTTTTAGATATGCAGAGAGGATGGCCATCTGTTCAGGAATGCAAAATTTGCCCAGGATATGACCTTGCATACCTAATGCCCCATTCAAGGGAAGGTTATGACCTGGCATTCATTTTCTCCCCAAGAGAGGGGGTGCTAATGAGGGGCTGAGTTATGCTAAATATAGGGGATAGGGAAATTGACCAATCCTGGATGAGATGCGCCATATTTAGGATGAGATAATTCCACCAATCGGGATGGCCCCATTCAAGTCTATGAGAGATAGGTCTATATCAGGTTAAGTCCTGGGGGAGAGAAGGAGGAGAAGATCCAACTATCACAGGGGCCCTCATGCAACACCACTGGTAAATATCAGGACATCTCCTAGCGCTTATATGTATAAATGCTAGTCTTATGTGTTATCTGTCTTGCTGTCTGGGTATTAACGGTATAATTCCTTCATATAATCTATGATTTTTTTCCCCTTTTTCTGTACAATAGATAGATTGATGTGTATTAGTGTAGACCTTCTACCTGTTAAAGCTTTCACTCATGGTCAAAAAAACTCTTATTAACCCAAATCATATCTGGGAGATATTAAATCTCAAAATATAACTTATGGGTAATACAACAAAGATTTTTTTTTTGTTTTTTTTTTTTAAATTCCTAAAATGGGACTACAGCATGAATGAAAAGAAAAATTGCATATAATTCTCTCAAAATAAATTGCAGATCTTTTAAGTCTGGTATGCAGGAATCCCTCCAAGGAATCCATACCAGACCCTTTGAATCTGTTACAGATTTTAAGCAGGACCCCATGCTAAAAAAAAGTGTGAGGTCCCCCAACAAAACCAAACCCTTAAGCCCAGCATGCAGCTGGTTGGTCAGAAAAGAAGGGGACAAGCGCGTGCCCCCTCCTGAAACACACCGGGCCCCATGCCCACAACATGGAAAGGTGCTTTGCCAGGGTGGTCCCCCCTGGTGAAGCACCTTGTCCTCATGTTGATGAGGACAAAGGCCTCCTCCTCACAACCCTGGCCAGTGGTTGTTGGGGTCCTGCAGGTGGGGGGCTGATGGGAATCTGGAAGCCCCTTTAAAAGCTAAGTTCACTTTTTACAAAAAAATAAAAAATGCATATGATTTTGCAGGTTAAAAAAAAAACATTTATTATTTTTATTTACACCGGAGCCTGCTAAGCATTGCACTTGTGATTAGTGGATCGCTGGTGCAATGTCAGGCTCCTGCAGACATTCAGTTCAGCAGTCTTCCCGTACCTCCTTAAGGGAAGACAGTTACTGAGCTGCATGAAGAGTCGATGAACTATGAGGGCGCTGATCAGCATGCTCGTAGTTCACTGTGAACAACAATCTGCCATCGTGGAAGATTGGGCTTGTAATTTATTCAATCACAGATTGCTGTGAATAAATGACACAGCTGTGCAGGTGGAGCCCCGCAAAGCTGCAGTGTTTTTAAAATGTGATAGTGGGTGTGAGGAGAGGATCCTCTGCCCAATGTATAAAGGAGGTTAGGGGGGCTTGCTTGAGGGTGCTGCATAGTAACATGCTACATGTTACACCCTAAATAAGGTGAAATTTGAACCTTTAATAATAAGGGGCCCTCAGATACAGACCCCCTTATCTGAGTCATCATTCAAAAGAAGTGTAATGTAGAAAAAACAAAAATTTGCCAAGTTATGTATTAAAAAAATTAAAATCCCCAAAAAAGTTTCTTGTAAATCCAACTTCAAGAACACTCGTCATCCACTGAAAAAAAAAACCTGATGGACCCGTCACACATGACTGATCCCAACATTACTTAAAGCCAAAAGACAGCTCCCCAAGCTGTCATGAGCTATATAAGGGAAGGGGCAGGGATGGTAGTGACATATTTGGCCATATTTGGGCACTGATATCACCGCTATCTCTGCCCATTTTTCTTAAGTGGGGGAATTGTTGGTGACCTCAGTGGTTCCTAGAGATGCAACGGGTGAAAGCACCCACTTATTCCTAGGGAATCAATGGCAGTGGGAAACTGTCATATATAGAGGTGGTATAAATACCAGTTATATATGTGATGCTTAGCTCCTGCAGAACAGGGGGTCAAATGGGCAAAGGTTTGCGTGTTCCTCCATATCCCAGAACAGCTAAAGTTCAGTCTGGATGGAATTGTTAGCTTATTCCTTTTCAGTGACCCCCCTTTACAGTGGTTTGGGCTTTGCTGTGTGCTATCTCCAGGTCCTAGTCCCCGAGCTTATCCTGCTCTAAGTAGTAGTAGTCCAGGAGGTACAGGAGGCTGAACAAAGGGTGAACAAAAGAGTCCCCATGGTTCCAGGAATGCAGTTATACACAGGGGATAGCTGGGACTGGTGTCTCATGGGAATTTAGTGGGATGTGCAGGTGGGTCAGTTCAGGTGACTGGTAGATGGGGTCAGTATACAGGCAAAGGATCAATCCAGAAAGCAGGCAGAAACATGGTCTATAAAGAGGGCAAGCTCAGTACAGGGAGCAGGAACACTGTTGCTGGCTTACACTGGTCTAGTTACACTATATGTGTGTGGTGACGATCAGGAACACAGTTGCTTGTTGCAAGGATCTGATGACACTGGGACTGGTATGGCAGTTATCAAGAACACTGTTTCTGGCTTACAGTAGTCTAGTGACACTGGGACTAGTGTGGGGGTGGTTAGAAACACTGCTGATTGCTTACACTGGTCTGGTGATACTGAAACTAGTGTGGTGGTGATCAGGAACACTGTCGATGGCGACACTGGTCTGGTGACACTGGGACTAGTGTGGTGGCAATCAGGAACACTTTTGCTGGCTCCACTGGTCTGTTGCATAGCTCCCAACTGTCCCTGATTTCGAGGGACTGTCCCTGATTTGCAGCAATGTCCCTCTGTCTCTCATTCCTCCTCATTTGTCCCTCATTTTGGTTTAATCTATATAGTTGTATATAAAATGCACTTTTTATCTTTCAAAAAGTATTTCCCAGTGCTAAACCTTTCATCCCAATTCTAAATTGCTGCATTTGTAAATTTTAAGAGCCAATATAAAGGAATAGTAGTGGTAAAAAAAAAATCCCTTGTGGATTTAATTAACCTTTTTTTCTTGTTAATTCTCCTTTAAGGGGATGTGGCAGAGGGCGTGTCCTATGCCAACATACATTTGCTAGTAGTTATCCCTCATTCCCATTTCAAAATGTTGGGAGGTATGCTGGTGTGGTGGTGATCAGGAACACTGATACAGGCTACACTGGTGTGGTGACACGGTGACTGGTGGGGTGGTGATAAGGGACACTGTGACTGGCGTCACTGGTGTGGTGACTCTGTTTCCTCTCACAGCTGATTTCTGTAAGAGGAAACAGATCAAAACCTTTGTCTACAAGTGTGAACACTGTGATTGGTCACAGTAATCACATGTTACAGGGTAAATTAAATTGGCCCTGTACCCTGATCTATAAACCATTGTGTAATTTGGTGAGCACATGCAGTAAGAACAGGAGGACATTTTAATATTCCCTCCTGCCCTCAGCAAGCCACCGTCTGGCTGTTTTATTGCAGTGGCAGGATGGTAGGTGGTTAACCGCTTGCCGACCATATACTGTACATATTCAGTGGCTCCCCTGTGCAGGATCATGTACCTGTACGTGATCCTACACTTCCGGGTCTGAGGATTGTAAGCGTGCCGCCGGCGACCCACTGTGATTGGGTGGGAGCCATACAGCGGGTCTGGCGGACCCACAGGTTAATCCTGTGAGAGAGACAGAACGGCGGTCTGCCGATGTAAACAAGGCAGGTTGCCTTTCTGTTATTAGGGAAGGTAGATATCTTGTGTTTCTGCTAAGCCTTCCCACAGTACAAACACCTCCCCCACAGTTAGCAAGCACTCCCTTGGAACACATTTAACCCTTTGATCTCCTCTGATGTTAACCCCTTCCCTGCCAGTGTCATTAGTACAGTGACAGTGCATATTTTTAGCACTGTATTAGTGTCACTGGTCCCCAAAAAAGTGTCACTAATGTCGCGTACACACGAGCGGACTTTCCGGCAGAAAAGGTCCGACAGAACGATTCCGTCGGACATTACGATCGTGTGTGGGCTGCATCAGACCTTCATCTGACCTTTCCTCTCGAAAATTCTGACGGACCTAGAAATAGAACATGTTTCAAATCTTTCCGACGGACTCGAGTCCGAAAAATCTGTTCGTCTGTATGCTAGTCCGACGGACGAAAAAACTACACAAGGGCAGCTATTGGCTACTGGCTATGAACTTCCTTATTCTAGTCTGGGGGTACGTCATCACGTTTGAATCAGTTGGACTTTGGTGTGATCGTGTGTAGGCAAGTCCATTTCGTCGGAACTCCATTGAAAAGTCCTTCGGAGTTCAGTCTGTCGAAAAGTCCGGTCGTGTGTACGCGGCATTAGTGTCCAATTTTTTGTCCAAAATTGGGCAGTCCCACTATAAGTCACTGATCACCACCATTACTACTAGTAAAATATATAAATAAATAAAACTTCCATAAATATATCCCATAGTTCGTAGACACTATAACTTTTGTGCAAACCAATCAATATACGCTTATTGAGATTTTTTTACTTAAAATTTGTAACCAAATACAAATTGGTCTAAATTATTGAAGAATTTTGGTTTTTTAATTTTTTTTAAATGGATATGTTTTATAGCAGAAATAAAACAATTTTTTTTTTTTTTTCAAATTTTTTTTTTTTTATGTTTATAGTGCAAAAAATAAAAAACGTAGATGTGATCAAATACATTTAAAGAAAAGCTCTATTTGAGGGGAAAAAAAGGACATAAATTTTATTTTTGTACAGTGTTGCATGACCGCACAATTGTCAGTTAAAGCTACACAGTGCCGTACACAAAAAATGGTCTGGTCATAAAGCTTTGGGAGCTAAAGTGGTTAAGGAAAATGAAGTTTGTAAATATTTTTTTATCATTTACTGGTTTGTAAAATAAATATACAAATTGTATCAATCTGCAGTGTGTTGGATTAATATCAAAATGATGAGCAATTTTAAGAATTTTGAGCTCAGTCTGGAAAATGGATTTTATTATAACAATTAAAATGCACATGAAATAATAGTTTAAGCAATGTTCTTAAGTGACATTTGGGTTTCCTATTATTCATTTATTAGTTATAATACACCAATTTTTAGTTTAATCTTGAGTTAAATGTATGAGGGCAACCAAAAGTTAAAAACATAAAATTAAAAAAAACTTTATCACAGCTTCTGTTGCCTCTATTATCTGACACTTAAAAAAAAAAATCTTAAATTCTTATGCTAAGTGTATCCCCTAGTGTCATAAAACAGAAACACACTAACACCTTGTTCACACTTCTACGACGTGTCATACGACTTTGCACACCAAACTTGCATGACGAGTCGTACCTCATGTTTTCCAATGATAACCATTCATATATGTGCGACTTAAAGTTGTAGCGACTTCAAAGTAGTTCATGCACTACTTTGGTCTGACTTTCATGCAACTTGAGGGCCCTAGACTTCAATGTTAACCCACAAAAGTTGCATGAAAGTCATAACTAAATGTTTAACATGCAATAGTGCGTCCGACTTTGCAGAGGAACAAAAAGTCACATCCAAGTTGCACCCATCCAAAATTGCACCAAAGTTGCATCAAAGCTGCATCAAAGTTGAGTCAAAGTTGCACTCCAAAGTTGGCGCAATTTTGGAGTTGTACAAGTGCGAATGGAGCCTAAATACCTGAATGCAAAGTTAATTAGAACGAGAAACACATACAGCGCCTTGAAAAAAGTATTCATATCCCTTGAAATTTTCCACATTTTGTCATGTTACAACCACAAACGTAAATGTATTTTATTGGGATTTTATGTGATAGACCAACACAAAGTGGCATATAATTGTGATGTGGAAAGAAAATGATACATGGTGTTCATTTTTTTTACAAATAAATATCTGAAAAGTGTGGCGTGCATTTGTGTTCAGTCCCCCTGAGTCAATACTTTGTAGAACCACCTTTCACTGCAATTATAGCTGCAAGTCTTTTCGGCGATGTCTCTACCAGATTTGCACACTTAGAGAGTGATATTTTTGCCCATTCTTCTTTGAAAAATAGCTCAAGCTCTGTCAGATTGGATGGAGAGCATCTGTGAACAGCAATTTTCAAGTCTTGCCACAGATTCTCAATTGGATTTAGGTCTGGAGTTTTACTGGTCCATTCTAACACATCAATATGCTTTGATCTAAACCATTCCATTGACTTTTTTCTGTTATTTTGTCCTATTTGTTGTTTGCTTCACAATAAAAAAAAAAACATCTTTAACGTTGTGGGCATGTTCTGTACATTAAATGATGCAAATCCTGAAACAATACTAATTAATTCCAGGTTCTGAGGCAACAAAACATGAAAAATGCCAAGGGGGTGAATACTTTTGCAAGGCATTGTAAAAGGGGGGCTGTCATGAGGAAATAGTGCAATCTAGAGAACATCTTATGGGGGGGGGGGTAAAATGAATATTGTTTACCAGTGGGGTGTTTGATACTCTATGCGTCAAACACACCGTGGCTTTGAGTCAATTTATGAAAGGAGGTGGCCAAGGATTGTGTTGCGAGGGGTAGTGTTGAATGAACAAAATTTTCCGATCTCGAGTGGGAGAGAGGACAGCATTAAAATTTCCCCCAATCACCATAAAAATCTGAGAAAAGCATTGCAGCTGTTCAAATGCATTAGTAAGGAATTTAATCTGAGCTATAGTTGTAGCATATACATTCAATAGTGTTATAGGATTAGACAAATAGGTACCTTTCAGTGTTATATAACGACCTTGGGAATCTAAATGGGTGGACTTGATCTGGAGAGGGCAGGAGCCTCTGATCAGCACTGTAACCCCAGCCTTTCCAGATGAGTCAGACGCCATATAAAACACCGGGAAATACTTAGAAGCAAATTTCAGGGATCCCCCAGCACGGAAATGAGTCTCCTGCACCAGGAACACATCCGCGCCAGAGGCCCTGAACTTAAAGTCATCCATAATTTTTTGATGGAATTCAGACCTTTCACGTTATAAGACAGCAGTTTCAAAGCCATAGTAAAGCCGTGAAATTTACGTACAGACTCACATATATAGCCTTATAACAGGTAGTAATCTATTATGACACATAGAGTAAAAAGACTGATCAACATTAATGCAGGAAAAAAAAAAAAAAGAAAACAACAAGAAAAAAAAAAAAAAAGTCCAAAAAATAGACCAAAAGAAATATTGCAGCATAGTAACATAAAACACAAAAAATGTAAACATGAGGTGTAGGCCTGAGAGGCAGCCGCGTCTCAGGAATCCTCGGCCACAGCCAGAGGACATGTGGGGGAGCAAAGAGGTCTCCAACAAGGGGAAAAACGTGCCATTCCGCCACGGTGTTCCACATCTAGCAATATCAAACCTGGAACTCCTCAGAACTTAGTAGAAGTCTGCAAGTAGAATAAAGCAAAAAAAAGTTCAAAAACAGTTCAAGCCACCTCCATGGGTGAAGAATATAGAAGGTGAAACAGTCTCTTGAAGGGGACAACGGGCAGTTGGGTTCCCATGTGGGGAAAAAAAAGGGCAAAAAGGATGAATCCTAGTAGGTCAAGTAGGAAGCCTGGTACCTTGAGAGCGCTGGGGCGTGGAGTAGGCCCTCGATCGTCTTCCTCTCACTGGTGTCCAAATCTTAGAAGGAGCCAGCGGAGGGCGTGGAGTGGCAGGTGCAAACTGACCTTCATCTGCAGGCAATGGTGGGAAGCCTAGGCACTTGAGAAAGGCATCTCCTTCTTGCAGATCACAAAGGACAAGTTGGACACCATCTTTAGTGACATTGAGGTGAAAGGGGAAGCCCCAATAATATGGGACCTTGTGTAGTTGAAGGAGAAAGGTGATGGGCCGTAGTGATAAGCGTTTGACCAGGGTGATTGGGGAGAGGTTGCTGAATAGTTGAATTTTGTCTCCCTTTTTTGTCTCTATTCAATACTGGATCGGTTGCGAGTGGCCAAAGTGAGCGCCTCTTTTCTTTCATAGTAGTGGAACCTTACCACTATATCACATGGTCTGGCCCCTGCAGGGGATTTGGCGGCCTAGGAGCTATGGGCCCAGTCAAGGCGCTAGTTTATGTCCACGATGTCAGGTGCCAGGGTGTTGAATAGGCCCAGGAGCTAGGGCCTGATATTATTGTCAGCCACTTCTTCCGGGACGCCACGGATTCTGAGGTTTTAGCGCCGTTCTTTGTTCTCCAGGTCCTCTTGCTGGAGCCGGAGCTGGGATACAGTATTTTTAAGGAAGGCATTCTCCTCTTCTGGAGCCTGAACATAGTGCAATGTTTCATCATTCATTTCCAAGGTAGCTGTACGCTCGCCCAGTAGGTCTATCTCACCCCTGAGTTCTCTGCAGATCTTCCCCATCTCCTGGGCAATGCCCCTGATGAGCTATTGGGCTATAGCCTGAAGTTTAAGATCCAGCATCTCAGGCGTTAATACAGGCTGAGGATAAGGGGTGATATGTGGTGGGAGAGCCTGCTGAGAACCATCCTCCGCCTTCAGGGTACTGACATAGTCCTCTGGGTCTCCCTGTGAAATCGAGACCGGGGATTGAGACCTAATCAGATAGCCATTCATAGTGGAGGAGGGTCGCGGTGTTTGTGTGGCTCGGTAGTAGACATGTGCATTACGTTTCGTTCCGAATCAAAAATCGGGCAAATTTTTCATTATTCGGAAATTCGTATGCATCCGAATTACAAAAGTAACGAATTTAAACAAATCCGAAATAAAGCGAACAAAATTTGAATTGCCACAAATTTGAAAACAAATTTGAATAGAATTAGAAAAAAATAGAAATACATTTCCTAAAAAATACAATTTAAATAGAATATAAAATAATAAAGCAATAGGATAAAAATAAAAGAATAATAAATAGCATAGAATTTAATAGAATGTAATAAAATAAAATAGAACATGACTGTCTTCCAAAATTCGAACTTCAAATAGTATAAATATATATATATATATATATATTTGGAAAAGATTTGAATAGAAAATAATAGAAAAGAATAGACTAGAAAAACGATAGAACAGAATAGAAAAATATGTTTATTCAAATTTTGTATAGAATGAATTTGAATTTGAATACAAAAGATTAGAATAGAATAGAAAAAAATAGAAAAGAATAAACTAGAAAAACATATATTATATGTTATTCTATTTTGTTCTATTGTTTTTCTAGTCTATTATTTTCTATTCAAATCTTTTCTATTCGAATCCAAATTCATTCCATACGAAATTAGAACTTCTGAAACCATCTTCCGAAATTCGAATTTCGTATAGAATGAGTTTGAAAAGTTTACAATAAAATAGAAAAGAAAATAATAGAAAAGAATAGCATAGAAAAACAATAAAACAGACTAAAAAAAAATTATATTTTTTTTCTATTCTGTTCTATTGTTTTTCTATTATTTTCTATTCGGTTCTAATCTTTTCTATTCAAATTCATTTTATACGAAATTCGAATTTTGGAAGATGTTTTTATATATATATATATATATATATATATATATATATATATATATATATATATATATATATATATATATATATATATATATATATATTATATTTTTTCTATGTTTTTCTATGCTATTCTTTTCTATTATTTTCTATTTTATTCTAATCTTTTCTATTCGAATGCAAATTCATTCTATACAAAATTTGAATTTCATATAGAATTATTTTGAATTTTACATAGTTACATAGTAGGTGAGGTTGAAAAAAGACACAAGTCCATCAAGTCCAACCTATGTGTGTGATTATGTGTCAGTATTACATTACATATCCCTGTATATTGCGGTCATTCAGGTGATTATCTAATAGTTTCTTGAAGCTATCAATGCTCCCCGCTGAGACCACCGCCTGTGGAAGGGAATTCCACATCCTTGCCGCTCTTACAGTAAAGAACCCTCTACGTAGTTTAAGGTTAAACCTCTTTTCTTCTAATTGTAATGAGTGGCCACGAGTCTTATTAAACTCTCTTCTGCGAAAAAGTTTTATCCCTATTGTGGGGTCACCAGTACAGTATTTGTAAATTGAAATCATATCCCCTCTCAAGCGTCTCTTCTCCAGAGAGAATAAGTTCAGTGCTCGCAACCTTTCCTCATAACTAAGATCCTCCAGACCCTTTATTAGCTTTGTTGCCCTTCTTTGTACTCGCTCCATTTCCAGTACGTCCCTCCTGAGGACTGGTGCCCAGAACTGGACAGCATACTCCAGGTGCGGGCGGACCAGAGTCTTGTAGAGCGGGAGAATTATCATTTTATCTCTGCAGTTGATCCCCCTTTTAATGCATGCCAATATTCTGTTTGCTTTATTAGCAGCAGCTTGGCATTGCATGCCATTGCTGAGCCTATCATCCACTAGGACCCCCAAGTCCTTTTCCATCCTAGATTCCCCCAGAGGTTCTCCCCCCAGTGTATAGATTGCATTCATATTTTTGACACCCAAATGCATTATTTTACATTTTTCTACATTGAACCTCATTTGCCATGTAGTCGCCCACCCCATTAATTTGTTCAGGTCTTTTTGCAAGATCTCCACATCCTGCAGAGAAGTTATTGCCCTGCTTAGCTTAGTATCGTCTGCAAATACAGAGATGGAACTGTTTATCCCATCCTGCAGATCGTTTATAAACAAATTAAATAGGATTGGTCCCAGCACAGAACCCTGGGGGACCCCAGGGTTTTGAATACAAAAAATTAGAATAGAAAATAATAGAAAAGAATAGCATAGAAAAACAATAGAACAGAATATAATAAAATAAAATATACCATATATACTCGAGTATAAGTCGTTCCGAGTATAAGTCGAGGCCCTAATTTACCATGAAAAAATGGGAAAAACTTATTGACCCGAGTATAAGACGAGGGTGAGAAATGCACAGCTATTGTAAGTGGAAAAGAGGGTCAACAATGCCCATTTGCAGCATCACTGTGCCCATTTGCATACCTCACTGTGCCCATTTGCAGCCATAGGTCCCCTGAACTTCAAACTCGGTAGTTAAGGGTTTCTAGATGCCCCCTAGCTGCAGCCAAAATTTGGGGTCTCTGAACCCAAAGGGTCCTGAAATGACATTGCTGCAGATGGTCACAGATGACCGAATTTTGGGCCCCGTATCTTGGGGCCACTTAGTGCTAAGAACCCCAAATTTGGTTTGCAAACCCAGTGGAACTAGCACCATAAAATTTCCAAAGCTGGGGTTTCTAGCACCAAGTGGCCCCGAGATACAGGGCCCCAAAAATCAGTTCAGAAAATCTCAAGCACTTTTCTGCAGCAGAGAATGACATTTTCCGAACCTATTTTGGGGCCCCGTATCTCGGGGCCACTTAGTGCTAGGAACGTCAGCTTTGGATATGTTGTGGTACCAGTTCCACTGGGTTTGCACACCAAATTTGGGGTTCCTAGCCCCTGAGATACGGGGCCCCAAAGTCGGTTCGGAAAATGTAATTTTTTGCTGCAGAAAATTGCTTGACTCGAGTATAAGTCGAGGGGGGCACTTTCAGCACAAAAAAATGTGCTGAAAAACTCGACTTATACTCGAGTATATACGGTATATTGTATTTTTTCTATTCCATTCTATTGTTTTTCTATGCTATTCTTTTCTATTATTTTCTATTCTATTCTAATCTTTTCTATTCAAATTTTAGAAATTTCTGAAATTCTAATTTCATATAGAATGAATTTGATTAGGAAAGAATAGAAAAGAATAAAATAGAAAAACAATAGAACAGAGTCAGAATAAAATATAATATATATCATAGATTATTCTATTCTGTTCTATTGTTTTTCTAATCTATATATATATATATATATATATATATATATATATATATATATATATATATATATATATATATATATATATATAGAATGAAATTGAATTTTAATAGAAAAGACTAGAATAGAAAAAATAATAGAACAGAATAGAAAAATATATAATATATAATATAGAGCCCAGCCATAGGCGGGTGAGTGGCTGCTTTTCACGGCGCAAGAGGCCCCAGTGGTGGAGGGGAGGCTGCCTCTGTATGCTGGGAATGGACATCTATCGAGTACGGCTGGCAAGGTCTGTGTGGGTTTTTCTGCCTTCTTTCTCCATGGCAGCTGTTTATGTTCATGTCTTGTCTAAAGCCCCTTTTTTCCCCTCGCTAGTAATTGTCTTTTTTTTCCTATTTGGTGTGTTAAAAGCCATCACGGTGTCTCGATCACTTCTGTGGTCCAGGACCCCACAGCACTTCCAGGTTGTGGCCGCCGAGATGGTCTGCACATGCGCGAGGCCTCCGTGACATCGAGGCTTGGCTCGCGCATGCACAAAGCAGCGGAGCACCCGGCGGTCACGCAGGCGCCGTCCGAGGGCCCTGTACTGCGCAGGCACGAGGGGCGGTGTGACGTCATTTGGGCGGGGAATTCAAAAGAGCTGCCAGCCCCTGCCTTGTGGGGATACCTACAGGCAGTGGGTGGCAGCCTCCCCATAGCCCAGTCAGCACGAGATGAGGTAAGCCCCTGTGTGGATTTGCATTGCACAGAAAATGTTTTTAAATAAATAAATAAATAAAAATAAATAAATACATTTAAAAAATAAATAATAATAATAATAGTAATAATAATAATAATAAAAAAATTATATATATATATATATATATATATATATATATATATATATATATATATATATATAAATATGTATATTCAAAAAACAAATACATTTTTTTAGATTTTATTTATTTGTTCCTTTGGTTACCATGGTGCTTTTTCTTTTATTAGCTCCATAGTATGTTCTGTGATACACCTGCATATTGCCGCAATCCCGTGCAATTCTTTTGTTGTTGACATTCCGTCCAGAAGTCTTGGACAGGTCACCGCCTGTGTGGCCAGCCCTCGCGCACAAGGTATGTGCAGATGAGGGGGTGGGGTTGAGATTCTTTTCTGTTGGTTAAGAATGGGTGTGACACCAAATCTCGCCCCCCCCTGTTTGTTATCCTCTTTAGCCCTTCCAGATCAGACCACCAAATTATGGTTCAGGGTGACAGAGACCTTGCCAGGCCGCAACACCATCACTCATCATCCAGGTCCCAACGTGATTCTCTGTCTAGGACCCAACAGCAGAGATGTTCCCATTCACCGCACCCACCGCCATGACAGCCGCTCTGATCGCAGAGCCTGCTGGGGATGTGGGACACGAGTCCCGGAGGACAAGTCACTATGTGACCAATGTTTGGCCCGGGCGGTTGGGGAAAAAGAGACAGAACACCAACAGATGGAGTCTCTTGTCAAGCGTGTGGTCCAACAGTCCCTAAAAGAATTGGGTACAACCCACACGCAGAGCCAGTCCACCACATTATCTGGCTCCCTGGCTGATGAGGCCCAGGAGGATTCAGGCCCATCCCAGCCCTACGTTGCCTCTCCCGGATCTTCGGACAGTTAGAGGAAGACAAGATTGCCGGAGGCTTTGATTTCACTCTTGTTTCTTCACTAGCCAAAGCAGTCAAAGTAGCCCTGAAGTGGGAAGATCCGTCTACTCCACCGGCTAAACAAAGGAAGTTCTTTAAACATTTTGGGAAAAGAACGTTCTAACTTTCCGCTCCTTTCAGAATTGAAGGATGTCATTAATGAGGAATTGAGCAAAGTAGACAAGAAAGCTTCTATGTCATGCAAAAACTTACAGATTATATCCCTTTAAGGCAGAGGAAGTGAAGTATCTGGAAAACGCTCCCCTCGTAGAAGCAGCACTAATGCGTCTAGCAAAACACGTTACACTTCCTCTGGAGGAAGCAGTATCCTTTAAAGACGGTCTTGAGAGAAGGATAGACAAAAATCTGGACAACGCTATAGCCCGGGCCACCGGCAGGAAGTCGGGCTTCCTGTCTCAGGATAGGGGTCTGTTCAGTCAGAAGAAACCTCAATTAAGGAGACGCAGTACCAAGCGTTGAAGGGAAGCACGCTCTTACAGGCCCGGATGGGACTTCAGAAGGAATTGGAACAGAGGGCAAGCTCCTCTTCGAAAATCTGCTAAGAGCCAGGCATCCAGTGGGCATGAGCCGGCTAATTTATTTTGACATTGGGCCCGCCCAGGTGGGCCGGGTGGGGGCACGTTTGCTTCTCTTCCAGCACGTCTGGGTGGCCTCAATCTCAGATTACTGGACCATCAAGACGGTATCCTCAGGCCACACATGGTCCTTCACCAGTATTCCTCCCCCTAGGTTTGTTTCCACCCTGCTTCCATGGTCAGAAGAGAAGAAGCAGGTGCTACTTTCCTATGTGGATTCGCTGTAAACACAGGGAGCCATGGTGACGGTCCCAAAGGACGAAAAGCTCCAGGGTGTGTACTCCCCCCTCTTCTTAGTTTAGAAGAAAAACGGTTCATGGCGTCCAGTGATAGACCTACCTAGTGTCTACCATCCAACATGCTATGCAGCCAGGCGATTGACTGATCTCAATCGACCTAAAAGATGCTTACTTTCATGTGCCTGTGGCAGAGGAATTCCGCAAATACCTTCGGCTCCACGTCGGGCAAGAACATCTTCAGTTTACCTGCCTCCCTTTTGGACTGACAACCTCACCTCAAGTCTTTTCAAAGGTTCTATTGGCCGTGATGGCCCTCATCAGAACAAGAGGGATACACTTGTATCATTACCTCAATGACCTTCTGCTGTTGTCCCAGGAAAGGAGCAATTGTTGAGCCACAAGGAGCAGGTTATCTCCACACTAATCGATTTCGGGTGGCTCCTAAACCTTGAGAAAAGCCATCTAGTGCCAGTCCAGTGCCTGATCTACTTGGGTGCCCAGTTCGACACAGTGGAAGGCACCATCTCTCTTCCTGTAGAGAAAATTCCAGTTATCCAAGGGAGAATCTCTCGGGCTTTGGACTCCTCATGTCTAAAGGCCACACAGTGCCTAAAGATTATCGGCACAATGGTCTCCACGACCCCCATGGTCAAGTGGTGTCTGAGGAGGTTACACGCTTTCCAGACAGGGTTCCCTTAGCAATGCAATTTGAGGGACATGAATCAGTCCATTTGTATAATATCAGCAATGAGGAATAGCCTCTTCTGGTGGCTCCAGTGCAAAAATGTGCTCACCTGCCACTCCATTGCTCCCGTCTCATGGGTCACGGTCATGACCAATGCCAGCGGTGCCGGGTGGGGAGCCCTCTGCAGGTCAGAACTTGCACGAGGCTGCTCGTCTTCACAATCCGGGCTCAAATGTACCGGAACTTCGGGCGGCCTGGTGTGCCCTTCAGGCCTTCTCTCATCTCCTGAAAGGGGAGTCAGTAATTCTGAAGATGGACAACACCACAGCGGTCTCTTATGTGAAGAGACAAGGGGATACTCAGAGCTTCACCCTTCTCCAAGAGGTCAAACCCATTATGTCTTGGGCCCAGAAAAACCTGGCCAATATTTTAGCAGTCTTAATCCCCGGAGCCCAGAACATCCAGGCGTACTTCCTGTCCCGCACGCAACTGGACAACGAGTGGTCTCTTGATGTGCAGACGTTCGAATGGATCCTGTCTCTGGGAGTCGATCCCGAAGTGGATCTGTTTGCGTCCCCCTGCAACTTCAAGGTCGAGAAGTACTACACTCGAGTCTGTTGTAGTCAGGCCTTCAGAATAGATGCCTTAACAGATCAGTGGAATTTCAACGGGGCATACGCCTTTTCCCTGGTCCCGATCATCCTCAAGTTCTTACAGAGACTTCAAGCGGAAGCAGTCAAGGTGGCAGTGATTGCGCCCTACTGGCCAAACAGGCCATGGTTTCCCCTCCTGACCCATCTCAGCTTTCGGGATCCGGTGCCTCTCCCTCTCAGGCCGGACCTTCTTTCTCAGGGGGCAGTCCTGCACCCGTGTCCTGCATTACTGAGACTGATGGTCTGGTTCTTGAGAGGGAGAGGCTGGAATCTCTCTAGTGTGCTTCAAGAGTGATTTCTACCCTCATGAGCTCAAGAAAGACGAGCATGAATAAGATATATAAGAGAATATTGGCGAAGTTTGTTGAATTTTAATCCTCTACAGGCAGATCATTTAGGGATCCAGAGGTTCAAGATATCCTCAGTTTTCTGCTTTTCTGCCTAGATCTGTGTCTATCCATTAGCTCTCTTAGAGTCCAGGTCTCAGCGTTGTAGGACTTCTCCGGAACATCATGGGCTGTTCACCCACTAATCCGACAGTTCTTTCGTGGGGCATTAAGACTCAGGCCCCAAAGAAGACCAAGATTCCCCAAATGGGATCTTCCCCTCGTTCTTGACTCATTGTCCGCAAAGACCTTTCTGCAAAAGTCGCCTTCTTGGTCGCTATCACCTCAGCCAAGGGGGTCTCTGAGATCAGTTCTTTGGGTCATGAAGAACCATTCCTGACCTTTTACCCGGACCGAGTGGTCCTCATCCCTATGCTCGGCTCAAAACCAAAAGTCTTGTCAGTGTTCCATGAGAACCAGGAAATCGTCTTGCCTATATTTAGGTCTCCAGGGTCTACTGAGGTTCATCCTCTGGATATTGGGGAAATAGTGAAGGAATACCTGCAAGTTACTTCCTCCTTTAGATGTTCTGAATACCTGTTTATTCTGTACTCTGGCAGTAACAGAGGGAAGCGAGCTTCAAACAGCACGATTGCGGCCTGTATTGTCCAGTCCATTCAGAAAGCTTATAGAGCTAAGGGCTTGGCTCCTCCGGAGACCGTGACGGCACACTCCACCAGGGGCATGGCGGCATCATGGGCAGCAGCCGGGCATGTGGCTCCCGACATCATCTGCAAAGCGGCCTCTTGGGCCTCAATTAATACCTTTATGTCGCATTACTGTATAGAACCTGCTTCTCTATCGTCTGTGAATTTTGGTTTAAGAATCCTGTCGGTTGACGGGGCAAATTAAATCTTTTTTGTTCAGCATACCCACCCCGTGTGGTCTGGCTAGTTATTTCCCACATGTAGGCTGCCATGGAGTCTGTCAGGAAAATGGAAAATTTATTATCAAATACTTACCATAACTTTCCTTTCCTGATGGACTCCATGGCAGACGGAGTTCCCACCCAATTCCTACCCAATTGGTCAAGGAGTTGGCTAGTTACAGAATGCAGTCCCTAGCGGTGAGTTCAACAGGAAAGGAAAATTACGGTAAGTATTTGAAAATAAATTTTCCCAAATATACATATAACCATCTTCTGAAATTCGAATTTGGTACAGAATGAATTTGAATTTGAATAGAAAAGATTAGAATAGAATATATTATATTTTTTTCTATTCTGTTCTATTGTTTTTCTATGCTATTCTTTTCTATTATTTTCTATTCTATTCTAATATTTTCTATTGGAATTCGATTTCATACTATACGAATTTCAGAAAATGATTATATATAGTTTACTTTTTCAAAATCGGTCGAATTTTTTCGAATGTGGTAGAATTTTCTTCAAATTTGATAGTTTTTTTCGAATTCGGTAGATTTTTTTTCGAATGCTGTCGAATTTTTTCGAATGCGGGTGATTTTTTTCAAATTCGAATACGAAACTAATCTCGAAAATGAATTTAACGAATGCAACAAATTTAACTAAACAAATTTAGTTAAATAACGAATCAAAACAAAACTAATTTTTTCATCATGCACATGTCTACTCGGTAGTAGGATCGCTGGTCCCCAATTTTTCCCATGTAGTGCTAGGAGGTCCAAGGGGTCGTGGTAGCTTACCCCCCATTGCAATCGGTTGCTGATGAAGCTGTGCAGGGGCTGCAGATCACAGAGCGGGACCAGAGCTCACAGATCACACGTCCGACATCCACGCATGCGCCTCACATATTTGCATTTTTAATTTAAAAAAAAAATATTTTTTCAGTAGCTTTTTTAAAATCGTTGTTCCTGAATGTGTATATGATTGGATTAAGCAATGGAGTCATTACAGTGTAAAAGAGAGAGAGGACCTTGTTCAGAATATCTAGTTGTCCTTTTGTTGGAAACCAATACACAGCGAATAGAGCTCCGTAAAAAATGCACACCACGGTCAAATGAGAGCTGCAGGTGGTGAAGGCTTTTTGTCTTCCTGTAATTGATTTAATTTTGAGGATGGTTAAAACAATATAGATATATGATATAACAATTAACATAAAAGGTGCTACAATACCGATGAAACCTAATACATAGGTCTGATTATGGATCCATGAAATATCGGAACAGGAAAGCTCAAGTATAGGTTCATAGTCACAGAAGAAGTGATGAATGATGTTTGGGTTACAGTAGTATAAACTGCAAAAAGATATGAAATCAATCAATGTAATTTTGAAGCTCAGTATCCATATGATAATCACTGATTTAATGCAAATTGATTGGTTCATTATAGAGTTGTAATGCAGGGGCTTACAAATGGCCAAATACCGGTCATAGGACATCACAGTCAGTAGAAAACACTCTGAGACTTCAGCATGTACAAAGAAGGAGAACTGAATGATACATCCAGCAAGAGGCATGGTACATCCATCATGTAAGATGATATAAAGAAGGTTGGGAAGAATATCTGTAGACAGAATGATATCAAGCAATGATAGCTGGGTGATGAAGAGGTACATGGGAGACTGAAGTGTTTTACTCAGATGATATAAAATCACAATGAAGAGATTTCCAGAAATAGTAACACAATATATGAAAAACAGAACTAAGAAAAATTGAATTTTTATGCTTTTTATATTTGGGAAACCTGTTAGTACAATATAGGTGATGTTATTGTGATAGCCCACCTGCTAAGCGAATATAAACATGCATAATAGTTTAGATGGCAAGGATAGGAAAAACTACTATGTATGGCAAAACAAAAACAACATTTAGTATGACATTTATCCATTCAATTTTGTTAGGATCCTTCTTCAATATATTACTATCCAGCTGAGTTTTGGCTGGTTGGCTGAGCTTTTGTACTATACTGAAGACCCTCTCATGAGCCTTTGGGTTTGACAGGTCTGTCTACTGCCCCAATTCCCTCACCAACCCACCAGTGGGGACCGAATGGCTGAAATCAACTCTTTCAACCTTTGCTTGAAGCAATTGGCTCAAAATCAAGTGAAGAGAAGGTAAGGGTTTACAGATTACTTAACACATAGCAGCAATGAATACCCTCTGCCTGTAAATATGTCCAGTCCTTCTCAAAGCCTGGCAGAGGTTGTATGATTTTTAAACAAAACTGGCAATGGACTGACCAATCATTGATTCCTGAAAGTGCTCATACCTTCTTGTTTTTCAGGCCCTAGCATAGACCCGTTCACAATACCGGTAGGTTTATGCTAGGGCTGGAGCTTTTTAGCCAGAAAGGAGCATGCGTTTTGATGAATGTGGAGCAATACGTCTGTCTCAGCCGTGGAGATATTAGACATCTGCAGAGAGATATGGCACTGGAACAGTTTCCTCCACAGGCATCAGGTCTGGGAGGTAAAGGGTCTTTGAACTCCCCTCACCCTCTTCAGGCAGCAGACCTGGGAGGCTATGGAAAGAGCTCTTATACTGCATCCTCTCCAGGCCAAGCCTGAGAGGCAAAGACTCTTCTAGAAGGGCTCTCTGTTTATATGTATCTCCTTCCTCAGCCCTCATGATTGTCAACAACCCCCCTAGTAAATTGCTGGGTGAAGTAAATACTCAGAGCCCCTAACATTGTACCTTTTGTTCCAGTGGAGAACACTTCCCAACAGTAGGCAAAAAGCACACAATGCCCTAGACTTAGGGGAAACAAAAAGACTGCAGAAAGCATTGGCAAACAGAACTTAGGCTAGCCCCAGACTACCTGCACACCAAATTGAGATTAGTGTAAATCAGCTAAATCAGCTAAATCCATTGCATCAAAGCATTCCAAATCTTACAATTAATTTTCCTTAGAAATGTTGGTCCTCTGACAGAATGCTGTAGACAAGGATCTTTCCCTTATACTTGGAATCTATGGTCTCTCTGCAGAGGTCTGGTACACCCCCAGACAGTGAGAGCTAGTACTTCTTAGCCAGCAAAGAGAATGAGATTTTTTGAATGTGAAGCTATAGTTCCAGTTGACCTCTGCAGAGAGACAACTGTTTACACCCAGAGAGCCAGTCTTCTTCTCTGCAGCTTACTGGCTTCTCTATATAATCCACAGCTTCCTACCAAAGGAGACCAATCAAGACTTTTTTTTCCCCGCATATACCTAAAAAAGCATTTAGCTGATTTAAAAAAAAGAAACTTGAACTGGGCATTAATAAATAAAAAAAATAATAGTATGCAATATTTCTAATTTACTTCACTAAAACTTGAACATACATTTTAAAGTGTTCATTTTTATTCCTGGGCATAAATAACAACAATAAATACAAGAAGACATGATATTTCCCTTAAAGGAAGGCAGCGGATAGTTAGGGAGGTAGATAATTAGACATTGGAAATAAACAGTATTGCAGGTATAAAATGTGAGGACCAAGAAAGCTCAAATTCCAAATGTATAATACAATCTTTTTTTGGCATTAGTTGAGTTGAGCTGCAAATTGCAGTATAATATTGGAAAATGCCCAGTAAATTAGGTAATGTAGAGAGGCTCTGAAGCAGATAAAAGTGTTATAAATCTTATACTGTACATCTACAGTTCTTAATCTGTATGGAAACACAAAACAGGAAATCTATGATGTGTCTATAATTTCATTTATCTGCAAACATACTGCACCTCAATTTCATGCACATTTTTAGAGATGACATCTGGATGTAACTGTTTACTTTGAAAATCCCCGGCAAACAGTGTAAGATCAGCCATCAAATGTTTTAGTGGAAATAATATTCCGCTTACAGGGAATTATTAGTCTCTGTTATTTATTGAGTTGATATGAAACACTTTTATACATTTACTCCTCCTTGGTTGGTTGTTTTTTGCATGGCTAATTAATCTGATTGCTAATAATCTTTTAGGAATAATTTTGTTTTTAGTCTGTATTTCTCCTGACACACACCCTTTATTAATCTTAATTTGAAAGCAGTAGGGAACTTAATGTTTATTGTTACAGCTTTTATCCACTCACCTATTTCTACCATTGCTTCCACATTACTGCATGCATAAACTATAAGGACAATATTCCTTCCTTCCCAATATTGGTTGTTTACTGTATCGCGTATAGCACGCACATTTTCTCCCTTAAAATAGGGGGGAAATTGTGTGTGTGCGTGTTATACGCCAATATAGGCTGCCACCGAGGTGAAGGAAGGGACGAGCGCTGCCAAAATAGAGCCAGATCTCCTCTGTACTCGGCTCGGCGTCACGCTCAGTCCCGCCCCCAGGACGGCTCCTAGCATGGACGTCCTGGCATTGGACCGGTGTTATGTCCTTCATAGGATCCGGGCTAAGGGGTGGGACTGGGCGTGACACCGAGCCGAGTACACAGGAGATTCGGTGTGTTGCCGAGAAATTTCCCCCGGCGGATAAGGACCCCCCTGTACTGCGCATGCGCTGCGCAGTGCAAACTACTACGGTGATGCCGAAAATTGTTGAAAATAAATAGCTGTAAGTGAACTCTACACTGCGCATGCACAATTAACATGACATTTTACCAAACTATGCTGCACGCTCCCGATGCTCGTGCTACTCTGCAAGGGGCGGGTCTATTATTACTGTTATATCGTCTAAGCAAGGGGCGGGTCTGTTATTACTGTTATATTGTGTAAGCTGATAACTTAGGGGTGCTTTTAACAATAAACTTCACTTCTTTGTGCTCCATTTTTACACAAATGAACGACGTCTTTTACAATCTTGATGGCTGATTGAAATACGATATAACAGTAATAATAGACCCGCCCCTTGCAGAGTAGCATGAGCATTGGGAGCGTGCTGCATCGTCTGGTACAACGGCATGTTAATTACGCATGCGCGATGTACAGCTCACTCACAGCTGTTTATGTTCGGCAATTTTCGGCAGCTCCGTAGTCCTTCGTACTGCGTAAGCGCTGCGCCTGCGCAGTACAGGGGGGTCCTTATCCTCCGGGCGGACCTTTCTCGGCAGAACACCGGCTTTATTTCGCCAGTGCTCGCTCCCACTTATCCCTCGATGACAGCATATATAGCGGCAAGGCTACAGCCTGGACACTGAGCAGATGGACACTGAGCAATGCTGCAGGTGGGCACTGATTAGGCTGCAGGTGGGCACTGATTAGGCTGCAGATGGGCACTGATTAGGCTGCAGATGGGCACTGATTAGGCTGCAGATGGGCACTGATTAGGCTGCAGGTGGGCACTGATTAGGCTGCAGATGGGCACTGATTAGGCTGCAGGTGGGCACTGATTAGACTGCAGATGGGCACTGATCAGGCTGCAGATGTGCACAGATCAGGCTGCACTAAAGCTGCAGATGGGCACTAATCAGGCTGCATTGATGCTCACTGACCATTATTTTGCTTCAATGTAGTTTATTTAAAAAAAAGTTTTCTTTCCTGAAACTTCCCTCTTAAATTGGGGTGTGTGTTATATCCCGATAAATATGGTATATATATGGAATGTAGGATTTTTTGCTATGAGTTATCAGTTTGTTTGTACCAACAACATTGTCTGTGAAGGTTCTCCTTGATCCAGGTCATAGTAAAGCTAGTAGTAGTTAGTGACATTTCATTGGACTTGTTCTGTTCCATTGAAGATGTTTTTTTTTAATGTTTCCAAGCCACTTCTTCAGTTCTGGCGAGTGATATGAACATACCCCAGAATTTATATCCACATAGGTAGCAGAGATGCCTTAATCCAATCACCATGGAATGTGTCAAGGCAGGTGCTAATATTTAAGGAACAGGGTGGGAGTTGTGAAAATGATGGAACCACCCTGTTCTACTTACATGATGGCACCCTATAATTAAAAAAATGCGGATTTAGCCTCTCTACCCCAGTGATTTTATAACAACCCACAGGTTTGACCATGTGATTCAATGTATAACAGATATGTATACTTCTGGCCGGAAGGATATACTTAAGGCATAAGCTGGCCAAATAAATATTTGTGCAATCCTATATACAGTATATCTGTACGTATGTCCTCAGGGCCGTCTTTAATTTTGATTGGGCCCTGGGCAAACATTTTCTTGGCCCCCCCACTCCATTCTGAGACATACAAAAAAATAGCAGATAGACTCAAAATCAGTTTACTGCAGCAGATCACGCAGCGATTGTAATTGTTTGCCAGAGGTTACAGCCTATCCTTACCACTCACTAGCTGGTTGCTAGAGGTTACAACACATAATTTCTGCTTGCTGATTGGTTGCTAGAGGTTACTGCACTTTATTAACGCTCACTGATTGGTTGCTATAGGTTAATGCACATCATTACCACTCACTTAGCAGTGGAGCAATCCCAAATAATTGAGCAAGTAAAGCGGCACATTAATACACATACTACAGGAGAGGGTCAGAGAGTGCAGACATACTGCAGGGGATTACCAGACTGTGGACATACTGCACAAGATTACCAGACTTCGGACATAATGCACAAGATTACCAGACTGCGGACATACTGCTCAAAATTACCAGAGACTGCAGACTCTTCTTCCGGTGAAGACTGCGGAAAAGGGACAAACTTGTGTAGTAATTATCCACATATAGATGGTATATAGTGTGTATACAAGCTCCCAAACATCTTTTCCACTTGATCCGATGTACTCTGGGTATTCAGGGGGATGCAGCTGGGTGTCCTTTCCTTCATACACCAGGAAGACATAGGTGTACCCTATGGCTCTGTCACACAACTTGCAGAGTTTAAACCCATATTGGGCCCTTTGCTTGAAGTCTAGCCTGCAAGTGAAGGGGACAAGTGACTTATCCACACAGATATTTTTGTCAGAGATAAATAATTGGACAAATTTCTCAGAGAAAAAATTTAGAAGTGACTGAATTTTATACAAATTGTCATATGCCTGGTCATTACGGGGAGGGCACTGGGTGTTGTCGTTGTAATGGAGGAACCGCATAATCATTTGATATCTTGATCTTGACATAGTGGATGAGTAGATTAGCATGTGATTTTGGGGTGGGTGGACCAGTATGAATATATTTCTTTTTTTTTGGTGAGTCCCATTATGAAAGTGAGGCCAAAAAAGATTCTAAATTCCTCCACTGTTAAATCTCTCCACTCATAGTCGTAACTTGAACCTGGGTTGCTCTTTATGAATTGTTGAGCAAAAATGTAATTAAAAAAATCATTGGGGGCAAAATTCTCTGTGTTCACCTGGACACCTGACTGAGTTGTAAAAGGGGGGATGTTCACTGATCCTGAGTTAGGAGGAAGTCATAGTGAGGTTTGAAGGGCGCTACTAGTGGATGCCACTGCACTAATGATGGATGGCACTGAGCTGCTGGTGGATGCCACAGTTCTACTTGTGGTAGCCTGCTCCTTGCAACAACGCCTTCGCTTGCTGGGCACACTTTCCTCTTTCTCGGAGTCTGTAGCAGACCAACTGCTTAAAATGGGTTTGTAATCCAAATCAGAATCGGACTCAGACACAGAGAGTTCTCTGCTGTGCTCATCGGTCAAGCTTAGAAGTTGGTATGCCTCTTCACTGGAATTTTTTTTATTCACCATTCTGGTGACTGTGGGCTGTGGTGACAAGCTGCTACAATAGGGACACTGGGACAGATGTAGCTGCACTGATGGGTGCTGATGAGGCTTGTCTAATGAGGCTGCATGTCTTGGTGCTGAAGAGGCTGCACTGCTGGGTTCTGATGAAGGTGCACTGATCGGTGTTGAAGAGGGTGCACTTACAGTATGTGCACTCATGAGGTGGCACTAATGTGCACTGATGCTGCACTGATTAGCTGGCTCTGATTTGCACTGATGAGGTGGCTCTGATGGGTGCTGATGAGGCTTGTCTAATGAGGTTGCACGTCTGAGTGCTGAAGAGGGTGCACCGATGGGTGCTAATGAGGGTGCACTGATGGGTGCTAATGAGGGTGAACTTATACCCTGTTTCCCCGAAAATAAGACCTAGCGTGACTGTCGGTGGTGGCTGCAATATAAGCCCTACCCCCCAAATAAGCCCTAGTTAAAGTCCTTGTAGGTCTTGTTTTCAGGGTAGGGCTTATTTTTGGGGAAACAGGGTAGGGCTTATTTGGGAGGTAGGGCTTATATTGCAGCCATCACCGACAATCACGCTAGGTCTTATTTTCGGGGAAACAGGGTAGTATGTGCACTAATGAGGTTGCACTGATGTGCACTGATGCACTGCACTGATTAGCTGGCACTGATGTGCACTGATGAGGTGACTTTGATGGGCACTGATGAGGATCCACTGATAGGGTGGCACTGATGAGCACTCACTGATGTGCACTATTGAGCACAGATGAGCATTATTAGGGCACTGTAGTGGCACTGATGAGCACTAATAGGAACTGTAGTGGCACTGATGAACATCGTAGAGCACTAATATGGCACTGTAGTGGCACTGATGAGAACCAATGAGCACTAATAGGGCACTCTATTGGCACTGATGAGCACTAATAGGGCACTGTAGGGGCACAGATGAGCACTAATAGGGCACTGTAGAGGTACTGATGAGCACTGTAGTGGCAATGATGATCACTCACTTATGGCACTGTAGGGCACTGATGTGCACTGTAGGGTGCTGATGAGCACTGATAAACACTCACTGATGGCACTGATGAGCACTGTAGTAGCACTGATAAGCACTGTAGTGGCACTGATGAGCACTCACTGATGACACTGTAGGGCACTGATGGCACTGTAGATCACTGATGAGTACTGATAAGCACTCACTGATGGCATTGTAGGGCAATGATGAGCACAGTAGTTACACTGATGAGTGCTGATAAGCACTCACTGATGGGCACTGTAGGACAATGATGAGCACTGTAGTGGCACTAATGAGCACTGTAGAGGCACTGTAGGGCACTGATGAGCATTGTACTGGCACCTTAGGGCACTGATGAGCACTGTAGTGCACTGATGACCACTGTATTGGCACCATAGGGCCCTGATGAGCACTGCAGTGGCACTGTAGTGGCATTGTAGGGCACTACTGAGCACTGTAGTGGCACTGATGGTACTGTAGGGCACTAATGAGCACTCACTGATGGCACTGATGGGCACTGTAGGGCACTGATGAGTACTGTAGTGGCACTGATGAGCACTTTAGTGGCACTGATGAGCACTTGCGCGATGGCACTGTAGGGCACTTATGGCACTGTAGATCACTGATAAGCACTCACTGATGGCACTGATGTGCACTGATGGTACTGATAAGTACTTACTGATGGCACTGTAGGTCACTGGTGAGTACTGATAAACACTCATCGATGGGCACTGATGAGCACTTTAGTGGCACTGTAGGGTGCTGTAGTGGCACTGTAAGGCACTGATAAGCACTGTAGTGGCACTGATGGTACTGTAGTAGCACTGATGGGCACTGTAGTGGCACTGTTGAGCACTGCAGTGGCACTGATGGGCACTGTAGGGCACTGATGAGCACTTTTGTGGCACCAAAGGGCACTGATGAGCACTTTAGTGGCACTGTAGGGTGCTGTAGTGGCACTGTAGTGGCACTGTAGTGGCACTGATGACATTGTAGGGCACTGATGAGCACTGTAGTGGCACTGATGACACTGAAGGGCATTGATAAGCACTGTATTGGCACTGATGACACTAAAGGGCACTGATGAGCACTGTAGTGTCACTGATGGCACTGTAGTGCACTGATGAGCACTGTAGATCACACAGAATCAATCAACTTGAGCTGAAGATTCATGCTGCTGAAATGTGTCTCTCTCCTCTTCTCACACACTGCATCGGTGTGAGGTGAGGAGAGAGCTGAACCGGGCACGACCCCGGTTTGTTTACAAAGTAATTACTCATGTCCAGGTGGTAAAGGGCCGCTTTATTTGGCTCTTTCCCCTGATCCGTGATATGCTGGATCCCTAGGACCCAGCAATCACGGAGACTTCCGTGTGTGCGCCCCATCATATGACCACCTCCCAGAACTACTCGGCTGCGTTGTAGCGGTCACTCGGCTATAGCTTGGTCGGCAAGTGGTTAAAAGCCTTAACGATATAAAGGTCAAAGACATAGATGAGTTTATTATAGACAGAACAGACATTCCAAAGCTGTGAGTGGAGAAGAGGGGTGAAGGAAAGAGAGTTTAAGGAGAGAAGACACAACTGTGACAAGGAAAGGTTGAGAGTGCATTTTACAGAGTGTAAAAATTAGGAAGAAGACTGGTAAGACAAGAGAGAGCCAAATGGGGAAACAAGGTCAGCTGCAGTCTGTTTTGTGTTTTGCAAAATAGTTTGCAAATTTTCTCTTTGTGTATTTGCTAAAATGCAAAGCAGACGTGCACTACTCAATCAAAGAAAAACATTTTTATTCAAAGAAAATTAGCCTATGCCACCCCAGCCTGTGGCCCCAGCCTGTGTTTGCCCCATCCTTTACATGGTGCTTAACTAGTTCTGGACCAGCCGCTGCAGTTTTACTGCGGAAGGTTGGCTCCCCTGCGCGAAACCACGTAACTGTACGTAGGCTCACGGAGTCCGGATAGCAGGTGCGTGCGCGCTGCACAGCGGGGGTGCCGATGCTCGTGGCCGACGGTCGCGATGACCACTGGCCATGAGCGATCATGAGCTGGAGACACAGAACAGGGACGAGTGTGTTTAAACATACACTTCCCTGTTCTGTGTTGACAGGAGTGACAGATTGTGTGTTCCTATGAGCTAGGAACCACGATCTGTCACTTCCTGTAGTTAGTCCCTCACCCTTCAGTTAGAATCACCTCCCAGGGAACACAGTTAACCCCTTCACCGCCCCCTAGTGTTAACCCCTTAGCTGCCAGTGACATTTTTACAGTAATCAATGCATTTTTTAATCACACTGATCGCCATATTAATGCCAATGGTTCGAAAAATGTGTCAAAATTGTCCAATGTGTCTCCCATAATGTCACAGTCACGATAAAAATCACAGATTGCCGCCATTACTAGTAAAAAAAAAATAACAAATATGCTATAAATCTATCCCCTATTTTGTAGATGCTTTAACTTTTGCGCAAAACAATCAATATACGCTTATTGCAATTTTTTTTACCAAAAATATGTAGAAGAATACATATCGGCCTAAACTGAGGAAATTTTTTTTTTATATATATATATTTTTGGGGGTTTTTTATTATAGCAAAAAGTTAAAAATAATGCGTTTTTTTCAAAATTGTTGCTCTTTTTTTGTTTATAGTGCAAAAAAGAAAAACCGCAGAGGCGATCAAATACCACCAAAACAAAGCTATTTGTGGGAAAAAAGGACGTCAATTTTGTTTGGGTGCAACGTCGCACGACCGCGCAATTGTCAGTTAAAACAACGCAGTGCCAAATCGCAAAAAGTGCTCTGGTCAGAAAGAGGGTAAATTCTTCCAGGGCTGAAGTAGTTAATGCCATTTTTTAACCCCATAATGTGGTTTCAGCATCTCTATCCCAGTGATTTCACAATTTATATTTAGCCATAGGATTCAGTGTATACCACCTATGTATTCTTCTGACATCAAGAATATGCTTATGCACAGATTTTTTTAAATATTTACTTTTCTATCACATTTGCCTTTTTAATTTAAAAAATTGTTTTATTTTTTCAATAGCTTTTTTAAAGTTCTTGTTCCTGAATGTGTATATGATGGGATTAGGCATTGGAGTCATTACAGTGTAAAATAGAGAGAAGACCTTGCTCAGAATATCCAGTTGTCCTTTTGTTGGAAACAAACACACAGAGACTATAGTCCCATAAAAGATACACACTGCGGTCAAGTGAGAGCTGCAGGTGGTGAAGGCTTTTTGTCTTCCTGTAATTGATTTAATTTTGAGAATGGTTATAACAATATAGATATATGATATAACAATTAACATAAAAGGTGCTACAACACAGATGAAACCTTATACATAGGTCTGAATATGGATCCATGAAGTATCAGAGCAGGAAAGCTCAAGTATGGGTTCATAGTCACAGAAGAAGTGATGAATGATGTTTGGTCCACAGTAGTATGAACTGCACAAAGATATAGAATCAACCAATGTCATTTTTAAAATTAATAACCAAATGATAATCAATTTTCTTGATTTTTATCTATATTGTTGGGAGCCAGCAATACATTACAGGCGCAAGTAATTTTAAATGAAAATGTTTCCTTTAGAAATGTCATTATGGCTGCGGCACTCTAAAACACATCAGACAGATGCACCACTTTACAGGCAGACTAAGCGGACCCCCCATGCACGATATTTAAAGGAATATTTCATTTTTATTGTTTCACTTTAAGCATTATTAAAATCACTGCTGCTGAAAAAACGGTTGTTTAAAAACTTTTTTTGCATTGATACATGTCCCCTGGGGCAGCACCCTATACACTTTTTATTGCAATAACCTGCATATAAGCCTTTAAAATGAGCATGAGGGTGTTTAAAATCCTGGGTAGGTAGAGCTATCGCTGGCCTTGCAATAGCGGCAGGAACCCCGGGGAAGAGCGGCGCTACTGACAGAAGTGGCCGGCCCGTAGCAAGCCATGCATTTTATTTTTATTTTATTTTAATTTTAATTTTTATTTTAATTTAATTTTATTGTATTTCTTTCTTATTTACTTTATTTAATTTTGTTTCATTATTTGTTAGACCAGGTCCTCATTATGTTATTCCCAATTATTTAACTAGTTATATATTTTCCTCCAGATGGAGTATACTGTCATTGTCATAATGGTTCACATAATGTAATATACCTTGATCTGTTTTTAATGTAATACCAAATTACTAACACTAGATGGCCTCTGATCACTCCCTGTTAATCCAGGAAGTAGGATGTTGGTGTTTATCTTTTGTCAACAACCGTGCCGCTGATCATTTCCGGTCTCGGCGGATACGTCACTTCTGGTTCCGGCGGCAACCGGAAGTGAGACCAATTTCATACTGCGCCATCAATGAGAGTAGTGGGAGTCATTGGGTGTAGTATGCGGTACTTAAAGTATATAAGACAGCCAATCACAGACCCCATAAGCTTCTGATGACACCCAGTGGGAGGGGCGAAACATGTCAAGCTAATGCCCCGTACACACGGTCGGATTTTCCGACAGAAAATGTGTCATAGGACCTTGTTGTCGGAAATTCCGATGTGTGTAGGCTCCATCACACATTTTCCATCGGATTTTCCGACACACAAAGTTTGAGAGCAGGATATAAAATTTTCTGACAACAAAATCTGTTGTGGGAAATTCCGATCATGTGTACACAAATCCGACGGACAAAGTGCCACGCATGCTCAGAATAAATAAAGAGATGAAAGCTATTGGCCACTGCCCCGTTTGTAGTCCCGACGTACAAGTTTGTGTGGCCGCGTGTATGCAAGACAAGTTTGAGCCAACATCCGTCGGAAAAAATCCTAGGATTTTGTTGTCAGAATGTCCGAACAAAGTCCGACCGTGTGTACGGGGCATGAGGATAATCTGTGAAGGCTGTTTGGATGCCAAGGCGGCAATTTTTGCACATTTTAAAGATTCTGATGTAAGTGTAATGATTTTAAACTTTTTAATAAACCTTGCAGAATTACACTATATGCCCTCTTCTCTTCACTTGTCCAAACTTTACTACTTCGACCGTCTTTGACCAAGTAAAGTATGTAGGATCTACATCAAGTGGTGGAGGAGAGGAGATTCCATTTTCTGAGGCACAACCAATCTACATACATGCTGTACAGGAGACACCATCTTGATATACACAGGCGCATTTATCATCTTTATCTGATGAGTGGGGATACAGGAGGGGAGCAAAAGGAAGTCACCAAGATTACATCAATGTGTCACCAGCCCTGACACACACTTGATGAACTTTATTGATTGCACTTTATTTTGCACCTTTTTGAACTTTATTGAATGCACTTTTTTGCACTATATTGGCACTTTGTTAAACATGTTGTCATATGACACATATTTGATGCGAGTATATGTACATTTATGATTTAGAGAGGTAGCGCTGAGTATAAATTTTCTTAAGCCATGCATGTGTCCCTCCACATTTGCATTTTTTAATTAAATGATTTTTTTTTTAATAGTTGTTTTTTTTGTTTTATTATTTCCCCGTTTTAAATAAAAGTTACTGCACTAAGAGGATATTATCTTCTTATTAGCTTATTATCTTATTAGCTTCTGGTTTATGTTATTTTTGAGAGAGGAATTTCATTGGGGTTCAAGAGGTTTTGAATTTATCTCACCCATCCTACACATTGAATTGTGTCTGCCAGGCTTGTTTGGTCTTTTATGGGCATTTATATTTAGTGAGTGAGCACTTTGACCACACGTGGCGAAAACACCTTGGTTGGATGTAAAGAAGGAATGTGTCACCATTTAACAACACGGTTGTTGGGAAAAATCATTCTGTTATGGACTTTTTTGATTGTTGATTTAAAATAATAAAAATTAAGTTGTGTTGTTGTTAATTGATACTATTACACATTGGCTTAGCATCTAAATTCATTTTAAGAAGTATATGAATAATTAGGTGGGGGGGACACTATAATCAAAAAGTAACTGGAACTATCCCCATGCAATTGAAGTCAATAGAAGGCAAGTCCACACATCTTCTTACTGGGAGAAGATGATGTGAAAAGGGGGTTTTTAAGTGCCACAAGGAGTACCACACAAATACAATCTGTTCTAAAACACACAAGTTTTATTTGTACAAAGTCATTAAAACCTATATATCAGAACATGATAGAAAGTACAATCAACGTGTTTTATGACCATTTCATGCAGTCAAAGCATGGTTTTAATACATATGGATCGGAAATGTCGGGATCAATGTGTTTCGTCCAAATGAGGGGCTTCCTCAGGATCCATGTTTCAATATTAATAAATCAAAATACTGGTAAATAACACAAGCAATACATCATTCAAACAAAATACATAAAACATAAGCCTATATAGTACATAGCAAGATAGACATAGCCAATCCCTATGTATCAAAACAATGCTTTGACTGCACAAAATGGTCATAAAACACGTTGATTGTACTTTCTAATACAGTGCCTAGAAAAAAGAATTCATACCCCTTGAAATTTTCCACATTTTATGTTACAAACAAAAACATAAATGTCTTTTATTGGGATTTTATGTGATGGATCAACACAAAGTGGCACATGATTGTGAAGTGAAGGAAAAATGATAAAAGGTTCTCACATTTTTTTTACAAATAAATATCTGAAAAGTGTGGCGTGCATTTGTATTCAGCCCCCCTGAGTCAATGCTTTGTAGAACCCCCCTTTCACTGCAATTACAGCTTCAAGTCTTTTTGGATATGTCTCTACCAGATTTGCACATCTAGAAAGTGACATTTTTGCCCATTCTTCTTTCAAAATAGCTCAAGCTCTGTCAGATTGGATGGAGAGAGTCTGTGAACAGCAATTTTCAAGTCTTGCCACAGATTCTCAATTGGATTTAGGTCTGGACTTTGACTGGGCCATTCTAACACATGAATATGTTTTGATATAAATCATTCCATTGTAGCTTTGGCTGTATGTTTAGGGTCACTGTCCTGCTGGAAGGTGAACCTCCCCCCACTCTCAAGTCTTTTGCAGACTCTAACCAGTTTTCTTTTAAGATTGCCCTGTATTTGGCTCCATCCATCTTCCCATCAACTCTGACCAGCTTTCCTGTCCCTGCTGAAGAAAAGCATCCCCACATCATGATGCTGCCACCACCATGTTTCATGGTGGGGATGGTGTGTTCAGGGTGGTGTGCAGTGTTAGTTTTCTGCTTGTTAGTTTTCTGCCACACATAGCATTTTGCTTTTAGGCCAAAAAGTTCAATTTTGGTCTCATCTGACCAGAGCACCTTCTTCCACGTGTTTACTGTGTCCCCCCACATGGCTTCTCGCAAACTGCAAACAGGACTTCTTATGGCTTTCTTTAAACAATGGCTTTTTCTTTGCAACTCTTTTATAAAGGCCAGATTTGTGGAGTGCATGACTAATAGTTGGCCCGTGGACAGATTCTCCCACCTGAGCTGTGGATCTCTTCAGCTCCTCCAGAGTTACCATGGGCCTCTTGGCTGCTTCTCTGATTAATGCTCTCCTTGCCCGGCCTGTCAGTTTAGGTGGATGGCATGTCTTGGTAGGTTTGCAGTTGTGTTATACTCTTTCCATTTTAGGATGATGGATTGAACAGTGCTCCGTGAGATGTTCAGAGCTTTGGAGAATTTTTTTATAACCTAACCGTGCTTTAAACTTCTCCACAACTTTATCCTTGACCTGTCTGGTGTGTTCCTTGGCCTTTGTGATGCTGTTTGTTCACTAGGGTTCTCTAACAAACCTGTGAGGACTTCACAGAACAGCTGTATTTATACTGAGATTAAATTATACACAGGTGGACTCTATTTACTAATTGGGTGAATTCTGAGGGCATTTGGTTCCACTAGATCTTAGTTAGGAGTATCAGAATAAAGTGGGCTGAATATAAATGCATATTTATTTATTAAAAAAAATTGAAAACCATTTGTCATTTTTCTTCCACTTCACAATTATGTGCCATTTTGTGTTGGTCTATCACATAAAATCCCAATAAAATACATTTACGATTTTGGTTGTAACATGACAAAATGTGAAAAATTTCAAGGGGTATGAATACTTTTTCAAGGCACTGTATGTTCTGATATATAGGTTTTAAGGACTTTTGTATAAATAAAACATGTGTTTTTTAGAACAAATTGTATTTGTGTGGTACTCCTTGTGGCACTTAAAAATCCAATTTTCACATCACCTCCTCTCAGTAAGGAGATGTGTGGATTTACCTTTTATTTAATTCATTTTTGAAGAAGTAGCTCCTTCCTTTACATGGTGCTTAACCACTTCAGCCACGGACCATTTGGCTGGCCAAAGACTAGAGGACTTTTTACAATTTGGCACTGCGCTGCTTTAACTGGTAATTGCGCGGTCCTGCAATGTTGTACCCAAACTAAATTTGCATCCTTTTTTTTCCCATAAATAGAGCTTTCTTTTGATGGTACTTGATTGCCTCTGTGATTTTTATATTTTGCAATATAAATGGAAAAAGACCAAAAATTTTGAAAAAAAAATAATATTTTCTACTTTTTGTTATAAGAAAAATCCAATAAACTCAATTTTAGTCATACATTTAGGCCAAAATGTATTCAGCCACATGTCTTTGTTAAAAAAATGTCAATAAGCACATATTTATTGGTTTGCGCAAAAGTTATAGCGTCTACAAACTAGGGTACATTTTCTGGAATTTACGCAGCTTTTGGTTTATGACTGCCTATCTCATTTCTTGAGGTGCTAAAATGGCAGGGCAGTACAAAACCCCCCAAATTACCCCATTTTGGAAAGTAGACACCCTAAGGAAATTGCTGAGAGGCATGTTGAGCTCATTGAATATTTTATTTTTTTGTCCCAAGTGATTGAATAATGACAAAAATAAAAAATGTTTGATAAAAAGTTGTCACTAAATGATATATTGCTCACACACGCCATGGTTATATGTGGAATTGCACCCCAAAATACATTTTGCTGCTTCTCCTGAGTACAGGGATACCACATGTGTGGGATTTTTTGGGAGCCTAGCCGCGTACGGGGCCCCGAAAAACAAGCACCGCCTTCAGGATTTCTAAGGGCGTAAATTTTTGATTTCACTCCTCACTACCTATCACAGTTTTGAAGGCCATAAAATGCCAAGATGGCACAAAACCCCCACAAATTACCCCATTTTGGAAAGTAGACACCCGAAGCTATTTGCTGAGAGGCATATTGAGTCCACGGAATATTTTATATTTTGCCACAAGTTGCGGGAAAATGACAAACTTTTTTTTTTTGCACAAAGTTGTCACCAATGATATATTGCTTACACATGCAATGGGCATATGTGAAATGACACCCCAATATACATTTTGCTGCTTCTCCTGATTACGGGGATACCACATGTGTGAGACTTTTTGGGAGCCTAGCCACATATGGGGCCCCGAAAACCAAGCACCACTTTCAGGATTTCTAAGGGCGTAAATTTTTGATTTCACTCCTCACTACCATAAAGGCCATAAAATGCCAAGATAGCACAACCCCCCCCCAAATGACCCCATTTTGGAAAGTAGACAACCCAAGCTATTTGCTGAGAGGCATGGTAAGTATTTTGCAGCTCTCATTTGTTTTTGAAAATGAAGAAAGAAAAGAAAAATGTATTTTTTTTTCTTTTTTCAATTTTCAAAACTTTATAACAAAAAGCGAGATCTGCAAAATACTCACCATACCTCTCAGCAAATAGCTTGGCGTGTCTACTTTCCAAAATGTCATTTGTGGGGGTTTTGTGCCATCTGGGCATTCCATGGCCTCCGAAACTGTGATAGGTAGTGAGGAGGGAAATAAAAAATCTAGACCCTTAGAAAGCCTGAAGGCGGGGCTTTGATTTCGCGGTCCCGTATGCGGCTAGGCTCCCAAAAAGTCTCACACATGTGGTATCCCCGTACTCAGGAGAAGCAACAGAATGTATTTTGGGGTGTAATTTTACATATGCCCATGGCATGTTTGAGCAATATATCATTTAGTGACAACTTTGTGCAAAAAAAATAAATTGTCTTTTTCCTGCAACTTGTGTCAAAATATAAAATATTCCATGGACTCGACATGCCTCTCATCAAATAGCTTGGGGTGTCTACTTTCCAAAATGGGGTCATTTGAACTGTCCTGGCATTTTATGCACAACATTTAGAAGCTTATGTCACACATCACCCACTCTTCTAACCACTTGAAGACAAAACCCTTTCTGACACTTTTTGTTTACATGAAAAAATATTTTTTTTTGCAAGAAAATTACTTTGAACCCCCAAACATTATATAATTTTTAAAGCAAAGGTCCTACAGATTAAAATAGTGGGTGTTTCATTTTTTTCACACAGTATTTGCGCAGCGATTTTTCAAACGCATTTTTTTTGGAAAAAACATACTTTTTTAAATTTTAATGCACTAAAACACACTATATTGCCAAAATGTTTGATGAAATAAAAAAGATTATCTTAGGCCAAGTACATGGATACCAAACACAACATGCTTTAAAATTGCGCACAAACGTGCAGCGGTGACAAACTACATACATTTTTAAAAGCCTTTAAACGCCTTTACAGGTTGCCACTCTAGATTTACGGAGGAGGTCTACTGCTAAAATTACTGCCCTCGATCTGACCTTCGTGGTGATACCTCACATGCATGGTGCGATTGCTGTTTACATATGACATCAGACCGACGCTTGCGTTCGCCTTTGTGCGAGAGCAGGGGGGGGACAGGGGTGCTTTTTTTTCTAATTATTTATTTTGCTTTTTTATTCCTATTCCTTTCATTTATATATTTATTTATCATTTTTATTGTTATCTCAGGGAATGTAAATATCCCCCATGATAGCAATAGGTAGTGACAGGTACTCTTTTTTGAAAAAAATTGGGGTCTAGATCTCTCCTCTGCCCTCAAAGCATCTGACAACACCAAGATCGGTGTGATAAAATGCTTTCCCAATTTCCAAATGGTGCTGTTTATATCCGGCAAAATCTAAGTCATGAAATGCTCGTAGCTTCCGGTTTCTTAGACCATAGAGATGATTGGAGTCATTCTGGTCTCTGATCAGCTCTACGGTCAGCTGGCGGAACCACCGGCTGCATTTTCAGGTTCCCTGTTGGGACAGGAGAGCCAGAGAAAAGCATGGAAGACAATGGGGGCATTCTCTCCCACTGCTTGTAAAAGCAGTCTAGAGGCTAATTAGCTGTTAGGATTGCTTTTACATGAAAGCCGACCACTGGCTGAAAAGAATGATACTAATATGATACCTAAACCTGCAGGCAGCATTCTGGTATAACCACTTAAAGTCCCAGCAACATACTAATACGTTGCTGGTCCTTGTTGGTCATATATTTTAATTTTTTTCATGCAGCCTGTGGGCTGAACGAAAAAAAGAGATTGATTGGTGGGTATGCCCACCATTAGAATACCTCCCTTCATCCACCCACTTCTAATGATGGGCATACATGCACCATTTATATGTGCCGAAGCCTTGCTGCCCCATGCTTCGGCATATATGCCCTTTTTTTTAACTGTGGTGGTGAAATCACCTCTGACATCGCTGGAGTCACGGCTTTATGTATCGTGGGAGCAAACGCTGTTGCTGTCAAGATAAATAAATCCGCGCTGCAGCCGAATGGCGTACCTGCTAAGCAAATGATGTTTAACAATAAAACAAAGTAACATTACAGTATAACAATAAGACATACCATACCTGCAAAGCAAATAAAAAAAAATAGTTATAAATAAAACATTTTTTAACACAACCTGTGCCTAAAATATATATATGCCGAAGCATAGGAGCATCCACCCACAAAAGGTAGGAGCAAATCGATCCTCCGCCCCTGCTGCCCCCATGCTTCGACATATATGCTCTTTTTTTTAACTGTGGTGGTGAAATCACCTCTGACAGCACTGGAGTCACGGCTTTATGTATCGTGGGAGCAAACGCTGATGTTGTCAAGATAAATAAATCCGCGCTGCAGTTGAATGGCGTACCTGAAAACAAAAAAATGGTTAACAATAAAACACAGTAAACAGTAAAGTATAAAAAAATTACATACCTGAAAAGCAAACATGATAAAACATAATAACAATAAAACATTGCAGAATAGAATACAGTAAAAAAGAGCAGAACAATAGAGAGAGAATAGAGAGAGAGAACAATAAAAGGACAACTATTTTTTTTTATATATATTTTTGTGTATTTTTTATTTATTTTTTTTACACTTTTATTTGTAACTGTAACTGTAACGGTTCAGTTCCAGGTTCGGGTCCCTCAAAATGCGATGGCATCTTGGGAGACCCTGTGAAAGTGTGCCTAGTCTGTGCAATGCTGTACCGTATGCTAAAACTCAACTAGTGTATGGTAGCGCTCAAAACATTCACCAATGCAACGACCAGGATTGTCAGGACAGGAGGGACAATAATAGCGAGTGTCACGCCTATATCGGCGCTTTTTACAGACACAACATTTTCTTTGGGGGGCTCGTTGGGTAGGTGTACTCGGGAGGACATAAGGAAAATGCCTCTCATGCAGCCGGCTTACTGCATTTGGATTGGGAAGGTGAGGTGGAGCACCGTCTGGAAACAGAAGGGCTCTGACGATCTCTTCCTGGAATTTAAGGAAGTATCCAGTCTGTCCTGAAGCTCTGTCTAGCACACTTTTTTATACCAGCGTCTGGCTTTATGGGCAACTAGGTACGGCGCCAACAATTGGTCGTTGAGGTCCACCCCTTCCATATTTTGGTTATATTTGTGGACACAGAGGGGTTTCTCCACAACACCAGTCGCCGTAGTAATTTGGACTGTCGTGTCTGCATGAAGGGAGGTAACAATGAAAACATTCTTATTATCCCTCCACTTCATAGTGAGCACGTTATTACACTTCAAGCAGGCTCTCTCCCCCAGCCTGAGACGGGAATCTGCAAGCTGCTGGGGAAAGCCCCGGCGATTCGATCGCACGGTGCCACATGCTCCAATCTGATGATCAAACAAGTGACTAAAAAGTGGCACGCTCATGTAATAATTGTCCACGTACAAGTGTTACCTCATTCTGAATAAGGGTGACACCAAGTCCCACACAATCTTGCCAGCGCTTCCTATGTAGTCAAGGCAGTTTGTCGGCTCTACGTGACTATCTCTTCCCTCATAAACCATAAAACTACATGTATAGCCTGTGGCCCTGTCACAGAGCTTATACATCTTGACCCCGTATCTGGCACGCTTGCTGGGAAGATACTGTTCGAATAACAAGCGGCCAGGAAACTTAATCAGAGACTCATCAGCGCAGACAACTTGATGGGGAGTAAGCAAGTCTGCAAAACGTTGGCTGAAGTGGTTTACGAGGGGCCAAATTTTGTAGAGCCGATCGTATCCAGGGTCTTCACAAGGACTACAGAGTTCATTGTTGTTGAAGTGCATGAACCGCAAAATCTGCTTGTATCATGCCCTGGCCATGGAAGCAGAGAACATGGGCATATGGTGAATTGGGTCAGTGGACCAATATGAGCGCAACTCACTCTTTTTGGTTATGCCCATGAGGAGGTATAGGCCCAGAAATATCTTAAATTTGGAAACCATAATTGGTTTCCAATCTCTGGCAAGGGAGGACTGGGGATTAGTGGCGATGTATTGACCAGCATACAAATTGCTTTGGTCCACAATAGATCTATAGAGATCTTCGGTGAAAAACAGCGAATAAAAATCAAGTGACGTAAAATCAACTGTTTCCACCTGAATGCCGGGTTGGCCAGTGAAGTGGGGGAAGTACGGGTGCGGCATAAGTGAGTTCCCAATTAGGATTGGCGAATGCAGCAGGAAGGGCACTATGGGCTCGACGCCGGGCCTGTCTTTGTCTTCTTGGTGGCAGCGGGACACTACTTGTGCTTGCCACCTCGCCAGCTTGAACTGCACTTATGGGACTCGCCATGTCACCAAGTGTTACTGCAGTGCTGGATGTATGACCAGGGTGTACTAGGCCGCTGGTGCTTGCCAGTTCACCAGAAGGAATAGCGGCACTAGCACTTCTCTGCTTCATACGAGAGCCCTGTGGTTCTTGCACCTCAACAGCAGAAGAAGACTGGGGTCTGGTACGCCTGACCTTGGCAGGGACCACAACTCATCAGAGCTATCTGTCATGGAGCCGCTGCTGTTTACAGGTTCATATTCTGAGCCTGAATCTGACAGATGAGTGACTTCCTCTTCACTATCTGTCATGCTCAGAAACGTGTAGGCCTCTTCACTACTGTACCTTCGATTTGCCATTTTGGGCTCTAAATTTAGTGGTACAGTAGTGAGACTCACAAGTAAAAAAGCTTCTGACTGTCAGCGACTGTATCAAAATGCTACCAAAAAAATTGTTAGCAATCGCAGGGATCAGGCCTGACTCTGTGAACGCTGCAGTTATGTGTTTAGTGTTTTGTAAGTGACAGTGATCTACGATACTGCACTTGGGTGGGCTGGGCTGGGCTGGACGGGGGGGCAAAACGCAGGTGCTAGCAGGTATCTGGGCTGATCCTGTTAACACTGCATTTTTGGGAACCCTAAACTGCTGGGGACGCTAGTATAGATCTGATCAAATCAGATATTGATCCGTTCAGATGCTATAACACTAAGGGAGGTGTATGCTGCCTGAGTGGGTGTTAGCGGTACTGGCACTAAGCTGACGCTGTCTGGGGTGACGTAGACCCTATTTGACCCTAAAACCTAACTTATATCACCCGCTGGGCGATCAGAGTGTTAAACCTTTATTAGGTAATAAACGGCAGGTGCCCTGACACTATAAAAAAAAACTAACTAACCAGCGTCCCCCGTAACAGTTATACAGTGATCACTGGTGAAGGGGTTAACTAGGGGGCAATTGAGGGGTTAAAACCTTTACTAGGTAGTATTATATGGGGGTACCTGACGCTATAAAAACCTGACACTGAACCTAAATACTTACCCGGCTAACTAGTGTCACCTGTGACACTAATACGGCAATCAGAAAAATTATCGCTTAGTGACACTGGCGACAGGGGTTAACTGGGGGGTGATCAAGGGGTTAAACCTTTATTAAGGCGGGTTAGGGGCTAGCCTAGACCTAAAGAGGCCTACCACTAACTGCCCTACCACTTATAACAGTCACAAATTACACCAATGCAGTAATCAGTAAAAAAAACTGCTATTGGTGTCACTGTGACAGGTGGTGCAGGGGAGGTGATCAGGGGTTAATTGGGGGGTGATTGGGGCGTATATAGTGTGCCTGTGTGTTCTACTGTAAGTGTAGTGTTGGTGCACTTACTTGGATGTCTTCTCTCCTCGGAAGCCGGAATGAAAAGGCTTTACAAGGAGTGATGACATCACTTTCTCCGCTTCTGTTTACAGTTTAGAAGCAGAGGAAGCTTGTGATTTGCCAGGAGCGATCGTGAGGGGGTGGCCATGAATCAGTGGCCTCCCCCTCAGCACGGATCGCTCCTGGAGCTAATCCGACCACCGCAGGCATGGGGGGGTCCAATCGGACCCCCCACCTGCAGGCAGGCAGAGACGTACAGGTAAGCCCTTATGCCTGCCCGTGCCATTGTGCCGACGTACATCGGCGTGCGGTCGGCAAATGGTTAACAACTTCCGGACCAGCCGCCGCAGTTTTACTGCGGCAGGTTGGCTCCCCTGCGCAAAACCACGTAACTGTATGTGGGCTCGCAGGGTCCAGATAGCAGGTGCTATCGCAGTCCTCGATAAAAATCACAGATTGCCGCCATTACTAGTAAAAAAAATAATAATAAAAATGCTATAAATCTATCCCCTATTTGGTAGACACTATAACTTTTGAGAAACCAATCGATATACGCTTATTGTTATTTTTTTTACCAAAAATATGTAGAAGAATACATATCGGCCTAAACTGAGGAAAAAAATTGTTTTTTTATATATTTTTGGGGGATATTTATTATAGCAAAAAGTTAAAAATAATGCGTTTTTTTAAAATTGTCGCTCTTTTTTTGTTTATAGTGCAAGCAATAAAAACCACAGAGGTGATCAAATACCACCAAAACAAAGCTATTTGTTTGAAAAAAAGGACGTCAATTTTGTTTGGGTGCAATGTCGCACGACCGTGCAATTGTCAGTTAAAGCGCCGCAGTGCCGAATCGCAAAAAGTGCTCTGGTCAGGAAAGGGGTAAATTCTTCCAGGGTTGAAGTAGTTAATGCCATTTTTTAACCCTATAATGTGGTTTCAACATCTCTATCCCAGTGATTTCACAATTTATATCTTTAGCCATAGGATTCAATGTATACCACTTATATATTCTTCTGACATCAAGAATATGCTTATGCACAGATTTTTTTAAATAATTACTTTTCTCATTTGCATTTTTAATTTAAAAAATGGTTTTATTTTTTCAATAGCTTTTTTAAAGTCCTTATTTCTGAATGTGTATATGATTGGATTAAGCAATGGAGTCATTACAGTGTAAAAGAGAGAGAGGACCTTGTTCAGAATATCTAGTTGTCCTTTTGTTGGAAACAAATACACAGCGACTATAGTCCCGTAAAAGATACACACTGCGGTCAAGTGAGAGCTGCAGGTGGTGAAAGCTTTTTGTCTTCCTGTAATTGATTTAATTTTGAGGATGGTTAAAACAATATAGATATATGATATAACAATTAACATAAAAGGTGCTACGACACAGATGAAACCTAATACATAGGTCTGATTATGGATCCATGAAGTATCAGAGCAGGAAAGCTCAAGTATAGGTTCATAGTCACAGAAGAAGTGATGAATTATGTTTGGTCCACAGTAGTATAAACTGCACAAAGATATAGAATCAACCAATGTCATTTTTAAACTTAATAACCAAATGATAATCACTGATTTAATGCAAATTGATTGATTCATTATAGAGTTGTAATGCAGCGGCTTACAGATGGCCAAATACCGGTCATAGGACATCACAGTCAGGAGAAAAAACTCTGAGGCCTCAGCATTTACAAAGAAGGAGAACTGGATGATACATCCAGCAAGAGACATGGTACATCCATCATGTAAGATGATATAAAGAAAGTTAGGAAGAATATCTGTAGACAGAATTATATCAAGCAATGATAGTTGGGTGATGAAGAGGTACATGGGAGACTGAAGTGTTTTACTCAGATGATATAAAATCACAATGAAGAGATTTCCAGAAATAGTAACACAATATACGATAAACAGCACCAAAAAAATTAGAATTTTTATGCTTTTTATATTTGGGAAACCTGTTAGTACAATATAGGTGATGTTATTGTGATAGCCCATCTGGTAAGAGAATATAAAAATGCATAATAATTTAGGTTGCAAGCGTAAGAAAATCTACTATGTATGGCAAAACAAAAACAACATTTATTCTGACATTTATCCATTCAATTTTGTTAGGATCCTTCTTCAATATGGTACTATCCAGCTGAGTTTTGGCTGGTTGGCTGAGCTTTTGTACTTTACTGAAGACCCCCTAATGAGCCTTTGGGTTTGACAATCTTCCCCAGCCTTTATCCTAGTTCACTATCTGTCTACTGCCCCAGTTCCCTCACCAACCCACAAGTGGGGACCAAATGACTGAAAAGAACTCTGTCAACCTTTGCTTGAATTGGTAAAAAAAAAAATAATAATAATGCCATATATCTATCCCCTATTTTGTAGACGCTATAACTTTTGCGAAAACCCATCAATATACGCTTTTACCAAAAAATATATAGAAGAATACATGTCGACCTAAACTGAAGAAATTCATTTTTGTATATTTATTATAGCAAAAAGTACAAAATATTGTATTTTTTTTTTTTAAATTGTCACTCTTTTTTTGTTTATATAGCGCAAAAAATAAAAAACGCAGAGGTGATCAAATGGCACCAAAAGGAAGCTCTATTTGTGGGGAAAAAAAGGAAGTCAATTTAGTTTGGGTACAACATCGCATGACCGCTCAATTGTCAGTTAAAGTGACGCAGTGCCGTATCGCAAAAAATAGCCTGGTCAGGAAGGGAGCAAATCCTTCCGAGGCTGAAGTGGTTAAACTCCTCACACCATCTCCAGGAAGCAGACCTGGGAGACTATGGAAAGAGCTCTTATACTGGAATCCTCTCCAGGCCAAGCCTGAGAGGCAAAGACTCTTGTAGAAGGGCTCTCTGTATATATTTATCTCCTTCCCTAGACCTCATGATTGTCAACATACCTTCTAGTAAATTGCTGGGTGAAGTAAATACTCATAACCCCTAACATTGTATCTAAATAGTCTGCAATTCCTTACCAAAGGAAACCTTTTTTTTTTTTTTTGCAAAGACTTTTTTTTTTTTTGCACATATTTGGAAATTATTTCGCTGATTTAAAAAAAACTTGAACTGGACATTGATAAATAAAAAATATAACTGTGCAATATTTCTAATTTACTTGACTAAAACTTGAACATACTTTTAAATTGTTCATTTTTATTTCTAAGCATAAATAGGGACAATAACTACAAGAAGACATGACATTTCCCTTAAAGGAAGGAAGAAAATACAGCGGAGAGTCAGGAAGTTAGATATTGGACATTGGAAATTAACAGTATTGCAAGTACAAAATGTGAGGAATATTACACTGAACCAGGAAAGCTCACATTCCAAATGTATAATACAATCTTTTTTTGGCATGAGTTGAGTTAAAATTGCAAATTGCGGTATAATCTTGGAAAATACCCGGTTAAATTGGGTAATGGAGAGAGGCTCTGATGCAGATAAAAATGTTATACATCTTATACTGTACTGTCTACAGTTCTTCATCTGTATGGAAACACAAAACATGAAATCTATGATGTGTCTATGATACTGCACCTCAATTTCATGCACATTTTTAGAGATGACATCTGGATGTAATAGTTTACTTTGAAAATCCCCGGCAAACAGTGTAAGATCAGCCAGCAAATGTTTTAGTGGAAATAATATTCCACTTACAGGGAATTATTAGTCTCTGTTATTTATTGAGTTGATATGAAACACTTTTATACATTTTACTCCTCCTTGTTTGGCTGTTTTTTGCATGGCTAATTTATCTGATTGCTAATAATCTTTTAGGAATGATTTTTTTTTTATACTGTATTTCTCCTGACACACATCTTTTATTAATCTTAATTTGAAAGCAGTAGGGAACTCCATGTTTATTGTTACAGCTTTTATCCACTCAAAACTACTATCCTATTTTCTACTATCTGCACATTTTGTTTCAGTCTTAGAGCCCTTTCACACTGAGGCGCTTCAAAAATGCCCTAAAACGCCTCAGCGCTATTACCGCGTTTTTACAGCGTTTATGGGGCACTAGCAGTAAAATTACCGCAGCGATGCGAGCGTTTTAATTGCGTTTTTCAAGCGTTATTGAAGCATGGGCATCAAAGAACAATCACACCTCCCTACATGTAGATGCTCTCTTTTCTGCTTGCATGTTTACCTTTTTGTGAGATCATGTGATTTTTCTACAGCTCAGGGCAGATTATAGGCGCTATTCAGGTGTTTTTACAGCGCTTTCAATTTATTTCAATGGAGGGCAGAGTTTTTGAAACGCTTTTTTCAACGTCCAAAAGCTGTTTCAAAGATGCTGCTTGCAGGACTTTTCTCAATGCCCCGCCAGCGCAATGCCTCAGTGTGAAAGCACTCGGACTTTCACATAGGGATTGCAGATGAGGCTTCTTTCAGGCGCTTTACAGGCGCTTTTTTTAACGCTAAAGTGCCTGAAAAATGCCTTAAAAATGCCCCAGTGTGAAAGGGATCTTAATTTTGTTGGAAAATTATTATACAAATAGACAAATATGCATACAATTATGGCATAGTCATGCCATCAGTCAATTTACAAATACATTATACAAGCTTACATAACAAAAAAAAAACAACAAAACAAAACAAAACAAAACATGGAATGATGGAAACACATAAAGATCATGTTTTGAAAGAATATTATGTCTTATTTAGATTCTGCTTAAATTCCCATAAATAATTCTAATATCCTGATGACTCCCTATAAATCCTCCAGGGGGCCCATACCTGATGGCATTTTTCATATTTATCCAATTCTTGTGCCTTGAGGGTCTCCATCCTCTCAATGTAATCCATTTCCATTATCCATTCCTTCACTGATGGCGATTGTATTGATCGACAATGTCGCGGGATAACCAATCTTGCAGCTGTTAACCAGTGTCTAAGTAGACCCTTTTTAATATTTTTATAGTAGCCTGGGAGAATTGATAGCAGAGTAATTTGTGGTGTATTTGGGACTAGCTCTCCTGTAACTGTAGTGTGCAGCTGCATGATCCTGTCCCAAAAATTATGAATTTGGTGACATTCCCACCAAATGTGTATCAACGAACCCTTAGCAGAATGACACCGCCAACCTATGTCAGATGCATCTGGGTATATACGCTACGGGGATGCTGGACATCGATACCGACGAGAAACAAGCTTATAGCTTGTTTCTTGGGCTTTAGTTGTCGGTGACAAGCAATGTGTGAGAATAAATGATTTCTCCCACTCTTCTGCTCCAATTTGAACATTAAGATTGTATGCCCATTTATTTGTGAATTCTGGGGGCTCAGGATGTTTTTTTGCAATAAGAATCTTATATATTGCTGATAAAACATGTTTTGATTTAGTACTTCGTAACAAGATAGACTCAAACAAATTTAAATCTCTATCAAAAGATTGGTTTAAGTGAGTAGAGGACAGGAATGACTACTTGGTGATATTCCAACCATTGAGTGAGGGCTGTTGTGTAGAAATGAAATTTATTATGGATGGAAGTTTGCCCTGACAGAGAATGTGGCTCACTCTTCAGTGAGACTCTTTGTTCCATATTTAAAACTGTAACCGATCTACTACAGGTGGAAATTGATGATTGCCAAATAAGGGTGTCATGGGTCCTACTTGCGAAGAAAGCCCTAACCGCGAGATCATTTTATACCAAATGCTCAATAAATGAGATGTAAGAAAAGGTAAAGAAGAGATCATGTCTTGTTGCATACCATGGGAAGACAAGTTTAACCATGGAAGTGCCTGAAGATCAACTTGATTCAACCCCTGTTCTATTGATACCAATTGTTTGGTATTTGAATTGTGAAACCAGTTCACTAATCTAGTCAGAACTGCCGCAACATAGTAATAATATAGATCCGGTACACCCGCTCCTGCTTTCACTTTAGGTAATGTTAATGTTTTCCTATTTAATCTAGGTCTCTTGTGCCCCCATATAAACTTTGTAAAAGCAGATTGTAAAATCGAGAAAAAAGATCTAGGAACAGGAACAGGGATAGTTTGAAAAAGGTACAGAAAGCGGGGTATTATGTCCATTTTCAGTGTGTTAATCCTGCCGAACCACGAATTTAGATTAGAATCATATTTTTTAAGATCTTGAAGAGTACATTGCATAAGAGGGAGATCATTTGTTGAATATAAATGAGTCGGATCTGAAGGAATATTAAATTCCTAAATATTTTAGTGTAGATGAGCAGAATCTAAACGAAAAATTATTCTCCATTGTTGTCACTTGGTGTGGTAAAAGTGACACATTCAGAATTTCTGATTTTGATACATTTACCTTGAAATTACTCCACACTCCAAACTGCTGAAATTCAGATAAAATAGAAGGCATAGAGATATGTGGGTTGGTAACGTAGAGTAACAGATCATCAGCGAACAGGGCAAGTTTTATTTCCTGCTGATCTATCTTTATGCCAGTAAAAGAAGGATTCTGTCTGATTGCTATTGCTAAGTGCTCCATTACTAGAACATAAAGCAAAGGAGACAGAGGGCATCCCTGGTGATTACCATTTTGTATAGAAAAACTTGTAGTCAATGATACATTAATCCTTATGGGGCGTACACGCGGTCGGACTTTCGGCTACAAAAGTCTGACGGACGCCGACGGACCAAATCCGGCGGACAATCCGATCGTGTGTGGGCTTCCCCGGACTTTCAGCTGAATTTTCCAGTTGCAAATCTGACGGACTTTAGATTTGGAACTTGCTTCAAATCTTTACGTTGTAACTTCGCCGGACCCAGAAATCCGCTTGTCTGTATGCTAGTCCGACAGACAAAAACCGACGCTAGGGCAACTATTGGCTATTGGCTATCAACTTCCTTATTTTAATCTGGTGTACATCATCGCGTACGAATCCGTCGGACTTTGGTGTGATCGTGTGTAGGCAAGTCCAGTCGTTAGAAAGTCCGTCGAATGTCTGCCAAAAGTCAGTCGAAAGTCTGTCGAAAGTCTGTCGGACAGGCTGTCAGATTTTTGTAGCTGAAAAGTCCAACCATGTGTATGCCCCATTATTCTATCCTTGGGTTTAGAATATAGCGTTAAGATCTTATGAAGCAAATTTGGGCCCATCCCTATTTGCCTCAAGGAATGCTCGAGGAAAGGCCACCCAACCCGATCAAAAGCCTTCTGTGAGTCAACCAAGAGAAGGCATGCTGGTATTTTAGCTGTTTGGGCATAGCCCATAAACAGGAGTGTTTTTATCGTGTTATCACGTGTTTCTCTTCCTTGAAAAAATCCAGTCTGATCTTTGTGTACTAGATTTGAAATAAGAGATTGGAGACGTGACGCAATTAGTTTGGCGTAAATTTTCATGTCTACTTCAATTAAAGATATTGGACGATATCTGGAACATAGTGTCAAGTCCTTATCAAGTTTAGGAATCAAAGTAATATGGGCTTCCAGTGTTTGAGTGAGAAATAGGTTAGTGGAGGAGATGGAATTGAATACATGGAGCATAACTGGGGACAAATATTCTTCAAACATTTTATAAAATTTTGGAGTAAATCCATCTGAGCCAGGGCTCTTACCTGATGGAATATCCAAAATTACTCCCAATAATTCCTCACTTGAAAAAGGGTAGTCCAAAAATTTCCTATAGTCAGCTTCTAATGTTGGAATAGCAGTTTCCAGTACATAGTCTTCAATAAAACGAGTATAAGATCCCGTATCTTCCAGAAACAATGGTTGAGCCAGATTATAAAGAGCTGAAAAATACTCCCTGAATGTTTGTTGAAGACATTGGGGGTCTGAGGTAGTTTCCCCCGACAACCTCCTAATACTAGCAATAAAAGCTTGGGGAGGACGGGGATGTAATATACGTGCTAACTGTCTCCCACATTTATTCTCATATCTGTAACTACTTAAGGCACATCTATGTTGATATGAACTGTGAGATGCTTCCAACAACTTTAATAAGGATGCCCTAGTAGACAATATTTTAGCTAGTATTTCTGTACCTTGTGAGGCTTTATGTAGAGTTTCTAGGGAATGAAGCTTTGATTTTCAATAGCCACGGTTCTTTCTTTTTTGAGACGAGGACCATGTTGGATAAACAACCCTCATAATACTGCTTTAAGAGCTTCCTATTTTAGTGGTAGCGCTGTTTCATCCTGTTACCAATTGCCTCCTCAATTGCTTTGTGACAGAGTGGGTCTGACATGACCGTATCATTCAAATGCCAAGACCAACTTGTGCCCCGAGTCTGAGGGGGATATATTGATTAAAATACCGGTGAATGGTCAGACCAAATAAACAATCCTATTTCCAAAGAAGGCTTCCACTCCAAAACCTTTGGGCCCAATAAAAAATAGTCTAGTCTACTATAGGATTTATGGGCTGATGAAAAGTATTTATAATTACGATCTTTAGGATATAGGATCCGCCATAGATCAAGTAACCAATGATTAAACAATTGTTTTTTTGTTTGTTTTTCCAAATAAAGCTTTATTAAGTTAAATCCATACAGAAAAGTAGTACATAAAAGTAAGGTTTGAGATAAAATGACAATAGTGTTATACAGAGGGAACAGTCCAGAGAGTACAACGTTGTATTTTAACAAGTATTCAAATCTACGACTGTGGATTTGTTGAAAAACACATTACATCTGGTGTGTGGATAAATGGGATTACAGAGTAGTGTGGGCAGAAAATATAAAGAACATATAGTAAAGCAGGTAAAACATTTTTTAAACATGTTGATTTTTGAGGGCGAAAAAGATTAAAAAGGGAGAGAGGAGTAAAAACCGTATTATAATAGATTGCCTATGATAGCCTTAGTATATGAGTCTGAGATTTTTGTTGGATTGTGTTTGGAATAATCGTTAATTACTATGTCTGTGTGAGAGTGTGAAATTGGTCCTGGTGCGTGGTGTCCATAAGTCGGGTAATGTCTGTAGATAGAGATATAATCATATCATACAACCATGGATATCTAACATAGCAAAGTTTCGATTAAATGGTGGTCAAAATATAGTGAGAAATACAAAGGGAAGGTAGGGGAAAGTTATTTCCCGTCCCTGGCTCAGCCATGGGTCTAACGGGAAATATCTTTACAGAAGGACCAAGTCCCAGGAAGAAAAGCATAATAGAGCTTTTGAAGTGAATTCTGTATGCGTAATGATATAGTTACCTCCTGAATTTTGTTTCATGCACGACTATAGGGAGGACTATAGACAGTTGGGATGGGATGTATGATGTGTCTTATGGTGTGCTGGAGGAGGGTTCCTAATTGATTAATTGGGTATATTCAGATGTTGTGCGGAAATGTAGCCAACAGGCCCAAGTGTTCCTGTATTTAGTATAGGAATCCTGTGCTTGATGTACAAGTTCCTCCATTTCAGCTATTTTGTTTACTCTTTTGAACCAGTCTGCGATTGTGGGTGGGTTGGGAGATCTCCAGAGAACTGGGATACAGAGTTTGGCAGCATTGATTAGATGTAGTGCTAGGGATTTGTGATAAGTTTTCATCGGTAGGGAGGAGTGGTGTAAGAGGGCTTGTGCTGGAGAGAATTCTAGCTGAAGTGTAGTGATTTGGGAGGAGAGGTGAAAAACTTTAGTCCAGAAGGCAGAAATCGCAGGGCAGTCCCACCATATGTGAAGGAGTGATCCGTTTTTGTCATTACATCTCCAACAATTAGATGGGATCTCTGGATTAATGGTGTGTAACTTGAGAGGCGTTTTGTACCATCTGGAGAAAAGCTTGTATCCGTTTTCTTGAGTTGTTACATTAATGGAGCCTTTGTGTATGTTAGAGTATATCTTTTCCCATTCCTTATCAGAGAGGTGGATGGAAAGATCTTTTTCCCATTTTGCACTAGCTATATTTGTTTTAGGAGTATGCTCGAGAAAGAGGTTCAAGTATATGGTGGATATCAGGTGTCTTTGGGGTTCAGTGGCAGAGCAAAGGGATTCAAAGTGTGATTGGTTTCTTGAGTATGCAGCCCTAGTTTGGGGATCAAGAAGAAAATGTCTGAGTTGCATATAAGACCAGAAAGGGATCTGGTGATTCGTTTCTTGGGAGTTCAATGAGGGCAGCGGTTTAATATTCCCCTTAGCGAAGAAATCTCCCGCTGTCATCCTTGTCTGGGATCCTATGTGATGAAGGAACGAATCATCATTGCCTGGTGGAAAGTCTGGGTTATGTTTGATTGGCGTGAGAGGGCCTGGAGAGGAGGAAATGTGCAAATGTTTACATGTCTTTTTAAAGGAATTCAGTGTCGTATCGATAAGGGGATGTTGTTTGCAATGTGGAGAGGGTGAATCCAGGGTAGGTTATGGATCGGGATTTGTGAGAAGGCTTGTTCAATTGCGATCCACGCTTTAGTTTTAGGGTGAACATTCCAGTCCACTATTCGGGAGAGTTGACAGGCCCAATAGTATTTTCGAAGATCCGGTAGGCCTAATCCACCTTTCATTTTGGGTACGGTCATTCTGTTGAAACTCATTCTAGGTCGCTTATCGTTCCAGATGAATTTCATACAGGATTTGCGGTACGCATTAAAAAAAGTTTGTGGTAGAGACACTGGGATTGTTTGGAGCAGGTATAGAAATTTTGGCATTATAGTCATTTTTATAATGGAGACTCTGCCAAACCATGAGAACAAACCCGTTGACCAAGTGTTGAGGTCTTTTTGAATATTTTGGATAATGGGAGTATAGTTTTTGCTGTATAAGTCCGATAGCGAGGTTGGAATGTAGACCCCAAGGTATTTAATGGCGCTCGGTTTCCATATGAAAGGGAAATTAGTTTGACATTGTTTCACTATATCTGGTGGTAGAGTGATATTTAGGGACTCTGATTAGGGGAAGTTAATTTTAAGATATGTGAGATTTTCAAAGAGAGTAAGATCTTTGAGGAGATTGGGTAGCGTGATGTGTGGCTCTTTCAGGAATAGTAGGATGTCATCCGCAAATGCCGAAACAATTGTTTTTTGAGAACTCTCAACCGGGAGTGAGGAATACTTGAACACTGAGCGGAGGTGTCCAACTGGGGCTCTAAGGCTAAATTAAGATCTCCTACTACAATAATGACACCTTCTGCAAAAGCCGCTAGGAGCCAAAGATAATGAGAAATTGTCGTGGTCTGATCATGGTTCGGAATAAAAAAATTAGCAATTGTAAAAAGTTTATCCCACAACCGAAATTTAAGTAAAAGATATCTACCATTAGAATCAGCTATATGTTCCAACTGCTGAACCGGTAAATTTTTATGAAAAGTGATGGAGATCCCTCTTGCCATTGAATTAGGCATAGTGCTATGAAACCACTGGAGAAAGTGTTTATTAGAACATACAGGAATGCCATCAGTACTAAAATGGGTCTCCTGATGGAGTATGATATCGGCCCTAGCTTTATGCAAACTATATAATATCTGACCTCTTTTTGACTCATTATCAAGGCCTTTGACATTATAAGTACAAAATTTCAATGAGGATTTTTTTTTTTTTTTTTAGTTTTCCAAGAGACATTATTTCAACTTTATGTGTCAAACTTTATCTCTTCTCCTTTTTCACATCATTGTGGATTGTTTCCGTCACATCTTTATTATTTTTCCCTTCTAGGATATTCTTAAATATTTTTATAAACCGACGACAAAACGCCTTCTATAATTATAAACCCTATTATTATCTTAGTCTCTCTCAGTCCCTCTTATTTCCCCCTGCCCCCCCTCCCCCTCGCTCCCCCCCCTCCCCCTCCCCTGTGTCTGGTCCGTTCCTTTATGTTGTTTATTTATCCACTTGGCTCTGCACCTATTCTTTCTTTTATCCTATCTAAATAAATATCCGAGACTTTGTAGTTTTTCCAACTTTCCCATCTACTATTATCCCCTTTCTCTCCTCCTTCCATTTTGTAGTGATAATCTATTTCCTTCAGCCAGTTTCCAATGTCTGGTTTTCCACTTTTTAGCCAATTCTTGGGAATTAAGGCCTTGGCCGCATTCAGGAGGTTAGGTATTATTGATTTTCTATATTGTTTCTTAGGTTTATTGTAGATATGGAAGAGGCAAGTCCAAATATTTTGTTCTATTTCTTCTCCAGTTATTTCCTTTATGTTATTTAACACTTCCTTCCAGTACTCCATTATTATTGGGCATTCCCACCATATGTGTGTGATCGTTGCTATTTGGCCACATTTTCTCCAACACAAGGAGGTTCTATCTTGATGGAATCTGTGTATTCTTACTGGGGTCATATACCATCTTGATACTAGTTTATAATTCATTTCTATGGTCTTCATGTCCCAAGCCTTATTATATCCCATTTCTATCATTTTTTCCACTTTTTGGTTATCTATTTTTAAATTCATTTCTTTTTCCCATTGATTTATATATTCTGGTCTTTCTTGTGCTTCCAAATCTGTCAGTATACTATAAATTTTTGATGTTCCGTTTTTTAATGGTGTTTCATTGCTACATAGCTTTTCCAGTGCAGTTAATTTTGTTTCATCTCTCAGTGGGTGTGGTATTGTGCTTACTAGGTGCCTTATTTGAATATAATTCCATTCATTCATCTTCCATCCATTCCTTTCCTCTATTTCTACTCGTGTTCTTATTTTGCCATTTCTAGTGATATCTTTCAGTTGTGGGTTACCTATTCCTTGGATTTCAAATATTTCCCTCCCAGGGGTGAAGAGATTCGATCCTGTGAGTGCTAATAGTGGTGAATTATATTTCCATTCATTCTTTAAGTGAATGGTGTCCCAAATTTTAAATACATTTTTTGTTATTTCGTGCGTGTCGGTGTCCAATATTCTATATTTCCGTGGAATCCAAATATTCTTATGTAGTGTGGCTCCACTTATTGTGTTTTCCATTTCCACCCATTTTTTTTCATTTTTCTTATTTGTCCACTCTAACATTCGTGTTAAAACTTTGGCTTTATAGTACCTACTTATATCTGGGACGGCAAGACCTCCATGCTCCTTTTTCCTTGTGATCAGCGTGTATTTAATTCTTGGTTTTTTATTAAGCCATATGTATTTTAGCAGGATTGTTTTAATTATTTTAAAAAAGCTCTGCGGGATTTTTACTGGTAACATCTGTAATCTGTAGTTTATTTTAGGTAATATCGTCATCTTAAACATATTTATTCTTCCAATCCATGAAAGTGGCTGTATTCTTAACTTTTTCATTTCTTCTTTGACCTCATTGATTAGTGGAATAAAGTTTGCCTGATAAATTTTTTCGACTCTAGGAGTTATTTTAATTCCAAGGTAATTTAGTTCTTTTACCCAAGTGAATGGGAATTCTTTTTGTAAAAACTGAACTTCCTTTTTCTCTAGATGGTTAAGTGGATAACAAATTTGTATGATGGCCCGACAGCAGTCGTAAAAGTAAATGGTAGACTCTCTCCAAAAATTAAGATGCAGAATGGAACACGGCAAGGCTGTCCACTGTCTCCACTATTATATGTATTGGCTTTAGAACCACTATTAGCAACACTCCGCAATAACAAAGAGGTAGAAGGAGCGAAACTAGGAGGAAAAGAGCATAAGATCGCTGCCTACGCGGACGACATCTTGATGTACGTATCCAACCCAAGAGTGTCACTCCCAAACATACTGAAAGAAATTAAAAAATACGGAGAACTGTCAAACTTCAAAATTAATCCAATGAAAACGGAAATATAAAAAATTTCAATGAGGATACCAAAATAGAACTTGTTGACATCTTTTAAAAAAAAAAGCATCTGCACATTACAATGGCAGGGAAGGGGTTAACACTAGGGGGCGATCAAGGGGTTCCCTGAGTGTGTTCTAACTGTGAAGGGGGGTGGGCTCACTGGGACATGACAGAGATCACTTTTTCCAATCACTCATGGTCATGGTCCCCTGTCAGAATGGGGATCTGCTTGCTTACACAGGCAGATCCTTGTTCTGCCTTCTGTATTAAGCGATTGTGGGTCGACGGCGAACATAGATTCCACCCGTCCAGTGGGCAAACTCCCGAAGCATGCAGCGGGGGTAAGAGCGCGCTGCTGGCATCGCGCACTTGTCCACACCTGCGCCTGGAATACAGGTACGTCAATTCGCACAGGAGAGCTGACTTGCCGCAATATATCTGCATGAGCTGGTTGGCTAGTGGTTAAACAAATTGCATGCATAAACTACAAGGACAATTTTTTGATTGTTTACTGTATCATATATATATATATATATATATATATATATATATATATATATATATATATATATATATATATATATAAAATATTTATATTTCTTTCAGCATCCTCCTTGTTGCCTATTTTTGTTTTTATATCTTGTGATTACATTTTTTATTGTAACCAGGCTTTTTAGCAATAAAAAACCCACCGTGCTTATCTACACTATGTGGAGCCTGTTTATTTTTTCCCCACATACCATCTGAGAGAAAATCCAGCTTCCACTTCAGTCTCATGCGTGATGCACCGTCTCTTCTGATCTGTGCCTTGGCTATTCTTTGTGAGGACCTACCTGGCGGCCCCGGGAGATCCATGTAGAGTTTGATCCAGAAGGTTTCCAGAGTCATGATGTCCGCTTCCAGGCCTTGAGAGGCAATCTGCTCGAGTGATTCCCGCTGACAAGGGAGTCCAACGTATCCGGTAAGAGTTTCTTACACACCATTTCTACCAAGATTTATGCAGTTGTTGGATACAGTTCTCCTGGAAGATTTAAGGATCTACCTGTGTTTGAACATTTGCCGTTGTACACATTCATTCACCTTTCCCAGTGGGACACTCTTCACATATATTTTTGCTACTCACTCATTGGACTTTACTTATCCATGTTGAGAGACTTATGAGTTTTTTTGTTGATGTGGACACTATTCATTAAGTATTATTATTTAGCTTTTTTCCTGACTGGGGACTCTTCTCACAGTTTATGCGCTACATTTCTCTTCACCTTATATAGATATGGAATGTAGGATTTTTTGCTATGGGTTATCAGTTTGTTCGTACCATCAACGTGTCTGTGAAGGTTCTTATTGATCCAGATCATAGTAAAGCTAGTAGTAGTTAGTGACATTTCATTGGACTTGTTCTGTACTGTTGAAGATGTTTTTTTTATTTTTTATATTTTTTTTAATTTATTTTTTTAAATTTTTATTTTATTTCCGATATAGGTAGCAGAAACGCCTTAATCCAATCACCATGGAATGTGTCAAGGCAGGTGCTAATATTTAAGGAACAGGATGGGAGTTGTGAAAATTATGGAACCACCCTGTTCTAGGTAAACAATGTCACCCTATAATTCATGTACTGTATACTTCTGGCACAAAGGACATATTTATGTGCATAAGCAGGCAATGAGCCATCCTGGCAAAATAAATATTTGTGCAATCCTATATATACAGTATATCTGTACATAAGTCCTGGAGGTGAGCATGGAGGAGACGAGGGAACTATAGAGCAGAAGCTCTTGGGCGGAATGAAGAGAACAATTTGGTTGGTATTTTGAGACTAGGTTAATGATATAACTGGGGGCTACATCATAGTTGTGGATGTATGTGGATCCATGTAGTTGTGGATGGATTTGTAAGTTGTTAGTATTTTGAATGTTATTCGCTAGGTGAGAGAAAGCCAATGGAGGGATTGGCAGAGAGGAGTAGCAGACACTGGATGGTTGGTAAGGTGGATGAGTCTGTTAGCAGCATTCATTATGGGCTGAAGGGGGGATAGTCTATGTAAAGGTAATCCAATGAGGAGGGCATTGCATAAGTTGAGGTGAGAGATAACCAGGGAGTGAATTAGAAGCTTTGTGGTGCCATTTGTTAAGAAGGAGCATATTTTGGAGATGTTGTGGAGGTTTAGGTGGCAAGATTTGGACAGTGATTGGATGTGACGCTGAAAGGAGAGGTCAGAGTCCAGGATTACACAAAGCACTCAGGCACACGGGGACAGACTGATAGCTGTGCCATTGATCTTGAAAGAGTATTGAAAGCCATAGGAGGCTATCAGATAACCCAGAGAGGAGATGTAGATCGAGAATAAGAGAGGTCCAAGAACAGAACTTTGGTGCATCCTAAGGGGAAGGGGAGAGGGGGAAGTAGATTCATAAGTGACACTGAAGGTGTGATGGGATAGGTAAGATAAGAACAAATTAAGAGTACAGTCACAGAGACCAAAAGATTGAAGTTTTTTGAGAAGGAGTGGGTGGTCAACTGTATCAAAGGGAGCACAGATGTCCAAGGGTAGGAGTGCAGAATAGTGGGGGGCATGGCCTGAAGCTGCATGCAGTGAGACGTGTTTGAGCTGAGCCCCGCCGGTGGTTTCTTTTTTATTTCATCCTGATCCCATTTCCTCGAGCTAGCCGCCTGGTAATCTACCTCCAGAGTCCCGGTGTGTTGTGGAGACATGTCACCGCCCTGCAAAGCGATGGACACGGCCGCTAAACTTGATAAATTCTGCCATCAAGACGGACAGTCACAGGCCAAAAATGGCGACTCCCTGTCCTCATCGCTTGCCTCTCGTGCTGCTGACAAGAGCGAGATCCTGGAAGCGATTTCTGCCTGCCAAACCTCTCTTACCACCAGAATAGAGGAGGTGAAGATAGATATATTTTTGCTCCGCCAAGATATGCAACAACTGAGAGCCACATTCGGGGAGTCGGAGCATCGGTTGGGCCGCATGGAGGATGCTCTTCCCCATCTGCAAGAGTCATAAGATCAGGCGAGCCACCTCATCGCCCAACTCCAGCAGAAGCAAGATGACCTCGAGAATAGCATGAGGGGGAACAACCTGCACTTCATAGGCCTCCCTGAAGGCACAGAGGGTAACAACCCTGCTACTTCCCTTGAGGAGCTGCTAATCACATCATATGGGCGCAAGGCCTTTTCACAATCCTTCGTTGTGGAGTGTGCACACCAGATGCCTGCCAAAAAGCCACCCCAGGGAACACCACCATGGGTCTTTATTGCAAATTTCCTTAATTATAAGGACCACAATGCTATTCTGTGCTTATCCAGAGAGAAGGGTAGCATACCTCTGCATAACCATCAGATCATGGCATTTCCAGACTTCTTTGGGGACGTCCAGAGACAACACAGCCAGTTTACAGATATCAAGAGACGCCTGTGAGTCCGCCACTTGAAATATGCAATAGTGTTCCCTGCTCGCCTTTGTGTGGTTGGGGAGGATCGTGTCCACTTCTTCGGGGAGTCGGGAGCTGCCAACGCCTGGCTGGATCAGCTGAATTACACTTGCGCAGTTAGTACTGTGAGGGCCACTGCTTGCCAATCGTCTCCCTCACATCGGACGATTCTGTCCACTATCCCACTCTAATTTTAGATTTGGTTCTAGACTTTGCAGAGGGAATTGTACGCATGTTTGGACCGTTTATTTTAGCTCCTGTTCGGTTTTCTTGCCTCATTAGTGCACCCCTCTCTTTATTGAGACTGGGCAGCCTCATACCCAGGATACAAATCTTACCATTTATGGAACAACCTTGTGCAATACTACAGCCTGCAGTCTTGGAGCAGCTTTGTGGTCAGTTTCTCCATCCTCATTATTGACCATGACCGGTGAGCCACTGGAGTCCTGCTGCATGCAGTGCTTTTCAGAGGATTTTTGTCCCCCCCAGAGGATTGGTTAAAGGAATCACTTTTTCTCTTTTACATTTTACTGTTTTAAGTGTCTGTTGCCCCAGATGGTGGTTTGCTCGCTTCGGGTGCCACATTGGTGTTTACTATGGTAACTTACCGATTTGTTTTTTTTTTCTTGGAACTTATGCTTGCACGAGTTGGTCACTATGTAGAGCTGGGAGGTTAAGGGTGTTTTTATTGTTTTTCTTGGTGTCTAATTTCTATGTTTTCTATTCATGTTTGACCATACGTATGTTGCTATCTACTCATATGTCCTTTATAGGGATTTTCATGGCCATTCTGACCTCACCTTGTTTTATGATTTTTCTATGGCTAGGTTGAAATTTCTAACATGGAATGTGCGTGGCTTAAGAGATAAACTGAAACACACCGCAGTCTTATCCTTTCTTAAGGGCCAGAGGGCAGATTTGATAGTTTTGGTTGAGACCCACGTGCAGGAATATTTGCAGCAGGCAATGCGGCGCCCCTGCATTGGATGGGCGTTTCATGCCACTCATACCGTATATTCCAGGGGCGTCCCAGTGCTTGTAGCCAAGTCAGTGTCCTTTGAGCTCCAATCAGTGGCGTTGGACCCCCAGGGTATATATGTATTTCTGCACGCTAAGATAGCATGTAGCCCTCTTTTGATTCTGGCCTGGTATGCCCCTCCTTTTAACTTCACCATTCTTAGCGAGGGATTCTCTTTCATGGCCAAACATCTTATTACCCTGGCAACATGGTTGGGAGATTTCAATATGGTGGCCAATCCCTATTTGGACTAAAGGAGCCTGGGATCACAGACACGTATGCTAGATCGGGACACCAGGTTCAATCACCTAATGATGAGCTTTAATTTGATAGATTTCCTTTGGCTTTCTCATACCTTATTCCCCAGGTTGCAAAATACTGGGTTTGGTCCCCGAATATTATCGGATCATGCCCCCTATTGGGTTGAGCTGACACCAACTCTCTACACTTCGATACCCCATGATATAGGTCTGAGAGCCGTTCAACATTTCTTGACCAACAGTGGTAATTTCAATTCGTTACAATCACAACTCTTGGTTCAAGCCACCAAATTTTGCCTAAGACGAAATTACTTTACGTTCGGTGAACAATTCTATCTGCAGCGTAGAGGTACCGCCATGGGAGCGAACTTTGCTCCGGTCTAGGCTAATCTTACTATGGGCTACTGGGAGGAACGTAACATCTGGGCTAACAATCCGTTCGCTGAGCACATAGCCTTCTTCGGGCGGTACATCGATGACATTGTGATCATTTGGAGTGGGAGCCCTGATTTGTTTTCCTCTTTCGTGGCCCATTGTAATTCTAATACTCTTGGTTTGGCATTGACCCATGTTATAGACTCCCAGGAACTCGTATTCTTAGATTTGGTCCTATTCCATGATCAACATAGGATCCTCACTAGAAACCATGTTAAGCCAACTAGTGGCAACTCCTACCTTCATTTTGGAAGTTGCCACCACCCATTATGGAAACGCAACATCCCTAGTGGTCAATTTAATAGACTTAGACGCAACTGCTCAAGATTGGAGGATTATGTTGAACAGGGAACAGTGATGACAAAGAAATTCCAAGAGAAGGGTTACCCACCCGATCTCATTAATGACGCCTTTCTGTCTCATTTGAACCCCCCTATTAGAGACAAGCGTCCGAATGACGAACTGAGAATGAACCAGACAGTCAGATTTATCTCGACTTTTAATGATAACTACAAATCTATTTCTAATATAGTCAGAAAACACTTTGACATTCTTCGTCTGGACCAACGTCTTGCCCCGGTGTTACCTGAGGTCCCACAGGTGACGTTCCGAAAAGCACGTACTATAAAAAACCTGTTAGCACCCACTAAAATAATAAATAAATCTTCTAAATCTTCCCTTGATATTAGGTCTTATTTTCATGACAGAAAGGGCATATTCCAGTGTAAAAAGACGGGGTGCCTCACTTGCCAATTTTTTACCCATGGCACCAATATTATCACAACCAACACAGGCAAAAAATATGAGATTAGGCAATTCATCACTTGTTCTACTGATTTTGTTATATATGTTTTGCATTGCCCTTGTGGGTTGGTCTACGTTGGCTGGACCATTCGGGCTTTACGGGCCAGAGTGGGTGACCACCATAGACTCATCTCGAAGGGGTGCGATGAACACAGTGTACCCCGGAATTTCCTGCGTTTCCATGACAAGGACATTACACTTTTGGAGGTGTCACGAAGATCCTGCCAGTAACCGGCGTCCCAGGCGCACGGGAACCCGGCCACGGGTCCCATTGCGCATGCGCACGCGTTCACAGGGGCGGTCACGCACGGGCACGCGCGCGCGCACTCACGCTGGTGTCAGGCGGGCTATTTAAACCTGCCTGTCACACTCCATCCCTGCTGTCTGCTCTACAGCGTTCTGTGAATGTTACCTGATCTGATCTGTGTTTCCTGTTATCTGACCCGGCTTCCTGTTTGACGATCCTGCTATCTGCCTGCACCAGACTCTCTTGGCTTGCCTGACCATCCCTCTGCATTACCCCTGGTACCTCTGCTGTCCGAACGTTACTGACCACCGGCTTGTTGACCCTCCGCTGTGTTCATCAGCTTCCAGTCTGCTATTACCTGCTGTTGTTCCTGGTTCCAGTCCAGCTTCCAGTCTGCTATTACCTGCTGTTGTTCCTGGTTCCAGTCCAGCGTTCCAGGCTACCTTCTGCTGTGTTCCAGCCCAGCGTTCCAGGCTATCTTCTGCTGTGTTCCAGTCCAGCGTTCCAGGCTACCTTCTGCTGTGTTCCAGTCCAGCGTTGCAGTCTATTACCTGCTGTTGTTCCTGGTTCCAGTCCAGCGTTCCAGGCTACCTTCTGCTGTGTTCCAGCCCAGCGTTCTAGGCTATCTTCTGCTGTTGTTCCAGTCCAGCTTCCAGTCTGCTATTACCTGCTGTTGTTCCTGGTTCCAGTCCTGCATTCCAGTCTCTGTCCTCAGTCTACTCCTCAGGCTACTGACTCCAGAGGGTGCCACCACTACTGGACTTTCAGCAACTGTTGATCCTGCCAGGCACCCATACCACTCTTCACTCCTGGCCCTCTGTCTCCATTCCAGGGGAACGGGAGTGGGAGCTGTAAGGGAGGTCTTTTCCTGCACTTCAGGCTCACAACCTACCAGGTACGTGACAGGAGGTCTTTGTTATTGAAACGATCCCCAAGGGCACTCTAACTAATAATGAAAGATTCTCCCTGTTGTGCAAGCGTGAGGTTTTTTGGACCTACATGTTTGACTCGCTTGCCCCTAAGGGGTTGAATGAAGAACTAGAAACATGTAGTTTTGTGTAAATTTAATGAGGGTTTGTACATTTTTTAGAACATCTCTAGGTTAATAATGAAGAGTTATGAATTTTAATATGTTTTAATATGTTTTATATAGAAAAATGTTAAGTGACAATTATTGAAAATTTTATGTTGAAGTGTAAACTATGTGTTTCTTGGACCTATACTCTGTTTATTTTTATATATATGTAGTATGGCAGGTTTATCCATTGGTGGAGTGTTTGGGACTGTGGGGGGCTAACATTGGAGATCTTTGGTTCCTTCCACCTCCCCCACCCTCCCTCCTCCCCCAATGGGTTAAACTTTTGTGTGTTTTTTTTTGTCCCCACCCATTATGTCCCCTCCTTCAATCCCCATTTATCTATCCCTGCGAGTTGCCTACATCCTTGACTATGACAAAGCGTTCATGCGTGAAACGCATCATCAAGGCAACCCCCCCCACATGGCAGAGGCCTCAGCTTGAGCCTTTCACTGTAAACTTTCATCCACTCATCTTTTCATCCACCTTTCCTGTGAAGTCGCCCCTCCAACCAGCAATTGTTTCCTTCAACTTTACCATCTCCACCACCCCATCTGGGTTTGGCATCTTCTGACCAGTTTTTCCCTTTAATTTTGATTTTTGTATTTTTTATTTATTTTTTCATCTTTTTATTCCTTATCCATTTTTCCACATGACTGTTGGCTATTTTCCCAGGCTGGTCAGGCAGATGTGAGCTCCATCAGCCTGCCGCCACCATTTCCCCTTCATATGGCTTCCCAGTGTCAGTTCCGACCTCAGCGCAGTGTCACTATGTCTCACTGAAGAGGCATCATCCCTGTGGAGACACCTTCCGGCTGACCAGTGGCTTGTTTACTTCCTCTGACGTTCCAGCGGCTCCCCTGTGCTGACGTCATCCTTCACAGACACGCAGCTCTGGCCAGGCTGCTCTCCGCACGGCGGAGCTTCACACTTCCACACCGCGGCCATCTCACCATCCACCTGAGCCAGTGAATCCATCTACATGGTGCTAACCTTCCCATCACACTTCTACCTGGCTGTGAGTACTTTTGGCTTACCCCCATCATCTTTCCCACTGTCACCTGCTTTGAGCCGGAGTGTTGCTTTGCTTTCATTACTTCACCCAGTGGTCTCTGTAGGTCATTATTGGATGGATCTCCTGTGTTAGCCTCCTGCTGTTCAATGCTCCTGTCCCCTTATTGATGTTCAATTGAATTTTAATACTATGAAGAGACTTTGGTTTTCTACATTTTTAATACTGTGTTATTGTGTGTGTTTTTTTTGCAACAATGTGTTCTTTTTTACAACAGGGCTTCTGAACCTGGTTTAATTAGCAGTTATTACTGTTATTTTAGACCATTGTCTATTACTAGTTCATTACTGGTTTATTAAAACAACCAAAAAAACTTTTATGCTTGTCGCAGTTTGCTTCCCAACAATATCCTGAGCGCTGGACTATATATATGTGTTTTTCCTGTTGTGATCTGTTTCCACCAGTTACAGTTTGTCTGGCAGCACGGGTTATTATTATTAATTATTATTTTTTATTTTATTATTTTTTATGGTTTCCTCTTTCACTTTTGTGTATGTATTATGCGATGTATATATCCACATTGTCCTAACAGATGGCATAGTTAACATATCTATTTTACATATTTTGTTTTAAACTCTCTGGGTGGCCTACCACTGGCGCTGGGTTACTTTTCTGTGTTTTTTTTTTTTTTACCATACAACAACCCTCCACCACTGAACTGGAGACTGAATCCTTTCTGATTAACTATTCTCCCTGACACTGATATGGAATGGAATGGGGGTTCTTTTTTTAACAATAATGCTGCCACGTCCTCCACACTGACAGTATGGGAAGCATTTAAAATACATGCCAGAATGCTCCTTACCAAATACATCTCCAGGTTTAGAAGAGAGTCTAACTCTGGCTATGTTCAAGCCACTGCTCAGTTGACTGAACTGGAAGGACGTTATGTGACATCACCCTAGCCCGCCTCACTGGCACAGCTTTAGCTTTAAACTAGGGTGGTTGACCAGCTGCGCCAGGAGCGAGCTCGGCATAAGCTATTTTTTAGTAAACAAAGGATTTTTGAACAGGGTGAACACCCGGGTAAACTGCTGGCCTATTTGGCACGTCTGGATTCCAGACCTCCAGTGGTTATTACCTTACTGTCTAATACGGCAGGTGTCCGCACGGATCCTGCTATGATTGTCAGGGAGTTTTTTCCAAGAAGTTTACACATCTAAAGTTAGCTATTCTCCGCAGGATCTGGAAAACCTTCTTGATGACCTCACTTTACCTAAATTGACAAATGAACAGGTGGATATGTTGGAGGCTCCACTCTTAACAGACAACATTAAGCTTGCTCTTTCGCATTTTGTGAAAGCTAAAGCCCCCGGCTGTGATGGCCTACCTATTAACTTCTATATCCACTTTTGTGAGGTCTTAGTCCCTAGACTCCTTGCTCTTTATCAAGCAATATTCAAGGCCACTGCCCTTCCAGAATCTATACGTGAAACCATCATAGTTCTAATCCCTAAGCCTGGCAAGGACCCCCACCTACCTGAATCATATAGGCCTATCTCACTATTGCAAACTGACATTAAAATATTGGCCAAAATCTCAGCCTTGTACTTTAATAAAGTTATTCTCTAATTCATCCTGATCAAACGGGTTTCATGCCAGCAAAAAATACAGCCTTTAATACTCCTCTTTATGAATATTCAGGCTTCCCATCACCAAACAGGATCTAGAGTAATTATCTCCCTTGACGCAGCTAAGGCCTTCAATTCGGTTGAGTGGCAGTACCTGTGGCAGTGTCTTTTCTGCTTTGAGTTTGGCCCCAACTTTATCAAATGGCTCACTATCCTTTACAATGCTCCACAGGCCAGGGTAATAGCTAATGGTTGGACCTCTGGCGCCTTCCCACTTTTAAGGGGGACGCAACAGAGGTGCCCCATCTCACCCCTTCTATATGCGCTGGCGGTGGAACCCTTGGCAGTGGCACTTAGGGCACATCCGGATATTCACGGACTGACATCTGGTTCAGTGATGGAGAAGGTGGGGCTATATGCTGATGATATGATACTCTATCTATCAGACTCTAGCCCCTGCCTCCTGATGGCCCTAAAGATTATCGAAAACTTTGGTAGATCTTTGGGAGTTAAAATGAATTGGGACAAATCCCAGAATCTCCCAATGGATCATGGGACCAGGTCAGTTTGCCCCTAGTCAGAGTTAGTACCCTTAAAACACTTGGGAATTCAGATCTCCCAGTCCATGGCTGACTTTATCACGCTGAATGTGAAGCCTTTACTCCCGCTCATTAAATCCAAAATCCAGACATGGGCAAGATTACTAGTGGGGGTGATGGGGCGCATAGGTCTAGTCAAGATGATATTGTTGCCTAAAATGTTATATGTGCTATGGCATTCTTCAGTATGCATTCCATTTAAGTACTTTAAAATCATGGACACACTCCTACAATCCTTTATATGGTGGCCCGGTAGACACAAACTATCCTGGACGGTTCTTCAGAGTCCAACTTCATTAGGTGGCCTTGCAGTCCTGGACTTTAGGTCCTACTACCTGGTAGCACAGCTCTCCCATTTATATCACATAGACAAGTCAGACAAACACAGATATCTAGCCCTGGTATGTAGTCCTGTGGACTCACAACTCCCACACCCATTTTGTGATGTACTATGGGGCCTGAAAGGCTTTCTGGTGTTTTCAAATCACTAGGGCCTCTCATTTCAACATAAGAAGGTCTGGGACCTGGTGATGTCCAGGTTCTATATTCCATGGCAATATCCCCCTATGGTACAATAATCTTCTCCTAAAGCTTCCTATTGTCACATGTTCTTCATAATGGAGAGATTAAGACGTTTGATCGATTGAAAGCAGAATTTTCACATTCTGTGGAACTATATGCTTTTTAGCTTCTTTCAGGTGCGACACGCACTCCATGCTCAGTTTATGGGTACTTATCCTGCTCTATTATCTCTAGATGTTTTTGATGTGCTATACAGTGATGAACCACATCAACTCATATCTGTTTTCTATAATATGCTCACCACTCCAGCTGTGACTAAACTAGCATTTTCTATTAAGCAGAGGTGGGTGGACGGGGTTCGGAGAGTTAGAAGATGAGGATTGGGGTGAGGTGCTGAAAACCCCCAAGCTGGTGTCCCCCAAACTGTCTGATAGGCTTACACAACTTCACATTACACATGGGCATACTTGACACCTCAGCAAATGGCTAAATTTTGCTCTTCCCGCAGTTCTATGTTCCCTAGGTGCTTGATTTCTGTCGACACCTTTGATCACCTCCTTTGGCAGTGTCCTTGAATTCAGGGATACTGGTCGCAGGTGGTTCAGTTCCTTTACGATCAGATGGGCTCACCGGTGTCATTGGTGTCATTGGATCGTAAGGAAAGCCTTCTGGGCTTATTTCCCGATACCGGAATAGATAAATATACGCTTCAATTTTTCCATGAAATGTTGTTTGCGGCTAGAAAGCTAATAGCCCGGAATTGGATTCAGATAGCCGTCCTCGTGCTAGCTGCCTGACTTGCTGAAATCAACAATACCTTACCTTACAAAAAGGTTATTTACTTTAATAGAGGTTGCCCAGGCAAGTATAACAAAATCTGGGATAGATGGTTACAATCCTCTTCAACTTGTGCCTCTTAATCTGTATAGTGTTCCTTATATCGGCATAGTCTAACCTCTTTTATATTGTTCGTATGTCTTTATATGCAACGTATGGTTATCACTGCATATGGAAATAATTGACACCAGTTTTTGTTCTGTTTGTTTATTGGGTTGAAAGACTTTTTATATTATATACATTGCATTGTACAGCTGTCCTGTATAAACCTTTTGTACGAAACTCAATAAACCCTTGTTTCTAAAAAAAAAAGAGTGCAGAATTGGTTTTAGCCATTGGCAAATTATTTGTGAGTTTTAGGAGAGCATTTTCTGGGGAGTTTTACCAGAGAAATCCAGGCTGAAGGGCTTCAGGTAGGTTATTTTCAGTTTGGTGGTCGCTCAGGCAGTTGTAGACTAGGCAAATGTCTCACTCACCAGAAATCCTGGCTGCTCACTTAAGTGCTGCAATAACGCATGATTTCATAACCTCCAGGATAGCTGGAACCTCTTTATGGTGTTACCACACCATCACCCACATGTAGTGCACGCTCACCATAACATATGCTGCTCAAATAAGCAATAAGGCTAATGTGAATTAACCATGCAAGTGTCACTGAGATCCTTCCAATCACAAAACAGGTGCCACAGGGATCCCTCCAACAGCAATGTAGGTTTCACAGAGATCCTTCAGGAGGAAGAGGCTCTGAGGAAGAGGAACTCCTCAAATGGTGTTAGCCTATGTTGCTGCAAGATAGTCACATGTGGTGGGAACAGCTTCACATAGACTCATATGGAGGAATGTTATAATATGCTTTTATTCAAGTTTTTTCTTGTGTGTATAATACCTATTTTTGTTTAATCAATAAAGTCTATATTAGGGATAATGTGCTAGGCCCACGCGCCTTCTATTTTCTTTTATGTTCCAAAAACGCAGGTCATGCTAGTATCCTTCCTATATTCCTCAGGGAGCACAGCACAGAGGCTGTCATCATCATCCTCTGAGCTCTCCTTTCAGGCTGGCGGACGGTCAGCCTTATTGCTGCTTATTGTTTGGGCAGCATATGTGATGGTGAGTGTGCACTACATGTGGATGGTGGTTGAGGTGGTGACGGCTCTCATTGGTTTTCATGTGTCTCACGTAGGGATGAGCTTCGTGTTCGAGTCGAACCCATGTTCGACTCGAACATCGGCTGTTCGGTCGTTCGCCGAATTGCGAACGATATGGGCCGTTCGCGCCAAATTCGTGTGGCGCGTCACGGCCCATAATTCACTGCGGCATCGCAGTGCATTGCTGGCTGATGATTGGCCAAGCATGCACTATGACCCGCATGCTTGGCCAATCACAGCGCCGTCAGTAGAGAGAGCTGTAATTGGCCAAAGCCAGGGTGGCTTTGGCCAATTATGGCTCAGGGGATTTAGTACACACCCCACACTATATAAGGCCGCCTGCACGGCGGCCCTGTGTAGTGTGTGTTCCGGTGTGCTGAGAGATAGAGAGAGAGAGAGACAGTGTCATTTGATTTGAGTTAGATAGATTAGGCAGAACAGTCAGTCAGTTAGCTGCACTTACAGTGTATTGTGTATATATATGCATCCCAGGTGTTGCATATATATATATACACTGTATTCAGTTTAGCTAGATCCGTTCCTGTTATCTTCTATCTAGACTATTTACATTTAGTGCAGTGTGTCCTGCTCACAGTGTTCAGCTAGATCCGTTCCTGCTATTTACATTCAGTGCAGTGCGTCCTGCTCACAGTGTTCAGCTAGATCCGTTCCTGGTATTTACATTTAGTGCAGTGCGTCCTGCTCACAGTGTTCAGCTAGATCCGTTCCTGCTATTTACATTCAGTGCAGTGCGTCCTGCTCACAGTGTTCAGCTAGATCCGTTCCTGGTATTTACATTTAGTGCAGTGCGTCCTGCTCACAGTGTTCAGCTAGATCCGTTCCTGCTATTTACATTCAGTGCAGTGCGTCCTGCTCACAGTGTTCAGCTAGATCCGTTCCTGCTATTTACATTCAGTGCAGTGCGTCCTGCTCACAGTGTTCAGCTAGATCCGTTCCTGGTATTTACATTTAGTGCAGTGCGTCCTGCTCACAGTGTTCAGCTAGATCCGTTCCTGCTATTTACATTCAGTGCAGTGCGTCCTGCTCACAGTGTTCAGCTAGATCCGTTCCTGGTATTTACATTTAGTGCAGTGTGTCCTGCTCACAGTGTTCAGCTACATCCGTTCCTGCTATTTACATTGAGTGCAGTGCGTCCTGCTCACAGTGTTCAGCTAGATCCGTTCCTGCTATTTACATTCAGTGCAGTGCGTCCTGCTCACAGTGTTCAGCTAGATCCGTTCCTGCTATTTACATTCAGTGCAGTGCGTCCTGCTCACAGTGTTCAGCTAGATCCGTTCCTGCTATTTACATTCAGTGCAGTGCGTCCTGCTCACAGTGTTCAGCTAGATCCGTTCCTGGTATTTACATTTAGTGCAGTGCGTCCTGCTCACAGTGTTCAGCTAGATCCGTTCCTGCTATTTACATTCAGTGCAGTGCGTCCTGCTCACAGTGTTCAGCTAGATCCGTTCCTGCTATATACATTTAGTGCAGTACGTCCTGCTCACAGTGTTCAGCTAGATCCGTTCCTGTTATCTTCCTACTGACAGGCAGGCTTGTCTGGTTACAGTATATAAAGCTACCTTAAGAAAATTACAGGTGTTCTTTTTGATCCTATTAGTACCACGGTCAGGCAGCTAGACTATTTACATTTAGTACAGTGCGTCCTGCTCACAGTGTTCAGCTAGATCCGTTCTTGCTATTTACATTCAGTGCAGTGCGTCCTGCTCACAGTGTTCAGCTAGATCCGTTCCTGGTATTTACATTTAGTGCAGTGCGTCCTGCTCACAGTGTTCAGCTAGATCCGTTCCTGCTATTTACATTCAGTGCAGTGCGTCCTGCTCACAGTGTTCAGCTAGATCCGTTCCTGCTATATACATTTAGTGCAGTACGTCCTGCTCACAGTGTTCAGCTAGATCCGTTCCTGTTATCTTCCTACTGACAGGCAGGCTTGTCTGGTTACAGTATATAAAGCTACCTTAAGAAAATTACAGGTGTTCTTTTTGATCCTATTAGTACCACGGTCAGGCAGCTAGACTATTTACATTTAGTACAGTGCGTCCTGCTCACAGTGTTCAGCTAGATCCGTTCCTGTTATCTTCCTACTGACAGGCAGGCTTGTCTGGTTACAGTATATAAAGCTACCTGAAGAAAATTACAGGTGTTCTTTTTGATCCTATTAGTACCACGGTCAGGCAGCTAGACTATTTACATTTAGTACAGTGTGTCCTGCTCACAGTGTGCAGCTAGATCCGTTCCTGTTATCTTCCTACTGACAGGCAGGCTTGTCTGGTTACAGTATATAAAGCTACCTTAAGAAAATTACAGGTGTTCTTTTTGATCCTATTAGTACCACGGTCAGGCAGCTAGACTATTTACATTTAGTACAGTGCGTCCTGCTCACAGTGTTCAGCTAGATCCGTTCTTGCTATTTACATTCAGTGCAGTGCGTCCTGCTCACAGTGTTCAGCTAGATCCGTTCCTGGTATTTACATTTAGTGCAGTGCGTCCTGCTCACAGTGTTCAGCTAGATCCGTTCCTGCTATTTACATTCAGTGCAGTGCGTCCTGCTCACAGTGTTCAGCTAGATCCGTTCCTGCTATATACATTTAGTGCAGTACGTCCTGCTCACAGTGTTCAGCTAGATCCGTTCCTGTTATCTTCCTACTGACAGGCAGGCTTGTCTGGTTACAGTATATAAAGCTACCTTAAGAAAATTACAGGTGTTCTTTTTGATCCTATTAGTACCACGGTCAGGCAGCTAGACTATTTACATTTAGTACAGTGCGTCCTGCTCACAGTGTTCAGCTAGATCCGTTCCTGTTATCTTCCTACTGACAGGCAGGCTTGTCTGGTTACAGTATATAAAGCTACCTTAAGAAAATTACAGGTGTTCTTTTTGATCCTATTAGTACCACGGTCAGGCAGCTAGACTATTTACATTTAGTACAGTGCGTCCTGCTCACAGTGTTCAGCTAGATCCGTTCCTGTTATCTTCCTACTGACAGGCAGGCTTGTCTGGTTACAGTATATAAAGCTACCTTAAGAAAATTACAGGTGTTCTTTTTGATCCTATTAGTACCACGGTCAGGCAGCTAGACTATTTACATTTAGTACAGTGCGTCCTGCTCACAGTGTTCAGCTAGATCCGTTCCTGTTATCTTCCTACTGACAGGCAGGCTTGTCTGGTTACAGTATATAAAGCTACCTGAAGAAAATTACAGGTGTTCTATCCCAGCTTAGTGCAGCTACAGGCCATTAGTATGTCTGGAAGGCCAAGAAGGAGAGGCAGACAGTCACAAGCCAATAAGAGAGGGCAAGCAGGCTCTGTGTCTAGTGCTGGTCGTGGAGACGGTGCATCCTCATCAGCACGTGGCCATGGGACACGCTTGGCCTTTTTTTCGGCAGCTGGCCGTGTTGAGCCGCAACATGCGGAAGACTTGGTCGAGTGGATGACCAAGCCGTCCTCATCCTCCTCATCCTCTCTCACCCATGCCCAGGGTGCTTTGTCTGGCAAAGCAGCGGCCTCTTCCCTCAGCTCAATGTCATCAGTGACTCCTTCCCTAGCTCCACCATGTCCTCATGAGGATTCCCTCGAACTGTTTGACCACAGTGTTGGGTACATGCTCCAGGAGGATGCCCAGCGTTTGGAAGGCTCTGATGATGATACTGAGCTCAATGAAGGCAGTAACATGAGCACGGACAGAGGGGGTGCCCAAGAAGGACAGCAATCTGGCAGTCATGCTCCCCCTGCTGCAGCATACTGCCAGGTTTGCTCCAGTGATGAGGAGGGAGGGGATGATGAGGTCACTGACTCAACGTGGGTGCCTGATAGGAGAGAGGAGGAGGAGGAGGAGGAGGAGGAGGAGGTGGCACATCACCAACTAGGCAGGATGCCCTCCAGGGGCCAGCCTAAGGGCAGCACATTGACTGCATCACACCCCAAAGCTCCACATGTGCAGGGCGCTGCAGTCTCTGCGCGTTATTCAAAAAGTTCTTTGGTGTGGGCCTTTTTTGAGACGAGTGCATCAGATCGCACCGCTGCTATTTGCAACATATGTCTCAAGCGTATCTCGCGTGGCCAAAACATCTCCCGCTTGGGTACCACATGCTTGACCAGACATATGTTGACCTGCCATGCAGTTCGTTGGCAAGCGTATCTAAAAGACCCACACCAAAGAACAAAGACGATCTCTCCTTGCTCCTCATCAGCTGAGATTTCCAACCCCACTAGACCTTCAGTCCTCTCTGAGACCTGCAGTGAGAGGAATGAAGGTGTAGAATTAGGTGTGTCACAGCCAAGTACTTGTGGGCAATCTGCTTTTGGTACACCGACGTCAGATTGTACCAGGCAAATTTCCCTGCCCCAGCTGCTGCACCGCCGAAAGAAGTTTGCTCCCAGCCATCCACATGCCCAGCGGTTGAATGCTAGCTTGGCAAAATTGCTAGCACTTCAACTGCTGCCTTTTCAGTTGGTAGACTCTTCCCCCTTCCGTGAGTTTGTGGAATGTGCGGTTCCTCAGTGGCAGGTACCCAAACGCCACTTTTTCTCACGGAAGGCGATTCCGGCTCTCTACCGGCATGTGGAAGGCAATGTCCATGCCTCGCTGGACAGGGCGGTCAGCGGTAAGGTGCATATTACCGCTGACTCATGGTCCAGCAGGCATGGACAGGGACGTTACTTAAGTTTCACGGCGCATTGGGTGACTCTGCTGGCAGCTGGGAAGGATGCAGGACAAGGTGCAGTAGTGTTGGAGGTTGTTCCGCCACCACGCCTCCAAAATGCTGATTGTGACACACCTCTCTCCTCCACCCCCTCCTCTTCTTCTTCCTCCATGGCCTCTTCCTCGGAACCAGCGGTGCTCCGTAGGCGTTCAAGGGGCTACGCAAGTACGCAGGCCAAAAGATGCCATGCGGTGCTTGAGCTGGTGTGCTTGGGGGACAGGAGCCACACTGGGGCAGAGGTTCTGTCAGCTCTGCAGGGGCAGGTTCAGAGGTGGTTGACGCCACGCCAACTTAAGGCAGGAATGGTGGTTTGCGACAATGGCACCAACCTCCTCTCTGCCCTCCGACAGGGACAACTGACCCATGTGCCCTGTTTGGCTCACGTCCTTAACTTGGTGGTGCAGCGGTTCTTGGGCAGGTACCCGGGCTTACAGGATGTCCTGAGGCAGGCCAGGAAAGTCTCTGTGCATTTCCGCCGGTCATATAATGCCAGTGCTCGGCTGACGGACCTCCAAAAGGAGTTTAACCTGCCCAAGAACCGCCTAATCTGTGACATGCCCACCAGGTGGAACTCGACGTTGGCCATGCTGCAGCGGCTGCACACGCAGCAGAGGGCCATCAATGAGTACCTGTGCGACTATGGCACCAGGACAGGGTCAGGGGACCTTGGTTTTTTTTCCCCACGCCAGTGGGCCATGATCAGGGATGCATGCACTGTCCTGTCACCATTCGAGGAGGCCACGAGGATGGTGAGCACTGACAGTGCATGCATCAGTGACACTGTCCCCCTTGTCCACCTGTTGGAGCACACGCTGCGTGGAATAATGGACAGGGCACTTGAGGCAGAACAGAGGCAGGAAGAGGAGGACTTCCTTAGCTCTCAAGGCCCCCTTTATCCAGACAGTGTTCCTGCGTGCCCGCCGATCACACAGGAAGAGGACGAGGAGGAGGAGGAGGAGGAAGATTGTGTCAGTATGGAGGTGGAGCCTGGCACTCAGCATCAGCAGTCTTTAAGGGATCAGTCCCAAGGAACACATGGACTTGTACGTGGCTGGGAGGAGGTGGCTGCGGACGTTGTTGTCCTTAGTGACCCAGAGGACTCCGGACCGAATGCCTCAGCAAACCTACGCTGCATGGCCTCCCTGATCCTGCAAAGCCTGCGTAAGGATCCTCGTATTCGTGGTATCAAGGAGAAGGACCAATACTGGCTGGCAACCCTCCTTGATCCACGTTACAAGGGTAAGGTTGCGGACCTTATCTTGCCATCGCAGAGGGAGCAGAGGATGAAACATCTTCGGGAGGCCTTGCAGAAAGGTCTGTGCAACGCGTTCCCAGAGACTGGGAGGTTACAAACTCCTGTTTCTGGACAACGTGTTGCTGAGGCTTCGGTCAGTCAAAGAAGGAGCGGTGGAGAAGGTGGCCGTCTGACCGATGCGTTCAGACAATTTTTTGGTCCGCAGCCCCAAGGTATGATCGGTTCCAGCAACCATCGCCAGCGTCTGTTTTACATGGTGCAGGAATACCTAGGGGCAAGATCAGACTTGGACACCTTTCCCACCGAAAATCCTCTGGGTTACTGGGTCTTGAGGATGGATCACTGGCCAGAGCTTGCACAGTATGCAATTGAGCTACTGGCCTGTCCTGCATCCAGCGTTCTTTCGGAACGCACATTCAGTGCTGCTGGAGGCGTGGTAACCGATCACAGGGTGCGTCTGTCCACCGACTCGGTCGATCGGCTGACCTTCATAAAAATGAATCAGTCTTGGATCACCACCAGCTACCAAGCACCTGATGCAGATGTAACCGAATAATTTTTTTTGAAATCTCAGATCCCTTCAAAGACTGCCTATGCTGATGCTGAGTGACTATCCCTGAGTAATTATCCTCTTCCTCCTCAATCATCACGCTGATAGCTTGTAAGAACATTTTTGGTTCTGGGCGCCACCACCAGTGCCTAAGGCACAATTTTTCAGCCCCTGTTTAACAGGGGCGTGTAATTACAATTTTTGATGCAATACTTTGCAGCAGGGCTTGTTCCTGCGTTTCAACTAGAGTGTCTGTGAGGGGTTGCAGTGTTGTGGCACCAGCACCAGTGCCTAAGACCCAATTTTTCTGCCCCTGTCTAACAGGGGCGTGTAATTACAATTTTTGATGCAATACTTTGCAGCAGGGCTCGTTCCTGCGTTCCAACTAGAGTGTCTGTGAGGGGTTGCAGTGTTGTGGCACCAGCACCAGTGCCTAAGGCCCAATTTTTCTGCCCCTGTCTAACAGGGGCGTGTAATTACAATTTTTGATGCAATACTTTGCAGCAGGGCTCGTTCCTGCGTTCCAACTAGAGTGTCTGTGAGGGGTTGCAGTGTTGTGGCACCAGCACCAGTGCCTAAGGCCTAATTTTTCAGCTCCTGTTCAACAGGGGCATGTAATTACAATTCTTGATCTAATATTTCACAGCAGGGCCCTGTGAGGGCTTACAGTGTTTTGGCCACAGCAACACCTAAGGCCCAAATTTCTGCTGAGTATATAGGGCAGGACCCTACTTTCAAACATCTAACTTACAAACGACTCCTACTTGCAAACGGAAGGAGACAACAGGAAGTGAGATGAAATCTACCCCTAAGGAAGGGAAATTCTCTCCTGTAAGAGTTCATATGGGAAAACAATTTCTCCTTTCCACTGATGCTTTCCAATCCTTGTTCCACAAAAAAACCCAAATTTTCAAAAAACATTTTTCATTGGGACAAAAAAGTGAGGTGAAATCTTCTGAAGAGGAGGAAAGACGCAAAACAAATGTCACAGGGGTGATAACCCTTCCCTATGTTTTCCAAAAAGCTTAGAAAAGATTTTTTGGCTGGAGCTAAACACATTAAAAATGTTCAAAATTACAAACAGATTCTACTTAACAACAAACCTACAGTCCCTGTCTTGTTTGCACCGCCTGAATACTGCTGTTCAGAGTATATAGGGACCTTTCCTTATTTTAATTTGAGTGCGGGGTTCCCCTTAATATCCATACAAGACCCAAAGGGCCTGGTAATGGACTGGGGGGTACCCATGCCGTTTGTCTCACTGATTTTCATCCATATTGCCATGACCCGACATGACATTAAACCCGCAAGCAGTTTTAAATGAGATTTTTTCCTTTAAAAATGACATTTGGTGCAGGGACTGTTCTAAACATGGGAAACACGCGTCACTTTACAGGCATACTATAGACACCCCCCAGGTACGATATTTAAAGGAATATTTCACTTTTTTTTTTTTACTTTAAGCATCATTAAAATCACTGCTCCCGAAAAAACGGCCGTTTTTAAAAGTTTTTTTTGCATTGATACATGTCCCCTGGGGTAGGACCCGGGTCCCCAAACCCTTTTTAGGACAATACCATGCAAATTTGCCTTTAAAATGAGCACTTTTGATTTCGAACGTTCGAGTCCCATAGACGTCAATGGGGTTCTAACGTTCGTGCGAACTTGCGGTCCGTTCGCGGGTTCTGGTGCGAACCGAACCGGGGGGTGTTCGGCTCATCCCTAGTCTCACGCTGTTTTGTGAGTGATACTGCATGTATGGTTAGTTTACGTCTAGTAACTTCATACAGTATTACACTATATAGTCTCTCTTTCTTCCTGTATCATATCCATAGTCCTACACATCACAAAGAGGTTCCAGCTATCCTGAAGGTTATGGATACATGCGTTATTGCTGCATTTAAGTGAGCATCCAGGATTTTTGACATGTGATGGACTAGAGCCTCTGTGCTGTGTTCCCTGGAGAATATTGGAAGGATACTAGCATGACCTGCATTACTGTTGGAAGGATCCCTGTGACACCTGTATTGTGATTGGAAGGATCTCAGTGACACCTGCATGGCTAATTCACATTAGCCTTATTGCTGCTTAATGTTTGCAGCATATGTGACAGTGAGTGTGCACTTTATGTGGGTGGTGGTTGGTTTGGTGATGGCTCTCACTTAAGTGAGCAGTCAGGATTTCTGGTGAGTGAGACATTCGGCCTTTTTGGGAAGATTTCAAGACAGTTTGCACTTTAAGAATCACAGTTTATGAATTGAATAGGTGTCTAGTGCTGACTATTCTGGTGTACGGTTGTATACTAGGTGTTCAAGGATGTTGGAGGTAAAGAGGAGCAAGGAGATGGGTTGTAGGTTGTTAAGATTGGTGGTATCCAGTGATGACTTTTTAGGTATGGGGGTGACCGGTGCATATTAAAGAGAGTTGGGGAAGATGCCAGAAGAGAGGCAAAAATTAAAAATGTGAATTAGAAGGTGAAGGATGTAGCCAGAGGGTGGCCCTAGTAATTTAAAGGGAATAGGGTCCAGAGGCTGGTGGTTTAGGTGGGCATTAAGAAAAAGTTAAGTGATCTCCTCTATAGTAGCAGGGTTAAATGAGGTATGGAGTATACCGGTGGACATGGAATGCTAGGTGTGGGTGATTTCTGTATAGTGGAGATCACATCATAAATTGTATCAATCTCACCGTGAAGTGGTTAGCAATCTCCTGGGCAGTGAGTGAGTTAGCAAGCGGAGGCAGAGGAGGATGAAGTTGAGAGTTAAAGGGAAGAGAAGAGTTGATGGGGAGTAGATGAGAGGGTGTTAATAAGAGTGATAAAATAGGTCTGCTTGGCATGTGGAGGCAGGAATTGTATTTTTGGAGGGCAGATTTACATTGGTTGAAGTCTTGGTGAGAATTAGTCTTATGTTACAGATGCTCAAGAGTGTATCTATGTTTTTTGAGACTTCTAGTGTTGTCTAGTTGTCAAGGTTGTAGGGGTCGGGGCCTGATTCTGTGTGTAGTGAGGGAGGCAATAGTATCCAGGGAAGATGACAGTGAACTATTGTAGAGAGAGGTGGCTAGATTGGGGCAGGACAGAGGTGAGAATTTGTCATAGAGGTGGTCTGTAGCAGAATAGGTTAGAGAAGGGTTAAAGTGACAAATATTTCTACGGGTAATTGTTATGCAGTTGAAGATAGAGGAGGTGGAAGACAGAGAGAGAATGAAACTAATAAGGTGATAATCAAAGAAAGGAGAAGGATTGTTGGAGAGGTTGAAATGAGTGCATAGGTAGGAGAAAACAAGGTCAAGGGTGATCAGAGTGAAAAAAAAGCATGTGTTCATTGTTTCAGGTGAAAAGAGGAGGTTAAATTCAGATGTTTAGAAGCAGCAGGAGTGTTAGTATTAACAGGGATGTTGAAATACCTGAGAATGATTTTGGGAATTTCAGAAGAGAGAAAGTAGAGTAGGCAGGCAGAAAAGTCATAAAGGAAGGTTGATATTGGTCCATGAGACCAATAGATCACAGCAATTCTCAAAGAAACTAGAGAAAATAGGCCAATACAGTGTACCTCAAATGAGGAGAGTGACAAAGAGGGAGGTAAATGAAGAACCTAAAAAGTTCTTTGTGGGGATAGAAGAATTCCAACTTTGCTTCCTTTCCATCCACTAGGTCTGGGCGAGCGAGTCCAGAGAAGGCCACCATGGGAGAGGGAAGCAGGAGAGGCAGAGTCAGATTCTTAAAGCCAAGTTTCAGAAACAGCAAGTAGATTAAAGGAGTTGGATAAAGGAGTGATAAAAAGGTCATGGACAGAAGTGAGTTTGTTACAGACAGAGCAAGCATTCCAAAAAGTGCATGAGAAGGGGTGGCCGATTTGGGGATGAAGAGGAATAGAAACTAAATTGTGTTGATTGCGGCCTCTACCAGAAGATGTGGGGTGATGGGAATACAGGTAAATTATGGAGGCCCAGGGTTGAGGATATACCATATTTCCAGAAGTTAGGAGAAGCAGACAGATGAGGGAGGTAATATGGGACTGTGATTTATATGAAGAGACATTCCTCAGCATGCTGGAGGTTTTATTAGCAGGAGCTGATGCTTAAAGTAATAAGAAAAGGACAGAAGTGAGGTGATATATATAAACCGTGGAGTGGAGAAGAGGCACAAAGAGGCTTCCTTCCCATCCACTAGGTCTGGGTGAGCGAGTCCAGAGAAGGCCACCATGGGAGAGGGAAGCAGGAGAGGCAGAGGCAGATTCTTAAAGCCAAGTTTCAGAAACAGCAAGTAGATTAAAGGAGTTGGATAAAGGAGTAATAAAAAGGTCATGGACAGAAGTGAGTTTGTTACAGACAGAGCAGGCATTCCAAAAAGTGCATGAGAAGGGGTGGCTGATTTGGGGATGAAGAGGAATAGAAACTAAATTGTGTTGATTGCGGTTGCTACCAGAAGATGTGGGGTGGTGGCAATACAGGTAAGTGATGGAGGCCCAGGGTTTAGGATATACCATATTTCCAGAAGTTAGGAGAAGCAGACAGATGAGGGAGGTAATATGGGACTGTGATTTATAAGAAGAGACATTCCTCAGCATCCTGGAGGTTTTCTTAGCAGGAGCTGATGCTTAAAGTAATAAGAAAAGGACAGAAGTGAGGATGATATATATAAACCGTGGAGTGGAGAAGAGGCACAAAGGAAATATAGTTTAAGGAGAGATAACACAGCTGTGAGTAGGAGAGGTGGAGAGAGCATGTTTCAGGGTGGAAGGATTAAGAAGAAGGCTGGGTAAGAGATAAAAGAGCTGAATGGGGAAAAAAGGTCACCTGCAATCTGTTTAGTGTTTTGCAAAGCAGTTTGCTTTGGATTTTCTATTTAGGCATTTGTCGAGTGCAGAGAGGAAGTGCAGCACTCATTTAAAGGAAAACACTTTATCCAAAGTAAAATAGCCTATACCACCCCAGTCTGTGCCTCAGAAAGGTGGTCTAGATTTATACTGTGAAACAGCAAGTCTACACTGTGTCTGTTTTCACTTATCTACAAACATGATTTTTATCGGGACTGCGACATTGTGGCAGACAGATTGGACACTTTTGACACTTTTTTTGGGACCATTGACATTTTTACAGCGATCAGAGCTTTAAATAGCCACTGATTACTGTGTAAATGTCACTGGCAGGGAAGGGGTTAACAATAGGGGGTGATCAAGGGGTTAACTGTATTCCCTATGAGTGTTTCTAACTGTGGGGGGGGGTTGGGCTTACTGGGACATGACAGCGATCACTGTTCCCGAACACTGGGAACAGTTGATCCCTGTCATGTCTCTTGTTAGGCATTTCCCCATGTCTGTGTATGAGGCAATCGCTGGGTGCCGGAGGACATTGAGTCCTCTCGACCCGCTGGCATGCCTGCAACTGAGCCTGCTCGAGCCACCGTACACCTATGGCGATTCGCGCAGGAGAGCCATTGTGCCACCGTCAAACGGCAGCCAGTCTTTAAGCGGTTAAACAATTACATGCATAAACTACAAGGACTATATTGATTATTTACTGTGTCATATTTTAATGTATATATTTCACCGGTCACTTTATTGGGTACATCTTGCTAATACTGGGTTGGACCCCCTTTTGCTTTCAGAACTGCCTTAATTATTCATGTCATAGATTCAACAAGGTGTTGGAAACATTCCTCAGAGATTTTGGTCCATAGTGACATGATAGCATCACTCAGTTGCTGCAGATTTGTCAGCTGCACATCCATGATGCAAATCTCCCGGTCCACCACATCCCAAATGTGCTCTATTGGATTGAGAACTGGTGACTGTGGAGGCCATTGGAGTACAGTGACCTCATTGTCCTGTTCAAGAAACCAGTGGTGAGATGATTGGAGCTTTGTGGCATGGTGCATTATCCTGCTGGAAGGAGCCATCACAAGATAGGTACAAGGGATGGACATATTTAGCAACAATATAGGTAGGCCATGGAGTTTAAACGATACTCAATTGGTAGTAAGGGACCAGCAAATCCTGTTTACACTGTAATCAACTGTGATTGGACACAGCTGGTCACATGGTAAAGAGCCGCTATGATTGGCACTTTACCCTGATCTGTGATAAGCTCTGTCCGAAGTATGTTTGAGTATTTACAGTACATGTATTTTGTTTTGTATGGTTTGTCTATTGCAGCCAACATCCTTGGCATCGTACTAACTTTTCAGCCTGCTACTCACATTCCTACTGCTTAAAATTGTAGTATTCTTGTGATATCTACTTAAGCTTGTTTATAAAAAAAAATCAAATGCTCCAAATAAATGAAACAGTTATTCAGAAGGATGCTGATATTTTGTGCCTGTTCCCTACTGCAGTAATTACTATTCATTTGGAACCACTGAACAATATTAGGCTAGGAGGTGTCTATCTTTAACATTTCCAGACAGTTGCACTGAACAAAATATCTCGTAAGATTTGTAAGAAATCTATGCCTGTATCTTCAGCTCCAACTAGTGGCCAAAATAAGGTATAGTTTTGTGAAACCCCTCAATGAGAAAACTACTGCATTTTGGTCACTAGATGGGGGTGGAGATGCAAGCATTAATGTCTTACATAAATTATGTGACATTGCGTTCAGCATGTACAAATGCTCTTAACACTCGTGCAATTAATATTTTATAAACAGACCCCTATGTGTGTTTGCTTTTCTTAAGCCCAATTGAACATTCATTTTAAATCAACAAAATACATGACAGGTGCATCAAAACAAAATAAGTAATTTTAAGTGTAATTTTCTTAAAACTCTTGTTAACCCCCAAAAAAGTGTTATACAGCACAGTTCTTGTGCTGTGTAATTTAGCCTCTTCTATCACCTGAAATACCTGGGTGATCATGCCAGTTTCTGCCATATCCTCTCTGAACTGACCACGGTATATCATGGCTGCTAAGTCCTGACAGTTTACATGCCTCCATCTTCCGCAGCTCTGCTCTCTGCTCTCCTCCCTCCCTCCTCTGTCCGCTCCCCCCTCCCTCCCTGCCTGTCAGCTCATGACAGTGCTCACCCCCTCAACTCCTGCTGCTCAAATAACATCTATACTGTCATACTATTAGCGCTGAGTCCTAATCCTGTGTCCCCCTGTGTGAGTGATTTATTTTAAAAAAATGATTATACCTCATTTCACAGCACCTCTCAGCGATCACTTGACCGGCTGGCTATCTCACCCCCCCTCCCTAGTGATGTCAACGGGGGAATCACGGCCCAGCCCATTGCAGCTATCAGACGGGGCAAAAAGGAGAAAGCCATCCAGGCACGTGATCACTGAGAGGCGCTGCAAAATGAGGTATAATCAGCTTTTTTTAAATAAATCCCTCACATAGGGGGACACAGGATTAGGACATAGCGCTGATAGTATGAAGATGTGAAAGTGGCTTAACAACTACTTTAAGAAAGAAGCTGCATCCTGAGTAAAAAATCCTGTCTCTTGTCAGCATGCTATATAGAAGAACCCTTGCTTTGTGCTTAGAAGCTGTGGTCCAACACACCCTCTAAGGCTCCATTCCCACCTTAGCATCCTGGATCATCCTACATGTTTTGTCACATCAACATCTCTAGGCCTCTCCTGATCATATTGATGTGACGAAACGTGCAGGGAAGAGCTACAGCATCATTGCATCACTTCCGGTTTTGGGTCCTTGGAATGCATCACATCTCGGACTTCCAGTCTTTTTACAGGCTGCTCTGATTTTTTCTAAATGTAAGTGCAATACTTTCAGTTTTCACAATAAACCAAGTTTAACGGAGTTACGCTATGAAGCCTGTCTTTGATGTGCCCTAATGTATGTGAGACTGCTGGGGCAGTGGATACAAAGGAGAGGAGAGGCAGCTTTTTCTGTGGACCTGGATATACTGAGGCAGTTTTAGCTGTGGATCTGGATAGCTGGAAACACTAGGCACATTGCATGGGTGTTTTTTTTTGGCTACGCCAGATCAAGCATTTGTTCAACAAGCACTATATAAAAAGGACTGGATAAATGCTCACATGTGATTTTGAGCACTATTTACAGCACTTTTCACTTTTATTTTCTGTGTTTGGTTGTATTACCAAAGGATCCTTGGATTTACTATATGCAGCACTGGTCACTTTATAAATGATATTTGCACAAAAATATGAATGAATTATGTATTTGATTGGAGACACTGCTTACTCACTATAACAATTTTAGATATTGCATACTATTATTGTATATACATTGTTTTTTTGCACACAGAGTACACATTAGTATAAGCAATGCCACATCCACTTTAAAATACTATATCTATTTCAAATAAAGGCGTGTAGGACCTTTGCAGGTAGACCACTGCTTTCACAAAGATAGTATGGGTCCATCTCCACAGCATGCAGAGATTGGACATACATTTCTACTTTGTCTGTGTCTGCTTTCTGATGGAAACCAACCACAATTTGGAACACCTTTTGCTTTGATGCACCTAAAAAGTATGTTGCTGATTTCAATAGAAAGTTACTTTGGGCTGTAATAAATATGTAATATTCGTATGCAATATTTCATTGTATTGAACATATTTTTAAATTGTTAGTTTATATTGTTGAGTATAAATAAATACACTAAATACAAAAATGCATGATATTTCCCTTAAAGGGAGGAAGGGGACATAAAAAAGACAGCAGATGCATCAACACCTAACCCACACCTAGACGACTTCATCCCTCAGTATTACTAGAGGTACACAAAGGCACTCCTTCCCCACCCACCTTGAAGAACCCCCCCACCCCACCTCCCTCCTCACTCTTCTCTCCCTCTCTTTCAACTCTTCTTCCTGTCTTCTATCTCACTTCAGTTAACTATCTGGTTGCAATTCAATGTGAAGCTACCATACGGTAAATTACCTAGCTTACGGGGACTCATAACCCCTCAACACTCCTGATGGCTCAGACTAAATGGGCAAAGGAGAAGTAAGGAGATTTCCCCACCTGGCACAGCTAGAGCCCGTCGGGGGTGCCGGGGATGGGGAAAGATCCCGTGATGTGTTAGGGGCAATACATGGAGACTGCTTATTTAAAGCTTAGTTATTGATATATATCAGGTTGTCCCCACCAACAGCCTTTGAGGCGAAGAAACCATATACTATATGTTATTTTCTCACTCGAATTGTAACCTTTATGTCTCATGTTCAAGGAGGCGTTCCCTCCTGTGCAATCTAAATATGTCAATGCATAATTTGTATTGGATGTAATAGTTTACTTTGAAAATCCCCAGAAAACAATGTCAGATCAGCCATTGTATATTTTAGTGGAAATAATATACCACTTATGCCCCGTACACACGGTCGGATTTTCCGATGGACAATGTCCGATCGGAGCGTGTTGTCGGAAATTCCGACCGTGTGTGGGCTCCATCGGACATTTTCCATCGGATTTTCCGACATACAAAGTTGGACAGCAGGAGATAAAATTTTCCGACAACAAAATCCGATCGCGTCAATTCCGACCGTGTGTGGCCTGTTCCGACGCACAAAGTGCCACGCATGCTCAGAAGAAATTCCGACACGGGACAGCTCGTTCTGGTAAACTTAGCGTTCGCAATGGATACAGCACTTTCGTCACGCTGCAATGTTAAAAATGGTTTAATACAGCGCACTCTCTTCTTCTTTATAATGTGACAAGAATTAAGTCGTTTTGATGCTCATATTCACACACACTTCTCACAAACTTCTTTCGTTACTATTTATCGGGATTCCCTCAATATATTTTGATTTCTCACATCTGACAACATTTTTTTTTTTTTTGACTTTAATGTAGAATCTTTTTTTGTGTTTCTCTTTTTTAATTTTTTTTTTGGTGATTTTGATTTGTACTCCCGAAAATGTTTGTGTGTTTGTGACAAGTTCCCACAACACCATTGATATGTTGTTCTATTTAATCTGTAGGAGATTGTTTGGTGTTGTTGTCCCTTGTTAATTTCACATTTTATGTTTTTAGAAATGTACCTGAATCGTCACCAACAAACAGTCCTTTTTGGATGAAAACACACACAGGAGAGTAGAATTTACAGAAAAATTTTTTATTAGGGGTCACAACTATAAATAAAGAGGGAGGCAATGCTGGAGAAACTGCAGAAGTGGGCGAAGCCTTGGACCCCCAGGGCAGACATCAATTATTTAAAAGCAAAATTGGTGGCCTGAGGAGTCCATATCTAAGGGAGGGCAGTCTGGTCCAGAAGTCCCAGAGATCCGGAAAGCAGCAGATGACATCTGTGTCCCCAGGCTGTGGTCATACGAGAGACTGCATCTTCTGTCAGACCAGACTGAACCCAGGGTCATCACTCTTTGGTCTTCCTTCCACGCTTCCTTCCAGCCTTTGGCTGTGGTGGTCTAGTTGTGGCAGCAGGAGGAGGAGGAGGAGGAGGATCGTCCATCTCAATGACATCCGTCTTGTGTGTCAGTTCCCCACTCTCCCCCTTACGTAGGACTTTATAAATCAGGTCCTCAGAGATCTTGCGTTGGCCCTCCTGCATGCCCAGCAATTTGGTGGCAGCCATGCAGGCAAAGGCCTCTTCAGGACTGGGGAAGGCTCTCAGGGACGCCGAAGCATCCTGGATCAGCCTGTATGCTGAATCCTGCACAGGACTGGGAGTGGCCTTCCTGGCTCGTTTATGTGGCAGGCGGAGGGGAGGAACCTGAGACTCAGTCAGGCTGCGACTTGTCCCAGGCTTCTCTTGGCTGACACTTAGCCCTGCCTCCTCCTGGCTGACACTAATCCCCGCCTCCTCCTGGCTGACACTAATAATCCACGCCTCCTCCTGACTGCCACATTCCACAGCCTCTTCCTGGCTGAGGTCTTTCTGTGTATGAAAAAGGGACATAGTTTTAGTATTTTTTTCATCAATCACACACAATTTTTACCTCCCGACTGCTGCAAATTGAATGTTAACAAATATAACAGACTATCATTCTGAGCCCAGTATTTTGCATTCTTGTCCCAATTTTGGGTGCCCACTACTGTCTATTGATATGTAAAACACTTTTTTAAATCAGCAATTAGTGATCAATAATAACATCTAGTAAACATCATTTATTTATTGGCCAGAAATATGTAGAAGAATGCTATACCTGACTCCAGCTGGGCTCCTCCACTTCTTCCTGGCTGGAAGGCCCAGGTTGGACATCGGAAGCCTCAGCTGGTATGGAAGGAAGAGTGGAAGGAAGAGTGGAGAGGGATTCCCTGACTTCAGTGTGGTCTGACAGAAATCGCAGTCTCTCATAGTACCACAGCCTGGGGACATAAACGTCATCTGCTGCAGCTCCAGATCTCTGGGAATCCGTGACCTTCTTGCTAGCTTTTAAATAAGGGATGGTTACTGTGGGGACCACGGGCTTCACCAACTCCAGCAGTTTCTCCAGCGCTGCCTGCCTCTTCTGTTTGTGATTATAGTGGGGGTGTCTCACTTGCCACAGACAGGGCAGCTCCCTGTACTTGTCTATGAACAGGGGCAGGAAATTGTGGTCGTTGAAACCATCCATTTTCATTGCAAGACACAACACAAGACAAACCCTAATGTCAGGCCAAACTCCCCTAATCTTGTTACAATATAGGCTTCCATTTCGAAGCATGACTGATGGATAACATATGTTGTACAGTTATATTAATCCCTTCTTACCGTTCTACTCCCAATAAATCAAACACACCAACTTGGAGTAAAAAAGGCCGTAGCAGCCTATTTTATTAAAATAATATTTATTTTAACTTTCTTATAAAACTCTTATCAAAAAACAATCTACAATAAAACATCTTTTCTTCCCTGAGAACATTTTTAAACTAAAGAGCGTTGGTCTGCGCTATCACTTGAAATCATTCTGCTGTTCATCACCCACTCAGCACTGCGGTACTTATCAAAACTATCTCAACTATGCCTCAAGCCGACAAGCTGGCTCAGAGACTAACAATTCCCGCAGTGCCCCATTATCACTTCCCGGTTAACCTCCGTTAACCGGGAACCAAAAGACCTCCGGATCTATAACACCGTTAGATCCACCCACTTACTTTTTCCATCTTCCTTCCTTTTTTACAGACCAACGCCCGCCACTGCCACGACTATTCAATCCTCACCACCTGTTGAGAAATAACATCAACTTCCTTTATGTCAACCATGATTCTAATACCACGAAAAAAGGGGCGGGTGGGCGGGAACTTTCCTCCAGCCTTCTGTTAACCCCTCCCAGGTCAACCCTCTTAAATAGTACCCCACCCTATCTTGTCCCTCCCCCTCGGCTCCATTTTAACTCTACCTTCCCCCCACTGTTCCCACTGTCATGTATGCCCTCCATTTTATGCATTACATGCTGCATTTTGGGCCTTTCTTGACTGATGGATAACATATGTTGTACAGTTATATTAATCCCTTCTTACCGTTCTACTCCCAATAAATCAAACACACCAACTTGGAGTAAAAAAGGCCGTAGCAGCCTATTTTATTAAAATAATATTTATTTTAACTTTCTTATAAAACTCTTATCAAAAAACAATCTACAATAAAACATCTTTTCTTCCCTGAGAACATTTTTAAACTAAAGAGCGTTGGTCTGCGCTATCACTTGAAATCATTCTGCTGTTCATCACCCACTCAGCACTGCGGTACTTATCAAAACTATCTCAACTATGCCTCAAGCCGACAAGCTGGCTCAGAGACTAACAATTCCCGCAGTGCCCCATTATCACTTCCCGGTTAACCTCCGTTAACCGGGAACCAAAAGACCTCCGGATCTATAACACCGTTAGATCCACCCACTTACTTTTTCCATCTTCCTTCCTTTTTTACAGACCAACGCCCGCCACAGCATACAACGAGTAATACCTTACTCTTGGATGCCCCTCCACACCCTAATTGCTCGCTGTATTCCATCCTGCAAACCTAACATCCACAAATCTAACCCCACATCATTAAGATGAACCCCATCAACTCTCAGATATCTCCACGTTTCAAATTCTAGTTCTGGATGTCTGATTGCTAAACACCCATTGCGTACCATAAATTTGCTTATTTCCCTATTTATCTTTTTTCTGGCCCGATTTACACCTTCCACTGACCTGGCCATTCTCCATGATGTCCTAGCCACCATATCCGACCATATAAATATAGTTTTGGGGAATAATTCCATCAATCGCCACACATCTCCTTTTATATCGCGCGAGATGTCCACCATGGATCTGATACTTAAATCATTACCTCCTACATGTAAAATTAACACATCCGGTGGTCCCTCCCGCAGGGCATGTTTTTTAACTTCAGGAAGTAATCTACTCCACAGCATTCCAGGTACTCCCAACCACTTAATATAAACCTCCCGTTTGTCAAAACCTAACTGCCTACCATCCCTACGAGCATCCCCTCTTCTTGCCCCCCAACATACATAAGAATGGCCCATAATCCAGACCATTCCTGGCGCCGTACCTGTAATTAGAAAAAGACAAGAAGACTATACTAAAACACTATCCCGCAATAACAACTTCCATTACTATTACTTAATTATCCTCCTATAACCATAGCTTCCTTTCCCTTATACCACCAAATGAGGCCTAATGTAAGACCGAAACCTTTGAGATTCCCACCTTCCAATGCGTTTTACCGCCTCCACGTCCAAACCCAATCTAGCTGCTTCAGTAGCCGCCCCAATCCTAAAAGAGTGTGATGAAAATTCTTTTCCTTGTAATCCCACCTCTTCTAGGCACCTTCTAAAAATTGTGATGAACTGGAACTTAGATAAAAAACTACCGTCCTGGTGAATTAATAAAGGACCCTGTACCCCTGGCCGTACTTGTAAGTACTGCCCAACCGTGCTCACCGGGCACAGGAAAGATCCCAGAATCGGGTAAACCCTCACTACCCTGCCTTTTCCTACTTGATCAGTTTTTGACCGTTTGACCACCACCGTCAAACCTCCCCGCTCAACCTGAACCTCTTGCCAACCCAAACCACCCTGAACTTTTTTAGCCGGACTAACCAGCTCGCTAATCCTGAATGCCCCAAAAAAAGCCATTACAAAAGCCGCCTTAAACAACCCTACCTCATACTCTGAAGAGCATACCTCCCTCAACTTCTTCACAATTCTCCCCAGAATATCAAACGTCACAGGTCTTCTCGCATCCTTTACGATTCTATTTTTTCTATACCCTTTAAGCGCTTGACGCACCCAAAAATCTTTGGTGACATCCCGCTGACCCTGCAACTTAAAAAAGAACGCTAACCCTGCTAACTGCATGTTTAACACCGCCACTGATGCCCCTTCCTCCATTTTTCTTGCCACGTAATATAGCAGCAACAAACGCAAATTGTTTTCTGACGGCTCCTCCCCTAAGGCCTGAAGAAATCCCGTCCACTCTTTCCACACTTTTGAGTACGCCGCCCAAGTGGACCCACTTACCGACTGTTTGATCCATCCTGCGATGACACCAACGGAATCTCCCACAGCCAATCGGGACAAGGTACCCCTTGTTGCTCCGCTTCCGGCGCCAACTCTCGGAACCTGTCCCACTGGAAGCGAGATAACGCATCAGCGACCACATTCTCAACCCCTGGCAAATGTACGGCATGAATGTACACATTCAATTGCAAACATCTTAACACTAAATGTTGCAACAATTTGATAACTGGCGGAGACGAAGCCGTCACCCTATTGATAACCTGTACCACCCCCAAATTGTCCCCGTGAAAGCGCACCTTCAGATCCCTGAAGGAAGTGCCCCATAGCTCTACCGCCACTACTACTGGAAACAGTTCCAATAGTACCAAATTTTTGGTAAAACCCTCCTCTATCCATGATTGAGGCCAAGGACCTGCACTCCACCTCCCTCGAAAAAATGCCCCAAAACCCGTGGACCCTGCCGCATCGGTGAATAATTCAATATCAAAATTACTTACCGGGCCCGCCATCCACATCGCCCTTCCGTTGAAAGATTCCAGAAACGTATGCCATACCCTTAGATCATCTCTGTGCGACTTTACCAATCGCACAAAGTGTCTCGGTGATTTCACCCCACCTGTGCTAGCCGCCAGCCGGCGGCTGAACACTCTCCCCATAGGCAGTATGCGGCAGGCAAAATTTAGCTTACCTAGGACCGATTGCAGTGCCCTCAGCTGCACTTTCTTTAAGCCAAGTAACCCCGCAATCTCTTTTTTTAAGTCTTCCAATTTGTCTTCCGGCAACCTACATTCCATGGCCTCAGAATCAAGAACAATGCCTAGGAACGTGATGACCTTGCAAGGTCCCTCCGTCTTATCATTTGCCAATGGAATGCCGAATCTGTCAGCGATATGTTGCAGTGTCGCCAATAAAACCGAACAGATTCTAGATGATGCCGGCCCTATGCATAAAAAATCGTCAAGGTAGTGAATGATTGAATTCACACCCGATACGTCCCGCACCACCCATTCCAAGAAAGAGCTGAATTGTTCAAATATCGCACACGATATTGAACAACCCATTGGCAAACATTTGTCCACATAAAATTCCCCTTTCCAATGACACCCCAGCAATCTGAAGCTATCCGGGTGTACCGGCAATAATCGAAAAGCCGATTCGACATCGGCTTTGGCCATCAACGCTCCTTTGCCATAACGCCGCACCCAACCCACAGCGGCATCAAATGACGTATAAGTCACCGAGCATGCTTCCTGATCAATGGCATCATTCACCGATCCACCTTTTGGGAAAGACAGGTGGTGAATGAGCCGGAACTTGTTGTTTTCTTTCTTGGGCACCACACCAAGCGGTGACACCACTAAGTCAGCTATTGGTGCACAACGAAAAGGACCTCCCATTCTCCCCATTGCAACCTCCTTTGCCAGCTTTTCAGAAACCACCTCCGGATGTTGCAATGCGGACCGTAAATTATTTGGCACTTTGGGCACTATAAGTAACCTGCACGGTATCCTAAACCCCCCCGCGAAACCCTCGTCCAACAACCTCGCAGCTTGCCTATCCGGATACTTACCGAGAAACGGTCGCATCCTTTCCACTATCACCGGAGTCCTCCCTTTTGTTCCCAACGTCCCCAATTCTGCCTTTTCCTTGCTTAAAGCATCTAGATGCTGGATGCGTTCCCCCGCAGCCTGAGCACTCGTGCTTATACTTACATGTCGCACCAAATTTACAGGCTCCGGAATTGTATTGCCAACACACCCCCTTTTTATTTCCAGCCGAGTGTCCCAGGGCAGATGGTCCACCGGCTCCCCCCTGAAAAAACTGGTTCGGAGCCCGCGTATTTGTCATCAGGCGCATCCACAAGCTAATGTCCTTGTGGTCCCAACGCAGCTCTGGCCGTATCGCTCTCCTCTGCCTGAACTGCTCGTCGTATCTCAGCCAGCCCGTGCCGCCATATACTCTGTAGGCCTCCCCTATGGCATCTTGATAGCAAAATAATGCTGAACAGTGTTCCGGATGTTTCTCCCCAATCACGCTTGCCATGATAGCAAACGCTTGCAGCCAGTTTGCAAACGTCCTCGGTATCAGCCGATACCTCCTCTTCTCCTCATCGTCCTTCTTGGAACTGTCTGGCTTAACCCTATCCAAGTTAAATTTTTCCAAAGGTAATAGTGAAAATATTTCCACGTACTCACCTTTCCATAATTTTTCCCGTACTTCCTGTTTTAAATGTGCTCCTAAAGGCCCCTCGTAACACACATACACTTCGCAGCGCGCTGCATCAGCCAGCCTAGTTATATCCTGCCTTTCTGTCGTCTCTGTAGCTTTTTCCTTCCCCTGCGCAACTTCACTCCCTGCAGACTCTGGGGCGGTAACCGCAACCGTCGCTGCGGGCGTCCCCACTCCTGCCGCATCATTGCTACCCCCTGCTGGCGGTACCCACGCCGCTGCCGGGCCTCCTGCCATGCACTCTCCCACCTCAAACTTTTTCACCAAATCTTTAATACCCTCCAAAAATCCTAATAAGCCTGAGCCCCCCGCTTGTGAGGCCGCCCCCCTTATGTTGCCCTCGGGCCTGTTTGTGTCTTGTACTACCCTGCTTCTCCCAGCTAACCCCAGATGTGTTGACTTACCGGGCTGCACAGGTGTTGCCCCATCAGCCGACCGTCTGCTCTCCTCCTCGTCCGTTCTCCTGGAAGGGGGGGCCGCCTCCTCCTCCGATTCCGACACCTCCTCCCGCTCTCCTGGATCTCCCTCTGCTTCTTCCACCTCCGAAAGCCCGCCTGGCCTGGTAACCATGGCTGCCGCCGTCATCTCCGCACTTTCTTCCCTGTTGCAGGTATCTTTTCTGTAAGCCTTGTGGACAGCAGTAGCAGGGCCGGTGCAGGATACCGCAGCCCTGTATGCCTCCGCTCTTCCATCCCTCCTTCCTCCTCTGCCTCTGGCTTTTTTAGCATAATTCCTGCTGTCCCCTGCCGGATTAGACAGCCCAGGGACAGCAGCGTCTGTTTCAGCAGCATCTGCACCCTCCGCCGTTATCCGGGGGGCGGGGCTCGCGCTCACCGCTCTTCTCCCTCTGTCAGTCCCGCTGCGCTGTCTCTCCCCGCCATGTGACGCCGGGGATGTGACAGCTCCTCCGCTCCTTCCGCCTTGCTTCTTCTTCGCCGGAGGGCATCCCTGCTCTTCTTCACCGCTCCTTCGCATTCTTCCGCCCACCGCCCGCTCTGGAGAGAAACGCTCGGGCGGACGGGACCTCCTGGCTCTGACGCCGCTCCCCTCTCCTAGTGACATTCGCTGTTCTGTTCTCTCCATTGCCGCTCCGATCGCAGCCTGCAGCCATGCCGTGCCCCTAACCTCAGCCTCCGCTCTAAACTGTGCCATTATCCTCTCTACCTCTGCCATGTTCGCTTGTAACTTTCCTCCAGCCTTCTGTTAACCCCTCCCAGGTCAACCCTCTTAAATAGTACCCCACCCTATCTTGTCCCTCCCCCTCGGCTCCATTTTAACTCTACCTTCCCCCCACTGTTCCCACTGTCATGTATGCCCTCCATTTTATGCATTACATGCTGCATTTTGGGCCTTTCTGTATAGGCCCAAGTTTAGATCCTACCTTTGTTAGCACGATTGGTGTCTCCGATGCCCCTTCCTCCACTCACAGATCGTACGTAAGACGCGCGCGCGTTACGATTTATACACACTGCGCATGCGTATAACTCCGCCCGCCCCTGACGTTCTTTCTATTCTATTCCCCGCCCCTTTTCGTTCGGCGCAGTGGAGGAAGAGCACATGGCGGATAGATAGCAGGATCGTGCTAATTACAGCAACGAGGAGGAGGAGGAAAGGCCGGAGCTTGAAACGTCCCGATCCAGAAGGAGATTAAAGGACTCAAATATGTCCTTTGGGGAGATGTTGGAGATGGTGGACATCCTGAAGAAGGCCGACTATGATGGAAAGTATGGGCCTTACCCCAACCACAATGTCCGAAAGGCCAAGATCATGGCGAAAGTGGTCAGGAGTCTGCACTGGAAATTCGGGGTACGACGATCGAAAGATCAGCTCAGGAAGCGGTGGTCGGACCTGAAATTACGAGAACACGAGCAGTACAGAAAGATCCGGAGAGTGCTGCAAAAAAGTAAGTAGTTGTGCTGTGTTCCTATTGTTCTTGTGTTTATTACGTTCGTGCTGCTCCATGTGCTTTTAGGAACTGTTGTACAGTTTAAAATGGCAACTTTCATGTTCATGGGCACATTATTCGTTCGGATCACACATTTTTGTTTCGGACGAAAAAATACCATTGTTTAGGCCATATGCATTTGGCCACCATTTTGACGCCCTATGCTTGTCTTCAAAGAATTTGGTTGTGTAGATGGGTTTGTTACTAGAATGAAATGCAAACTAGATTGTGTGTAAGGAGAGGACACTGAGCAGCTGTTTTCACATCTGGACACTGGAGCACTAGTGTGGGACCCCAGAACACCATTTTTATTAGGGGGGCCACACAGGTGCTCCAGTGTATACTATAGGGGGGTCTCCATCCGTGAAGCTTGTACTAAACAGATAAAGTATTGCAGCTTGACAAAGGACACTAAAAAAGCTACATCTTGGAACTCGGCTAAAATAGATAATTGTACCCCACTTCCAAGCAATGTTTCATCTTTATAGTTCTGCCATCAAATATCTGTGTGCTAATTATACCATTTTTGTTTTACATAGGGGAGAAAAGACTCAGAGGACACCCCTCATCCGAGGAGACCAGAGCCCCCCCCCCTGGAAGAAGGGGAAATCCCCCCAACACAAGAAGAGCAGGAGGAAGAAGACGTGGTGGAACTAGTCACCACAACAGGTGAGTGTCTGCAACCACAGGCTCAGATAAGAGATGGATGGCGGCATATTTTTTAGACCTAATTTATTTTGGGTTCCTCTCTTTTTAGGTGATCGTGAGGTTGTGGATGAAGATCCTTTCACATCCGAAAGTGCCCAGATCCTGATCGGGGAGATCATGGGGTGTAATTTACAATTGGAAAACATCAAGCAAAACATCAATGATGTTATTCCAAAATATAAAAACATCATTGATGTTTTGGGGAGAGTTTAAAACCCCTCCAAATCACTTTCTTCTTTTGTGTGCTACAATGTGCGAAATGTTTTTGTGATTTTTCCCAAAGCCAAATTTGGAGGATGCACACAGTGTGTCAACATGTGCTATCTGCCATCACGGGAGATCAATGGACGCGTTTTGGGGGTGCAACCCCTTCCTCAATAATAAAGTAGGGGTGAGGAAGGGCTTTCTCCCCCAAAACACGTCCCTTGATCCCCCGTGATGGCAGATAGCACATGTTGACATTGGGAAATTTGTGTGCATCTTCCAAATTTGGCTTTTCCAGGGGTGATTTCCCCCCATCTGAACGCAATATCAAACACAGTTCCTAAATACTCATGTCTGATATTGCCTTCCAGTTCTACCAAATGTGAACTTTGTAAGATCAAGATTTGTGTCTTTCTTGTTGGTTTTACACAGGCCTGTTTTCTATAAAATGGACATTTTGATTTTGGATAATGACACCACAAAAATTGTTATACAACAAACATGTCGGTTTGTCAGAAAAACCTTTGGTAAATGCACATGTGATTGTGCAGGTATTAAAAAGATTGTTAATCAAGAATGTGTGGATTATTGTCTCAACGCTACAACACTTTTGGGGTGATGTAATTGTTGTTTTATGAGAAAATGGGGGTTATTTCCTAAGGGCAAATCCTTTTTGCACTACAAGTGCAGGTTCAGTGCAGTTGCAAGTGCACTTGTAGTGAAAAGTGTCTTTGCATTTAGTAAATAACAGCCAACAGTGCTTTGTATAAGGTTACACAATCACGCCATTTTCTGGACTCCACACATTTCTGTCAGGGTCAGCTCAAACAAACACAAGCAGTAAATGTCCACAAAGAAGAGCCTGGGGGGAGATGCCTGTCGAGAACTTGAGGTCCTGCAGGCTTCTCCCTGTGGCCAAATACCGCAAGGTAGCGACCAACCTCTGGTCCGGAGTGATGGCTTGCCTCATGCAGGTATCCTGCCTGCTAATATAAGGGGTCAGCGAAGCCAACAAACGGTGAAATACGGGGTCCGTCATCCTGAGAAAGTTCCTGAAATCATCATGATTATTCTCACGGATCTCACGGAACAAAGGCATATGACAGAACTGGTCACGCTGAAGCAACCAATTCTTGGTCCATGAACTCCTCCCCACCCTGTTCATGGACTGGACTTGTGTCAAGGTCAGGACCCCAACACCAAGCCCCCGCACAGCACGAACTGTACGAGGAGTACGCATACAAAACATGGCTAGAAAATGGTCGGCTGCTCAGAACGAAGTAACAGAACGCACTGAAGAACAGCAAGGCCTGTGAAGAGCGACCTGAAAACCAGTAACGAACGAACAAGAATACAATGACTACTTAAAGTCACGCGGAACTTGCTTGCACGCACTTAAGAGCAGATACAAACCCACAAGCACAAACTGAACGGCAGAAAACGATCTGAAAGCCACGAGTCTGAAAAAGCGCGAATCGTCTCTCACCAAACTTTTACTAACACGAGATTAGCAAAAGGAGCCCAAAGGGTGCCGCGCTTGGTTCTGAACCGGCCTTTTCTAGTCTCGTCGTACGTGGTGTACGTGACCGCGTGGTTGTCGATCGGAAATTCCGACAACTTTGTGCGACCGTGTGTAGGCAAAACAAGTTTGAGCCAACATCCGTCGGAAAAAATCCTAGGATTTTGTTGTCGGAATGTCCGAACAAAGTCTGACCGTGTGTACGGGGCATTATAGTGAATAATTCATCTCATTTATTTACCGACTTGATCTGAAAGCCTTTATATATGTTTCCTCCTCCTCTGTGGGCTGTTTTTGCTTTGCTAATTAATCCACTGGTTAAAAATCTCTTGGGATTTTTTTTCACATTGTATTTCCCCTGATATAAAAACTTTGTTAATATTTTATTGAAATCAATAAGAAACTCCATGTTTATTGTTACAGCTTTTATCCACTCTCCTATTTTCCACCATTGCCTCTGTATATTTTAAACAAATCAGGAGGAAAAAATACAGGGACAATATTACTTGTTTACTGTATCATATTTCAATATTTATGCTTTTTATATAGATATGGATTGTAGGATTTTTTGTAATCAATTTGTTAGTTTGTTGAACTTGTGGAATTCCCTGGGGGGTAGAGACTATAGGCCAGCTGGTGTCCAACCAAACTGCCCTGGGTTTGGTTCAAGTGCTGTTCAGTGAGATGCTCCCATTACTATCAATGCAAGAAGAATCTATTAAATTTAAAAAAAAAGTTTTCTTGGCTTATAGGTAAGGGATTGTTAAAAAAAAAAATAGCATGGGGGGTGAGCACTGCCCTGGGAAACATGTACCAATGAAAAAAATAAAAATAAAATTCCAACAGTGTTTTTGAAATGAATACAATCTATTGCCTTATGAGTAATCTCCATTAACAACTATAAACAGATATTTGTGTGTGTATATATATATTTAAATAAGTAACAAGGATTAGTGGTGTGAGATTTCGGTTTTAATGGTTCTATATAGGTATATTGTACACATCTCTGGGAACAAGGGTTCAGGTTTTAGTGTGAGTAATTATTGTTTTACCAGTTTGTTTTGTAGTGCAGGAATGTTAGGTTGGGCTGAACATGTGTGTGTCACAGAGAATGCTCTATTATTTACCAGTCGTAAACTTGTGAGAAAGGACAACATTTGAATTGAAGTGTTTGTAAACCCAGTTACACCACTTTTACCTACAGGTAAGCCTATATTAAGGCTTACCTGTAGGTACTGGAAATTTCTTCTAAACCTGCATGGTTTAGGAGATATTTACCATATATGCTTGCACCGACGTCATCGGCGCATGCGCCCTGAAGAAAAGGCACAATCGTGCCGTTTCTAAAGGGCTCGTGCCGTGACCTGTGCATGCGCACGGGAGTGACGTTACGGGACTCCGGCCAGTCACAGAGCTGGAGTCCACGGCCCCAAAAGAAAGAGGGGTGTGGATGCATGCGGCCACCAGCGGGGGACAGTGGGGACATCATGGGATTCGTTTGCAGGTAAGTGCAACATAATGGGCTAGTATGCAATGCATACTAGCCCATTGTGCTTTTACTTTGCAGGGGAAAAAAGAGGAAGTAAAACCCATCAGGGTTTACTTCCTCTTTAAGTGCCTTATACGGGGACTATGTGGGGCCGAAGTAATTATCGAGACCAGGCCCTTTGAACATCCTTCATTATCACTATATCCATTTCAAAAGACCCTCTTTTTAGATATGCAGAGAGGATAGCCATCTGTTCAGGAAAGCACAATTTGCCCAGGATATGACCTTGCATACCTAATGCCCCATTCCAGAGAAGGTTATGACCTGGCATTAATTTTCTTCCCAAAAGAGGAGGTACTAGTGAGGGACTTAGTTATGCTAAATATAGGGGATAGGGAAATTGTCCAATCCTGGATGAGATGCGCCATATTGAGGATGAGATAAATATCGGGGTGGCCCCATGCAAGTCTATATCAGGTTAAGTCTTGGGGAAGAGAAGGAGGAGAAAATCCAACTATCACAGGGGCCCTCATGCAACACCACTGGTAAATATCAGGACATCTCCTAGCACTTATATGTATAAATGCTAGTCCTGTGTGTTATCTGTCTTGCTGTCTTTGTATTAATGGTATAATTCCTTCATTTAATCTATGATTTTTTTTCCGCTTTTTCTGTACAATAGATAGATTGCTGTGTATTAGTGTAGACCTTCTACCTGTTAAAGCTTTCACTCATGGTCAAAAAACTCTTATTAACCCAAATCATATCTGGGAGATATTAAATCTCAAAATATAACTTATGGGTAATACAACAAAGTTTTTGAAATCCCTAAAATGGGACTACAGCATGAATGAAAAGAAAAATTGCATATAATCATCTCAAAATAGATTGCAGATCTTTTAAGCCTGGTATGCAGGAATCCCTCCAAGGAATATATACCAGACCCTTTGAATCTGCTACAGATTTTAAGCAGGACCCCATGCTAAAAAAAAAAGAGATCCCCAACAAATCCATATCAGACCCTTAAGCCCAGCATGCAGCTGGCTGGTCAGGAAAGAAGGGGACAAGCGCGTGCCCCCCTCCTGAACCACAACATGCCCTCAACATGGAAAGGTGCTTTGTCAGGGTGGTCCCCCTTGGTGAAGCGTCTTGTCCTCATGTTGATGAGGACAAAGGCCTCCTCTCCACAACCCTGGCCAGTGGCCAGTGGTTGTTGGGGCCCTGCAGGTGGGGGGCTGATGGAAATCTGGAAGCCCCTTTAAAAGCTAGGCTCACTTTTTACAAAAAAATAATAAAAGCACATGATTTTGCAGGTAAAAAAAAAAAAACATTTATTTTATTTTTTTACACCGGAGCCTGCTAAGCATTGCACTCGTGATCAGTAGATCACTGGTGTAATGTCAGGCTCCTGCAGACATGCAGTACAGCTGTCTTCCTGTACCTCCTTAAGGGCAGACAGTTACTGAGCTGCATGAAGAGTTGATAAACTATGAGGGCGCTGATCAGCATGCTCATAGTTCATTGTGAACATGGTGGAAGATGGGGCTTGTAGTTCATTCAATCACACATTGCTGTGAATAAATGACACAGCTGTGCAGGCGGAGCCCCGCATAGCCGCAGTGTTTTTAAAATGTGATATTGGGTGTGAGGAGAGGATCCTCTGCCCAATGTAATAAGGAGGTTAGGGGGGCTTGCTTGGGGGTGCTGCATAGTAACATGCTACATGTTACACCCTAAATAAGGTGAAATTTGATCCTTTAATAATACAAGGCCCTTCAGATACAGACCCCCTTATCTGAGTACAGGGTACTCATTCAAAAAAAGTGTAATGTAGAAAAAACAAAAATTTGCCAAGTTCTGTATTAAAAAATTAAAATCCCCAAAAAAGTTCCCTGCAAATCCATCCTCAAGAGCAACACTCACCATCCACCGAAAAAAAAACAAAAAAAACTGATGGACCCATCACACATGACTGATCCCAACATTGCTTAAAGCCAAAAGACAGCTCCCCAAGCTGTCATGAGCTGTATAAGGGAAGGGGCAGGGATGGTAATGACATATTTGGCCATATTTGGGCACTGATATCACTGCTATCTCTGCCCCTGTTCTTAAGTGGGGGAATTGCTGGTGACCTCAGTAGTTCCTAGAGATGCAACAGGTGCAAGCACCCACTTATTCCTAGGGAATCAATGGCAGTGGGAAACTGTCATATATAGAGGTGGTATATGTATACCAGTTCTATGTGTGATGCTTAGCTCCTGAGGAACAGGGGGTCAAATGGGCAAAGGTTTGAGTTTTCCTCCAAACCCCCGAACAGCTAAAGTTCAGTCTGGATGGAATCGTTAGCTTATTTCTTTTCAGTGACCCCCCTCCTTACAGTGGTTTGGGCTTTGCTGTGTGCTATCTCCAGGTCCCAGTCCCCGAGCTTATCCTGCTCTAAGTAGTAGTAGTCCAGGAGGTACAGGAGGCTGAACAAAGGGTGAACAAAAGAGTCCCCATGGTTCCAGAAGGGATGGCTAGGACTGGTGTCTCATGGGAATTTAGTGGGATGTGCAGGTGGGTCAGTTCAGGTGACTGGTAGATGGGGTCAGTATACAGGCAAAGGATCGATCCAGAAAGCAGGCAGAAACATGGTCTATAAAGAGGGCAGGCTCAGTACAGGGAGCAGGAACACTGTTGCTGGCTTACACTGGTCTAGTTACACTATATGTGTGTGTGTTGGCGATTGGTTTCAAGGATCTGATGACACTGGGACTAGTGTGGCAGTGGTTAGAAACACTGCTGATTGCTTACACTGGTCTGGTGATACCGAAACGAGTGTGGTGGTGATCAGGAACACTGTCGATGGCGACACTGGTCTGGTGACACTGGGACTGGTGTGGTGGCAATCAGGAACACTTTTGCTGGCTCCACTGGTCTGGTGCATAGCTCCCAACTGTCCCTGATTTCGAGGGACTGTCCCTGATTTGGAGTCACTCTTTCCCCCTCATTTGTCCCTCATTTTGGTCTGATCTATATAGTTGTATGTATTATAAAATGTACTTTTTATCTTTCAAAAAGTGTTTGCCAGTGCTAAACCTTTCATCCAAATTCTAAATTGCTCCATTTGTAAATTTTAAAAGCCAATATAAGAGGAATAGTAATGGTAAAAAAAAAAGTCCTTGTGGATTTAATTAACCTTTTTTTTCTTGGTAATTCTCCTTTAACCGATTCCGCCCACGGAAGATTTGGCTGCCGAATGACCGGGCCATTTTTTGCAATTCGGCACTGCGCCGTTTTAACTGACAATTGCGCGGTCGTGCGACGTTGTACCCAAACAAAATTGATGTATTTTCTTTCCCACAAATAGAGCTTTCTTTTGGTGGTATTTGATCATCTCTGCGGTTTTTATTTTTTGCGCTATAAACAAAAAAAGAGCAACAATTTTGAAAAAAACACAATGGGGGTTGTTTACGAAAGGCAAATCCACTTTGCACTACAAGTGCACTGCAAGTGCACTTGAAAGTGCACTTGTAAGTGCAGTCGCTGTAGATCACTGTAGATCTGAGGGGAAGCTCTGAAATTAGGGGAAGCTCTGCTGATTTTATCATCCAATCATATGCAAGCCAAAATTCTGTTTTTTGTTTTCCTTGCATGTCCCCCTCAGATCTACAGCGAATGCACTTTCAAGTGCACTTGTAGTGCAAAGTGGATTTGTCTTTCGTAAATAACCCCCAATTTTTTGTACTTTTTGCTATAATAAATATCCCAATTTTTTTTTTAAAAAAGCAAATTTTTTTCTCAGTTTACGCCGATATGTATTCATATTTTTGTAATAAAAATCGCAAAAGTGTATATTGATTGGTTTGCGCAAAAGTTATAGCGTCTACAAAGAAGGGGATAGATTTAGATTTGTAGCATTTTTATTATTATTTCTTTTTTTACTAGTAATGGCGGCGATCTGCGATTTTTATTGTGATTGCAACATTATAGCGGACACATCGGACAATTTTGACACATTTTTGGAACCATTGGCATTTATACAGCAATCAGTGCTATAAAAATGCATTGATTACTGTAAAAATGTCACTGGCAGTGAAGGGGTTAACACTAGGGGGCGATCAAGGGGTTAATGTGTTCCCTGCTACGTGTTCTAACTGAAGGGGGGATGGGACTTGCTAGGGGAAGAGAGAGATCGGTGTTCATACTTTGTATGAACACACAATCTCTCTCTTCTCCCCTCAGAGAACCGGGATCTCTTTGTTTTCTGGCCATTTTATGAGCGATCGCGGGAGCCTGGTGGTCATCATGGCTCCGGGGTCGAGCAGCGGGCACGCGTGGTGCGCCCCTAGTGGCCGCATAAAGAAGTGATGTAACATGATGGAGATTCACGCAGCCGAGCCATGTTGCCGCAGTACAACTGAGGTGGCTGGTCGGCAAGCGGTTAAGGGGGTGTGGCAGGGGGAGTGTCCTATGCCTACATGCATTTGCTAGTAGGTGTCCCTCATTCCCATCGCAAAATGTTGGGAGGTATGCTGGTGTGGTGGTGATCAGCAACACTGATACCGGCTACACTGGTGTGGTGACACGGTGACTGGTGGGGTGGTGATAAGGGACACTGTGACTGGCGTCACTTGTGTGGTGACATTGTACTCCTATGGTTAGTGATCAGAGACATAGGCTATCTGCACTGGCATACAGTGTTATCAGAGCAGCCAGCCAGTGTCTCTGGTCACTAACCACAGCGATACAATTTCACCATAGTGACACTGCACTGCTCTGGTGACTGTGATAATTGTTTGCATTCTGAGTGTTGATCATTGCAGGAAACACTCTGTTTCCTCCCACAGCTGATTTCTGTAAGAGGGAACAGATCAAAACCTTTGTTTACAAGTGTGAACACTGTGATTGGTCACAGTAATCACATGGTACAGGGTAAATTAAATTGGCCTTGTACCCTGATCTGTAAACCATTGTGTCCTTTGGAAGCAGTAAGAACAGGAGGACATTTTAATATGCCATCCTGCCCTCAGCAAGCCACCGTCTGGCTATTTTATTGCAGTGGCAGGATGGTAGGTGATTAACCGCTTGCCGACCGTATACTGTATTTATTCAGTGGCTCCCCTGTGCAGGATCATGTACCTGTACGTGATCCAGCACTTCCGGGTCTGAGGCATGTAAGCGCGCCGCCGGCGACCCACTGTGATTGGGTAGGAGCCATACAGCGGGTCTGGTGGACTCGATGTCCGCTGGAACCCACCGGTTATTCCTGGGAGAGAGAAAGAACGGTGATAAACAAGTCAGGTTGCCTTTCTGTTAGTAGGGAAGGTAGATATCTTGTCCCCCACAGTTAGCAAGCACTCCCTTGGAACACATTTAACCCTTTGATCTCCCCTAATGTTAACCTCTTCCCTGTTAGTGTCATTAGTACAGTGACAGTGCATATATTTAGCACTGATCACTGTATTAGTGTCACTTGCCTCAAAAAAAGTGTCACTTAGTATCCGATTTGTCAGCCAAAATTGAGCAGTCCCATTATAAGTCACTGATCGCCGCCATTACTACTAGTAAAATAAATAAATAAATAAAACTTCCATAAATATATCCCATAGTTTGTAGACACTATAACTTTTGTGCAAACCAGTCAATATACGCTTATTGAGATTTTTTGACTTAAAATATATAGCAGAATACATATTGGTCTACATTATTGAAGAAATTTTATTTTTTTTTTTATTTTTTTTAATGGATATGTTTTATAGCAGAAATAATTTTTTTTTTTTTTTTTTCAAAATTGTCATTCTTTTTTTGTTTATAGCGCAAAAAATAAAAAATGCAGAGGTGATCAAATACCACCAAAAAAAGCTCTATTCGAAGGAAAAAAAAGGACATAAATTTTATCTGTGTACAGCATTGCATGACCGCAGAATTGTCATTTAAAGCAACACAGTGCCGTATCGCAAAAAAAATGGTCTGGTCATGAAGTGGGGGTAAAACTTCTGGAGCTGAAGTGGTTAAGGAATATAAAGTTTGTAAATATTTTTTATCATTTACTGGTTTGTAAAATAAATATACAAATTGTATCAATCCGTAGTCTGTTGGGTTATTACCAAAATGATGAGCAATTTTAGGAATTTTGAGCTCAGTCTGGAAAATGGATTTTATTATAACATTTAAAAGGCACATGAAATAATAGTTTAAGCAATGTTCTTAAGTGACATTTGGGTTTCCTATTGTTAATTTATTAGTTATAGTAATACCAATTTTTAGTTTAATCTTGAGTTAAATATACAGTATGAGGGCCACCAAAAGTTAAAAACATAAGATAAAAAATAAAAAACTTTGTCACAGCTTCTGTTGCCTCTATTATCTGACACTTAAAAAAAAAATCTTAAATTCTTCTGCTAAGTGTATCCCCTAGTGTCACAAAACAGAAGCACACTAACACCTTGTTCACACTTCTGTGACTTGTCATACGACTTTGCACACCAAACTTGCATGACGAGTCATACCTCATGTTTTCCAATGATAACCATTCATATATGTGCAACTTAAAGTTTTAGAGACTTCAAAGTAGTTCATGCACTACTTTGGTCTGACTTTCATGCAACTTGAGGGCCCTAGACTTCAATGTTAACCCACAAAAGTTGCATGAAAGTCATACCTAAATGTTTAACATGCAACAGTGCGTCCGACTTTGCAGAGGAACAACAAGTCACATCCAAGTTGCACCCATCCAAAGTTGCACCAAAGCTGCGTCAAAGTTGAGTCAAAGTTGCACTTCAAAGTTGGCGCAATTTTGGAGTTGTACAAGTGCGAATGGAGCCTAAATACCTGAATGCAAAGTTAATTAGAACAAAAAACACATACAGTGCCTTGGAAAAATAATTCATATCCCTTGAAATGTTCCATGTTATAACCACAAATGTAAATGTATTTTATTGGGATTTTATGCGAGAGACCAACACAAAGTGGCACATAATTGTGATGTTGAAGGAAAATGATACATGGTTTTCAAATTTTTTTACAAATAAATATGTTAAAAGTGTGGTGTGCATTTGTATTCAGCCCCCCTGAGTTATTACTTTGTAAAACCACCTTTCACTGCAATTACAGCTGCAAGTCTTTTTGGATATGTCTGTACCAGCTTTGTACATCTAGAGAGTGACATTCTTTGCAAAATAGCTCAAGCTCTGTCAGATTGGATGGAGAGCATCTGTGAACAGCAATTTTCAAGTCTTGCCACAGATTCTCTATTGGATATAGGTCTGAACTTTTACTGGTCCATTCTAACACATCAATATGCTTTGATCTAAACCATTCCATTGTAGCTCTGGCTGCATGTTTAGGGTCGTTGTCCTGCTGGAAGGTGAACCTCCACCCCAGTCTCAAGTCTTTTGCAGACTCTAACAGATTTGGATGTGCAGTATTAGTTTTCTGCCACACATAGCGTTTTGCTTTTAGGCCAAAAAGCTTAATTTTGATCTCTTCTGACCAGAGCACCTTCTTCCACATGTTTGCTGTGTCCCCCACATGGCTTTTCGCAAACTGCAAATGAGACTTCTTATGGCTTTCTTTCAACAATGTTTTTCTTCTTGCCACTCTTCCAATAAAGGCCAGATTTGTGGAGTGCACGACTTATAGTTGTCCTGTGGACAGATTCTTCCACCTGAGCTGTGGATCTCTGCAGCTCCTCCAGAGTTACCATGGGCTTCTTGGCTGCTTCTCTGATTAATGCTCTCCTTGCCCGGCCTGTCAGTTTACATGGACGGCTTTGTCTTGGTAGGTTTGCAGTTGTGTCATACTCTTTCCATTTTCAGATGATGGATTAAACAGAGCTCCATGAGATGTTCAAAGCTTGGGATATTTTTTTTATAACATAACCTGCTTTAAACTTCTCTACAACTTTATCCCTAACCTGCCTGGTGTGCTCCTTGGCCTTAATGATGCTGTTTGATCACTAAGGTTCTCTAACAAACCTCTGAGGGCTTCACAGAACAGCTGTATTTATATTGAGATTAAATTACAAACAGGTGGACTCCATTTACTAATTAGGTGACTTCTGAAGGCAATTGGTTCCACTAGATTTTAGTTAGGGGTATCAGAGTAAAGGGGGCTGAATACAAATGCACGCCACACTTCACATATTTATTTGTAAAAAAAAATTGAAAACAATTTATCATTTTCATTCCACTTCACAATTATGTGTCACTTTGTGTTGGTCTAATACATAAAATCCCAATAAAATACATTTACATTTTTGGCTGTAACATGACAAAATTTGGAACATTTCAAGGGGTATGAATACTTTTTCAAGCCACTGTAATTGCTGCCCTATCCCTTTATCACCACAATACTGGGCACTTTTACCCCTTCCTGCCCAGGCAAATTTTCAACTTTTAACGCTGTCACATTTTGAATGACAACCGCACAATCATTCAACACTGTACCTAAGAAATTTTTATATTTTTTTTCACACACATATAGCTTTATTTTGATGGTATTTAATCTCCACTGAGTTGATTTTTTTTTTTTTGCAAAATAACATTTTTTTTCCTAGTTTCTGTTAAAGTTAGTTTCTGATAAATTTTTGGAAATAAATGATCTTTCTTTACAAATTTAGGTCAAAATGTATTCTGATACATTTCTTTGGAGAAAATAACCCAAATCAGTGTTTTTTATTTAGTCTGTAGGAAAGTTCACAAACAATGGTATACTGTATATCTGAAAATTGATCTAATTTCTTGAGGTCCAAAAATGTCAGGACCATGCAAATACCCCCCAAATGACCCCTTTTTTAAAAAGTTGTCATTCCAAGGTATTTAGTAAGAGGCATTGTGAGTTTTTTAAAGTTGTAATTTTTTGTCACAATTATTTGGAAAATGAAGACATTTTTTCACAATGTTTTTTTTATTTTTTACATACTGTCACTAGAGTTGGGCTAACAGTTCGGCCCGAGCGTCAGTTTGGGATGAACATCGGCTGTTTGCGCCATTAAGGGCATACCCAAATTTTGCAGAATGTTCAGCGGGTGTTTGCCTCACGAACACCCTGCAATGCATTGCATGCACAGTTCATTTTGCACCCTGTTAGGGCAAAGCTTTGCCCAATCAGGGCGCAGCATAATCTGGTTGTTAAGGAAGCCGGCCATGGCATCCTTAACGACCAATGAGTCAACATTGATGACCGATGAGTCATCATTCATCATCAATCACGCCACCCACCGCACCTGAAAAAAAAATGCTTCTGCCGTCCATGAAGGCTGGCTGTCTACTGCAGGCTAAGCCATTTGACAGTTCTTATATAGGTAAGGGGCGGGCTACCTGGCTACATCACCTGGTGATACCGTCCCCTTCTGACATCACTGACCCAGCATGCACCAGTCTGTGACATCAGAAGGGGCGGTGCCTCTAGGTGACATAGCCAGGTGGCACCGCCCCTTACCTATACCAGAACTGGCAAATGGCTTAGCCTGCAGTAGGCAGTCAGCCTTCATGGACAGTGGAAGCATTTTTTTTTTCAGGTGCGGTGGGCGGTGTGATTAACCATGGCCTTTTATCAAAAACTGTGTGTGTGTTTTTATTACTTTTTGACACTTTTTTGGTGAATGGGTAGGAGTACTATGTACCCCATACTTATTCACATGGGTGGGCGGAATCTAGGGCCCCCTTGTTAAATACATATATATATACATATATATATATATATATACATACACGTTATATTATAGTATCATCATCTAGCTTGCTGTGTGGGACATACTGCAGCATATACGACCCCCGGAGCAACAAGGGGAGCCCCAGCAGGACACCTCAAAAATACAAAATCTATACCAAAAAGATTGCCATGGAAACTAGTACCACATGATTATTGTGACTGTAAAGAGATTACAGAAATGATAACTACCTTATAACTAACGATTACAGATACTGTCAATAGTGTATTAACAGAGGTTTAGACTGTGGGGGATAGACGATTACTTACATATATATTCAGGTCCTATGAATAAGGATGATGAATATAAACAAAACATACATCCATTGAGAAGAAACTATAAAGACATAAATGAACACCAGAATCTATGATAAAATTGATATATTACCCAAATTGGCTCATAGAGAGGATGACCAGATATAATTCCAATCACAGAACATTTCTGTTGCATTTAAGACATCCAGAAATGAATAAAATGAAACATTTTCCCCTCTCTGTTCCCTTAGGAGTATACATACAGTATTATAATTATTTCTGGTCCTTGATATAGATGAGAGAGTTTGGGGTGGAGGAACTTGACTGGCCTGCACAAAGTCCTGACCTCAACCCAATAGAACACCTTTGGGATGAATTAGAGCGGAGACTGCAAGCCAGGCCTTCTTGTCCAACATCAGTGCCTGACCTCACAAATGAGCTTCTGGAAGAATGATCAAACATTCCCATAGACACACTCCTAAACCTTGTGGACAGCCTTCCCAGAAGAGTTGAAGATGTTATAGCTGCAAACGTGGGCCAACTCGATATTGAACCCTACAGACTAAGACTGGGATGCCATTAAAGTTCATGTGCATGTAAAGGCAGGCATCCCAATACGTTTGACAATATAGTGTATGTATCTTATTGTTTAAAAATTAAGCTATAATCTACCATTTTAGTCTGTATAAATTTTGGTTGATCATTCAGCTACTCTCATAACTAATAACTAACTAATATTAACTATTCACTGGCATCAAGAGATATTTCATGATTTTAATCTGAAATAATAATTTAACAGTTGTATCTATTAATGCTATTTTGCATCCATGCAGCTAATGCTACAACTATTTATCCAAGATGTCTATTTTACTGAAATAAACTCTCATTATGTGTATAATCATTATATTTTTCTTTCTTAAATCCTTGCAGACCTGCACTCTAGAGAGCTTTGTTAATATCTTTAGATGTTGTCTATTTAAGCAGAGACTATATATGACCAAACAGATTGCCGTGATACCAGCTAATTGTAATTTGATAGCAAAGATGTAAGATTTTTTCACTGAGGACATCGCTGGAGAGAGATGGGGCTCAGATAAGTAATTAGGGGGTGCTGAGGACACTGCTGCAGACAGAAGGTTTTTTTTTTATCTTAATGCATAGATTACATTAAGATAAAAAACCTTTTGCATTTATATCTCCTTTAAGCATAACACTTTTTATGTATTCTTCATAAGTGGCAGATATGAGATTTTGAATTAGACTGCAAAAGTTTCCTGTAAATTGGATTTTTCGTTCGAGAATTTTTAAGTGTTTGAAAATGATAATTAAAGTCAAGTGGTCTTCTGGAATTTTTAAAATATTCTGCGAATAAAAGGATTTGTGATAACACATCATTGCTAAATAAAACACAGCTATATACCATATTTATTGGCGTATAACACGCACCGGCGTATAACACGCACCCCAAGTTTAGGAGGGAATTTTAAGGAAAAAAACTTTTTAAGGAAAAAAACTTACATTTAAATGTCCATCAATACAGCCTTATCAGTGTCCATCTGCAGCCTTGCACAACGTCCATCTGCATGCTTGTCCAGTGTCATTTATAGCCTTTGCAGTCTTGCCAGTGTCATTTGCAGCCTTTGTAGCCTTGCCAGTGTCATTTGCAGCCTTTGTAGAATTGCCAGTGTCATTTGCAGCTTTATCAGTGTCCATCTGCAGCCTTGCAAGTATCCACCTGCAGCCTTGTCAGTGACATTTGCAGCCCTGCCCAGGCTGCAGTTAAACTGCAGTGACTTGTCAGTGTCACTGCAGTTTGAAAATGGCACCGCCGGCGCCGAGATACACAGAGCCAGTCCTCGGCTCTTCTTGGCTCCTCTCGTAGTCCCGCCCTATGATGGACATAACACAGGTCCAATGGCGGAACTGGGTGTGACTGGGTGTGATTGTGAGCGGAGCCGAGCGCTGCCCATATACATACATAGCTGAGTGTACTCGGCTAGGCTCGGCTAGCTCTGCTCACAGTTGCGCCCAGTTCCTGTGTTATGTCCATCATAGGGTGGGACTGGCCGTGACTGTGAGCGGAGCTAGCCGAGCCTAGCCGAGTACACTCGGCTATCTATGTATATCGGCGGCCGGCGCTCACTCCGCACAATTAACGGGGGGGGGGGATCAGCGGGTATCGGCGTATAACACGCACCCACAATTTTCCCCTGATTTTAAGGGGAAAAAAGTGCATGTTATACGCCGATAAATACGGTATTTTTTTTCTGAAACCGAATGAATTTAAGTCAATACCATTAATCATCACTGTGTTTAATTCTTTAGCGATTAGATGTCAGTGGAACCTAAATGCATCGCCAGCATATGTATGCTAGTTTAAAGGGTAACGCCACTTTTGTGGGGAAAAAAATAGCAAATAAAGAAAAAAATAATACAGCACATATAATTGCGACACTAATCATATTGTAATTGAATGTTATTAAAAATTACCTTTCCTTTTCAATCTGCAGCCACTGTAATTTTCTGAGAATGCAATATGGCTACCTGGAGTTGTTCTGTACACAGTGTGTACTGATCACTCCCCAGAAACATCATTTTCTGCTTGTGTGATTGACTCACCAATTTTCCCAATAGTCTGCTTAAGATACAAGTCAGATTTCAGGCATCCCCTGCAACAAAAATGTCATTTTTGGAGAGATACTTTCAATAGGAACACGTCTAAAGGGATGCAGGCCCAGCAGATTTCCTCATTAGTGCCCTGCAGCTGCCACAGCTGACTGATAATTATGCAACCACTCCCATTTGACCCACTCAGAACAGGCGCACATGGATTTCTTCAGAATAACAAAAGGTAGGAATATGCAACTAAGGTTGTTATAATCCCTGCAACGTACATCGATCACCCAGAGGGGAATGTATTTTTCGCAACAAAAGTGGAGTTACGCTTTAATTATAACTCTGCAAATAATTTTCCTACCTGAATAATTTGATATTGTTTATACGACTGAGTAAAGCCAGGCATAGGTGGATCAAAATTCAACCGGTTCAGCAGGGACTTGCCGAATTTCAAACCATCAATGGGCAGGCTGGATGTATAGAAGTCTTGATCGACTTCTGTAAAACCGGCCTGTTGGAAGATTTTTGCTTAATCAGTTCCGCTGTCTATAGCCAACGGTGCTGTTCTGATGGCAAGGAAGCCTCTCCACTGTCAGAATACAATAACTTCATAAGAGGGTTTCCCCCATTCACCTCAAATGTGTGGATGGGGGAATCAATTCTATTTATTTTGTTTAACCCACTGGTTGAATGCAAGAAAATGAATCATGTATGGCCTACCTAAGATTTTTATTTGGTATTCTGTTTTAATGAATTTCCTGTTTGTTTTTTTTAATCAGCTGTCAAATGTACCAAAATGTTTAATGTTTGCAATTTACACTTTATAGCTTATCATTTTTTTAAAGAAAAATTCCAAGTTTGGCATTTTTTACATAGTTTACATACTGCTTGGACCAATAATGTAACTATGCATATAAAGTGATCTTCACTAGCTTCCAGGTCCCAAGTCAAACAGCTACCCTCCCGCATTATGGAGGTTGGCCGCTAAACACTTCTCCATCCCACAACTTACATATATCACATTTACTACTGCCCTTTCCTCATTATTGTGTTTATCCTCTCCTGCTTATTCTTAGCCCACATACCAACATAACTTCCAGGACACTGGGATATGTGGCTTCATTTAAACCTGTTCATCATCTCACTTCCCTCACCTTCCAGCTTCAGTTGACTTCAGGGGGGAATTTTACCAAATCCTAGCTCTCTTTTACCTAACTTTCACCCACACACCAGCACCCATCTTCCTCTGACAGCATATTTAAACCAGACACTTTAATCTCTATTAACCTGTTTATGGAAACCAGCCTCTTTGTTCATGCTTTCTTTGGAATGCCCACTCTGTCTGTAACATGCTCACCTCTTTCCATGAACTTTTTATCTCCAACTCCTTTAACTACTGGTCATTACTGAAAACGTTGCATCAGGTATCTAACTGCCTCTCCAGCTTCCCTCTCCCATGGCAGCCTCTATTGGACTAACTGACCCAGACCCAGTGGAGAAAAAAGGGGTAGAGTTGGAATTCTTCTGTCCCCACAAATAACTTTTCAAGTTCTTCCCTCACCTCCTATCCCTTCGACCAGTAAACAGTTACCCATATAAACTTTTGCTACTTCCCTTCTCTGATCTATTCTGCTACTGATATCAAAACTCTATATCAAAAATCAAAACTGTCCTAACCTAACCTGGTCACTTCTGTTTACAGCAGCTTGCTCTCATCTTCACTGGATGCACTTCTTACCTTCACTACACGCAGAATTAGGCCCAGACCACTACAGTCCCGGCAAGCAGGTGAAACCAGAAATCTCAAACAACATAGCCCCAATATTGAGCAAGTGTGGGTTAAAACAAGGTCCCTGCAAGATTTTACACTGTATAAAACTGCCCACTGAAAATATAATACCTGCCTACATGCTGTAAAACAGACCTAATTTATTACTCTCTCATCCAGTCCTCAATAACGCTTTTCTACCCCTGCTACATTTATTTTCTACTTCCCCCACTGCCACCACTAACTCATTCACTGGACAGGACATTGCCACTCACTTTAAAAACAAGATAAACGCAATTCATGGTGAGATTGCCATTGTCTAGTTATCTCCACCAGTTACCATACCATCTCTACCTACCACCGCACTCTGCTCTTTTGACCCAGTCTCTCAGAGGAGGTTTCTAAACTTTTCTCTGACACCATCCTAACCACCTGCACCTGGACCCCATTTATTCACAATTACTCTACCCTCTTACTTTATTCCATGCTCTCTCACTCACATCATCAATCTCTCTCCCTACTGGCACCTTCCCCTCCCCTCTAAAATATGCACTGGTCACTCAGTTACTGAAAACACCCTCATTGGACACCACCAGTCCAAACAACATAAGACCCATCTTTTTTTCTTCCATTTACTGCCAAATGCCTAGTCTGCAAGTGTCTAAACTGCTACCTCATTTAAACTGCCCTTCTAAAACTCACTAGTTGCATACTAACTGCTAAAACCAATCTTTAATACTCACTCCTCTTACTTTTAGATCTTTCTGCTGCCTTCAACATAACTGATTACTCACTCCTTCTACAAAACAAATCCACTCCCTTGGCCTCCAAGACTCTTTTTATGGTTCTCCTCCTCTATGCAATCCTTTAGTGTCCCCACATCCTCCTCTCTTCTTCCTCATTCCATTGGGCTCCCCCAAGGTTTTGTCCTTGAACCCCTTCTGTTCTGTATATACTTATTTTCCCTTGGTTAGTTGATAACCTAACATGTCTTTCAACACCACCTCTATGCCCATGATGCCAAAATGTATCTCTGTTCATCTCATCTCACCCCTTCAGTCTCCTTGCTCATCAATAATATACTAATTAACATATCAGTATGGATGTCAAACCACTTTCTAAAATGTATTCTTTCAAAAACTGAGCTCAGATATTTACTACCCCAACTGCAATGTCTCCTCCCCAGAGTTTCTAATGAGATCATTAGCACCACAATTCTTCTTCTCCCTCCTATCATGGGTCTAGGTGTAATATTGGACTCTAACCTCTCCTTTCAGTCCCTCATGTATTGCCCAAATCTTGCTGCCTACGCCTACCAGTGGCCGTGTGACCATAAAGGGTGCAGGAGCGCCGCCCCCCCTCTCCTGCACCGCTCTAATCACCATAGATAGATTGATGCATTGCATCAATCTATCTATGGTCGCTGCTGACAGCCCCTATTCAAGTGCCGGCCCATTTTCTGGCTCCGGGAATCTGAATTACACCAGAGGAGGGGTGTTTTTTGGAAGCACCTGATTAGAGCCATAGGCTCTAATAGGCGCCCAAAAATGTGTAAAGCGGGTGCAACGCTGTGCGTTTGCTTCTCACTCAGCTGTATGTTAGCAAAGCGAAGGAATTTGCTTTACTAACCTATAACCCATCCAATCATAGCAGAGGATGAGAGGAGGAGCAGGTGGGAGAAGACATCGGGGTCGGGGAACAAATGGAGGACACCGTTCGCCACCTGCCGCCTGCCGCCGTCACCCGCTGCCCACCCGAGACAAGATAAGTGCCGGGCAGACAGCGGATAAGTGCCGGGCAGACAGCGGGGGCACAGTGGCAGCACTTGGGGCACAGTGACAGCACTTGGGGCACAATGGCAACATTTTGGGCACATTGGCAGCACTTTGGGCATAGTGGCAACATTTGAGGCACAGTAGCAGCACTTGGGGCACAGTGGCAACATTTGGGGCACAGTGACATTTGGGGCACAGTGGCAGCATTTAATGGGCACAGTGGCAACATTTGGGGCACAGTGGCAGCATTTGGGGCACAGTAGCAGTTTGTTTGTGCCCCCCCCAAAATTTTGAGCACCAGCCGCCACTGACGCCTACTTAACATTTCCAAAATACATGCCTTTCTAATTATTATGACTAAGAGCAAAACTTTTTTAGGTTTAGATAAAGTGGAGAAGGATTAGACGCCGTTAGGTTGAAAAAAAATCTTACATTTTAGGTGGTTACTATAACAGGAATAGAGAGGAAGTCTTCTAATTGGGACAGTAGCTCTAACCTTGGTGATTCCAGGGATTTCCCTCAATTTTGAGGGATTTCATTTTACTTCCTGTTGTGACTTTGGAAAAGGAAGTGAAGAGAAATCTCGCCAAAGGGAAACAAATGGCAAAAGAAAAAAACCGGGGTTCTGGTCTTCCCATAACCTAGCCAATATAAAAAAAAGTTTTACCTTCAGTTCTATGTTAATCAATGACACCACCAAGCTACTTTTTCGCTCTCTTTCTCTTACCTTTGCCACTGAAACTCTCTCCTCTTTGGTCTCCCTCTACACAGGTTACCTACTTATAGCCTATCATGAAGATTGCTGTCAGACTCACCCACCTTATCAACCGTTCAATGTCTGCCATCCCTCTCCACCAATCCTTCCACTGGCTTCTGAAACCCCAACAAAAAAAATTCAAAATATTAACAATAGCTTACAAAGTCATTTGCAACTTTGCCTCCAGCTACATCACCAACCTCATCTCAAAATATATATATTTTTTTTTTATTTGAGAATTCTTGTAAAATATTACAGAAATGTCATTAAGGACAAAAAAAAAAATATAGGCACACACCACTATGGGTGCCAACGTCTCTACAGCATGAACCAATCAGGGTTTACTTCCTCCTTATAGGGGCAAAACTGGGGTGTAGAAAAATGGAAGTCGAGGCATTTAGCTATTAGTAGGTGTTTCATCTCAAAATATTAACCACAACATCTGCTTTGCTCCTCCCAAGTCCTGTTCTCTGGCTCCCTTGTCAACTAGTCCCATGCTCACCTCCAGAACTTCTTCCAAGCCTCTCCCATCCTCTTTAGCTCCTTACCCTAATCTGTCCAACTATCTACTATTCTGTCTACCTTCAGGTGATCGGTGAAAAAAACACATCTTTTTAGGGAAGCAAATAATGCCTCCCATCAAATGAATCTTACTTTCACACACAACCCATCCTGCACAATTTCCACCTTTTGTATAATTTTACAATCTCTTTAGATGTGCAAGGGTCCCCTTACCCCCTTGTCCTAAATAGTATTGTAGATGTACTGTCTTCTTTTTTTATATAAAGTGTTTCCCAAACTGTTGGTGGTATATAAATACTATTTTATATTAATATTAAATACCTACTCCTGGTAACCTAGACTGTTGTCATTGGAAAAAGTATCTTCATTGGAATATTTCCCTATTTTTGTTGTTGTGACAACTAAATATATTGGATTTTCCTTCATGTTTAATCCTGATGACAGTAGTCACTAGGACAAATAAAGAGAGTGGATTTCCCATACGGGGACACAGACAGCAAGGCAAAAACTACCAAGGGTTCACACCTTTCACAACTCTATCGAAAACTAAGCTTTAGTTACGTTGTAAGACAATTTCTAAAAAAAAAAATATAAACTTTGCAAATTAATGATATATTTTATAATATTTAAATTTATTTTTTATATAATGACACAGATCATGCTTAAAAGTAATATAACAACAATATTCTTGTTGGGATTCCACAATATGGGAAAATTTAACCTACTGGTCTTCACCATAATCCTTATGATATATTGTGCAGCAATATGCGGAAACCTTCTAATCATCACACTGGTGTCCTACAGCAAAAGCCTTCAATCTCCCATGTACTTCTTCCTCTCCCAGCTGTCTGTATCTGACATCATATTGATTACAGATATTGCTCCTAACATGCTTAATATTGTACTACATGGGCAGACAGCCATATCTTTCCCTGGATGCATCACACAGCTTTATTTTTTTGTTTTATCAGAGACATTTGAATGTTTCCTTCTGACAGTGATGTCCTTCGACCGCTATCTAGCCATTTGCTATCCTTTGCATTATGTCTCCATTATGAGTCAAGTTCTTTGCATTACATTTGTTTTTGTAGCCTGGCTGTTAAGTAGTTCTTTAACGTCTTTCATAATACATGGTGTGTGTTCATTAGAATTCTGCGGGCCAAATACTATTGATCAATTCTTCTGTGATTTTTATCCTTTGATGAAACTTTCTTGTTCAGACACATCCATTGTCCGGATGGAATCCACATTGCTTTGTACTGCTGTCGTAGTCTTGCCATTTCTCTTGATAGTACTTTCATATATCTACATTGCAATAACTATATTAAAGATATCATCCATTTCAGGGAGGCTGAAATCCTTTTCTACTTGTAGCTCCCATCTGACAGTTGTGTCTATATTTTATGGGACTCTAATCTCCATGTATGTTCTTCCAAATGAAGGGCAATCACAGATGATCAGTAAAATACTGTCTTTATTGTACACAGTGTTTACTCCTTTTATAAACCCTTTTATATACAGTTTGAGGAATAAAGACATCAAAAATGCATTGGGGTATCTAACTTATACTAAAAAAAGTCTGTGAGGCTTTTGCAAAATAAAAAAAAAGAATTAAATCCCTGTTATCTTAAGAATAAGGCAGTAAATCCTAACCTTTCCTGGTGCCTGGGCTGCTGGTCACTGCATTGTTTACGGGTACAGTTTGGGCACATCTTGGGATGCACTCAAATCTGAGCTCTCCAATTCCAGGACTTTGGGCCCCAATGATTACCAACATAGTGGCCAGCGGAAGTGGTTTAAAGAAACTAGTGGAGCTTTTGTTCCCCATGTCACTCCTCTATTAGACCTCCCTGGTTTTAGGTTTTTGGGGCAGAGACATTTGGTCCTCCAGTTATTTTAATGCTATACAATACTGGTATTTGTTAAGCCTGGTACACACAAAGAGAAAATCAGAAAAAAATGCTTTTGGTACGATCATCCAATAATCTGATTGTTAGTACACAGCTTTCGAGAGTCGATCACGACAGTTCATGCAAAAATACCAGAAGAGACAAGCATGACATTTTTTCTCATAAGATAAAAGAATTAACAATTTTTGTGTAATTAGTATAGCATTTGTAAAAAAAAATAAATAAATAAAAATTGAGTGACCAAGACTGCACATGCTTCAGATCTACCCCTCAGATCTACAGCAACTGCACTTCCAAGTGCACTTTAAGTGTACTTTAAGTGCAATTTCAAGTGCACTTTGCACTCGTAGTGCAAAGTGGATTTGCCTTTCGTAAATAATGCCCATTGCATTTCGTAACTTTAGTAACCTATTTGTTTTTTGATATGAAGCAAGCATGCAAAAGAAAAAAAAAGAATGATCCTTCATCCAATTTTCTCATTGTGTGTACTAGGCTTTATTTTTCACTTGTCACTGCTATTGTCATTTTTTACTTGTGTTGTTTGTGTTTAACAAATCAATATTTCTTCTTCAGCCTTGGTGGGTCAGAAGATGTGGTGTTGCCAGGAATTGACATCCAGAAATAGCAGACCAAAACATCAGAGATATGCACTAGGGATGAGCCCGATGTTCGACTGGAACATCAGGTGTTCGCCCATTCGCCGAATACTGAACATTATGGGGCATTCGGGGGAAATTTGAGCACCCATGGAACATGCCATAATGAACAGCGAGACCGTCAATGCACTGTGAGATCGCAATGCATTGACGGCTGCAGATTGGCCAAAGCATGCACTTGGCCTGCATGCTTTAGCCAATCACAGCGCACTCTGCTCTGAGAGCCATGATTGACAAAAGGCAGGGTGCCTTAGGCCAATCATGGCTCAGGGGGCTGAGTCCACGCCTCACACTATGTAAGGCTACATACACAGCAGCTGCACATTGTTTTATGAATGAGAGCAGAAAAATTACATTTGTAAAGGAAAAAATGTAATTCAAAACTGCTCGCGGCTGTAATGATTTGCTGGATCCCGGCAATATAGATAAAAATCATAGAAAAAAATGGCATCCCCCCTCCAGTCCATTAACAGACCCTTCAGGTCTCGTATGGATATTAAGGGGAACCTTGCGGCAAAAATAAAAAAAATTGTGTGGGGGGTCCCCCCAAAATCCATACCAGGCCCTTCAGGTCTGGTATGGATTTTAAGGGGAACCCCACAGCAAAAAAAAAGGCACAAGGGTCCCCCCAAAATCCATACCAGACCCTTATCCAAGCATGCAACCTGGCAGGCCGCAGGAAAAGAACCGTACCAGGCCACATACCCTCAACATGGGGGGGTGTTTTGGGGTCCCCCAAAACACCTTGTCCCCATGTTGATGGGGACGAGGGGCTCTTCCCCACAACCCTTGCCCAGTGGTTGTGGGGGTCTGTGGGTGGGGGGCTTATCGAAATTTGGAAGCCCCCTTTAACAAGGGGACCCCCAGATCCCGCCCCCCCATGTGATTGGGTATCAGGTACAGTACATTGTACCCCTACACATTCACCAAAAAAAGTGTCAAAATGGTAAAAATGACAGGAGACAGTTCGGGACAAGTCCTTTATTTAAAAAAAAGTGTCCTGCGATGTCCATTCATCTTCGATGACAGCGCCGGTGACATAATTACATAGTAGGTGAGGTAGAAAAAAGACACAAGTCCATCAAGTCCAACCTATGTGTGTGATTATATGTCAGTATCACATTGTATATCCCTGTATGTTGCGGTCATTCAGGTGCTCATCTAATAGTTTTTTGAAACTATCCATGCCCCCCCCCCCCGCTGAGACCACCTCCTGTGGAAGGGAATTCCACAACCTTGCCGCTCTTACAGTAAAGAACCCTCTTTACAGTAAAGAACCCTCTCGTTATGTGATGTCACATAATGTCAGAAGGGGCGGGGTCACCCATTAACATCACTGTGTGGCCCCGCCTTCAGCTATAGAACAACTGTCATTGCAAAAAGCCTTCAGTCGTGGGATGCCTCCCATTTTTTTTTAAATAAATAACTTGTCCCAAACTTGCTCTCTCACCACCCTTTTCCTGCGGCCTGCCAGGTTGTGTGCTCAGATAAGGGTCTGGTATGGATCTTGGGGGGACATTTTTGGCTCTGGGTTCCCCTTAAAATACATACCAGCCCTGAAGGGCTTGGTATGGATTTTGGGGGGACCTCCACGCCATTTTCTGTTAAATTTTGGCACAGGGTTCCCCTTAATAAACACTTAATATCAATATCAGACCTGGAGAGCCTGGTATGGATTTTGGGGGGACCCCACACTATTTTTTTTTTTAATTTTGGTGCAGGGTTCCCCTTAATATTCATACCAGCCCCAAAGGGCCTGGTAATGGACTGGGGGGAGGGGGGGGCATGACTTTTTTTGAATGATTTTTATGTATATTGCCGGGATCTGACAATTCATTACAGCCGCAAGCAGTTTTCAATTAAATTTTTTTCCTTTAGAAATGTCATTTTGCTGTGGTACTGTTCTAAACACAGGAAAGATGCGCTACTTTACAGGCATACTAAGGACACCCCCCAGGTACAATATTTAACCACTTGCTTACTGGGCACTTAAACCCCCCTCCTGCCCAGACCAATTTTCAGCTTTCAGCGCTGACGCAGTTTGAATGACAATTGCGCGGTCATATCACACTGTACCCAAATGCAATTTTTATCATTTTTTTCCCACAAATAGAGCTTTCTTTTGGTGGTATTTAATCACAGCTGGGGTTTTTATTTTTTTCTAAACAAACAAAAACAGATGGAAATTTTTGAAAAAAAAAATATATGTTTAATAGTTTGTTATAAAATTTTGCAAACAGGTAATTTTTCTCCTTCATTGATATGCGCTGATGAGGCGGCACTGGTGGCCACTGATAGGCTGCACTGATGGGCACGGATAGGCACAGATAAGGCGGCACTGATAGGCACAGTTAAGGCGGCACTGATAGGCACAGTTAAGGCGGCACTGATAGGCACAGTTAAGGCGGCACTGATAGGCACAGTTATGGCGGCACTGATGGGGACAGATAAGGCGGCACTGATGGGCACCGATAAGGCAGCACTGATGGCCACGGATGGGTGGCACGGATGGGTGGCACGGATGGGTGGCACGGATAGGTACCACTGATGGGCGGCACTGATGGGGGCACTGATGAGTGGCACTGATGGGCAGTGATGGGCGGCACTGATGGGCACTTATGGGCACTGGTAGGTGACATTGATAGGCACTGATAGGTTGCACTGATGTGGGTGCTGATGGGTGGCACTGATGTTGGTGCTGATGGGTGGCACTGATGGGTGGCACTGTGGGCACTGATGGGTGGCACTGTGGGCACTGATGGGTGGCACTGTGGGCACTGATGGGTGGCACTGGTGGGCACTGGTAGGCAGCACTGCTGCCTATTGCTTTGTGTCAGAAGATCACCGTGATCGGGACTGATGTCCCGATCGCGGCCGCCGGTGATCGGGTTTTTTTTTCCTCCTCGCGCTGTCAGCGCGAGGAGGAAAAATAGTCGATTACCGGCTCTGTTTACATCACATGATCAGCTGTCATTGGCTGACAGCTGATCATGTGGTAAGGGGTCAGGACCGACCCCTTACTCTGATCTGTGATCAGGCGAGTCTCATAGACTCGCTGATCACCGAGCGCGCCGCGCGCGCCCTACAGGGGGCGCGCAGGCCGCTTGTGCACGGGACGACGTCAATAGACGTCGTCCCGGCAGTTTAGATCCGCGCTGTTGCCGTCATTTGGCAATGGCCCGGATCTGAAGCGGTTAAAGGAATATTTCATTTTTATTGTTTCACTTTAAGCATTACTACAATTACTGCTCCTAAAAAAACGGCCATTTTTAAAACTTTTTTTTTGCATTGATACGTGTCCCCGGGGCAGGACCCGGGTTTCCAAACAATTTTTATGGCAATAACATGCATATATGTTTTTTGCCTGTTTGCAAGTTCTGGTCCGAACCGAATCGGGTGGTGTTCGGCTCATCCCTAGTAAGCACTACATTTGATATTAAGCCACATCTAAATATATATAGACCTTCCTTTTACAGATGCAATGCATCAAAATCCTTTCCTGACACAGCATAACAGCATATATGAATGGGTAGGCTCCGCCCCCTGCCCTATTCCAGGACCGGTTATACTATATAAGTAAATCTCCTCCCTGCAGGTAGCATTCTCTTTTTTTTCCCTTAATGCTACAGCCAGTTATGCTGCTGCTGAAAGCAGGATTTTTCTTTTCCCTCACCTTGCCGGATTCATCTAGCCAAGACGCACAGGTTCAATCCTCTCCTGTGATGAAGCTCCCCGTTGTACAGGCTGTAAATCTCCTATATGGAGGAGACCTCCCCCCTCAGGATCCAAGATGAGGGGATTGATGGCATCTGGTCTCTAGGGATTTCTCCTTCATCATGACTCCATGGATTGACATTCATTGGACTTCCTGTTTGGCCATGAAGCGTGGAGGTGGTAAGGCACCACATGGTGCACAAATCCATAGTTTTCAGTTACTGCTGCAAGTATGTTGTTAACTTGCATCACTGAAAGCATGTGTCGCACATATGAATTTTTCTGGCTTGTCCATAGTTTCAGTCTGTTTACTATTGCCTCACAGGTTGTGGTTTGTGTCTGCAATATTGCTAATGCTGATAGCAGGTGTGCTGTGCTGGGCTGAAGCCTTCCTATTAACCCAGCAAGGCCTGGCCCTACAGGCTTGACTTATTGTCTGCAGGTTTGCTGTTAGCTAGCACCACTGAAAGCACATATCACACATGTGAATCTTACTGGCTGTCCATAGTGCCACTCTGTTTACTAATGCTTCACAGGCTGTGGTCTGTGTCTGCAGTATGGCTAATTCTTAGGCTGATAACAGGTGGTGCTGAGCCTCTCCTATTAACACAGGGCCTGGCCCTGCAGGCTGGGCTTACTGTGTATTAATGCTTGGTTGCGGTATGGACCTTTTGCGGTACATGTGTCAAAAGTAGGTCTAACCTGCTAGTGCTAATTGTCTGATGACTATTAACCTGCGCTGCTGGCCTGTGATTACATTGACTCTACAGTACTAATGACTGCTATGCGTTTATTACTATGCATTTACATGCTGACCTTGATGCTAAAATGAAAGTCAGGATCTGCTTAGTTACATTTCCTTAGTCCTTTACCTGTTAGCAATGTGTAATTGCTTCTGTTATTTGTGTTACACCACAGAGGGATATGTGATTTACTGCTTGTAGTGGTTACTACTGATGGTTTTTTAACAAATACTCCCAGGCATGGCTCCAGTCTTTCAGTTCATCCGTGGGCCAGTAGCAATCAGCCTTCCTAGAAACCAACAATGTTCATTAAGGTGAGGGCAGGTAGGTATATTCCATATGCTAAAAGAGTGCACATTATGGACATAATGGATTGTAAATCTCTTCAAGCCCTCAACACCAACACCACTTGTCAGGAAGAGGAGAGTCAACCTGCTTCTGCAACAAGAGACAGGTCCTCTTTAGCCCTGAATGAACCACTATGTATTTAACTGCCAGAAGAGGCAGACCAAGGAAATCATAATGGTGGTAGCTGATGTGTCGGCCAAAATGCATGCCAAGTTGCAGGCCAGAGGCAGTGGCAAATGGGCAGAGACTGAGAAGGCCTATAGTCACTTATGATTCTATACTAAGCCTAATCAAATAGCTGTGTTTATTTAAAGGCAACCTCTACCTCCAGAAGCAGTTGGCCAGGGAGTTTTTATCAGACTGGCCAGATGGGTCAGCCTTAGCTTGCTTCTATGGCAAGTTGGCATATCAGAAGCAAAAAGTGGATGTTTTAACTCTGTCTAAACTGACTGTGTGGATCTCTATTCAATAATGCCCAGGTACTAAGCTATTCAAACAACTAAGTCATTTAAAAGGTACCTCTGCCTCAAATGCAGCTGGCCAAAAAGGCTTCATCAGATTAGCCAGGGGTGCCATCCTGCCAGCAGAAAAGCAATATCCTTTGCAGAGGCCCTGGGACAGCGAATGGATATGGAGATGAAGAAGGTTTGTACTACTATTAAGTAGTGTTTTGTGACCTGCGGTTGCGCTAACTTCGGTAGCCAGACTGTCAGGATCCCAGACAAGATGAAAGCAGAGCTCTGGTCAGTGATAAACTCTATGATGGCTGATCCTAGAGTGAAAATTAAGTAGCCAGTGATGCAGTTCAGCCACTGTGGATACAAGACTGTACACAGTTTCTCTTGGTAGACCGTTGTGGTCAGTTAACCCTTATGGCTCATCCCATAAGTAACACATACTGCTTTTAAGTCAGAGTGGTGACTTTTCAAGTCGGATCCGGTGATATCTAGAAGGAGGATTGACGAAGATTCAATGACAAGTTAAACCTGGGTAAACTATAGAGGCGAATAAATATTCAATAATCATCTTTATTTGTCTGCCTAAACCCAAGTCTACCCAAGTCACCAAGTAGGGTCAGCTGACAGAATTATATGTAAATTTGAGCTTTAGGATCTGTGGGTCCTGTGCATTAAGGAAGCCGCTGGAATTTTCATTCCTTTCCTCCAACTCATTGCATTCCCTCCATGAGACATTAGAGCACAAGGGTTGTGACTGCATGTTCTTTAATCAAAAGTAAGACTTGGTCAACAAGCAGAAGGATTAGAATCCAAAACTGCATATGGCATCGTTGCAACCAATCTCTTCAGCCATAAGTAAGGCTTGGCTTCCACAAATCATACCCCATGATTTCCAAGGAGTACTGTTAATAGCAGTGCAACTTCAAATTGCAGCGACTTCAAAGTAGTCCCTGCACTACTTTGATCCCACTTTGATGTGACTTGGGGCCATGGACCTCAAGAATACACAGGCATTGCTTCAAGTTTCATAAAAGTCACAGAAAAATCACACAACTTTTGTCACAATAGTTGAAACCTAGGCTAAGATAGTAGATTGTCTTTAGACCTAGCAGGTGTGTGTGTGTATACTGTATACACACTTTGAAAGACCCATGTTTCTGCAAGTACCTTTGCTTGGCCGTTCGAGAGTTCACTACGAGTTCATCTGGCAGAGTTTGGTCTTTCCATAAACTCCAGGTATTTCCCAGGATTTTTAGGTCCAGTAGTGGCCGTTTTGCGGAAGCAAGGACTTCTGGGGAGCCTTGTTTGGGCAACAGCCTGGCGCAATGTCTTCCAGGTCCTGGGAAAAAAGTTCTAGATCAGACTCTGATCAAATTGGGAGGAGCCATCATCAAGAGACTAACTAGTCACATTACAGCAATGACCTACCTCAAAGTGGTTCTGAATCTCTGAAGAATACAGTAGAGTTACCCTCAGAGAGAGCAACAGTATAAGTATCTCACTTGAACAAATTATAGCTCTTTCCCATTGGTTACATCCCACGGTCGCAAAAGGCTAAATAAGTAGCCTGTAGTAACCCATGTGGTCCGAGGGGCCCAATGGAAGGTTGACAACTGTATTAACTTGTTTTGTAGTAAAGGAAGGCTTGCTTCCTGCTCCAGGAACAGTGACTCCAAAGAGGAGACAAGTCCCTTTTGGGAGGTTGCTAAGCTGGCTAATCTTTCAGCTTATCAGCTTACTAGGCATACCAATCTATTACTTGTCGGGTATTCATGCCAAAGGAGGACATGGTGTCCAAAGTCAGAGTTGAAGTGGTCGCAGACTGAAGTCCTTCTGAAAACGCAGCAAAGAGAGCCTCAACTCTGCTGCAAGACTCAGCAAAATGGGGAAGTCCTATCTTCGCTGTTGAGAAGGAATGCAACACTAGTCAACTTCTGTCAGAGGTATCTTCCAGTCAGATCTGCCAGCCATTTAGGTTCGGGTTTCCTAGAACTTCCTGCCAGACAGCTTGTTGGATGTCAAGGGATGGTCTCCAAACCAACAAGCCATTTAAGGGATCAGCAACAAATAAAGTGATCAGGATATTGATCTGACAGTAACCTTGGTAGCTTCCCAGAGGTGGAAGGAGTGAAAATCCTGACATCCAGCTGGGTCCGCAGATTAGCCAATATGTATATTGAACAAACCTAATAGTCTCCAGGTTCCTTATCAGGATCTGCAGTCCTTCAGTGGTGATGAGGATAATAATTGCCTGGTGGCCTGCAGGCCATGATATCCACAGATACAGTCTCAGATCTGAGAACCCCCTATTCTCCTTCCTGAGATCTAACACCTCATACAGAGTGGCCAATGGTATCTTCCAAATTCAGACAAGTTAAATCTAGATGCTGGAGACCAAGAGGTGAAGGCTCACCTGGAGGTCTCACCTTTAGTGTTTGAAATCCTATGGAGGTCAGAGCGCTTACTCCAAACAAGTACATTTAGATCATAGGAAACCCTACAGAATTGAAAGGATGGAATCCTCTGATCCCTGCTATAAGGATTGAATGTATACAAGTAAGCCTAGAGGCGGCATTAAAGGATAGATGAGGCTTGGTCGTGTCCTCACTCTCTGGGATCCAGTAACTGTTGCATATCTTAAAAAACAAAAAGACCTGGACAGATTTTTATTTCCCCCCTGGACACATTGGTGGTTATTGACTAAAGGCAACTCCACTTTGCACTACAAGTGCACTGCAAGTGCACTTGGAAGTGCAGTCACTGTAAATCTGAGGGGGACATGCAAGGAAAATAAAAAAAACAGCATATTAACTTGCACATGATTGGATGATAAAATCAGCAGAGCTTCCCCTCATTTCAGATCTAACCCTCAGATTTACAGTGACCTCACTTCCAAGTGCACTTTCAATGCACTTTCAAGTGCACTTGCAGTACAAAGTGGATTTGCCTTTCGTAAATAACCCCCTCTGTCTCACTCTCCATTCAGAGGGATAAGACACCCTCAATATGGCCAGTAACACTGAAGAAGTATTTTGTATGGCTAATAGGTCTAGAAGGATCTCAGATATCCAAGTGTCAAGCCATGAACTACCTTATTGCTGAAATTATCAGGCAAAATGGCTCTAGTCTCTTCCTCAGCACTATACAGAGGTCTGCATCTTTGCATCTGAGTTAGAACATCATCCTTCTGGCATATCCAAACTAAAGTGTTTGGAGTACCACAAGCATTGGAAATAGATTTAAGGTTGAAGAGAGACATAGAATTGTCCCTTCTTCAAGGAGCAAACAATAGGTTCTTCAGGCCTAACGGCATTAGAAGAAGACAATCGCTGTCCATTAAAGACAATCGTAGTGGTGCAGATCAAGTTAGACAAGCGGCTTAGATGGCTAGGAAAAATCCATCCATTGAGGGCAGAGACCGCTTTCCCAGACGGATTGCGCATCCATGGACAGAACTCCAAAGGAGTCCCTCCAGGACCAATATGTAAACTACGACCTGGTCTACATTCAACATGTTGGGGGCCCATTTTAAATTGGACCCAGCAGCCTTAGCTACAATACATTTCAGTCATTAGTGGGGATAGATCTAATCCTCAACTTAAACACTTCAGCAATACCCACCCTTTTTGTATGGTTATTTGGTACATCCCATACGTATATGCTGTCATGCTGTGTCAGGAAAGAGGAACATTTTATACTTGCCTGACGGTAACTTTCCTTTCCTGATGCAAAACATGACAGCAAATAGGTCCCTCCCGAAAAGGGGTTTGCAGTGATACTAAGTTACAAGAATGCTGCCTGCAGGGAGGAGACTTACTTATATAGTATAAACGGTCCTGGAATAGGGAAGGGGGCGGAGCCTACCTATGCGTATATGCTGTCACGCTTTGCATCAGGATAGGAAAATTACCGTCAGGTAAGTATAACATTTTCCTCTTTGTGCTCTCTTTGTGAAAGTAAAGAGGTCAATATACCATTAGACCCCACTTGATAATGGATTAGATGTCCAAAAGTCAGGACTGAGAAAACCTCATAATTTGAAATTGCACTAATCAAGGGGTTGTTTGTACAACAACTTTGTAGCTTGAGAAAGGAGTACGCACTACAGACATCCCCCTAGTGAGCATGCCTCGGAAATGCGGCGTCATTTTGTCTGTGACGCGATCACGCCACATGCTGTGTTCCAGTTCTTCCCTGTAATCCACCAGCTGCTTTCCAAGCCTCGCTTTGGACTTCTCTGTAATTCACCAGCTGCTCTCCAAACCTTGCTTTGGACTTCCCTGTAATCCACCAGCTGCTCTCCAAGCCTCGCTTTCGACTTCCCTGTAATCCACCAGCTCCTCTCCAAGCCTCGCTTTGGACTTTGCACACATGCTGGAAGATTCCTGCTGGTCAGGACGCCGGCCACGAGAAGGATTCACAGGACATGACCCCCTGTGCTGGAAGCTGTGTGTGATGGAGATTGATGTAACCAGACTATCCTGTGCCTAAGTAATGAAACCTAAATGTGAGTGTTTTTAATGCACTTTGTCTATTAAAACTTTACAGTCTTAACTAAGAGGTGCCTGCTTCCTGTTTGTTTTCTCTCTACATGTTTGGAGTCTACTTCGGCTCCCCCTGCAAGGCTGCCCTGTCTGCATAGACTGTTTCCTCACACAGAGCTGGACTCTAATCTCATGCTATATACTATAACCTGCACCACTATCCTTTGTATTCCTTTCTTCAATCAATATACGTTTATTGCGATTTTTTTTTTTTTTTACCAAAAATATGTAGAAGAATACATATCGGCCTAAACTGATGAAGAATTTTTTTTTTTTTTTGGGATATTTATTATAGCAAAAAGTAAAACTATATATATATTTTTTTCAAAATTGTCGGTCTTTTTTTGTTTATAGAGTAAAAAATAAAAACCGCAGAGGTGATCAAATACCACCAATATAAATTTCTAATTGTGGGGAAAAAAAGACGTCAATTTTGTTTGGGTACAGCGTTGCATGACTGTGAAATTGTCGGTTAAAATGACGCAGTGCCGTATCGCAAAAAAATGGCCTGGTCATTAAGGGGGAAAATCTTCCGGGGCATGCCTGCTAAAACCTAGCTCAACTTAAAAATGCTCCCTCCCTAAATCTAAGCTGCCTAAAACCTGTGTGAAAAAGATGTGTATACTTACCTATTTTCACCTGCTCCAGTCCAGTCATGTCTTCTGGCTACCGTGTCAGTAAGCGGCAGCTGCAAGGGAGAAGAGGAAGCGCCAACAGTAGATGTGCCTTAGGAGTTTATGGGTCATGTCACCACTCCCAGGCATTACCAGCCATTGTCAAGCACTCTTTCCATTCCTCTGCATCTTCCAATGACTGACACAGGGGATCACATGACCTGAGAGGGCTGAAATTAGGTAAGTCTATACATCTTTTTTGCACATGTTAGTCAGCATAGGTGTCAGGAGGAGAGACTATTTAGTGTTCTCCGTTTGCAATATTTATTAAAATGCCCCAAAAAAAACCACACTTACAGGATATTAAATTAAACTAATATGCAATGTGACCTGATACAGCCCTTCTGGCAAGAAGTGATGTTGTGAATACAGAAAGTGGTGGGGGTGTCTCCACCGCCTGACCCATTACATTACTTATTGGGCCTTCCTTTTTCTGGTATTACTAAAAAAAGTAATAAACTAATCTCTTATATCCTCCTTGCGGCTAAGAGACTGATTCCTTTATGTTGGTTATCCAATACCCTGCTCCCATGGCCTAGACTCCTTCAGCTTATTGCAGAGATTCGTAGAATGGAATATATGACAGCCATAGTGCAGGACACCATACCCAAATTTGACAAAATTTGGGAGCCTTGGGACAGTTTGAAATATGAAACGCAAATTCAGTTCATTGAGTCCTGAAATCTTCGGGTTCCATTCTCTGACTCTACCTTCAGAGACCCATTTTCATACCACCCGCTCCAGGTATATAGTAGTTTGACTTCCTCTGGAGTTTCTGATCATACTTATATACTTTAACTCAGTTTTGCTCTATATGTATGACCTCTGTATATGTTCTTGCTACGCATATAAGTTGATACGTACTCTTGTATTGAGTTGTACAGTACACTTTGGTGTTCTGTCTCTGTGGACAATTTTTTTTTTCCTCTAATGTTTTGAATTTTTGTTTTACTCCTGTACTTTACTGTTCTGTAATCTTTTCATTGGAAAGAGAAAAAACTTTAATAAAAAATACAATTAAAAAAAAAATGAAACTAATACAGTTCTAATGCATCCGTTCGCTCACCGCTTTGGCTGCATGACATCACATGCTCAGCTCCTCCCCTCTACACGTGTACTACCCTCTGATTGGGCTTCCTCAGTAGATCTGCATGTAGAGGGGAGGTGCCAAGCCCGTGACGTCACGCAGCCACAGCGGTGAGCAAGCGGACGCATTAGAACTGTATTAGTTTCATTTAATATCCTGTAAGTGTTTTTTTATTGGGGCATTTTAGTAAATATTGCAAACGGAGAGCACTACGTATACTCTATTTATTATTGCATGAATTTGGAGCCATAGCCTAAGTGGAAATATCGAGCGGTATTGCTGGAGGAAGGAGAGAAGTAGCGGGGATCTGCATATGAGAGATCATTATCACGATCCAGGTGATTCTCCCGGGAGGCTGCTTATTTCAAAGTGGAGTAACAGGATGGATGTGGAGAAGTGAGACCATAGTGGAGCGAGAGTGAAGAAACTGTTTCTTAGTCTACCTGACTCATTGTTAAGGTGAACAGGTATAACAGCTGGTGATGGTGTGCACATTTGGGCACTGTCTGTAGAGAATGTGAGGAGCACAGTGGTGGATGACACATGAATTAGAACTCACAACAATCAAGGATTCACATAATTTTATTTTCACTCATTTACATATGAACTATATTTAATATGAGATTTATTATATGTAATTATATGTATTATGATTGGCTTATAATATTTAGCATTTTTGATAAGAATAGCAGCTCTTCACTTATTTTTAATAATTAAATCTGACACTAAGTGACACCTTTTGGGGACCAGTGACACCGAATACCATGATCGCTGTTAAAAAAAATGCACTGTCACTGCACTAATGACACTAAAGAAAGAGGGGGGTTCCGGCGCTCCGTATGATGTGATGTCTAGAGTGGATGGTGCAATGGTAGCTATAATAGCACATTAATATCAGGCAATAAATTCTAGAATAAGGAGGCAGTCATCCTCAGAGGGTGTCCATTACCTCTGTTAGTAGTTAATATAGAGGAAGGGGGGTGTGGAGGCGCCAACTGTAATAGCCTATTATGCAAAAGTGAAAGTTAGTGTAATGCCGCGTACACACGGTCGGACTTTCCGGCATACTTGGTCCGGCACACTTTCCGACGGACTTTGTCCGCCAGGTGCGCCGGACTTTAAAACGGACGGACTTGCCCACACACGCCGGGACTTTCCGGCGGGCTAAGTCCGCCCGTCTTTCCGACGGACTTTCGCCGGAGTTCCGGCGGACTTTCAGAATGAACGGACTTGCCCACACACGGCCAAGTCCGTTCATTTTGAACGTGACTCAGGTGCGACGGGACTAGCAAAGGATGTCAATCTTGCCGCTTTTATCGGCGAGATTGACACCTTGCGAGCCCCGTTGCGGGGCATACCAGGCCCTTAGGTCTGGCATGGATTATAAAGGGAAGCCCCTACGCCGAAAAAACGGCGTGGGGTCCCCCCTAAAATCCATACCAGACCCCGATCCGAGCACGCAGCCTGGCCGGTCAGGAAAGGGGGTGGGGACGAGCGAGCGCCCCCCCCCCCCCTCCTGAACCGTACCAGGCCGCATGCCCTCAACATGGGGGGGTGGGTGCTTTGGGGGAGGGGGGCACCCTGCGGGCCCCCCCCACCTCAAAGCACCTTGTCCCCATGTTGATGAGGACAAGGGCCTCTTCCCGACAACCCTGGCCGTTGGTTGTCGGGGTCTGCGGGCGGGGGGCTTATCGGAATCTGGGAGCCCCCTTTAATAAGGGGGCCCCCAGATCCCGGCCCCCCACCCTATGTGAATGAGTATGGGGTACATGGTCCCCCTACCCCTTCACCTAGGGAAAAATTGTAAGTAATAAAACACACTACACAGGTTTTTAAAATATTTTATTAAACAGCTCCGGGGGTGGGGATCTTCCTCCGGCTTCGGGGGTCTTCTTCCGGCTTCGGGGGTCCCTCCGCTTCATCTTCTCCCGGCGTCCGGTTGGTTCTTCTCCGCGTGTTCCAGTTCTTCGGCCGGCTCCTCTGCTGTGTTCAGGTAGCTCTCTTGCCAGCAGAGGTCCGGACTTCTGAGCTGCTGGGCTTCTTCTCTTCTCTTCTCTTCTCTTCCCCCAGATGTTGACACGACGCTCTCTCCGGCTGGACTGGTCTCTGAGGGCTGCGTTGTGACTTATATAGGCGGAGACCCCGCCCCCTTTTGATGTCACAGTCCCTGGGCATGCTGGGACTGTGACGTTTTAGGGGGCGTGGTCGGGGCGTGATTTTCCTCTGCCTCATTTACTGCTTCATATGCTATTATACTCACTATATGCAACTGCATTATTACAGCTTATAATACTGTTTTCTTATGGTGTTTAATTCTAATCAGGGCATTTTACTCTATATGGGGAGTATTTTTATTTTCCTCAAAGAGTCCAAAGCTTGCTATAAAAGTGGTTCCAAATGCAGAAGGTTTTTACCTTAATGTAATCTCTGCATTAAGCTAAAAAAACAACCTTCTGCATACAGCCCTGCCCCAGACCCCCTTATACCTACCTGAGCTTGATCTTGATCCCTCAAAATGCACAAGAGCAGTGGCTGTCTCGGCCCTCTCTCTCTTCATTGGCTCAGTAACAGTAGTGAGAGCCTCAGCTCCTGCTGCTGTCAATCACAGCCAGTAAAAAGAGAGCAGGGCCAAGCCACACTCTATGTGTCAATGATAGGACTTGGGAGTGACCCCCATAAGTGCCCCCATAGCAAGCATCTTGCTATGCAGACACTTGGTGGGTGGAGGAGCCATAAGGGGACCTGGGGAGAGGAGGATCGGGGCTGCTTTGTGCAAAACCATTGAATCATCTCTGTTTTCACCCACCACTAATTCACCACCATGCAGCAAACTTCTGCACCTCTTTGGTAGGGTATTCTGTACATATAAAAAATATATAAAATAAAAATCTATAAGTTTGAAAATGACTTCCAAAGCTATTGCTAGACTTGCCAGGCTTGTTTGTTGCACAATTGCATGACTCCAGATCAACTCTCTTTGCAAACATTTTGCAAAACTGCTGAAAGTTCTGGTTCAGTTATGTTATGCAATAGTCATCCTACCACAGGGGTCACTGTGACTTGCAGAGCTCTTGCTGTAGACTCACCACTGAAACTTTGTTCTTGCTAGAGACTTTACACGCACATTTTCTACAAATTGGAAAAGTGTCAGCTAGAACTTGTACTTCAAGTGCTCGGCAAGTGTACAACTTGCCAGTGAAAATGTGCAGCAAGTTAACAGACTTACATTTCAACACTGCCACAAATTTGTGGCAAGTTATCCTTGCTATATGGGATGTGGAGTTGACATATTGACACACACATAGCTGACCAGGCCAAAGGAAGAGGCCCCCTGACCTAAAATGCATCATCACTATAAATGCTTCATTTAAAGTCCCACTTCTCTCTCTTTTTCTTTTTTACTTAAAAATGTTGGTTTTTTTTAACATTCAGTTTTGGAATGAATATAATTTCCTGAACGAAAATTACATACACTGTTAGAAATTAATTTGTTCGAGAAATATTTTCCAACCTGATCCTTTTCTTCACTATGGTTGAAAATGAACATTGATGTAACACCACTAATGATTAAAAAATTAAACAAATGCTCTTAAAATGAATTATTTTGAACAAAATTCAATAAGTATAAATCTGGCTTAACATGATACACTCTATGCTCAGAGAACACTACCAGGCACACAGCTGAGTAAACATACAAGATCACAAAGCTTTGGAAAAATACAAAATCCCAATGAATATATATGGAATGTTTCAACTTTGACAATTTTGGCTGTCATCTGTAGAAAAGACAGAGCTTCACACTATGTATATCAATCAGGTAACACTCACCCAAGGCCATGCATTTCACCCTCCCCCCCCCCTTCATTGGCATTAATCATGACCCCTATGACTAAACCTGATAAGTGATGGGGGATGAAATGTGTTAGAAGGTTGAGGCATATGAGAGAAGATTGAGCTGAAGCCGATCCTTGGATGAGTATCACCTGGTTGACAAACACAGTGTGCAGCTCCATATTTTCTACTGGATGACTGGACCTTTGTGCTAGACAGTAGGTATGAGCCGAACACCCCCCGGTTCGGTTCGCACCAGAACCCGCGAACGGACCGCAAGTTCGCACGAACGTTAGAACCCCATTGACGTCTATGGGACTCGAACGTTCGAAATCAAAAGTGCTCATTTTAAAGGCTAATTTGCATGGTATTGTCCTAAAAAGGGTTTGGGGACCCGGGTCCTACCCCAGGGGACATGTATCAATGCAAAAAAAACTTTTAAAAACGGCCGTTTTTTCGGGAGCAGTGATTTTAATGATGCTTAAAGTAAAAAAAAAAAAGTGAAATATTCCTTTAAATATCGTACCTGGGGGGTGTCTATAGTATGCCTGTAAAGTGACGCGTGTTTCCCATGTTTAGAACAGTCCCTGCACCAAATGTCATTTTTAAAGGAAAAAATCTCATTTAAAACTGCTTGCGGGTTTAATGTCATGTCGGGTCCTGGCAATATGGATGAAAATCACTGAGACAAACGGCATGGGTACCCCCCAGTCCATTACCAGGCCCTTTGGGTCTTGTATGGATATTAAGGGGAACCCCGCACCCAAATTAAAATAAGGAAAGGTCCCTATATACTCTGAACAGCAGTATACAGGCGGTGCAAACAAGACAGGGACTGTAGGTTTGTTGTTAAGTAGAATCTGTTTGTAATTTTGAACATTTTTAATGTGTTTAGCTCCAGCCAAAAAATCTTTTCTAAGCTTTTTGGAAAACATAGGGAAGGGTTATCACCCCTGTGACATTTGTTTTGCGTCTTTCCTCCTCTTCAGAAGATTTCACCTCACTTTTTTGTCCCAATGAAAAATGTTTTTTGAAAATTTGGGTTTTTTTGTGGAACAAGGATTGGAAAGCATCAGTGGAAAGGAGAAATTGTTTTCCCATATTAACTCTTACATGAGAGAATTTCCCTTCCTATGGGTAGATTTCATCTCACTTCCTGTTGTCTCCTTCCGTTTGCAAGTAGGAGTCGTTTGTAAGTTAGATGTTTGAAAGTAGGGTCCTGCCCTATATACTCAGCAGAAATTTGGGCCTTAGGTGTTGCTGTGGCCAAAACACTGTAAGCCCTCACAGGGCCCTGCTGTGAAATATTAGATCAAGAATTGTAATTACATGCCCCTGTTGAACAGGAGCTGAAAAATTAGGCCTTAGGCACTGGTGCTGGTGCCACAACACTGCAACCCCTCACAGACACTCTAGTTGGAACGCAGGAACGAGCCCTGCTGCAAAGTATTGCATCAAAAATTGTAATTACACGCCCCTGTTAGACAGGGGCAGAAAAATTGGGCCTTAGGCACTGGTGCTGGTGCCACAACACTGCAACCCCTCACAGACACTCTAGTTGGAACGCAGGAACGAGCACTGCTGCAAAGTATTGCATCAAAAATTGTAATTACACGCCCCTGTTAGACAGGGGCAGAAAAATTGGGCCTTAGGCACTGGTGCTGGTGCCACAACACTGCAACCCCTCACAGACACTCTAGTTGGAATGCAGGAACGAGCCCTGCTGCAAAGTATTGCATCAAAAATTGTAATTTCACGCCCCTGTTAGACAGGGGCAGAAAAATTGGGCCTTAGGCACTGGTGCTGGTGCCACAACACTGCAACCCCTCACAGACACTCTAGTTGGAATACAGGAACGAGCCGTGCTGCAAAGTATTACATCAAAAATTGTAATTACACGCCCCTGTTATACAGGGGCTGAAAAATTGTGCCTTAGGCACTGGTGGTGGCGCCCAGAACCAAAAATGTTCTTACAAGCTATCAGCGTGATGATTGAGGAGGAAGAGGATAATTACTCAGGGATAATCACTCAGCATCAGCATAGGCAGTCTTTGAAGGGATCTGAAAAAAATTATTCAGTTACATCAGCATCAGGTGCTTGGTAGCTGGTGGTGATCCAAGACTGATTCATTTTTATGAAGGTCAGCCGATCGACCGAGTCAGTGGACAGACGCACCCTGTGATCGGTTACCACGCCTCCAGCAGCACTGAATGTACGTTCCGAAAGAACGCTGGATGCAGGACAGGCCAGTAGCTCAATTGCATACTGTGCAAGCTCTGGCCAGTGATCCATCCTCAAGACCCAGTAACCCAGAGGATTTTCGGTGGGAAAGGTGTCCAAGTCTGATCTTGCCCCTAGGTATTCCTGCACCATGTAAAACAGACGCTGGCGATGGTTGCTGGAACCGATCATACCTTGGGGCTGCGGACCAAAAAATTGTCTGAACGCATCGGTCAGACGGCCACCTTCTCCACCGCTCCTTCTTTGACTGACCGAAGCCTCAGCAACACGTTGTCCAGAAACAGGAGTTTGTAACCTCCCAGTCTCTGGGAACGCGTTGCACAGACCTTTCTGCAAGGCCTCCCGAAGATGTTTCATCCTCTGCTCCCTCTGCGATGGCAAGATAAGGTCCGCAACCTTACCCTTGTAACGTGGATCAAGGAGGGTTGCCAGCCAGTATTGGTCCTTCTCCTTGATACCACGAATACGAGGATCCTTACGCAGGCTTTGCAGGATCAGGGAGGCCATGCAGCGTAGGTTTGCTGAGGCATTCGGTCCGGAGTCCTCTGGGTCACTAAGGACAACAACGTCCGCAGCCACCTCCTCCCAGCCACGTACAAGTCCATGTGTTCCTTGGGACTGATCCCTTAAAGACTGCTGATGCTGAGTGCCAGGCTCCACCTCCATACTGACACAATCTTCCTCCTCCTCCTCCTCCTCCTCCTCCTCCTCGTCCTCTTCCTGTGTGATCGGCGGGCACGCAGGAACACTGTCTGGATAAAGGGGGCCTTGAGAGCTAAGGAAGTCCTCCTCTTCCTGCCTCTGTTCTGCCTCAAGTGCCCTGTCCATTATTCCACGCAGCGTGTGCTCCAACAGGTGGACAAGGGGGACAGTGTCACTGATGCATGCACTGTCAGTGCTCACCATCCTCGTGGCCTCCTCGAATGGTGACAGGACAGTGCATGCATCCCTGATCATGGCCCACTGGCGTGGGGAAAAAAAACCAAGGTCCCCTGACCCTGTCCTGGTGCCATAGTCGCACAGGTACTCATTGATGGCCCTCTGCTGCGTGTGCAGCCGCTGCAGCATGGCCAACGTCGAGTTCCACCTGGTGGGCATGTCACAGATTAGGCGGTTCTTGGGCAGGTTAAACTCCTTTTGGAGGTCCGTCAGCCGAGCACTGGCATTATATGACCGGCGGAAATGCACAGAGACTTTCCTGGCCTGCCTCAGGACATCCTGTAAGCCCGGGTACCTGCCCAAGAACCGCTGCACCACCAAGTTAAGGACGTGAGCCAAACAGGGCACATGGGTCAGTTGTCCCTGTCGGAGGGCAGAGAGGAGGTTGGTGCCATTGTCGCAAACCACCATTCCTGCCTTAAGTTGGCGTGGCGTCAACCACCTCTGAACCTGCCCCTGCAGAGCTGACAGAACCTCTGCCCCAGTGTGGCTCCTGTCCCCCAAGCACACCAGCTCAAGCACCGCATGGCATCTTTTGGCCTGCGTACTTGCGTAGCCCCTTGAACGCCTACGGAGCACCGCTGGTTCCGAGGAAGAGGCCATGGAGGAAGAAGAAGAGGAGGGGGTGGAGGAGAGAGGTGTGTCACAATCAGCATTTTGGAGGCGTGGTGGCGGAACAACCTCCAACACTACTGCACCTTGTCCTGCATCCTTCCCAGCTGCCAGCAGAGTCACCCAATGCGCCGTGAAACTTAAGTAACGTCCCTGTCCATGCCTGCTGGACCATGAGTCAGCGGTAATATGCACCTTACCGCTGACCGCCCTGTCCAGCGAGGCATGGACATTGCCTTCCACATGCCGGTAGAGAGCCGGAATCGCCTTCCGTGAGAAAAAGTGGCGTTTGGGTACCTGCCACTGAGGAACCGCACATTCCACAAACTCACGGAAGGGGGCAGAGTCTACCAACTGAAAAGGCAGCAGTTGAAGTGCTAGCAATTTTGCCAAGCTAGCATTCAACCGCTGGGCATGTGGATGGCTGGGAGCAAACTTCTTTCGGCGGTGCAGCAGCTGGGGCAGGGAAATTTGCCTGGTACAATCTGACGTCGGTGTACCAAAAGCAGATTGCCCACAAGTACTTGGCTGTGACACACCTAATTCTACACCTTCATTCCTCTCACTGCAGGTCTCAGAGAGGACTGAAGGTCTAGTGGGGTTGGAAATCTCAGCTGATGAGGAGCAAGGAGAGATCCTCTTTGTTCTTTGGTGTGGGTCTTTCAGATACGCTTGCCAACGAACTGCATGGCAGGTCAACATATGTCTGGTCAAGCATGTGGTACCCAAGCGGGAGATGTTTTGGCCACGCGAGATACGCTTGAGACATATGTTGCAAATAGCAGCGGTGCGATCTGATGCACTCGTCTCAAAAAAGGCCCACACCAAAGAACTTTTTGAATAACGCGCAGAGACTGCAGCGCCCTGCACATGTGGAGCTTTGGGGTGTGATGCAGTCAATGTGCTGCCCTTAGGCTGGCCCCTGGAGGGCATCCTGCCTAGTTGGTGATGTGCCACCTCCTCCTCCTCCTCCTCCTCCTCTCTCCTATCAGGCACCCACGTTGAGTCAGTGACCTCATCATCCCCTCCCTCCTCATCACTGGAGCAAACCTGGCAGTATGCTGCAGCAGGGGGAGCATGACTGCCAGATTGCTGTCCTTCTTGGGCACCCCCTCTGTCCGTGCTCATGTTACTGCCTTCATTGAGCTCAGTATCATCATCAGAGCCTTCCAAACGCTGGGCATCCTCCTGGAGCATGTACCCAACACTGTGGTCAAACAGTTCGAGGGAATCCTCATGAGGACATGGTGGAGCTAGGGAAGGAGTCACTGATGACATTGAGCTGAGGGAAGAGGCCGCTGCTTTGCCAGACAAAGCACCCTGGGCATGGGTGAGAGAGGATGAGGAGGATGAGGATGGCTTGGTCATCCACTCGACCAAGTCTTCCGCATGTTGCGGCTCAACACGGCCAGCTGCCGAAAAAAAGGCCAAGCGTGTCCCATGGCCACGTGCTGATGAGGATGCACCGTCTCCACGACCAGCACTAGACACAGAGCCTGCTTGCCCTCTCTTATTGGCTTGTGACTGTCTGCCTCTCCTTCTTGGCCTTCCAGACATACTAATGGCCTGTAGCTGCACTAAGCTGGGATAGAACACCTGTAATTTTCTTCAGGTAGCTTTATATACTGTAAGCAGACAAGCCTGCCTGTCAGTAGGAAGATAACAGGAACGGATCTAGCTGAACACTGTGAGCAGGACGTACTGCACTAAATGTATATAGCAGGAACGGATCTAGCTGAACACTGTGAGCAGGACGCACTGTACTAAATGTAAATAGTCTAGCTGCCTGACCGTGGTACTAATAGGATCAAAAAGAACACCTGTAATTTTCTTAAGGTAGCTTTATATACTGTAACCAGACAAGCCTGCCTGTCAGTAGGAAGATAACAGGAACGGATCTAGCTGAACACTGTGAGCAGGACACACTGTACTAAATGTAAATAGTCTAGCTGCCTGACCGTGGTACTAATAGGATCAAAAAGAACACCTGTAATTTTCTTAAGGTAGCTTTATATACTGTAACCAGACAAGCCTGCCTGTCAGTAGGAAGATAACAGGAACGGATCTAGCTGAACACTGTGAGCAGGACACACTGTACTAAATGTAAATAGTCTAGCTGCCTGACCGTGGTACTAATAGGATCAAAAAGAACACCTGTAATTTTCTTCAGGTAGCTTTATATACTGTAACCAGACAAGCCTGCCTGTCAGTAGGAAGATAACAGGAACGGATCTAGCTGAACACTGTGAGCAGGACACACTGTACTAAATGTAAATAGTCTAGCTGCCTGACCGTGGTACTAATAGGATCAAAAAGAACACCTGTAATTTTCTTCAGGTAGCTTTATATACTGTAACCAGACAAGCCTGCCTGTCAGTAGGAAGATAACAGGAACGGATCTAGCTGAACACTGTGAGCAGGACGCACTGCACTAAATGTAAATACCAGGAACGGATCTAGCTGAACACTGTGAGCAGGACGCACTGCACTGAATGTAAATAGCAGGAACGGATCTAGCTGAACACTGTGAGCAGGACGCACTGCACTGAATGTAAATAGCAGGAACGGATCTAGCTGAACACTGTGAGCAGGACGCACTGCACTGAATGTAAATAGCAGGAACGGATCTAGCTGAACACTGTGAGCAGGACGCACTGCACTGAATGTAAATAGCAGGAACGGATCTAGCTGAACACTGTGAGCAGGACGTACTGCACTAAATGTATATAGCAGGAACGGATCTAGCTGAACACTGTGAGCAGGACGCACTGCACTGAATGTAAATAGCAGGAACGGATCTAGCTGAACACTGTGAGCAGGACACACTGTACTAAATGTAAATAGTCTAGCTGCCTGACCGTGGTACTAATAGGATCAAAAAGAACACCTGTAATTTTCTTCAGGTAGCTTTATATACTGTAACCAGACAAGCCTGCCTGTCAGTAGGAAGATAACAGGAACGGATCTAGCTGAACACTGTGAGCAGGACACACTGTACTAAATGTAAATAGTCTAGCTGCCTGACCGTGGTACTAATAGGATCAAAAAGAACACCTGTAATTTTCTTCAGGTAGCTTTATATACTGTAACCAGACAAGCCTGCCTGTCAGTAGGAAGATAACAGGAACGGATCTAGCTGAACACTGTGAGCAGGACGCACTGCACTAAATGTAAATACCAGGAACGGATCTAGCTGAACACTGTGAGCAGGACGCACTGCACTGAATGTAAATAGCAGGAACGGATCTAGCTGAACACTGTGAGCAGGACGCACTGCACTGAATGTAAATAGCAGGAACGGATCTAGCTGAACACTGTGAGCAGGACGCACTGCACTGAATGTAAATAGCAGGAACGGATCTAGCTGAACACTGTGAGCAGGACGTACTGCACTAAATGTATATAGCAGGAACGGATCTAGCTGAACACTGTGAGCAGGACGCACTGCACTGAATGTAAATAGCAGGAACGGATCTAGCTGAACACTGTGAGCAGGACGCACTGCACTAAATGTAAATAGCAGGAACGGATCTAGCTGAACACTGTGAGCAGGACGCACTGCACTGAATGTAAATAGCAGGAACGGATCTAGCTGAACACTGTGAGCAGGACGCACTGCACTGAATGTAAATAGCAGGAACGGATCTAGCTGAACACTGTGAGCAGGACGCACTGCACTGAATGTAAATAGCAGGAACGGATCTAGCTGAACACTGTGAGCAGGACGCACTGCACTGAATGTAAATAGCAGGAACGGATCTAGCTGAACACTGTGAGCAGGACACACTGCACTAAATAGTCTAGATAGAAGATAACAGGAACGGATCTAGCTAAACTGAATACAGTGTATATATATATATGCAACACCTGGGATGCATATATATACACAATACACTGTAAGTGCAGCTAACTGACTGACTGTTCTGCCTAATCTATCTAACTCAAATCAAATGACACTGTCTCTCTCTCTCTCTATCTCTCAGCACACCGGAACACACACTACACAGGGCCGCCGTGCAGGCGGCCTTATATAGTGTGGGGTGTGTACTAAATCCCCTGAGCCATAATTGGCCAAAGCCACCCTGGCTTTGGCCAATTACAGCTCTCTCTACTGACGGCGCTGTGATTGGCCAAGCATGCGGGTCATAGTGCATGCTTGGCCAATCATCAGCCAGCAATGCACTGCGATGCCGCAGTGAATTATGGGCCGTGACGCGCCACACGAATTTGGCGCGAACGGCCCATATCGTTCGCAATTCGACGGACGGTCGAACAGCCGATGTTCGAGTCGAACATGGGTTCGACTCGAACACGAAGCTCATCCCTACTAGACAGGCTCAGTTCAGTGAACCAGCACCTTTGTCTTCGGCAGGTGGTATGCACAGTGGATTTTGAATGGTGCTTTTTCTTTCTATGGGTTTGTAATGTTGGCTGTCAGTCACATGAGCAGAAACTACTTTTAACATTGAAGCAATTTGCTCAGATTTGATTCAGTTCAGTCCAATTTCTTTTACAGAACAGATGTTCACTTGGGTTGAGAAGCCAAAACCAGTTTACTTCCAGCTGGACCTTTTGCTTTATTTTACTACACTATTGGAGGAGTTTATTTAGTGTGTTTCATGCCCGTGAACTTCACATGCTGTACCTGGAAAGTGGAGGAGATCTGGGCTTACTGATTGGCTTGACCTGAGTGGATGCCTTCCTTATCTATTATGCTAAATTGGCCACTCATAGCGTGAAGATTCACATTCTCTGGTAAGCTGCAGAGTGGTAATCTGCACTGAATGTAATTTTCCTGCTTGAAGTAAAACTTTATTCTTTTTATTTTGCACAAATACCATCTGGAAAATGTATTTTTTACTTGTGAAATATGATGACATCTTTTGCTGGATCCTTCTCCCAAAGATTTGAAGGTTTGCACTTATTTGCACTACAATTTTTTTTTTATCTCAAATAAAGTTTTATTAAACAGGTCGTGTAAACATTACACAATCCAGAACATATGCACCACGGTAAAACATAGGGGTTCATTTACTAAAGGCAAGTGCTTCAGAGCTTATTAAATGAGGTAAAGCTTCACTTTGAAAAGAGTACCCAATCACATGCAAGGAAAATAAAAAAAAAAAACAGGAAATTTGCTTGCAAATGATTGGATGATTTAAGCCAGCAGAGCTTCTGCTCATTTACGAAGCCCTGGAGCAACTGCACTTGCAGAGTGCAACTGAACTTACCTTAATTACCTTAATAAATCACCCCCATAGTATTTTGGAATTATATATGCAACTCAGTAGTAAATGACATAATAATAATGGTCAATCCACAAAAAAACAAAAAGAAAAAACAAAACATGTACTGTACATGTAAAATTAGGTATATATGCCCCATTGCCCATAAAGACCAGCATATCAGAAACATCGTCATCCCCGGCCAGTTATAAGGTGATCCATAATAAGGTCAACCGGTGCCAGGCCGGTGTTTCCAACCAGGGAGCCCATAGCTTATCGAATTTTTTGAAGCTACCTCTGTGTTGAAAGATATATTTTTCTAGTCAAAAGGTGTCTCCCATTTGGGCTATCCATTCCTTCAGAGTGGGGGGGTCAGTGGAAGTCCAGTGCTGTAGTATCAACTTGCAGGCCTGAAACAGTGCCCCAGCTATGGATATGAAAGGTAAGGGTTGATACTGCGCTGATCCCTGAATGTGTTAAAGCAGACAGCACAGCAAGAGACAAATTTGTATTCAGTGGAAAAAGTTATGTGCAGCATTAATAAATGGACAAACAAACCTGTATAGCTACAGTGCAATCTGAGAAGTGAACCACACACTAATATATAGAAAAAATATTTAAAAGTCAAGAAAAAATGTTCAGTGCATCCATATGTGAAAAACAAATGTTCTTTGAGGTTTTCTAGGAAGAAAGGGAGATTGAATCCCAATGCAAACAGCAGAGACCATACGAGTGAAGGAATCCACCACCAATTATGAAAAGGCCTACCGGAGCGAGTGGTCTCAATAAGGCTTATATCCCATTAGTCAACCAACCAGGAGGTGTAATTAAACCAATGGAGGAGCTTCTACACGGCTAGTGCTGGCCACAATGGGAGATGATCCCTGGGTCCTTGATGTAACTTGGTCCTGTGATGGTTAGATAAACTTAGCAGGTTGCAGACCAAAAACATACACTATATCTGGATGGCACTCAGACATATATCCAAGAGAAACTGAGAAACTCCACATAGTGTAAATCCTTAGATACAAATTTATTGTAAAAAGGTCAAGAACACTCACATGTCCATGGATAAAAAGCGTTTAAAATACAATCAGCATAATGCAATGGCACCAACAGAGCTCAAACCGACATGTTTCATCTGAATAGACATCATCTGGGCTTTTTTCCAGTGCCCTAGCTATGGACTGTTTAGGGACATCATCCACTGAAAGATCGCACAGAATCCCCAATAAGCATTGTTCTGGTTCCTCAGGTACAGTACATGGACCTGGAACACCTGGTTAATTGTAGTGATAATACCCTGCCAATATCGGTGCTGCTTTGGACAGCACCACATAAGATGTATCAAGTCCCCCCCGGTCCCTGCTGCATCTAGTACATATAGGGATTTCCTTCATGCCCATGTGAAACAGCCTTGCTGGTGTGTAGTGCAGAAGCAGATACAGCTGCGTGAGGCATTGAGCCTAATTCAGGGAGCATTGTTTGACCGCTAAGAAAGCCTCTTCCCATTGCTCCTCCTCAAATGCTCCTATATCCTTCTCCGACCTAGATATCACACTAACGGGGTGATCCCAAAGGAAGCTGCTCAATAACATAGAGTAACAATGTTATATACATCCTTTATATGAGACCACCTCAAACATGTAATGGAATATTGGGGTGGGCGATTGTGTCCATAGATCAGGGGACTACAACATTAAACCACCTATTGTCTTCATGGTTGGTGCCCATGTGTTTTTTTGCATTATTTAGTTGTATATTGTGAGAATGTTACAATTTATTTATATAATGTACTGCTTTATGTTGCAGATTTTCACTAGATTAAGTGTATCAAAATATTTTGCACTATTTGTCTGCATTAGCGCTACACTTTTGTACACATAAAAATTCTCGTTGTTCTGCTTGTATTGGTGATGATGGTAATGTTTTTAGTTTTTGGTATTTAGATAGCAGATTTCTACTGTTATTTGTTTTATATGAATTGTTACATAATTACATAGATGGAGGAATTTACTGGTGCATGCAGAATCTGGTGCAGCAGTGCATAGTAACCAATTAGCTTCCATTTTATATTGTCAATGCTAATTTAACAAGCTGTTAGAAGCTGATCAGTTACTATGCACAGCTGTTGGTACTCTCAGCTATTACCTTTTCCTGGGGAGTTGGTTTCACATTTTTAGTGCTTTAACAGAAGAAAACCCTTTTGAATAGGTAAAACTTCTTTCTCCTAACCTCAAATTGTGACCATGTGTCCCCTTCAGGGACTTTAGAATAAACAGTTTATTACAGTAACCGGTGTCATCATTGATCAATTTGTACATTATAATTATATCCCCCCTTAAAGTGTTTGTAAAGGCACAACATGTTTTACCTTCAAGCATTCTGTGTATGAAGGTAAAAAACCTTCAGTGCGCAGTATCCCCTCAGCCACCCTAATACTTACCTGAGCCAGATCTTCCTCTAGCGATGTTCACGAGAGCCTCGGCTCACCAGGGACTCCTCCTCTTCATTGGCTAAGACAGTAAAACAGTACCTGTAAAAGTAGGTGGTAAATACTCAAGAAGCTGTTGCTGAACTTTTTGCTAAAGTCAATTGGGCATCCCATAACCTCCCATCTCTATCCAAGTTATTAACCCTCAATAAATTCCAAAACCAGAGACTGTTCTCTGACTCTGGAGTTTCTGTGAACATATGGTGTGTCTGGCTGTGCAGGAGTGCAGGATCCAAGTTCATCAGCAGTCCCTATGTTGGTGTGCTACATTTGGGGGCATGTCTGGGATATTGCCCACATCAACCTGCATGGGAGTTGCTCCTAGCAACTGGAGTTCATTGAGCCAGAGGACTGTGCTTTGCTACCAGGGCCACTGAGGTGTTAAAATGGGGAAACAGAGTTATGTGCTCTGCCAAACTGTGACTGTGTTGCCTGAGTCGAGTGCCATTGTCCATACCAACCGCAGGAGTTGTTGCCGAGCCAGTGTTACACTGCATAGCCAGTTGCCCCAACCGCGGTTGAGACGGACACTTGTGCTAAAAACCTGCTATTTAGTGAGGACTGTGTTATGTGCTGTCACACATACATGATGACTGGGAAGAGTGGACATCTCACAGCAGTTATGAGGAGGAATGGGAGTGGGTAGACTCCCAGGAAGTAGAGGAAGTACTGCCAGAAATGCTAGCAACGCTAGAGTCAGCTGAAAGGGCCAAAGGATCCCTGAAGACCCCTATCTGTGTTTGGCAGCAGTTCCAGAACCAACCCTACATGACCCAGACCAGATGTGCTGAGTATATGCAGTGAGTAGTGAGGTTACCCAAGTCCTGTGTTCTTCCTGGGAAAGTCAAGCAAAGGTAACTGCCAAGGTTTTCCAGGTTCCAGTGAGAAGTGCAGTGGAGGACAGCACTCGAGTGGAGGTTGGATTACCCGTATGTCCCCAAGAAATCATAGAGGACTCTTCTGCACAGTGGGAGGATAACATGGTGTGGGACTACATGCACATCCCCAAGCAATTGTGGAAATCTCATAATGAGGAGGCTTGGACCCGGTTCCAGGACATTCATCAGGAATGGTGGCTGGGAAGAGCCATCTACAAGGACAGGGTGGTGGTTATCAAGCCTGGACAGCCAACCAGGAGCCACTCTACCACTGTCAGAGGAGCTGACAGCACCATCACAAGACTGCCTAATCCTCCATTCTACTTGTGAAGGGACAAAAGTGAGTTGTTCAGCCCAAAGGTCACAGAAATGGACAGCAACGAGAGGACTGCTGCCTCTTTTGGTCCTTTATTCACTAGGCTGGCCTAACACCCTGATCCTTTTCCAGATGGGATGTCCTGTTCCTGCTGAAAAGCTTTGGGTGAGGCCTAGTATCCTACTGCTTTGCTAAATATGGAGGGGCTCCTTCTACGAGAGACTCTTAAAAAAATGTTGTTGATTATTTTTTTCTAAAAGCAAAAAACCGCGCTAAAGAAAATTGTGTAAAAAAAACTTGTAGCTGCACGAATAAAACACCAATATCTGTGTAAAATAAATCAAAGTAAAAGAAAAAACGTGCACTCATAATCCCTATAAATACTCATATTTGAAACACTCTCAATCTGTGTGAACAGTTCAAAGAGAATAAAATAAATAAAATAAAAATAATAAAAGTGCAAAACAGATCTTGTCGAAAAACAATCCAAATCCCTACAAAAATAATACATCAAAGGCAATACCAATAATTGCTATATAGTGGAAAAATGTGCAAATGTGCTGAAAACATAAATTATTACACACCCTAAGGTTATCCACACCAATAAAATAAACAATAAAAAAATAAAATGAAAAACAGTCCTCAGATAGAAAGTTATTCAGTTGAAAAAAGGGGAGAAGGCAGTCCATAGGGTGAACAGCAGGAGAAGGTGTCTCATAGACAAACAGCCACTTCACAGAAGCAGGGAAGACCATCCACGTTCCAACAGGTCAGACACTGCACCATTACATAGGGGAGGAGGGATGTGAAGACAGAAGCTCTCATATACTCCCACAGTGTTGAAAGGTTGGATCCTTACCCTCAATGGTGGGCCTCCCTTCTAGCGAGGTCTTACATGCAGGCAGACTTTGCCCTCTGCGGGGACTGTGGATGGATGGTAACCGAATCCTGCTGGTATACTGTGTGTCTCCGATCTGGCATGTACCAACTCTTCAACCTGAGGGGGGTGATAAGCCCACTGCTAGCAGCTTCAGTGATGTGAATTAATCCATTTGTCAAGTGTATACTGTTGTTATTAGATATGATTGGCCACAGCTAATCACATGGTACAGATGGATTGTCATTGGCCCTGTTTGTACCATATGATCACTGTGACCAATCACAGAAAGCAACACAATAGTACACAATGAATGGCTATGAATGAAAGCCATTCATTGTGTACAATTGCCATGTGATCTGCTGTGATTGGTCACAACAATCACACGGTACTGGTAGTGGCCCAGTGCACTGATTTTGTCATCTGCTGTGTCCAGTTGACACAGCAGGTGACAGATCGTGCTGCAGCATGGCCCGTGGGACATGCACCAGGTGCAATCCTGGGAGGTCGTCATATGATGTCCACCCAGGATGGCAGCACTCACACTCGGCCTTCATTTGACTATAGGTTGGACGGGAAGCGGTTAACAAATAATTTTGGCATGAATGTGATATCCCAAATGAAAGTCACACTGTTAGAAATTTGTTCATTTGAAAAAAAAATTCCAGCTTGCTCCTTTGAATTTTCTTGGCACTATGGTTGAAAATGAACATCGAATTAGCACCACTAATGATTTGAAAATTGAATGAATGGCTGTATAATGAATAACTTAAAATAAAATTATGCTAGTGTATAGCCAGCTTAAAGTGGAACTTCAGTCCAGCTCCCAGGTGACTCTTACCCCACTTGGGCACCACCATTATAGCCTATGCGTAGATATGCCCAGCCTTTGGGTCTAGCCAGAGCCCGCCAGCACATCTGCGCATGCTCATGTGATTTTCTGTGCAATACAGGGAAGGTTTTGGAGTTCCGTGGTAGCAGTCATTGTACGTGTTTGTGAAACCCTGTGTATGCACAGATAGCCAGGGGAAACCAACAAATGTATAGGTATGCCACTGGGATCTCCTGGCCCCGCATGTCCATAGAGCAGGGAGAAATTCCTTACTAGTTGAGAAACGCAGATGTGTTGTTTTGCAGCACAAATAAATTACTTTGTTAAAAATGTCAAAATGACCTTTAGCGTGAAGGTCTGTTAGTGTTCTCTAAGCATAGAGTGAATCATCCTAACAGACACACAGCTAAATGGACTAAGGCCTCCTGCACACTGGGCATTTATTCAGCTGGTGTATAGGGGCATCTGTGTTTTTTTTTCCTGTCTCTAAATGCCCCTGCATGTTAGCCTATGTTTCAGTAGAGAATAATAGTAGATGAGATTTTATAGGCGCTGCAGACATACTACTAATTATTTCGACAAAAGTCACATAAAATATCCACAACTTATCATAAAAAAAATATCACCTAACAATTATTAAGATCATCAATCCACATAAGAAGGTCACAAAGGCCCCTATTTTTAAACAGTGCCACAACATGTTTTAACTTTTGAAGATCATGTGTCTTCTTCAGGGATTTGTAGATGAGCTCTACAAAATAAAAAAGATAATAAAAATGACAGCCTGCAAAGAAAATCCATAAACATCTGTACGTAATTAAAAGTAATGTATAAATATAGAATCGAGTACAGGGTAGCCTTGCGATTTGGAGAAAGGCCCAGGCTGGGTTATAAGCCATAAGCGCAGAGTGACCCCTTGTAATGAGGGGTCTACAGGAGCTGGTAAGCAGTTCTTTCAGCTTTTGGTGGACGCATTGTTGCACATGGTGATGGATGGTGGAGACTAACACCAAGAACTCAAGATTTATTATCACAAATTTTGGTGGACTGGTTAATGGACATTTGGCTCTTCATATGTCATTTTTAATTTTGACCTTTTACCGCGATTCTATATTTATACATTATTGTTGTACTGTGATTATGTCATACAAGAGAATTGCTTCTTAATTTGTGCATCTACAGCTACTTAATAGTGCAGTTTTTTTTTTTACTGCTTTTATAATAAAAGGAAGCCTATATGTCCATGCACACATAGACTTTTAGAAAAGTTTGGAGGCATAGGCATTTAAAGGCAGGGAAAAAAACTCACTGCCAGGGCGACCAGGAGCAGCAGCGTTTTGGTATAAAAAATGCTTGTAAACATGTGTAAACACGTCTAACTATTACTATGCATTATGGCTAGATGTGTTTAGCGCTTGAGCGTTAATTAATTTTAATGGCCAGAATAAAATATTATTCTGGCCATTATTCTGAAATTAATTAACCCCCAAACACTTGATGTGACTAAATGCGGTTATCACCTACTTTCCAGTGTCAAGCGTTTTTTATGCCAAAAATAACGCTGTCAGAAGGAAAGATGTCTAGGAGTGATCAAACCGATTGTAAACAATCACCTTTAAAACAACCCATTCAGTTTAAAATAGAAATGAAAGGCAAAACATTTGTGTATAGAAATAAAAAAAACATTACATTTTTTGTCTTTTTTTTTTATAAGTGATCACATTCCCTCTGTTCTCAGCTGTATAAGAGCTGGGTAGAGGAGAAGCAGCAGCACACTGAGCTTTCCAGTGAATGGCTGTGTAGCAGGGGCATGTCAGGACAAGTCTGATCATTGGAGGAGAGCGCACTGAGATCCCAACATAGCAAGAGAACTGACCATAGTGTGCTCTTCTGCTTAGCGTGGTCAGTTTTTATTAGGGAAGGGCAGGAGCACCAGGGATTTCACATAAAGGAAGCAATACAAAGAGAACAGGATACTTTCTCATACAAGTACATGGTACAGCAGGCACATATCAGGAATATGAAGTGTTGGTGTAACAAACGCTTTAAGAAAAGTCCAGGGTGCATGAGGCTTCATAAAGCTCACTAAAAGATCTCAAATATACAATCAAAATAAAATATGGAAAAATATTAAACCCTGATAAATATATATGAAATGTTTTAACTGTGACAATTTTGTCTGTCAGTCACAGGGACAGGAACTACTTGAGCAGTTTTCTCAGATTTGATTCAGTTAAGGCCAATTTATTTTGTTGAATAGATGTTTTGTTGGGTTGGGAGGCCAAAACCAGCTTCCGTTCACCTGGATGATCTAAGAATAATCTGCTCTAAGCATTGAAAAAAAAAACTAAAACATATCAAAAGTTTAATCATCTCCTCATCAATATTTGACTCAGTTTGCTAACTCTTCGATATTTTTGAATACCCTCTAAGTTTGCTGCATTGATTTTAGAGTGCCAATTAGAAGGAAATGTGTCATCAGATACAATCTTCATATAAAAAATAGTAGGGAACGCGCTGGTTGTTGTAAGTTTCATACGGGACAGTTTTGTTACAACTCACACGTAGACAAGCAGTACAGTTCAGGCAGTGTGTTAGCAAATACATATGCCCCATACACACGGTCGGATTTTCCGATGGAAAATGTGTGATCGGAGCTTGTTGTCGGAAATTCTGACCGTGTGTGGGCTCCATCGGACATTTTCCACACAAAGTTTGAGAGCAGGCTATAAAATTTTCCGACAACAAAATCCGATCGCGTCAATTCCGACCGTGTGTGGACAATTCTGATGCACAAAGTACTCAGAAGAAATTCTGAGACGGAACAGCTCGGTCTGGTAAAATTAGCGTTCGGATTGGATAGAGCACTTTTGTCAGGCTGCAATGTTTAAAATTGTTTAATACAGCACACTCTCTTCTTCTTTATAATGCTAGAAGAATGAAGTAGTTTTGCTGCTCATATTCACACAGACTTCTCACAAACTTCTTTCTTTATTATTTATCGTGATCCCCTCAATATATTTCGATTTCTCACATCTGACAAAAAATATATATATTATTTTTTGTTGGGTTTGTATTTTTTTCAAGGCTGATTTTTTTTATTTTTATTTTTACTCTAGAATATTTTTGTGTGTGTTTTGTGTGTCAAGTTACCACAACATCATTATTATCTTGTATTATTTAATCTCAAGGAGGTTGCTTGGTGTCTCTTGTTAATTTCACATTGTATTTTTGAAATGTACCTGCCTCCTCACAAACAAACTGTCCTTTTTGAAAGAAAACACACATAGGTGAGTATAATTGAAACCAAAAATCATTTATTAGGGCCTCACAACCAAACAAAGAGGGAGGCAATGCTGGATGAAAAGCAGAAATTGGCGAAGCCTTTGGCCCCCAGGGCACACATCAATTATTTAACAGCAAAATTGGTGACCTGAGGAGTCCATATCTAAGGGAGTGCAGTCTGGTCCAGAAGTCCGAGAGATCCTGAAAGCAGCAGATGACATGTATTTCCCCAGGCTGTGGTCATACAAGAGACTGCATCTTTTGCCAGACCAGACTGAACCCAGGGTCATCACTCTCTGGTCTTCCTTCCACGCTTCCTTCCATGCTGTGGCTCTGGTGGTGGAGTTGTGTCAGGAGGAGGAGGATGGTCCAACTCACTTAGGTGGGTATTGGGTGAGATTTTGCCCCTGACCCCCTTAGTTAAGAAGGTCCTCACACAGGAGGCATTGGCCCTCCTACATGCCCTGCAGTTTTGTGGCAGCCATGCAGGCAAAGGCCTCTTCAGGAGTGGGGGTGGCTCTGAGGGACGCCGAAGCCTCCTGAATCAGCCTGAGTGCTGAATCCTGCACGTGACTCCCCTTCCTGGGTCTTTTGTTTGGAAGGCGGAGGGGGGGAACCTACAATTCGGTCAGGCTCCTACTGGGCCCAGGCTTCTCCTGGCTGCATGCCTGTTTTATCTTAAATGGCCATTTATACTTTTAGTAATGTGACCCCAAAAATTGTTATACAACAAACATGTTGGTTTGTTTTAAAAACCTTTTACAAATGCACATGTGATTGTGCTGATATAAAAAATATTGATGCTCAAGAATGTGTGGATTATTGTTTCAACGCTCCAAAAATTTTGTTGGGCTCAAATTGGTGTTTTCTGTGACAATGGGGGTTATTTCCTAAGGGAAAATCCACTTTGCACTACAAGTGCAGTTCCAGTGCAGTTTCAAGTGCACTTGTAGTACAAAGTGTCTTTGCCTTTAGTAAATAACACCCAACAGTGCTTTGTAATGTTACCCAATCACGCCATTTTCAGGACTCACCACATTTCGGTCAGGGTCAGTTAAAAGAAACACAAGCAGTAAATGTCACCAAAGATTTTAGGAGTTCAAATGATTTTTTTATTTTAAAAATGTTTCAGACATTGTCTGGCATATTGATGTCCCCCTACCCGCAAAGTATTCAAGGTATCTTAGACGGACCTCACGGGCACTCAGGGGGAGCAAGCCAGGACGGCCACTTTCAAGCGCCGTCAGGGTTGGTTCATTATGAATTCCAGCCTCAGGCCCTACTGAGGCAGCATAGCTGGCAGAATTTTGCCTTAAAAAGTTGTGTAGAACAAACGCACGCCAGGATAATATGATTCAGTTTGTACTCCGCCATGTGTATGGGTGTAAGAAATAGGTGGAACCGGCTGGCCGTGATTCCAAATGTGTTCTCCACCACTCTTCTGGCTCTGGCCAGCCGGTAATTAAAAACCCTCTAGTCCGGGGTGAGGGTCCTCATCGGAAATGGCCGCATAAGATGGCCCCCCAGCGCAAATGCTTCATCGGCAACAAAGACGAATGGGAGACCTTATGCATTGTCTTCTGGAGGTGACAAGTCAAAGCTGCCATTCTGGAGAGGCCTGTAGAACTCCGTCTGGGTGATGACTCCACCATCAGACATCCGGCCATTCTTCCCCACAACCACATACAGGAACTCGTAAGTAGCCAACACCACTGCCAACATCACAATACTATTGAACCCCTTGTAGTTGTAATAGTATGACCCCGAGTTGGGTGGTGGGATGATGTGGACGTGTTTCTCATCAATTGCCCCTCTGCAGTTAGGAAAGCCCCACCGCTGGGCAAAGTGGGAGGCCACAGTCTGCCATTCCTGTGGTTTGGAAGGAAAGCGTGGAGTCAAACAAGAAAAATAAATTAATCATTTAGCACATAAACAGGGAAAGCAGATTAGACACAAACATTCTTGGCCAACATCAGTATAAAATTAATTTTAGGGAGTTTTGAAAGACCAAGGTATAAGGTCCACCTATCAGATCCCCCCTCCTCTCATGGGCCATTTCTAACATTTTAGGGGGGGGGATCTTTTGGACAGGTCACCCTCTCCACTTCATTGAGAGATGAATGCCTAAATAATGTGTATTACTTTGGCCAGCCCCTCCTTACTTACACTATTGACAGCCCACTGGACAGGTAAGAAGTGTCATAATACAAAGATATAAATACACATTGTACACATTTTAGCACATTTGGACATTCTGCTATTACCTATCAAGATAATAATAGGATACAAAAACTTTAAACAGTACCATTTGAAAGTATACAGGCAGGCCCTTGCACTACATTCTTTGGGCAATTCATCCATACATCTGACCACAAAAGAGATGGGTATAGTGTGTATGGGTTTGGCAAAGTCAGCAGATAGATGATTGAGGATAGATAAAGCATTGGTATCAGCTGACTAAGCAGTTGGGGGGAGGGAGGGTTCCAAATGATTTGGGGACACAAAAAAAAGCCTCTGGCACTCTGCCTGAGTTTAAAGCACAAATCACAATTTTAGACATTTTAGGGGGTGTTTGGGGTAAAGCACTACTATGGAGCTGATAAAATACATTGTTAAGTGACTACATGAGGTGAATATAGGGCCAGGAGACCATGCTGGGGAGGTAAGTGAAGGCAAATATGTATGAAGGACAAAAAAAAATTACATAAAAATCCAGCATGCATGAGAACAAAGGGGACATTCGCAGCATATTCCAATCATGGTAATTAGGGAATGAGGAAAGAAATACAATACATTAGCAAACATTCTTTACAATAAAATGTGATGTTAAAGGATAAAAATCTTACCTTAATATACTCCTTCTGCAGGACCTGGATGATGGCAGAACAGGTCTCTGGGATGATGATCCCCAGAGCCTGGGGGGAGATGCCTGTCGAGAACTTCAAGTCCTGCAAGCTTCTCCCCGTTGCCAAGTACCGCAGGGTGGAGACTAGCCTCTGCTCCGGAGTGATGGCTTGCCTCATGCAGGTATCCTGCCTGCTGATATAGGGGGTCAGCAAAGCCAGCAAACGGTGAAATATGGGGTCCGTCATCCGGAGAAAGTTCCTAAAATCGTCAGGATTATTCTCACGGATCTCACGGAGCAAAGGCATATGAAAGAACTGGTCACGCTGGAGCAACCAATTCTTGGTCCATGAACTCCTCCCCACCCTGTTCATGGACTGTGCTTGTGTCAAGGTAAGGACCCCAACACCAAGCCTCCGCACAGCACGAACTCTACGAGGAGTACGTATATGCAACATGGCTAGAAAATGGTCGGCTGCTTAGAACGAAGTAACAGAACGCACTGAAGAACAGCAAGGCCTGTGAAGAGCGACCTGAAAAACAGTAACGAACGAACAAGAACACAATGACAGAGTCACGCGTAACTCACTGCACGCACTGAAGAGCAGATATAAACCCACAAGCTCAAACTGAACAGCAGAAAACGATCTGAAAGCCACGAGTCTGAAAAAGCGTGAATCGTCTCTCACCAAACTTTTACTAACACGAGATTAGCAAAAGGAGCCCAAAGGGTGCCGCGCTTGGTTCGGAACCTGCCCTTTTCTAGTCTCGTCGTACGTGGTGTACGTGACCGCGTTCTTGGCGATCGGAAATTCCGACAACTTTGTGCGACCGTGTGTATGCAAAAAAAGTTTGAGCCAACATCCGTCTGAAAAAATCCATGGATTTTGTTGTCGGAATGTCCGATCAATGTCCGATCGTGTGTACGGGGCATTAGTGTAAGAGTTAGGAAATCGAAAGTGATAGGGACAGAGATAGGATTTTCATGGTTTTTATGAATTGTTAGTTACATAATATAAACTATATTACTAAAAGTATTGGGACGCCTGCCTCTACACGCACATGAACTTTAATGGCATGCCAGTCATATGCCGCATACACATGATCGGATTTTCCTATGGGAAATATTGGATGTGAGCTTGTTGTCGGAAAGTCCGACCATGTGTATGCTCCATCGAACATTTGCTGTCAGACTTTCCGCCAACAAATATTTGATAGCAGGTTCTCAAATTTTCCGCCAACAAAACTTTGTTGTCGGAAAGTCCAATCGTGTGTACACAAGTCCGTCAAACAAAAGTTCAGAGCCTCACTGGCTATTGAACTTCCTTTTTCTCGGCTCATCCTACGTCTTGTACGTCACCGCGTTCCCATGTTCGTAATTGTTGGCCAACATTTATGTGACCGTGTGTATGCAAGGCAAGTTTGAGCCAACAACCGTCAAACAAAAATCCATGGTTTTGTTGGAGGAAAGTCTGATCGTGTGTACGGGGCATTAGTCTGTAGGGTTCAATATTGAGTTGGCCCACCCTTATCAGCTATAACAGCTTCAAATCTTCTGGGAAGACTGTCCACAAGGTTTAGGAGTGTGTCTATGGGAATATTTGTCCATTCCTCCATTTGTGAGGTCAGGCACTGTTGTGGACGAGAAGGCCTGTCTTGCAGTCTGCACTCGAATTCATCCCAAAGGTGTTCTATCAGGTCATGGCTAGTTCATCCACCCCAAACTCACTTAGCCATGTCTTTATGGATATTGCTTTGTGCAGTGGTCCAAATCATTTGGTGTGGGGGGGGATTATGGTGTGGGGTTGTTTTTCAGGGGTTGGGCTTGGCCTCTTAGTTCCAGTGAAGGGAACTCTTAAGGTTTCAGCATACCAAGACATTTTGGACAATTTCATGTTTCCAACTTCATGGGAACAGTTTGGGGTTGGCCCCTAGCTGTTCCAACATGACTGCACACCAGTGCACAAAGCAAGGTCCATAAAGACATGGATAAGCGAGTTTGGGGTGGAGGAACTTGATTGGCCTGCACAGAGTCCTGACCTCAACCCGATAGAACACCTTTGGGAGGAATTATGCCCCGTACACACGGTCGGATTTTCCAACGGAAAATGTGTGATAGGACCTTGTTTTTGGAAATTCCGACCGTGTGTAGGCTCCATCACACATTTTCCATCGGATTTTCCGACAGTTTGAGAGCAGGATATAAATTTTTCCGACAACAAAGTGCGTTGTCGGAAATTCCGATCGTGTGTACACAAATCCGACGGACAAAGTGCCACGCATGCTCAGAATAAATAAAGAGATGAAAGCTATTGGCCACTGCCCCGTTTATAGTCTCAACGTACGTGTTTTACGTCACCGCGTTCAGAACGATCGAATTTTCCGACAACTTTGTGTGACCATGTGTATGCAAGAAAAGTTTTAGCCAACATCCGTCGGAAAAAATCCTAGGATTTTGTTGTCGGAATGTCCGAACAAAGTCCGACCGTGTGTATGGGGCATTAGAGTGCAGACTGTGAGCCGGGCCTTCTCGTCTACATCAGTGCCTGACCTCACAAATGCGCTTCTGGAAGAGTGGTCAAACATTCCCATAGACACATTCCTAAACCTTGTGGACAGCCTTCCCAAAAGAGTTGAAGCTGTTATAGCTGCAAAGGGTGGGCCAACTCAATATTGAATCCTAAAGACAAAGACTGGTATGCCATTAAAGTTCATGTGCGTGTAAAGGGAGCTGTCCCAATACTTTTGGTAATATAGTGTAAAAGGTTAAAAAAAGAAGAAAAAACACTGACCCACCATGCTCAACCAATTTGTATGACTTATATTCTCTAACAATTTCCATAGCCCTGTATATTCTGCTTCCTCAGGAAGACTTCTAAACATTTTTTAAAGTTGTTAGGACTCTGAGCTAGCACAGCTTTCTGGGGTCAGGGGGGGGGTCCACATTTTTACTGCTCCAACAGTGTGGAACCAGTTTTACACCCCAAGGTAAACCTCCTTTCTTCTAACCTCAAATGTTGGCCATGTGTCCTCTGCAGGGACCTTAGAGTATACAGTTTCTGAAAGTTACTGGAGTCAGCTTTGGTATATTTGTACAACATAATCATAACCCCTCTTAAGCACATCTTCTCCAGAGTGCATAACTTATTTATGTAATTGATCCTCATACCTGAAGTCCTTCAACCTCCTTATTCATTTTGTTTCCCTTCATTGAACACATTCTCACTTAACAACATCTTTCCTGAGGACTGTTGACCAAAACTGAAGAGCACATTTAAGATGAGGAGCAACCAGTGTTTGGTTCAGGGTTAGACTTCATAGCATTAAAGAGCATTGGCTTGAAAACTGGACCCTGGGGCTCACCATTCACAACTTTAGATCATTCAGAGATTGTGCCATTCACTACTCCTTGGACTTGCTCATTTAACGTAGGGGTTACCCCTTACCTGGTGTTGCTGCCGGGAAGAAGGTAGGGCGGACCTGGTAAGAATGTGTAGGGTCTGGAGGAGGGCTGAAGTCAGCTGCCAGATTCTGCTGAATGATGAGACGAGGGGAGGCAGGGACAAGGGGGTGCTGCAGTTGCACAGAGAGGTGCAGGACCTGTAGGAGTAGTTCTGTCCTCCTCTCTGATGCCAACTGCTGAGACTGGGGGCAGAGACGATTCTCTCCATGGCTGCATGGAAAAGTGCAGGATTTGGCGGAGGATTTCTGTCTCCTTTCTGCTGCCTACTGCTGACACAAGGTGAGGGAGGAGACGTGGGGGGCACAGCTGCAGGAGAGGTGCAGGGGCCACATGAAAAGGCCTGGCAGGCTGGATTAGGCCTTGTGTTTAACACATGTGATGTAACCCATTTCCTATCCATGTACATGTATCAATTTAGCAGACCCTATTTTATAGATTAAAGTGGCTGTAAAGGCTCAAAGTTTTTTACCTTCATGCATTCTCTGCATTAAGGTAAAAAACCTTCTGCTAGCAGCACCCTATCACAGCCCCCCTAATACTTACCCAAGCTCCATCTCAATCCAGCAATGTGCATGAGAGCAGAGGCTCTCCCGGGTCCCCCTCTTCTCATTGGCTGAGACACAGCAGTGGGAGCCATTGGCCAATGAGGAGGGAGTGGAGGGCGGGGCCAAGCCACATTCTGTGTGTCTTATAGACACTCAGAGATGGCTTGGGAGCAAGAACACATAAGTTTTCCCCGAGTAAGCGGCTTGCTATGGGGGCACTCGGCAGGGAGGGGCAAGAGGTGCAGGTGGGGGACCCGAGAAGAGGAAGAAAGGGACTGCTCTGTACAAAACCACTGCACAGAGCATGTATGTATAACATGTGTGATATTTAAAAAAAAAATAAAAGACAAGCCTTTACAATAGCTTTAAAGTTCCCCCTCAGTAGGGATGAGCCGAACACCCCCCGGTTCGGTTCGCACCAGAACCCGCGAACGGACCGAAAGTTTGCACGAACGTTAGAACCCCATTGACGTCTATGGGACTCGAACGTTCAAAATCAAAAGTGCTCATTTTAAAGGCTAATTTGCATGGTATTGTCCTAAAAAGGGTTTGGGGACCCGGGTCCTACCCCAGGGGACATGTATCAATGCAAAAAAAACTTTTAAAAACGGCCGTTTTTTCGGGAGCAGTGATTTTAATGATGCTTAACCACTTGACGACCGCCTCACGCCGATGTACGTCGGCAAAGTGGCACGGACAGGCAAAATCACGTACATGGTACGTGATTTGCCTTCCGCGGGTGGGGGGTCGGGCGATCGGTGGTGAGGGGGAGACCATCCGTTCGTGGCCCCCCCCTCGCGATCGCCGCCAGCCAATCGAATCATTCCTTTGCTGCTGTATGCTAAACAGCAGCAAAGGAAATGATGTCATCTCTCCTCGGCTCGGTAATTTCCGTTCCGGCCCGAGGAGAGAAGACATCAATGTGAGTGCACCAACACACACACACACAGTAGAACATGCCAGGCACACAAAACACCCCAATCCCCCCCCCCCCGATCGCCCCCCGATCCCCCCCCCAATCACCCCCCCCCCCCTGTCACAAACTGACACCAGCAGTTTTTTTTTTTTTTCTGATTACTGCATAGTGTCAGTTTGTGACAGTTACAGTGTTGGGACAGTTACTGTTACCCCCCTTTAGGTCTAGGGTACCCCCCTAACCCCCCCTAATAAAGTTTTAACCCCTTGATCACCCCCTGTCACCAGTGTCACTAAGCGATCATTTTTCTGATCGCTGTATTAGTGTCGCTGGTGACGCTAGTTAGGGAGGTAAATATTTAGGTTCGCCGTCAGCGTTTTATAGCGTCAGGGACCCCCATATACTACCGAATAAATGTTTTAACCCCTTGATTGCCCCCTAGTTAACCCTTTCACCACTGATCACCGTATAACCGTTACGGGTGACGCTGGTTAGTTTGTTTATTTTTTATAGTGTCAGGGCACCCGCCGTTTACTACCGAATAAAGGTTTAGCCCCCTGATCGCCCGGCGGTGATATGCGTCGCCCCAGGCAGCGTCAGATTAGCGCCAGTACCGCTAACACCCACGCACGCAGCATACACCTCCCTTAGTGGTATAGTATCTGAACGCATCAATATCTGATCCGATCAGATCTATACTGGCGTCCCCAGCAGTTTAGGGTTCCCAAAAACGCAGTGTTAGCGGAATCAGCCCAGATACCTGCTAGCACCTGCGTTTTGCCCCTCCGCCCAGCCCACCCAAGTGCAGTATTGATCGATCACTGTCACTTACAAAAGACTAAACGCATAACTGCAGCGTTCGCAGAGTCAGGCCTGATCCCTGCGATCGCTAACAGTTTTTTTGGTAGTATTTTGGTGAACTGGCAAGCACCAGCCCCAGGCAGGGTCAGGTTAGCGCCAGTACCGCTAACACCCACGCATGCAGCATACGCCTCCCTTAGTGGTATAGTATCTGAACGGATCAATATCTGATCCGATCAGATCTATACTAGTGTCCCCAGCAGTTTAGGGTTCCCAAAAACGCAGTGTTAGCGGAATCAGCCCAGATACCTGCTAGCACCTGCGTTTTGCCCCTCCGCCCGGCCCAGCCCACCCAAGTGCAGTATCGATCGATCACTGACACTTACAAAACACTAAATGCATAACTGCAGCGTTCGCAGAGTCAGGCCTGATCCATGCGATCGCTAACAGTTTTTTTGGTAGTATTTTGGTGAACTGGCAAGCACCAGCCCCAGGCAGCGTCAGGTTAGCGCCAGTACCGCTAACACCCACGCACGCACTGTACACCACCCTTAGTGGTATAGTATCTGAACGGATCAATATCTGATCCGATCAGATCTATACTAGCATCCCCAGCAGTTTAGGGTTCTCACAAACACAGTGTTAGCGGGATCAGCCCAGATACCTGCTAGCACCTGCGTTTTGCCCCTCCGCCCGGCCCAGCCCAGCCCACCCAAGTGCAGTATCGATCGATCACTGTCACTTACAAAAGACTAAAACGCATAACTGCAGCGTTCGCAGAGTCAGGCCTGATCCCTGCGATCGCCAACAGATTTTTTGGTAGCGTTTTGGTGAACTGGCAAGCGCCAGCGGCCTATTACACCCCGGTCGTAGTCAAACCAGCACTGCAGTAACACTTGGTGACGTGGCGAGTCCCATAAGTGCAGTTCAAGCTGGTGAGGTGGCAAGCACAAGTAGTGTCCCGCTGCCACCAAAAAGACAAACACAGGCCCGTCGTGCCCATAGTGCCCTTCCTACTGCATTCGCCAATCCTAATTGGGAACCCACCGCTTCTGCAGCGCCCGTACTTCCCCCATTCACATCCCCAACCAAATGCAGTCGGCTGCATGAGAGGCATTTTCTTTATGTCCTCCCGAGTACCCCTACCCAGCGAACGCCCCCAAAAAAGATATTGTGTCTGCAGCTAGCGCGGATATAGGCGTGACACCCGCTATTATTGTCCCTCCTGTCCTGACAATCCTGGTCTTTGCATTGGTGAATGTTTTGAACGCTACCATGCACTAGTTGAGTATTAGCGTAGGGTACAGCATTGCACAGACTAGGCACACTTTCACAGGGTCTCCCAAGATGCCATCGCATTTTGAGAGACCCGAACCTGGAACCGGTTACAGTTATAAAAGTTAGTTACAAAAAAAGTGTAAAAAAAATATATATATATATATATATAAAATAAAAAAAATAGTTGTCGTTTTATTGTTCTCTCTCTCTCTATTCTCTCTATTGTTCTGCTCTTTTTTACTGTATTCTATTCTGCAATGTTTTATTGTTATTATGTTTTATCATGTTTGCTTTTCAGGTATGCAATTTTTTATACTTTACCATTTACTGTGCTTTATTGTTAACCATTTTTTGTCTTCAGGTACGCCATTCACAACTTTAAGTGGTTATACCAGAATGATGCCTGCAGGTTTAGGTATCATCTTGGTATCATTCTTTTCAGCCAGCGGTCGGCTTTCATGTAAAAGCAATCCTAGCGGCTAATTAGCCTCTAGACTGCTTTTACAAGCCGTGGGAGGGAATGCCCCCCCCCCCACCGTCTTCCGTGTTTTTCTCTGGCTCTCCTGTCTCAACAGGGAACCTGAAAATGCAGCCGGTGATTCAGCCAGCTGACCATAGAGCTGATCAGAGACCAGAGTGGCTCCAAACATCTCTATGGCCTAAGAAACCGGAAGCTACGAGCATTTTATGACTTAGATTTCGCTGGATGTAAATAGCGCCATTGGGAAATTGGGGAAGCATTTTATTACACCGATCTTGGTGTGGTCAGATGCTTTGAGGGCAGAGGAGAGATCTAGGGTCTAATAGACCCCAATTTTTTCAAAAAAGAGTACCTGTCACTACCTATTGCTATCATAGGGGATATTTACATTCCCCGAGATAACAATAAAAATGATTAAAAAAAAATAAAAATGAAAGGAACAGTTTAAAAATAAGATAAAAAAGCAAAAAAATAATAAAGAAAAAAAAAAAAAAAAAAAGCACCCCTGTCACCCCCTGCTCTCGCACTAAGGCGAACGCAAGCGGCGGTCTGTCGTCAAACGTAAACAGCAATTGCACCATGCATGTGAGGTATCACCGCGAAGGTTAGATCGAGGGCAGTAATTTTTGCAGTAGACCTCCTCTGTAAATCTAAAGTGGTAACCTGTAAAGGCTTTTAAAGGCTTTTAAAAATGTATTTATTTTGTTGCCACTGCACGTTTGTGCGCAATTGTAAAGCATGTCATGTTTGGTATCCATGTACTCGGCCTAAGATCATCTTTTTTATTTCATCAAACATTTGGGCAATATAGTGTGTTTTAGTGCATTAAAATTTAAAAAAGTGTGTTTTTTCCCCAAAAAATGCGTTTGAAAAATCGCTGCGCAAATACTGTGTGAAAAAAAAAAATGAAACACCCACCATTTTAATCTGTAGGGCATTTGCTTTAAAAAAATATATAATGTTTGGGGGTTCAAAGTAATTTTCTTGCAAAAAAAAAAAACTTTTTCATGTAAACAATAAGTGTCAGAAAGGGCTTTGTCTTCAAGTGGTTAGAAGAGTGGGTGATGTGTGACATAAGCTTCTAAATGTTGTGCATAAAATGCCAGGACAGTTCAAAACCCCCCCAAATGACCCCATTTTGGAAAGTAGACACCCCAAGCTATTTGCTGAGAGGCATGTCGAGTCCATGGAATATTTTATATTGCGACACAAGTTGCGGGAAAGAGACGATTTTTTTTTTTTTTTGCACAAAATTGTCACTAAATGATATATTGCTCAAACATGCCATGGGAATATGTGAAATTACACCCCAAAATACATTCTGCTGCTTCTCCTGAGTACGGGGATACCACATGTGTGAGACTTTTTGGGAGCCTAGCCGCGTACGGAACCCCGAAAACCAAGCACCGCCTTCAGGCTTTCTAAGGGCGTGAATTTTTGATTTCTCTCTTGACTGCTTATCACAGTTTCGGAGACCATGGAATGCCCAGGTGGCACAAACCCCCCCCCCCAAATGACCCCATTTTGGAAAGTAGACACCCCAAGCTATTTGATGAGAGGTATAGTGAGTATTTTGCAGACCTCACTTTTTGTCACAAAGTTTTGAAAATTGAAAAAAGAAAAAAAAAAAATTTTTTCTCGTCTTTCTTCATTTTCAAAAACAAATGAGAGCTGCAAAATACTCACCATGCCTCTCAGCAAATAGCTTGGGGTGTCTACTTTCCAAAATGGGGTCATTTGGGGGGGGTTTGTGCCACCTGGGCATTCCATGGCCTCCGAAACTGTGATAGGCAGTGAAGAGTGAAATCAAAAATTTTCACCCTTAGAAATCCTGAAGGCGGTGATTGGTTTTCGGGGTCCCGTACACGGCTAGGCTCCCAAAAAGTCCCACACATGTGGTATCCCCGTACTCAGGAGAAGTAGCTAAATGTATTTTGGGGTGCAATTCCACATATGCCCATGGCCTGTGTGAGCAATATATCATTTAGTGACAACTTTGTGCAAAAAAAAAAAAAAAAAAAAAAAAAAATGTGTCACTTTCCCGCAACTTGTGTCAAAATATAAAATATTCCATGGACTCAATATGCCTCTCTGGAAATAGCTTGGGGTGTCTACTTTCCAAAATGGGGTCATTTGGGGGGGTTTTGTGCCACCTGGGCATTCCATGGCCTCCGAAACTGTGATAGGCAGTAAAGAGTGAAATCATAAATTTACGCCCTTAGAAATCCTGAAGGCGGTGATTGGATTTCGGGGCCCCGTACGCGGCTAGGCTCCCAAAAAGTCCCACACATGTGGTATCCCCATATTCAGGAGAAGCAGCAGAATGTATTTTGGGGTGCAATTCCACATAGGCCCATGGCCTGTGTGAGCAATATATCATTAAGTGACAACTTTTTGTAAATATTTTTTTTTTTTTGTCATTATTCAATCACTTGGGACAAAAAAATAAATATTCAATGGGTTCAATATGCCACTCAGCAATTTCCTTGGGGTGTCTACTTTCCAAAATGGGGTCATTTGGGGGGGTTTTGTACTGCCCTGCCATTTTAGCACCTCAAGAAATGACATAGGCAGTCATAAACTAAAAGCTGTGTAAATTACAGAAAATGTACCCTAGTTTGTAGACGCTATAACTTTTGCGCAAACCAATAAATATACGCTTATTGACATTTTTTTTACCAAAAACATGTGGCCGAATACATTTTGGCCTAAATGTATGACTAAAATTGAGTTTATTGGATTTTTTTTATAACAAAAAGTAGAAAATATCATTTTTTTTCTAAATTTTCGGTCTTTTTCCACTTATAGCGCAAAAAATAAAAACCGCAGAGGTGATCAAATACCATCAAAAGAAAGCTCTATTTGTGGGAAGAAAAGGACGCAAATTTCGTTTGGGTACAGCATTGCATGACCGCGCAATTAGCAGTTAAAGCAACGCAGTGCCAAATTGGAAAAAGACCTCTGGTCCTTAGGCAGCATAATGGTCCGGGGCTCAAGTGGTTAAAGTAAAAAAAAAAAAGTGAAATATTCCTTTAAATATCGTACCTGGGGGGTGTCTATAGTATGCCTGTAAAGTGACGCGTGTTTCCCGTGTTTAGAACAGTCCCTGCACCAAATGTCATTTTTAAAGGAAAAAATCTCATTTAAAACTGCTTGCGGGTTTAATGTCATGTCGGGTCATGGCAATATGGATGAAAATCAGTGAGACAAATGGCATGGGTACCCCCCAGTCCATTACCAGGCCCTTTGGGTCTTGTATGGATATTAAGGGGAACCCCGCACCCAAATTAAAATAAGGAAAGGTGTGGGGCCACCAGGCCCTATATACTCTGAACAGCAGTATACAGGCGGTGCAAACAAGACAGGGACTGTAGGTTTGTTGTTAAGTAGAATCTGTTTGTAATTTTGAACATTTTTAACGTGTTTAGCTCCAGCCAAAAAATCTTTTCTAAGCTTTTTGGAAAACATAGGGAAGGGTTATCACCCCTGTGACATTTGTTTTGCTGTCTTTCCTCCTCTTCAGAAGATTTCACCTCACTTTTTTGTCCCAATGAAAAATGTTTTTTGAAAATTTGGGTTTTTTTATGGAACAAGGATTGGAAAGCATCAGTGGAAAGGAGAAATTGTTTTCCCATATTAACTCTTACAGGAGAGAATTTCCCTTCCTAGGGGTAGATTTCATCTCACTTCCTGTTGTCTCCTTCCGTTTGCAAGTAGGAGTCGTTTGTAAGTTAGATGTTTGAAAGTAGGGTCCTGCCCTATATACTCAGCAGAAATTTGGGCCTTAGGTGTTGCTGTGGCCACAACACTGTAAGCCCTCACAGGGCCCTGCTGTGAAATATTAGATCAAGAATTGTAATTACATGCCCCTGTTGAACAGGAGCTGAAAAATTAGGCCTTAGGCACTGGTGCTGGTGCCACAACACTGCAACCCCTCACAGACACTCTAGTTGGAACGCAGGAACGAGCCCTGCTGCAAAGTATTACATCAAAAATTGTAATTACACGCCCCTGTTAAACAGGGGCTGAAAAATTGTGCCTTAGGCACTGGTGGTGGCGCCCAGAACCAAAAATGTTCTTACAAGCTATCAGCGTGATGATTGAGGAGGAAGAGGATAATTACTCAGGGATAGTCACTCAGCATCAGCATAGGCAGTCTTTGAAGGGATCTGAGATTTCAAAAAAAATTATTCGGTTACATCAGCATCAGGTGCTTGGTAGCTGGTGGTGATCCAAGACTGATTCATTTTTATGAAGGTCAGCCGATCGACCGAGTCGGTGGACAGACGCACCCTGTGATCGGTTACCACGCCTCCAGCAGCACTGAATGTGCGTTCCGAAAGAACGCTGGATGCAGGACAGGCCAGTAGCTCAATTGCATACTGTGCAAGCTCTGGCCAGTGATCCATCCTCAAGACCCAGTAACCCAGAGGATTTTCGGTGGGAAAGGTGTCCAAGTCTGATCTTGCCCCTAGGTATTCCTGCACCATGTAAAACAGACGCTGGCGATGGTTGCTGGAACCGATCATACCTTGGGGCTGCGGACCAAAAAATTGTCTGAACGCATCGGTCAGACGGCCACCTTCTCCACCGCTCCTTCTTTGACTGACTGAAGCCTCAGCAACACGTTGTCCAGAAACAGGAGTTTGTAACCTCCCAGTCTCTGGGAACGCGTTGCACAGACCTTTCTGCAAGGCCTCCCGAAGATGTTTCATCCTCTGCTCCCTCTGCGATGGCAAGATAAGGTCCGCAACCTTACCCTTGTAACGTGGATCAAGGAGGGTTGCCAGCCAGTATTGGTCCTTCTCCTTGATACCACGAATACGAGGATCCTTACGCAGGCTTTGCAGGATCAGGGAGGCCATGCAGCGTAGGTTTGCTGACGCATTCGGTCCGGAGTCCTCTGGGTCACTAAGGACAACAACGTCCGTAGCCACCTCCTCCCAGCCACGTACAAGTCCATGTGTTCCTTGGGACTGATCCCTTAAAGACTGCTGCTGATGCTGAGTGCCAGGCTCCACCTCCATACTGACACAATCTTCCTCCTCCTCCTCCTCCTCCTCCTCCATGTCCTCTTCCTGTGTGATCGGCGGGCACGCAGGAACACTGTCTGGATAAAGGGGGCCTTGAGAGCTAAGGAAGTCCTCCTCTTCCTGCCTCTGTTCTGCCTCAAGTGCCCTGTCCATTATTCCACGCAGCGTGTGCTCCAACAGGTGGACAAGGGGGACAGTGTCAGTGATGCATGCACTGTCAGTGCTCACCATCCTCGTGGCCTCCTCGAATGGTGACAGGACAGTGCATGCATCCCTGATCATGGCCCACTGGCGTGGGGAAAAAAAACCAAGCTCCCCTGACCCTGTCCTGGTGCCATAGTCGCACAGGTACTTATTGATGGCCCTCTGCTGCGTGTGCAGCCGCTGCAGCATGGCCAACGTTAAGTTCCACCTGGTGGGCATGTCACAGATTAGGCGGTTCTTGGGCAGGTTAAACTCCTTTTGGAGGTCCGTCAGCCGAGCACTGGCATTATATGACCGGCAGAAATGCACACAGACTTTCCTGGCCTGCCTCAGGACATCCTGTAAGCCCGGGTACCTGCCCAAGAACCGCTGCACCACCAAGTTAAGGACGTAAACCAAACAGGGCACATGGGTCATTTGTCCCTGTCGGAGGGCAGAGAGGAGGTTGGTGCCATTGTCGCAAACCACCATTCCTGCCTTAAGTTGGCGTGGCGTAAACCACCTCTGAACCTGCCCCTGCAGAGCTGACAGAACCTCTGCCCCAGTGTGGCTCCTGTCCCCCAAGCACACCAGCTCAAGCACCGCATGGCATCTTTTGGCCTGCGTACTTGCGTAGCCCCTTGAATGCCTACGGAGCACCGCTGGTTCCGAGGAAGAGGCCATGGAGGAAGAAGAAGAGGAGGGGGTGGAGGAGAGAGGTGTGTCACAATCAGCATTTTGGAGGCGTGGTGGCGGAACAACCTCCAACACTACTGCACCTTGTCCTGCATCCTTCCCAGCTGCCAGCAGAGTCACCCAATGCGCCGTGAAACTTAGGTAACGTCCCTGTCCATGCCTGCTGGACCATGAGTCAGCGGTAATATGCACCTTACCGCTGACCGCCCTGTCCAGCGAGGCATGGACATTGCCTTCCACATGCCGGTAGAGAGCCGGAATCGCCTTCCGTGAGAAAAAGTGGCGTTTGGGTACCTGCCACTGAGGAACCGCACATTCCACAAACTCACGGAAGGGGGCAGAGTCTACCAACTGAAAAGGCAGCAGTTGAAGTGCTAGCAATTTTGCCAAGCTAGCATTCAACTGCTGGGCATGTGGATGGCTGGGAGCAAACTTCTTTCGGCGGTGCAGCAGCTGGGGCAGGGAAATTTGCCTGGTACAATCTGACGTCGGTGTACCAAAAGCAGATTGCCCACAAGTACTTGGCTGTGACACACCTAATTCTACACCTTCATTCCTCTCACTGCAGGTCTCAGAGAGGACTGAAGGTCTAGTGGGGTTGGAAATCTCAGCTGATGAGGAGCAAGGAGAGATCCTCTTTGTTCTTTGGTGTGGGTCTTTTAGATACGCTTGCCAACGAACTGCATGGCAGGTCAACATATGTCTGGTCAAGCATGTGGTACCCAAGCGGGAGATGTTTTGGCCACGCGAGATACGCTTGAGACATATGTTGCAAATAGCAGCGGTGCGATCTGATGCACTCGTCTCAAAAAAGGCCCACACCAAAGAACTTTTTGAATAACGCGCAGAGACTGCAGCGCCCTGCACATGTGGAGCTTTGGGGTGTGATGCAGTCAATGTGCTGCCCTTAGGCTGGCCCCTGGAGGGCATCCTGCCTCGTTGGTGATGTGCCGCCTCCTCCTCCTCCTCCTCCTCCTCTCTCCTATCAGGCACCCACGTTGAGTCAGTGACCTCATCATCCCCTCCCTCCTCATCACTGGAGCAAACCTGGCAGTATGCTGCAGCAGGGGGAGCATGACTGCCAGATTGCTGTCCTTCTTGGGCACCCCCTCTGTCCGTGCTCATGTTACTGCCTTCATCGAGCTCAGTATCATCATCAGAGCCTTCCAAACGCTGGGCATCCTCCTGGAGCATGTACCCAACACTGTGGTCAAACAGTTCGAGGGAATCCTCAGGAGGACATGGTGGAGCTAGGGAAGGAGTCACTGATGACATTGAGCTGAGGGAAGAGGCCGCTGCTTTGCCAGACAAAGCACCCTGGGCATGGGTGAGAGAGGATGAGGAGGATGAGGACGGCTTGGTCATCCACTCGACCAAGTCTTCCGCATGTTGCGGCTCAACACGGCCAGCTGCCGAAAAAAAGGCCAAGCGTGTCCCATGGCCACGTGCTGATGAGGATGCACCGTCTCCACGACCAGCACTAGACACAGAGCCTGCTTGCCCTCTCTTATTGGCTTGTGACTGTCTGCCTCTCCTTCTTGGCCTTCCAGACATACTAATGGCCTGTAGCTGCACTAAGCTGGGATAGAACACCTGTAATTTTCTTCAGGTAGCTTTATATACTGTAACCAGACAAGCCTGCCTGTCAGTAGGAAGATAACAGGAACGGATCTAGCTGAACACTGTGAGCAGGACGCACTGTACTAAATGTAAATAGTCTAGCTGCCTGACCATGGTACTAATAGGATCAAATAGAACACCTGTAATTTTCTTCAGGTAGCTTTATATACTGTAACCAGACAAGCCTGCCTGTCAGTAGGAAGATAACAGGAACGGATCTAGCTGAACACTGTGAGCAGGACGCACTGTACTAAATGTAAATAGTCTAGCTGCCTGACCGTGGTACTAATAGGATCAAATAGAACACCTGTAATTTTCTTCAGGTAGCTTTATATACTGTAACCAGACAAGCCTGCCTGTCAGTAGGAAGATAACAGGAACGGATCTAGCTGAACACTGTGAGCAGGACGCACTGTACTAAATGTAAATAGTCTAGCTGCCTGACCGTGGTACTAATAGGATCAAATAGAACACCTGTAATTTTCTTCAGGTAGCTTTATATACTGTAACCAGACAAGCCTGCCTGTCAGTAGGAAGATAACAGGAACGGATCTAGCTGAACACTGTGAGCAGGACGCACTGCACTAAATGTAAATAGCAGGAACGGATCTAGCTGAACACTGTGAGCAGGACGCACTGCACTGAATGTAAATAGCAGGAACGGATCTAGCTGAACACTGTGAGCAGGACGCACTGCACTAAATGTAAATAGCAGGAACGGATCTAGCTGAACATTGTGAGCAGGAAGCACTGCACTAAATGTAAATAGCAGGAACGGATCTAGCTGAACACTGTGAGCAGGACGCACTGCACTAAATGTAAATAGCAGGAACGGATCTAGCTGAACACTGTGAGCAGGACGCACTGCACTAAATGTAAATAACAGGAACGGATCTAGCTGAACACTGTGAGCAGGACGCACTGCACTAAATGTAAATAGTCTAGAAGATAACAGGAACGGATCTAGCTGAACACTGTGAGCAGGACGCACTGCACTAAATGTAAATAGCAGGAACGGATCTAGCTGAACACTGTGAGCAGGACGCACTGCACTAAATGTAAATAGCAGGAACGGATCTAGCTGAACACTGTGAGCAGGACGCACTGCACTAAATGTAAATAGCAGGAACGGATCTAGCTGAACACTGTGAGCAGGACGCACTGCACTAAATGTAAATAACAGGAACGGATCTAGCTGAACACTGTGAGCAGGACGCACTGCACTAAATGTAAATAGCAGGAACGGATCTAGCTGAACACTGTGAGCAGGACGCACTGCACTAAATGTAAATAGCAGGAACGGATCTAGCTGAACACTGTGAGCAGGACGCACTGCACTAAATGTAAATAGTCTAGAAGATAACAGGAACGGATCTAGCTGAACACTGTGAGCAGGACGCACTGCACTAAATGTAAATAGCAGGAACGGATCTAGCTGAACACTGTGAGCAGGACGCACTGCACTAAATGTAAATAGCAGGAACGGATCTAGCTGAACACTGTGAGCAGGACGCACTGCACTAAATGTAAATAGCAGGAACGGATCTAGCTGAACACTGTGAGCAGGACGCACTGCACTAAATGTAAATAGCAGGAACGGATCTAGCTGAACACTGTGAGCAGGACGCACTGCACTAAATGTAAATAGCAGGAACGGATCTAGCTGAACACTGTGAGCAGGACGCACTGCACTAAATGTAAATAGCAGGAACGGATCTAGCTGAACACTGTGAGCAGGACGCACTGCACTAAATGTAAATAGTCTAGAAGATAACAGGAACGGATCTAGCTGAACACTGTGAGCAGGACGCACTGCACTAAATGTAAATAGTCTAGATAGAAGATAACAGGAACGGATCTAGCTAAACTGAATACAGTGTATATATATATATGCAACACCTGGGATGCATATATATACACAATACACTGTAAGTGCAGCTATCTGACTGACTGTTCTGCCTAATCTATCTAACTCAAATCAAATGACACTGTCTCTCTCTCTCTCTATCTCTCAGCACACCGGAACACACACTACACAGGGCCGCCGTGCAGGCGGCCTTATATAGTGTGGGGCGTGTACTAAATCCCCTGAGCCATAATTGGCCAAAGCCACCCTGGCTTTGGCCAATTACAGCTCTCTCTACTGACGGCGTTGTGATTGGCCAAGCATGCGGGTCATAGTGCATGCTTGGCCAATCATCAGCCAGCAATGCACTGCGATGCCGCAGGGAATTATGGGCCGTGACGCGCCACACGAATTTGGCGCGAACGGCCCATATCGTTCGCAATTCGACGGACGGTCGAACAGCCGATGTTCGAGTCGAACATGGGTTCGACTCGAACACGAAGCTCATCCCTACCCCTCAGTAACAATGCTGAGGGTAATACTGAAACTGGAAATGTACCCTCAAATATGTTTATGTTATCCTAAACCCTTAATGAATCAGTTGCATTCTTTAGTACATTTCATCAAAAATAATCTACTTATAGAAACAAATTCTAATTTTATTAATCACATGCATAAATCAGCAGAGATATCACTTGCTCCCTGTGGGATCCCTGAGGCTCTTTAAAGAAGGGTTTCTGATGTATTAACCAGGGGATGCACACAATCTTTAAAACTATAGGGCTTCTATGGCTTCTACAGCTTCTGCATCTGTACAGTAAGTGTAATAAATTGTTTTATTATTATACAGTCATTATATTTTTTTTTTATCCAACTCTCATTCATTATTAAAATGTGCTGTACTGTATGTATAGGCAAAACATTCTTTCTTTTAATTTTGAATAGATCAGAAAAGTGCTAGAACCATTATCCAGTTTTTACTGCTGGCCATGCTTCTGATGGAGCGATTCGGTCTCTCTGTTTTGTCCTGGTGTCACTGAGACTGAAAGCAATGGAAATCCACAATTTTAAAGTTGAGGTAAAGAAGAGGTGGGGGGATTTTTTTCAACAAAGACACCTTTTTTTGTGACAACAGTCTAAAGCCTCGTACACACGATCAGATTTTCTGATGGGAATTGTGTGATGATAGGCTGTTGGTGGAAAACCGACCATTTGTACGCTCCATCGGACAATTGTTGTCGGATTTTCCATGGACAAATGTTGGATGGCAGGCTTTAAAATTTTCCACGGACAAATGTGTGTTGTCGGATTTTCCGAGCATGTGTACACAAGTCCGTCCGACAAAAGTTCAAAGTACAAACACGCATGCTCGGAAGCAAGGATGAGCCAGAAGCGGTCGGTCTTGTAAACTAGTGTTTGTAATGGAGAATTAACATTTGTGACGTGGCAAATTATGAAATCTAGAAATGCAGTGCACAATTCTCTTCTTCTTTAATGGGATAATAATGAAGCTGCTTTGCTGGTGATACTGATGGAGTTATTGCAAACAAAGTTTCAAAGGCTTTTTTTTTGTAGTGATATCAAGAATAATATTATTATGCTTTTTTTTTTTTGGGCAAGTTACCACAACACCATTATCCGGTTGTTTTTAAGATCAAAGATACAACTATGTTGGTGTCCCTTGTCAATTTTACGTGGTATTTTTTAAAATGTAACTACCTACTCCCAAACTGTCATTTGAAGTAAAACACATAGCCAAGTATTATTCTACACAATTTTTTTATTGTGCATTAGAAAAAGAAAACAAATAAAATTAGACATGCTATCTGCCAATATAACTTAACCAAAAAGTGGATTCTATGCATCCAAAAATATAGAAAATATAACAAATCAAATCATTATTATTCAACCAAAAAATAAAATAAAAGCCTCATGCATGTGTCCTGCTTCTTAATATATGGGGTCAACAATGCCAAGATTTGGTGAAAGTAGGGGTCCGTCATCCGGGGATAGTTCCAAAAATCATCCGGATTATTCTCCTGGAGCTCCCGCAGCAAAGGCATATGACATAATTGGTCATGATTAATAAAGCAAACAATTTTTAGTCCAAGAAATCCTCCTCCTCCTGTTCCTGGACTGGACTTGCGTCAAAGCAATAACTCCAAGGCCAATAATTAATAACACGTTATCTCCTCCGATTCCGCAACATATCTGGTTGACAAATGGCCGTTCAGAAACATACTGAAAAGCACAAAATGAAAAGTGCAAAAAGAAAAGCACGAAATGAAAAGCGCGGATCAACACTCACCAAACTTCTACTAACACAAAATTAGCAGAAGGAGCTCAAAAGGTGGCGCTAAGGAGCTGAAAAAACACGTAGTACGTCACTACGTTTGTGTTTGTTGGCAGACAATTCCTTGCCGTTTGTATGCAAGACAAAATCCAGGCACGCGCCTTCGGACAAAAGTCAGAGGTTTCCTCTGCGGAAAAACCAATCGTGTGTACGAGGCTTTAGAGGTGAAGATTTTATTTCACTTCCTGTTGAGTCTCTGGAAGAACAAGCAAAGGGAAACATCCCCAACATGACATAGACATCAAAAAAGAAAATGATCAGGGATTTTAAACATTTTCCTACTCTACCCAAAACTGAAAAAAGGGTTTTGGCTATATGGACACTATGAGTAGTTTATTCATCCATTTGTTTTTGTTGTAAGTCTAATCTTACATTTTTGTTTATAAACTGCTGACAAGAGGCAATTTTTAGGAATATTTTTTAGGGTCCTTTCACACGGGCGGTCTACCCGGCAAACCCTGCTTTGCTCGACGGGGGACCACTCTGCTGATCTCCACTGAGCAGCCAGATGACAGGTCCGTCTCCGCTCACTGTGCTGAGATGGACCTGTCAGAGCCCTGCTCTCCTCTATGGGGAGATCGGATGAAAACGGACAGGCGGTCCATTTTCATCCAATCCTATCTAATCCGATCCGCCAAACGGATGGAAAATAGGGTCACCATCCGTCTGGATTTCACGGACAGGATCGGATCGGATAGCAGAGGGTGTCAGCAGACATGTCACCGCTGACGTCCGCCGCTCCATAGGAGTGAACGGAGGGTCCGATCAGGTCCGCCTGAAAAACTAACAGGTGGACCTGATCGGAAAGCCCGTGTGAAAGGGGCCTTAGGCACAAGTGATTATCATTATTATTTTTGTTATCTTCATAAGGTGTTTAACAAGGGAATGTTTTGGTTTACTTTTATGCTGGCAAATAACCACATATGGATGATTGTCGTCAACAGAAAATATGGTAAGTGCATTCTTTTTTTTTTGCATTTGATATTTATTGATTTGTTAAATAATATTTTTTAACCATCTTCCATCATAGAATTTATTATTTTATGATAATGCACCATAAATATTTAAACACCTACTCCTGCTAACATATTAAATCGTTATGTTCTTTCAAATGAAAATAATATTGCCATTTTAAGACCAGAAAATGTACATGTACATCATCCAGGCTTAGTGGTTATACCAAGATGATGTCTGCAGCTACAGGCATCATTCTTGTATTGTTTTTTCAGGCAGGCAATTATCTTTCAAGTAAAAACAATCCTAGTGGCTAATTGGCCACTGGATTGTTTTACAGCCAGAGGAAGAGAGTCCCCCCTACCACCATCCTCCGTTGCCTTTCCGGCTCTCCTGTCAACCCGGGACTGAAGCTGGTGGTTCCACCGGCTTACCATAGATGTGGTCTGGGACCATATCTTCCCTGATCATCTCTATGGTATTAGAAATGGGAAGCAATGAGTATTTTGTCATTTCCAGGTTCCAAAGCATGTAAACAAGCTCCATACTTATGTGCAAAGGCAAACGTATGCGTCAGTCCTGAACACATACGTAAACAGTGATCGTACCTCACATTTGAGGTATCTCAGAGAACATCAGAGAGAGAGTAATAATTATAGCACCAGACCTCCTGTGTAAGGCTGGGTTCACACTAGAGCACGGAGCGGCTCACAGCAGGGGTCCAGTGTGTCCCCATTCACCGTTTCAGGTCCGATTTCAGTCTGAATTTTGGGATGAATTAGGAACCTGAAATGGACCAGAAGATGCACAGGACTCCTGTGCAATTTGAACCAGAGCCGCTGCGGAGATATGGAAACCAGCTCCATAGAGAGCCGGTCACAATCCCCTGGCATGCAAATTGAATGCGGGAAAACCCACATATAATTCACAATAGTGTGAACCCAGCCTAACTCTAATGCCGCGTACACACGGTCGGACTTTTCGTCTACAAAAGTCCAACGGACGCTGACGGACTAAAGCTGGCTGGTAATCCGATCGTGTGTGGGCTTCTCCGGACTTTCAACATACTTTTTTAGCCTCAAATCCGACGTACTTTAGATTTGAAACATGCTTCAAATCTTTACTTCGTAACTACGACGGACCCCGAAATCCGCTCGTCTGTGTGCTAGTCCGACGGACAAAAAGCCACGCTAGGGCACCTATTGGCTACTGGCTATGAACTTCCTTATTTTAGTCCGGTGTACGTCATCACGTAAGAATTCGACTGACTTTTGTGTGATCGTGTGTAGGCAAGTCTGTTCGTTAGAAAGTCCGCCGCAAGTCCGTCGAAAGTCCGCCGAAAGTCTGTCGGAAGTCTGTCGGACAGGCTGTCTGACTTTTGTAGACGAAAAGTCCGACCGTGTGTACGCGGCATAAACTGTTAACCTTTAAAGGCTTTTAAAGTTTTGCCTATGAAGATATTTAGGTACCGTAGTTTGACACCATTCCACGAGCGTGTGCAATTTTAAATCACAACATGTTAGGTATCTATTTACTCAGCGTAACATCATCTTTTATATTTTACAAAATAAATTGGGCATTATATTATTTTTTTTGCTTTAAAGTGTATTAAAAAAATAGAAAATACTCACCACTGTGCAAATACCGTGTGACATAAAAAAAAAAAAAAGCAAAACCCACCATTTTATTCTCTAGGCACTTTGCTTATATATATATACAGTATCGTACATAAGTGAGTACACCCCTCACATTTTTATAAATATTTTATTATATCTTTTTATGTGACAACACTGAAGAAATGTAACTTTGCTACAATGTAAAGTAGTGAGTGTGCAGCTTGTATAACAGTGTAAATTTGCTGTCCCCTCAAAATAACTCAACACACAGCCATTAATGTCTAAACCACTGGCAACAAAAGTGAGTACACCCCTAAGTAAAAATGTCCAAATTGGGGCCAAAGTGTCAATATTTTGTGTGGCCACCATTATTTTCCAGGACTGCCTTAACCCCTCTTGGGCATAGAGTTCACCAGAGCTTCACAGGTTGCCACTGGAGTCCTCTTCCACTCCTCAATGACGACATCATGGAGCTGGTGGATGTTAGAGACCCTGTGACCATGTGATATTTCAGTTTTTCTTTTTTAATAAATCTGCAAAAATGTCAACAACTCTGTGTTTTTCTGTCAATATGGGGTGCTGTGTGTACATTAATGAGGAAAAAAATGAACTTAAATGATTTTAGCAAATGGCTGCAATATAACAAAGAGTGAAAAATTTAAGGGAGTCTGAATACTTTCCGTCCCCACTGTGTATATATATATATGTCTGGGGGTTATAAGTAACTTTCTAGCAAAAAAATACAGCTTTTTACATGTAAACTAAAAGTATCAAAATAAGCCTGGTCTTCAAGTGGTTAAACATGTTAACAGTTCAAGGAAACTAGACATCATATGTCTAGTCTAGACATATATCATATGTGTTTTTAACACTATATATTTTAAGAGGTCTACACAAATCTTAAAGTATATCTAAATAAGGAACGGAAAAATATATTACTGCGCTGACCCAGTGGGAAAGAAAACAAAGCTGCTACATCAAAATGTGACAAATATTCAAAGATAAAATGGTGTAAATATGTAGCGCTAAAATGTGTTAAAAGGATAATAGGACCAAAATGTAAAACGTAAAGAGTGACTCCCCACTATGGTGTGGGTATGTGTAAAGTCAATGGTGATAGTCCCACATTGTAGTGAAAAGTGAAATCCAATAAATGTGAATAAATCTTCTGATATGTGATTCTGGTGTGTAAATCATCTACATGGGAATCTTGAAGTGTAGAGAGATAGAATACTCTTACCGGAACTGGTGGATTCGGATGCCAGTAGCACCGAATCAAACAAGCTTAGAGATCCAGATGGATGGCTGTCCTGGGATGAAATGGAGGTGCCGGATCTCAAACCACATCTCCCCTTGTCTGGATCAGCTGCAACAGTGTCCACTATTCGAAAGGAGTCCCACATTCGGCAGAAAGGTCCAAGTCTCACGTCACATAAAGGTGTGGAAAGAAAACAATGGAGTGCTCCAATCGTGCAGATCAAAATGGTAGGTGATAAAATCAAAGTGTGGAGAATGGTAAGCTTGGCCCGACACGTTTCGTCCAATAGGACTTCGGGCCAAGCTTACCACTCTCCACACTTTGATTTTATCTTTCGTGATCACATTTTATATTTATATATTGGTTTTGTCCCAATAAACCTACCATTTTGATCCGCATAATTGGAGCACTCCATTGTTTTCTTTCCACACCTTTATGTGACGTGCGACTTGGACCTTCTTGCCGAATGTGGGACTCCTTTTGAATAGTGGACACCGTTGCAGCTCTTCCAGACCAGGGGAGATGTGGTTTGAGATCCGGCACCCCCATTTCATCCCAGGACAGCCATCCATCTGGATCTCTAAGCTCGTTTGATTCAGTGCTACTGGCATCCGAATCCACCAGTTCCGGTAAGAGTATTCTATCTCTCTACACTTCAAGATTCCCATGTAGATGATTTACACACCAGAATCACATATCAGAAGATTTCTTCACATATCTAAATATAAACTTTTTTTTTAACTTTGCATATAGTAGGAAGTAGTTAAAACCTCTTGCCATGTTTTTTGGCAGCTGTGTCCAGTTGGTTAGATTTTCTTTTCCTTCCTGTCCTGTAGACAGAATATGAAGTGAAATGAACTATTTCCAAGATTAGAAAAATACCCTCTTAGACAGTTATCAACAGAAAAAGGGTCTCATTTGAAAATCCCCCCTTTATTTTTATCTCCAACCTCTTCCTAGCCTTACAACTCTATCCAAAACTTAAAACATTTTTATATAAATATATATATAAAACTAAAAAAGTTTGTAAAATTTCTATTCCTATTTATCTAGATATTTTTACATGCTATTTTGCATATTTACATAATCTTTTTAATATTGTTACACAGATCATACCCAATAGTAATTTTACAACAATTTTCTTGTTGGGATTCCACAATATGGGCAAATTTAACCTTTTGGTCTTCATCTTAATCCTTTTGATGTATTGTGTGACAATATGTGGAAACCTCCTGATCATCACACTGGTGTCCTACAGCAAAACGCTCCATTCTCCCATGTACTTCTTTCTCTCCCAGCTGTCTGTATCTGACATCATCTTGATTACTGATATTGCCCCGAACATGCTTAATATTGTCCTACATGAGCAAACATCCATATCTTATCCTGGATGTATCACACAGCTTTATTTTAGTATTGTATCAGTAGCATCTGAATGTTTTATTCTGATGGTGATGTCCTATGACCGCTATCTAGCCATCTGTTATCCTTTACATTATGCCTCCATTATGGGCCAAGTGCTTTGTATTACCTTTGCTTTTGTAGCCTGGCTGTTAAGTTATTCTGTAGCGTCTTTTCTAATACATGGTGTGTGTTCATTAGAATTCTGTGGACCAAATACTATTGATCAATTGTTCTGTGATTTCGCTCCTGTGGTGAAACTTTCTTGCTCAGATGCATCCATCGTTCAGATGGAGTCCACCTTGCTTAGCACTGCTGTCGCAGTTTTGCCATTCCTCTTGATAGTACTTTCATATATTTACATTGCTTTAACCATATTAAAAATTTCATCAGTTTCAGGGAGACTGAAATCCTTTTCTACTTGCAGCTCCCATCTGACAGTTGTGTCTATATTTTATGGGACTCTAATCTCCATGTATGTCTTTCCAAATGAAGGGAAGTCACAGATGATCAGTAAGATACTGACTTTGATGTACACAGTGTTTACTCCTTTTATAAACCCTTTTATATACAGTTTGAGGAATAAAGACATCAAAAATGCTTTGGGGTATATAATGCAAATTAAAAAAGTCTAGAACATCAATGTTAATAATGATTTTGAAATTTAAAGGATATTTCCATCTTTGCATTCAACTGAGTTAATATCTATTTTATATGTATTATATGTCTCCATACACAGCAACATTTTAAAAACAGCTTTTCTTTACAGCTGTTTTTTTTTCCAACTTCCAACGAGGAGACATTCCACTGGGTTCTCTTTGTCATAAGAGGGGCTGAGAAGCCGTGGAAGCAAATATTTCATTAGATATAATACACTTGAACACTGTGGGGGAGATTTAATAAATTTGATGCGCTCAGAATCTGATGCAGCTGTGCATGTTAGCCAATCAGCTTCTAATTTCAACTTGTTCAATTAAACTTTGACAATAATGCCCCGTACACACGATTGGATTGTTGGCCAACAAAACCAAAGGGTATTGGCTCAAACATGTCTTGCATACACACGGTCACACAAATGTTGGCCAACAATTATGAACGTAGTGACGTACTAGTACGTGGTTTTTCAGCTCTTTTGCGTCACCCTTTGGGCTCCTTCTGCTAATTTCATGTTAGTAGAAGTTTAGTGAGTGTTGATTTGCGCTTTTCATTTAGCGCTTTTCAGTTTTTTTCTGAACGGCCGTTCATCAACCAGACATGTTGCAGAATCGGAAGAGATAACGTGTTATTTATTATTGGCCTTGGAGTTATTGCTTTGACATTATTTTTTGGTTGAATAATAATGATTTAATTTGGTATATTTTCTATATTTTGGTTTCTTAGAATGCACTTTTTGGTTAAGTTCTATTGGCAGATAGCATGTCTTTTTTTTTTTTCTAATGCACAATAAAAAAATGTGAAGAAAAATACTTGGCTATGTGTTTTACTTCAAATGACATATTGGGAGAAAGCAGTTACATTTTATAAAATACAATGAAAAAATTAACAACGGACACCAAAATAGTTGTATCTTTTATCTTAAAAACTATGGGATAATGGTGTTGTGGTAACTTGCCCAAGAAAAAGCATAGAGCATACAAGAGCTTCTTTAGGGCACCAGGCATCCCGCGATTCTGTTTGCGCGAATTTACCAAGATTGACGCGCGATACACCAAGATAGGAATGGAGCCTAACATCTGGAAGCAGAGCTGCACCAGATTTTGGTACGTTCCATTTTTAGTAAATAACCCCCTGGCCCTGCTATTGGGACAGCTCACACTAAGCTAGCTAAGAAATGCTTGCAGTCAGCCATGACACCTTCTGCTCAGAAACATCCAAAAGGTAAGGATATATTTAAAACATGTTTTAGGTATGCTCTGTAAATAGGAACACATAACAAACATATAGTAGGGTTTTCTTAAAGTTGACTACAATAGTAGATATACACTTTAAAGTGACCCTGTCATGAACATATATTTTTAGAACCTCTGTTACCGGTAAAAGTAGGTAGTAAATACTTAACTTTCACTAGTACTTTTTCATTGGCAAACTGTCAAGTCCCGGAGGTTCCACTCTGTCTTTTCCTCTCGATGTGGGTGGGGGCCGGTGACCAGATTCTTTGCCAACCCTCCTGGTTGTGTGGCTGTTCCCCCTCACTCCCAGGGGTATCTAGATGCTGGCCCACTTCTCCCAGGGCTCAACAGCCAGGTGGCATCACTAAAACTATTACTCTCTCACCACATCTACTGCGCTAACTGAAGAACTCACACAAAGGCAGCATGTAGACAAACATCTTCTTTATTTAAAAATGCAATGCAACAACAGACATTCAGGCCTCAGGCCCAACACAGTTCGGTAGGAAAGGATTTTCTCATAAAGAAGTCATCAGTTCCATAAGGCTAGAGAGGTATCCCTTGTGCCCATCTTCAGGGGAATTGCTCAGGGGGAAAAGAAAGGAAAGGGTTAAGTCCCTGCTCCTTTGTGCTGTTTCCCTACATGCCTCTCCTTTCAATGTCAAGCAATCTTCCCCTTCCAGAAAGGTCTGGAATGCACAGAAGGTCAGTGTGTCAGTGCGTTAACCTAGTAGGGGGTATCCCAGCTGTCTGCTTTGGCCACGAAAGAGGCAGACCACCACCTGCCTACACACAGCTCTCCATAGTTCCCCCTATATCCTAAAGTGATAAAGGGCCATTGGCTGTTCACCTCGTTTAGGGAACACCCCAGTTTGCAGGGTGTTCGTCAGGTGTTTGCCCCCAGCAATGCACGGCACGCTGCACAGTGCATTCTGCGCCCTGATTGGGCAAAGCTTTGCCCAATCAGGGCAAAGCTAAAGCTGGTTGTTAAGGAGCAGGTCCGGGAAGCCGGCCGTGACATCCTTGACAACCGATGAGTCATCAGCTGTCAATGGGCTTCCCTGCTGACAGCTGAATAAAAAAAAACATTTGCCGGTAAAAACATATTTAAAAATGGTGTTGGGCCCCCAAAATCTATACTTGAGCTCTCCCTGTCCAAAAGCACACCCCATGTTGAGGGCATGTGGAATGGTATGGTTCAGGAGGGGGACTCGCTCATCCCCTCCTTTCCTGACCTGCCAGGCAACGTGCTCGGATAAGGGTCTGGTATTGATTTTGGGGGGGACCCCACGCCATTTTTTTAAAGTTTTGGCAAGGGTTCCCCTAAAATCCACACCAGACCTGAAAGGCCTGGTCTGTACTGGGGGGGGGGGGGGGGGGCACGCCATTTCCTGCTGTCCTGGAGCTCTATTGCAGTGCAGTCATCTCCTCTAGCTGCAGGCACTGGCCTCCTCCCTTCATTGGGATTTTAAGACAGTTAGGATGAGGCATTGAACTTCATTATGAAGAACTTCACTGACTAAAAACTAGACCTGAAGTACATGCTCTTAGGCTAGCCATACATGTGTAGCTTTCTCTGGCTCAGCCCCATGGCCTGAACCAAAGAAAGCAATACATTTTTCAATGTATGCTAAAAATCATGGGTGAAGGAATGTTCATTATTGGTTACTGTATTTACAGTAACCAGCACCCATTTTCAGCACCCATTGCTGTCTGAATACTCGAAAAAGGACTGCATCTGATTGGATACTGATAACTTTCGGATAATCAGTGCTTTAGACAAAGATAAAACTCTCCAATACTTGAACTAATATAAAAATTTCTCAAACATTATGTAACCCTCAATATATATTTACCAAACCCTCAGCAGCTTAAAAAATCTTACCCCCCGGACAGGAAAAAAATATTATAATACACAATGTTTCAGGGACGAATCAGGCTCAAATTTTTGCCTGAATTCGGACCTGAAACAGAGCAAAAGACGCACAGGACCCCTGTGCAATTCGCTCCGCAGCCACCCCAGAGATGTGTGAACTGGCTCTATTGAGAGTCGGTCACAATCTCCTGTCATGCGAATTGGATGCGGAAAGCCACATCTGATTCACATAAGTGTAAACCCAGCCTTAGGCAGCATGTGATATTGCAAAAAGGCCATAAGGTGTCGCTCTCCTTCACAGGGGGTCCGCTCTAAGCTTCCACCAATCTCGTAGCTAACTCCTTTAGGTCTTATGAAAGGAAGCACAAAGCCCACTCCATAGTATAGTAACATAAAATACTGCTTTATGTAACTTAAAATTGCATTTACATGAATCTGAAACCAAATTGTTATGTCAACAAAAGCAGTCAGTAGAAACATGGGGATATTGCACTTCCAGTTTCCAGCATCTGACATCACTTAGTCAACATAAATCATCACATGGACTTTATTGACTTTATCAAGAGGATGTACACTTCTTGATAAGGTCCATGTGATCAAAAGTGTATAGGAAGTAACGTCAGACGCCACAGCCAAGGGCGGTTTTCCCTCATGTTTGTACCTACTGCTCTTGTTGAATAACAATTTGGTTTTAGATTTATGTAATTTTAACCTATTAGCGCCTACGGTACACAAATATGAGGCCTCTCATGGGTGGGCCCTGACCCCGAGAGGCCACATATTTGCATACCAAAATTAAAACAAACCTGTGCTGAAAGTGTGCACTCTGCGCGCTCTAAGCACAGTAACCGGTGCCTAACAGAAAGCTCCCGATCGTTATTTGCAATCGGGAGCTTTCCAATCATGTCACCAATGTGACAGCCAATCACGGCAGTCACATGATCATAAACCCCGCCTGCCTCCCGGCATCAGAACCCCTTAAAGGGCCAGGAGGCACAGACGTTAGGGGTTAAGATAAAATGGTGTTTTATAATTTACTACACCATGGAGGGGGTTTTGTGTTTCCTTTTATGAGACCTAATGGATTTATCCAAGAGATTAATGGAAGGTTAGATTAAACCCCTGAGCTGGATAAAGACACCTCATAGCCTTTCTGCAATATTACATCTTGCCTTCCGTGACCTCATAATATAATAGGTGTCTTACTAGCTGTTGAGAGTCCATTTGAAATTAATTTTGCTGCATGGTGGTGAATTAGTGATGGGAAGAACACACATCACTGCCACAAGATGGAGTATTTCTCCTCTTTTTCTTTTTAATACAGCGTAAGGGCTGCCACTCTGATCACCCCCTATGTGCATGGGTATCGGGAACATGATACTCAGATAAGCCCCTTTTTTTTTTCAGATGGACTGGCGGTGTGATTGACAATTGATCTACAACGGGGGACACTGTTTTTTATTTTTTAATAAAGGATTTGTCAAAGACTGTCTCTGTGTTTTTATTATTTTTTGACACTTTTTTGGTGAATGTACCCATACCCATTCACATAGGGGGGGCGGTATCTGGAGGCCCCCTTGTTAAAGGGGGCTTCCAGATTCCAATAAGCCCCCTGCCCACAGACCCCAACAACCACAGCCCATGGTTGTCGGGGAGATGGCCTTGTCCCCGTCAACATGATCTGCAGGCAAGGGGCTTATCGGAATCTGGAAGCCCCCCAAATCCGGCCCCCTCTAGTAAATGAGTATTGGGTACATAGTACCTGTACCCATTCACTAAAAACGTGTCAAAAAATAATAAAAACACAGAGACAGTTTTTGACAAATCCTTTATTAAAAAATAAAAAACTGTGTCCCCTGGTATAGATCTGTCATCAATCACGCCACCTGCTGACCTAAAAAAAACCCGCTCTTACCAACACAGAGGTGCAATGCTTACTGCAGGCTCCTCAGTTTGACAGTTCTTTTATAGGGAAGGGGAGGGACCACTTGTCTACATCACCTGGTGGCACCGCCCCCCTTCTGACATCACAGACCTGTGCATGCTGGGTCTGTGATGTCATAAGGAGCAGTGCCACCAAGTGAAGTAGACAGGTGGCCCCACCCTACTCTATAAAAGAAATGTCAAATAGAGGAGCCTGCAGTAGGCATAGTGCCTCCATGTTGGCGAGAGTGATTTTTTCTTTCTTTTTTTTCTGGGTAAGCGGGCGGCGTGATTGATGATGGATCTACATCGGGGGACACTGTTTTTTATTATTTAATAAATAATTTGTCAAAAACTGTCTCTGTGTTTTTATGATTTTTTTAAAAAAACTTAGCGAATGGGTACGGGTACCATTCATATAAGGGGGCCAGGATATGGGGGCCCCCTTGTTAAAGGGAGCTTCCAGATTCCGATAAGTCCACCACCCACAGAGCCTGACAAGCACAGCCCAGGGTTGTTGGGAAAAGGCCCCTGTCCTCATTAACATGGGGACAAGGTGCTTTGGGGTCGGGGGCGCAGAGCCCCCTCTGCCCCAAGGAGCCCACCTCCCATGTTGAGGGCATGTGACCTGGTATGTTTCAGGAGGGGGTGCTCACCCCCCCTTTCCTGACCTGCCGGGCTGCATGCTCCGATAAGGGTATGGTATGTATTTTGGGGGGACCCAACACCGTTCTTTTTTTTTAACTTTGGTGTGGGATCCCCCTTAAAACCCAAAGGGCCTGGTATGGACTGGGGGGGGACCTATGCCTTTTTTTTTACATGTTTTCTATTCCAAGCAATTGTCGCCATTCTTTTCTTTACATTCATCTGTCAGTGGGGAGGTCCGCTGACAGATGATGACTCATGGTTGTTAAGGACACAGGCAGCTTGTTTCCCGGCCCGCTGTCAATCGTTTTTCTAATCTTTCTGAAAAGTTGGAATTCATTAGAAAACAAATAAACTAAACAAATTTTAACTGATTTCAATGAAGTTCATTACTATTCATTTCTATTTTATTCAGAGATTCGGATACATCTGAATCTCCGAATAACCAAACATTTGTCTGAATTTGTATTCGGACCGAAACAAACACATGTCTAAAGTGCACAGTATATTTGCCTTTGGTAAATCAGCCCCATAATCCTGTATAGTCGGCTCCCTGCAGAAAACATCTAAAAGTTTTTTGTTTTTATACTTGTTGACACTCTCAGATAGTGCCACTTCTTGAGGGAGGTGGTTCCATATTTTTGCTGCTATAACAGTAGTTAACCCTTTCTACACCTCAAGGTAAACCTCCTATCTTCTAACCTCTCCAGGGACGCTAGAGTACACATGTTTATCACAGTTAATTGTGTAACCTTTGATATTTTTGTAGATTATAATCATATACCCTCTTAAGCACCTCTTCTTCAGAGTTAATAACAAATCTATGTAATTGATCCTCATAGCTGAGGTCCTCTATCCTCCTTATTGATTGTAAAACATCATGCATGACATTATTTTGCAAGCTTTGTTAGCTGAGGCTTGGCATAGCATATTATTACTAATGCCGTTCCATTGGACCTTTTCGACAGCAAAGGTCCGACAAAATGAATCCGTCGGACAATTTAATCGCGTGTGGGCTTCATCTGACCTTTTCTGTCTAAAAATCTGACGAACTTTAGAAATAGAACATGTTTCGAATCTTTCTGAAGGACTCGAGTCCGATCGAAAAATCCGGTCGTCTGTATGCTAGTCCGACAGGCCAAAAAGGACACTAGGGCAGCTATTGGCTACTGGCTATGAACTTCCTTATTCTAGTCCAGTCATACATCATCACGTTCAAATCAGTCAGACTTTGGTGGGATCGTGTATAGGCAAGCCCGTTTCGTTGGAACTCCATCGGAACTCCGTCAAAAAGTCCTTCAGAGTTCAGTCATCGAAAAGTCAGCTTGTGTGTACACGGCATTAGTCTCTGATCTACAAGCACACCCAGATCCTTTTCCATCACTGATTTTTTCAGATTTCAGGGCAGCCCCTCCATGAGTTCTTATCTCAAACCTCTACAGTATATCATTAATAAACCAATTTAACAATGTTAGCCCCAAGACAGAACCCTGGAGCCCACCACTCATAACTTTAGACCAGTGTTTTTCAACTCCAGTCCCCAACAGGTCATGTTTTCAGGATTTCCAGCAGATGAAACAGCTGTGGTAATTATTAAGGCAGTGAAACTGATCAAATCACCTGTGGAAAATAATGGAGAGCCTGAAAACATGACCTGTTGGTGCGCCTTGAAGATTGGAGTTGAGAAACACTACTTTAGACCATTAGTCACTACTTTCTGGGCCTGATCATGTAACCAATTTCCTATCCAGGTACATACAATGTAATGAACTTCAACAGACCTTTTTATAGGTTAACCACTTCCTGCCTAGCCTATTGTAAAAATACGGCAAGGCAGGGGCTCTACTATCCCGGGTGGATATCATAGGATGTACTCCAAGCTGCTGCTCACCAAGTAAATAATTGTCATGAATGGCAGCCATTCATGATTTATTATTTACTATTGTGATCCCTGTGATTGGTCACAGTGATCATTTGCTGTACAGGGGCATGACAACTGACAACTTAATGCTTCACAATATACAAAGCCATTACCTTCATTGTTAGTTAGTTTTCATCTATATTTTCAGATCATCTTCATCCATCATCCATCATCCCATCCATTCATCTACTAGACTCCTCTAGAAAAAAAGTCATTTTTTTTTTATAATTTTTACCATGAAAAAGATAACTAGCTTTTTTGCCCACTGTAATAAAAAATTACGAATAAGTGACCCGGGACAGGGAACGCAGAACAGTCAAACTGTTTTACAGTCTGCATCTTCATGTGTTTCTTCACCAATTGAATTGGATTCTGTGTATCCTGATGAAATTCTGCCTTCTACTTCAGACACACTTGATGCACTGATCCAGATTATCTTGAAAGTCCTGAAACTGCTGGACTTTGGAACAAAAAAAGGATTTTTGCAAGAAGTACGATTGGCTTGACTTCCATAATCCAAAGCTTGGGTGCAAGGTGTGCAGAAAAGTTGGTATTCTTGGCGTGGAAAAAAAATGGCATGAAGATGTCGAAGGAATGGGCAAATAATGAGGTGACCAGTTATGGCACCAAGCAATCACAGCAGCTCACTTCTTTAAGAAAAAAAATGTTTGATCACAAAGAAAGTTCTGCACACCTATGTGGCTCACGGCCAAATTTAAAAAAGCTATAAACAATAAGAAAAGAGCTTTTAAAAAATATACAAATGAAGGAACACTAGTGTCGTTTTTTATGTTACAAAGAATAAAACATAATATGTAAAAATGAAATCAAGGACGCAAAAACTCAAAATGAGTGACAGATTGCAAAAGATAGTAGGACAAACGCCAAATTTATTTTTCAAATATACAAAATAATCTAGAGTGGATGACTGGGGACAAAGAGAAGGCAAATATATTAAATACTTTCTTCAGGTCTGTGTATACAAAGGAGCATGGGGATGCTCATGTCCATAATGGGGGTGGTAGTGACAAAGCCCCAAATGATCCACAATGGCTCAAAAGGGATATGGTCCAGAAATATTTAAACGGAATAAAGGTGGATAACACACCTGGACCAGATGGCATCCACCCACGGATCCTAAAAGAATTGAGCTCTGTAATTACAACGCCATTGTATCTAATTTTTAGGGACTCAATAATGATGGGAATAGTACCACTGGATTGGCGTAGGGCCAATGTGGTGCCTATATTTAAAAAGGGAACAAAGTCTTTACCAAGTAACTATAGACCTGTTAGTTTAACTTCTATAGTCAGCAAGATACTGGAGAGTTTAATAAAAGACCACATAAACGAGTTCTTGCTGGAAAAAAATATTTTAAGCAACATACAGCATGGATTCATGAAAGACAGAAGTTGTCAAACAGTGAAAAAAAATGTGATAAATACCACGCTGTCAAAAAACAGCTGTTAGCCCCGCAAATGACAATTGCAAGTGGTATAAGTGAGAAAATAATGGTGCAGCGCTAATAACATTTGAAATCAATCAAATAAAAATCTAGGTGATCTAAAATGAATAAAAAACCTGGTTGAAATAACAATATATCACACAAATGATAATTGAATATCCAAGTGAGAAAAAAATTGTCAAAAATTCCGAGGTGAAACTGTATGAATACAATAATTTCACAGTGCTTGAAATATAAAAAATGCAATAAACAACTGAACCCAAACTTTAAATAAAAATAGAAACGCAGTGAAAACAAAAGAAAAGAGTCCACTTAGTGACAAAAAGTTTTGCTAGATGAATATACTGTATCTTAAAGTATATAAATCTTGATGGCCCAAGCGTTGAATTTCAAACCACCACTAAAGGCCCATAAAAAAGAGAAGATGGAGCACCACCACCGATAACACTGAGGCTTACCGCAGTGTATGGATTCAATAGGACCTACGCGTAATGAATCATTCAGGCTTGTCAGTAGGGTTGTCCTGATACCGATACTAGTATCGGTATCGGCACTGATACCGAGCATTTGCCCAAGTACTTGTACTCGGGCAAATGCTCCCGATGCTTCCGCCGATACCTGGAAGTCAGCTGTGATCGGCGCATGGGGGAGTTACAAGATTCTCCCCCCGCCGACTTTCAGCTGCTTAGTGACATACAAGGGTGATCGGTCACCGCTGACTGTCACTGCATCCTCCTCCATGCCCCCTCCATTCCTCTGTCCCCCTCCGCTGTCCCCCTACGTTCCTCTCTCCTTCTCTGTGCCTCTCCGCTGTCCCCTCTGTTCCTCTCTCCTTCTCTGTGTCTCTCCACTGTCCCCCTCCGTTCCTCTCTCCTTTTCTGTCCCCCTCCGCTGTCCCCTCCGTTCCCCTCTCCTTCTCTGTCCCCCTCCGTTCTCCCTCTCTGTTCCACCGTCCTCCTCCTCCTTCCTTTGTGAATGGATGAGTCAGCTGACTCTGTCCATTCACATAACTGAAACATTGTAATCTCCTGTGATTACGATGTGTCAGTTTATGAATGGAGAGGAGCCGCTGTCTTCTCTCCATTCATTCTCAGTGCAGCTGAGGCTGCAGAGAAAGGGACTGGGGAATCTCTATCCTCGGTCTCTTTCTCTGTCTCAAGGGGGAGATATCAGAGGTCTGTTAAGACCCCTGATATCACACCAAAGCCCCCCAACAGGGCTGATAAAAAAAAACAAAAAAAAAACACATATTGCAATAAAGAATAAAAAATATATTATTGTAAAAAATAAAAATTGTAAATAAAAAAAAAACACACACACATACACCGTTCACCCCCCCCCCTCAAAAAAAAAAAGAAAGCACTGTTAAAAAAAACCCAAAAAAAACACTGTCACGTGACATTAAAAAAAAAGTATCGGTAATCAACAATAAAAAAATACAAACTGTTGTACAATTCTTTGAAAGCAGAAGAACAGAGCCAGGTTCTTATTATAAAGAAGCAGCTGTTGCCTCTGAAAAGCTCTGTTTCCATGGAATCTCCTTTTACAGAAAAGCAGCTAAGAATGACCCTCCCATAGGTCCTGATGCTTTTTATGAAAAATTTAAACCTTCAATAGATAGTAGACTACTCACTGAAAATGATTCTGCTGTTGACAACTGCACCAGGGTGCTTGACTCCAAACATTATAATACAAATCAATACAGGAGGGATCAGAGGGCCCTGCTCGTTAGAGCTTACAATCTAGAAGGGAGGGTGAAGTGGAAACAAAAAGGTAATAACTGTGGGAGATGAGCTGATGGAAAAATTGAAAATACAGTTGTTAGGTGTGGGTAGGATAGGCTTCTCTGAAGAGAAGGGTTTTCAGGGATCGTCTGAAAGCTAATAAAGTAGGAGATAAGCGGACAGATTGGGGTAGGGCATTCCATAGGATTGGAGAGGCTTTGGAAAAGGCCTGGAGGCGAGCATGGGAGGAGGTGACAAGGGAGCTAGAGAGCAGGAGGTCTTGAGAGGAACGAAGAGAGCGAGTAGGTTGGTATTTAGAGACTAAGCTAGTGATGTAGCTGGGGGCTAAATTGTGGATGGCTTTGTACGTAGTTGTTAGAATTTTGAATTGAATCCTTTGGCCGAGCGGAAGCCAGTGGAGGGATTGACAGAGAGGAGTGGCAGACACAGAGCGATTGGTAAGGTGGATGAGTCTGGCAGCGGCATTCATAATGGATTGAAGAGGTGATAGACTATGTAGAGGTAAGCCAATGAGAAGGGAGTTGCAGTAGTCGAGGCGAGAGATGACCAGCGAGTGAATTAAGAGCTTTGTTGTGTCATTGGTTAGAAAGGGGCTTATTTTGGAGATGTTGCGAAGGTTGAGGCGGCAGGATTTTGACAGTGATTTGATGTGTTGCTTGAAGGAGAGTTCAGAGTCTAGGACTACACCTAGTACCTTGGCATGTGGGGATGGGCTTATAGTTGTGCCATCAATTTTGACAGAGAGATCAGGGGAAGAGGCATATGGGGGAGGAAAAATTATAAGTTCGGTTTTGGCTAGATTGAGTTTGAGGAAGTGGTGTGACATCCAGACTGATATATCTGAGAATAAATTGGTGATACGTGAGGAGACAGAGAGAGTGAGCTGAGGGGTAGAGAAATAGATTTGGGTGTCGTCAGCGTAGAGATGGTATTGGAAGCCATGGGAGGCTATCAGTTGACCCAGGGAGGAGGTGTAGATTGAAAATAGTAGAGGTCCAAGAACAGAACCCTTTTGTTGTGCACATTTTACTGCATTGCTTTTTATTTAATTCCATACAAATTACTTGTATAGCCCCCAAATTATACTTGGATCCCTATTCTCTAAAGAGGCAGTCCTAGGGGGTGGGTAGGGGCGTGACCATGGGAGGGGGGGTGAGTTCCAGCACATTTTCTCTGAGGAAAAAAGCCATGGAGCAACTAGAACAAAACAAAACAAACAAAAAAAAAAAAAGTCAGAGCCCTAAGGGCCTAAAACTGCTCTTAATGTATAAATCCTAAATCCTCCAGAGTTTTTCAAAGCGGAAAGAGCCACTGGGTCAGATAGAGCAAGAAGAGCAGGCATGAAGAAGAGAAAGAGGAATGAGTCCAGAGATTGTAGACTAAAGACCAGCGTGGAACGATCCTATCTTAAGAGAAGATACGGCGGAGGTTCTATACAATGGACGGAAGCTCCATATATTTTGCCCATGGTTCCCAAGTCGACTCAAATTTTTCCGAGGAGTCTAAGAGCTTGCTAACCATCTTCTCCTGGGCCATAATCTAGGGGATTTTCCTCTTGGCTCTAGTGAAGGAAATACATGGTTGCTTCCAAGCACTGACGATGGTTAGTTTATCTCCCGTTAGTATGAATAGGATAAGTCGTTGTAAGCTCTTCGTGGCTGTGGCTGACGGAAAATTGAGAAGCACAATATGTGAGGATTTTGGAAATGATAGGCCCAAGATCTTTTGGAGCAGATTAAAAACTTTTGTTCCAGAAGCTTCTAAATTTGGGGCAATACCACCAGACATGCAATATGTCTCCTATATGATCACAGCCTCGGAAGTAAATGGGGAAGGTACAGTAGAAGGGTAAAGTCTAGCTAATCTTGTGGGAACCAGGTACCTATATTCATGATGCCTTTTGTGGTCCAAGAGAATTCCCATACCATTCCTCGAGGTCCCATTCTTGCACCAGGTCTCTTTCCTAAGCTAACATATAGGGAGTCCTAGTTCGGACTGATGAAAGTTAGCTGTATATCACTGAAACCCCAACCCTGCTCCATGGCTTGTTCAAACCACTGTTGATAGGGTGTGATAGTGGGAGGATTAGGTTTTGTCTCCCAGAATTTATGGAGGAAATGTGAAATTTGGGAAAACCTAAATTTCTCGGAAGCTGACATGTCAAGTTTACTAGCGCAATACTCTTTATATTATATTGGACCAGAAGGAAGGGAAAAAGTGACCAATTCTATATAGCTCTTTGTCCAGCCACCATTTAAAGGCTTGAATTTCTAGGCCAGGAGGGAATTGTGGGTTTCTAAAGATATGGGCCAATGGTCTAAGAGATGAGACTAGTTGTGGATTGGTTCTAAGAGTATCTCATAGTGCGAAAGAGTGGGAGAGAGTTGGAGTGAGGATTGAGGGTCTCCATTTAAGAGGACACCAAAGTAAATAGTCTAAGGTATAGCGCGGGACTGCCTGCCTTTCCATGTATACCCAATCAGGGATTCCCGACCTAGAGTAGACCCTAGAGTTTTAAGCTAGCTGGGCTGCTTAAAGGTACCAAAAAGGTTGGGAAGGCCTAAGCCGCCCTGTTTGCTGAAGCAGAAGAGTACCGCTTTGGACAAGCGATGCCCCTTTGATCCCCAGATGAATCTAATAATTTTAGATTGTACCTGTAGGCGTCTCAGGTGATCTTTGTTAATTGGGATAGGAAGAGATCTAAAATAATATAGAATGTGAGGGAGCAAGGTCATTTTAACCAAATGTATCCGTCCTAGTCAAGACAGGTCCAGAGGGCCCACTGGGCAAGTTCGGATTCAAATTTTTTCATCAAGGGGGCATAATTAGATGTAAAAAGAGCAGTGCAGTGCTGGACAAATATCACAAGTGTGAAATGTGTTATGTCAAATAAATGAAATGACCAACAACAGTGAATGACAGCCAATAAAACCGGCTGATATATAAATCAATTAATTAAGTACTCATAAATAATTACAAAAGGCACGGTAAAAGATAAATATAGTGAGAAACAGTTCATACAATAAAGTGAAGGTGAGAGTAAAGTCCAAAAAATGTTGATGTTCAATGCGGAATCCTGGATCAATATTCCACCGCTTGTGCTGACCACCACCTGGTGATAAAGTAATGAAGGCTTACCGGAAAGCCTGCATCCACCCTTATTCAGGGGGGTCAAAACAGGCTTAGTAGAGATATATGGACCTCAGGGAATGTCCCGCAGGGAGCTCTGTTTGATGTCCTACCAACCCCCTTCCTGGACGGCTAATCAGCAACAAACAGGGAGCCAATTCGAAGAGTGTAGTCCCAGGGGCACTTCCCTCCTACAGGATCCACCTCAATGTCCCTAGGCTGGTCCGGTCCAGGTTCTCTCAAATCAGCACACTGCACATGGAACCATCAGTGCTGAACACTTCAATACGGTCCGTTAGTTTTATGCTGCCCTCAGCTGAAGACCAGTTCAAATCACTGTATACATATTGCATCATGTTCTTATAGGATAGGATGCTTTTGCATTGTTTTGATTTCTCTCTTTCAGGTGTTGCCGAGTCGGTGCGTCTTCTTGGCCAAGCAGAGACAGGGATCTGCAAGTAGGGATAAGCTAATGATTTGGCCGGAACCACCAGGTTGGTGGTTCCAGCACTGAGGGTTCCATGTGCAATATCCCTGCAGCCGTATCTGAGTTACTGGGGTAGAATACAGAGAACCAATGATGTTCATAAATGACTTGCCAAAACCCCAGCGTTTCAGGATGGTGAACAAGTAGGGCCAGGAGATGGAGTCAAGAGCTTTCTGGAGGTCTAAGGAAAGCAAAAAACCCTCCTGAGCTCTGCCACCATTCCAACACTTCAAGAGAGGGATTATGTCAATTACCCTGCAGATCTGATCCGGCCCCTGTCTTCCTGGGATAAAGCCCATCTGGTCTTTATGGATATAAAGACCTATGAAGGAAGAGATACGGTCTGTAAGGATCTTAGTCAGGATCTAGAGATCATTATTTTTAAGAGGTATCGAACAATAATTGCTAACTGAACTTGTATCTTTTCCTGGTTTAGGTATGACCGAAATATAGTCTGAGTTAAGAGATCTAAGGGGGCACCCCGTTGTAGTGCATTAAAGAAGCGGGCCAAATAGGGTGACAGAGTTGTAGAGAAAGTCTTGTAGTACGGGACAGAGAAGCCATCCAGGCCCGGGGAAGAGCGACTTTTTATGTTTTTTTTTTGTTTTCAAAAAAGTTTTTTATTAAGAATAAAGAAATTACCATAAACATGGGTAGATGACATCAGGTAATTCAACAGGTATATTATCAAGCTAATGATAAATGGTAATTAATTGCGTCAGACGACTAGATCATAACAGGCAGAAAGACCATAGAGATCGTCAAATAAAAACCTTATGATGACGGTATAAGATAATCATAAAAGGTAATCCATTTAACAAAACAAAACAGTGAAAATAAAATAATACAACAAAAATAATTCCGGTCAGTCTTGAAGTCTAAATAAGAACCAAGGGTTCCACTTAGCATCAAATAAGGGGGTAGAGTCGTGTAAGGTATGAAAATGTTTTTCGGCTAACATCATGTGATCTATATGTGCAATAACTTGAGCGAATGGAACCGAGTTTGTCTTCCAATGTAATGCAATGGCCCATTGCATGGCAATACAAACTGAATGGATCAATTTCATACAGGGTTTGGAGGTATCAGGCAGACTTTGAAATAAGAGACAGAGCTGGTAAGTCAGAGTTATGGATCTACCCGCTAATTTGTCTATTAATTCCAGGACCTCTTTCCAGGTAGGTTGTAATTTTTCACAGTCCCAGAATAGGTGCAGAAAGGTGCCCTGGTGAGCATAGCCCCTAAAGCAAGAGGGGGAGGCCTGCGGATAAATTTTACTCAGGCGCAGGGGAGTGTAATATCAACGCCTCACTAATTTTATAGCAGTCTCCCTAAACTGCCAATGATTTGGTACATTTACGCATGTTTTGCCAGCCTTTCACCCAGTCTAAGTCTCCTTCACCCAGGTGAAGATCCTGCTCCCACTGGGATCTATATTTCAATGTGGGCTTCTCTTCCGCTGATTCTAACATTTTATAAACTCCCTAAATGAGGCCTTTTGACCAGGGGATGTGTGGCATAAGCCCTCAAAGAATGTAATAGAATCAGATGTGGGTCCAGCATAGTGCTGTTGAAAAAAATGATGGATTTGAAGGAAGTGGTAATATTCCCCCTCCGGGATATGATAACAAGCTTGTAAATGTGAAAACGTGACAATTTCGAGTCTAATAAAAAGTCATCCAGCGTGGTCAAATTTTGTTCAACCCAGACTTGAAAGGATTCCGGGTGATCATATGCTGGGGGGGGGAATCTGGAATCTCCAAGAAATGAGGCTCCTTGCGATATAAGATTATATTTTCTCTTATAATGATCCCACATCTTCAGTCCTACTGCGACTATTAAGTTCTTGGAACCCAAAACTGGTTTAGAAGGGTTAGAGGACCACAAAAGTCCAGGGAGATATAGGGGTGTGATAGAGTCTTGTTCAAACCTGACCCAGGGGACCTTGGAGTTTTTAATGTTCCATTGGGCCTGTTGCGTATATCTACTGGCTAAATAGTAAAGCCATATCTGAGGGACTCCCAGGCCCCCTCTTATTGCAAATCTCAGGGGTCTGTCCTGCCAAATAAATCTATTAAAGTGGGGCTTGATGTTAAGCAAATACATTTTAGAGAGTCTAATTGGAAGGGATTGGAATAGGTAAAGTAACTTGGGGAGAATTGTCATTTTAAGGGCGGTAACCTTACCTAGAAATGAAATATGGAGAGGGAACCAGAGTTTGAGGATTCTTTTCAGTTTAGATATCATCGAGGGATAGTTGGCATAGAAGAGTTTGCAAAAATCTCCGGTTAGGTTAATACCCAAATATGGGAGGTAAGATTCAACCCACATGAAAGAATAAGATTGTCTAAGGTGGTTTAGTTCCACAAGCGAAAAACCCACTGGAAGGGCCACTGATTTTGAGACATTTATCGAAAGTTCCGGAGACCTTTGCAAAATTCGATAGGGTTTGTAGCAGATTCGGCAAAGTGATTAAGGAATTGGAGAGGAACATCAGTACGTCATCGGCGTACATGCAAAATTTGTAGGTTGAGGGACCTTTAGAATACCCAGAGATGTCTGGATTATTCAGTATTGCAATGGCCAAGGGCTCGAGTGCTAGAGCAAAAATTAGAGGGGGAAAGTGGGCATCCTTGTCTGGTACCCCTGCCCAGGCTGAAAAATTCCAAACTACACCCTGGGATCTTGATTCGTGTTTTAGGGTTCTGAACTTCTGATAAAGGGCCTGGAAGACTTGTAGAAATTAGCCATGAAAGCCCATGCATTGTAGGAGGGTGGAAACATAACCCCAAGAAACACTGTTAAATGCCTTTTGTATATCTAGGCTAAGCATAAAGAGTTTCTGGGAGAATAAATTAGCATCTTGAATTATGTCCATGGCTAGACATATGTTGTCTGTAATGTGTCTGTGGGGAATGAAACCCGATTGATAGGGGGATATAAGGGAAGAGATTATTCCTGGCAATCTGTCTGCTAAAATTCTACTGAATATTTTTAATTCATTGTTTATGACAGATATGAATTTTTATGTTTTTGTTCACTTGTGACACCTCGTCGGCAAAGATCGGCAGGTCTAGTCTTAGCCGATGTCGGTCCTCTAATTTGGGGATCCAAATTGAATGAAAATTTTTTATCCAGTTCAGGTTGAGTCAGATTCTAATCTGTACTGTACTGTAAAGTTTTTGATAAAATTTCTTAAAAGTTTCCAAGACGCGTTCTAATGTGCCTCCCACTATCCTGATTTTGGTAAATCGTGGGATCAAATTTTAGGGAAAGCCTGGTCCCCAGTTTATCCCTTTGAAGATAGAACTGTGTGCCACTCCAGCGCAGACTTTTCTCTGCCTTAGAGGTGAGAGCTAGGTTGAGAGCAGTCCGGGCAGCATCAAATTTTGCTATAGGTACCGTTTAGGGTCACATTTATGCTCTGCTCAATGTGAAGAAGTCCCTCTTTAATTTGCCTACTTTGGAATGATTGGAATGATTTGCAGCGTTTTCCCCTAATAGTGGCTTTGTGGGTCGCCCAGAGAGTTTCTGGGGGAACCTCCTAATTGTCATTAAAAAGAAAGTACTCTTGAATAGCCTTTTCAATTTCAATCACCCTAATGGGATAGCTGAGGATAGATTTGTTCAGCCTCCACCGGAAGATGCCTCTATGACTCAAGGGACGCTGGAGAAGCAGAAAAACTGAGTAGTGGTCCGACCATGCTGAGTCTCTAATAAAGGATTTAGAGGCCAAGGGAACATGTGCTGTGGAGATAAGAATATGATCAATCCTAGAAAAGGATTGATGAGGGTTCGAGAAATGGGTGAAATCACGTAGGGTAGGATTGATTTCCCTCCAAACATCTACCAGCCCCTCTTGGAAGATTAGCTTGGCTATACGTAAACTCTGTTTAGAAGGTCGCGTAAGGCGATTTCTGAGAGGTCTTTTCTTATCCTCTCTCTTTTTTCTTTCCTCTTTTCTTTTCTCTCTTCTGAGGTCTTTTTTCACATACCTGGATTATTATTTCCATCTTTTTTATTTAATGTTTTTTAAATTTCATGGTGTGTTTTCTTATGCAAATGTGTATACGTGTATGAATAAATGCACGTGTGTGTAGATGTGTGTGTGTACATACATGTGCATATTAGCACCACAAGGTGTGTGAAAATTTGTGGCATACACATGGATCACCCTATATGTATTTCAGCTGATTCTCTTTTTTGGATAATTGCCTGCAGTCAATCAAGACAATTAATGGGTGGAGCCTGTGATCTTTAGAGTTACTATTTATTTCAAAGTTTTATGTCTGTATTGTGGTTATGACTTATGCCGCGTACACACGGTCGGACTTTCTATCCTACTTGGTCCGGCACACTTTCCGACGGACTTTTGCCAGGTGCGCCGGACTTTAAAACGGACGGACTTGCCCACACACGCCCGGACTTTCCAGCGGGCTAAGTCCGCCCGTCTTTCCGACGGACTTTCGCCGGAGTTCCGGCGGACTTTAGGAATGAACGGACTTGCCCACACACGGACAAGTCCGTTCATTTTGAACGTGACTCAGGTGCGACGGGACTAGAAAAGGATGTCAATCTTGCCGCTTTTATCGGCGAGATTGACACCTTGTGAGCCCCGTCGCGGGCATACCAGGCCCTTAGGTCTGGTATGGATTATAAAGGGGAACCCCCTACGCCGAAAAAACGGCGTGGGGTCCCCCCTAAAATCCATACCAGACCCCGATCCGAGCACGCAGCCTGGCCGGTCAGGAAAGGGGGTGGGGATGAGCGAGCGCCCCCCCCTCCTGAACCGTACCAGGCCGCATGCCCTCAACATGGGGGTGGGTGCTTTGGGGGAGGGGGGCGCCCTGCGGGCCCCCCCACCCCAAAGCACCTTGTCCCTATGTTGATGAGGACAAGGGCCTCTTCCCGACAACCCTGGCCGTTGGTTGTCGGGGTCTGCGGGCGGGGGCTTATCGGAATCTGGGAGCCCCCTTTAATAAGGGGGCCCCCAGATCCCGGCCCCCCACCCCCAAAGCACCCACCCCCCATGTTGAGGGCATGCGGCCTGGTACGGTTCAGGAGGGGGGGGGGCGCTCGCTCGTCCCCACCCCCTTTCCTGACCGGCCAGGCTGCGTGCTCGGATCGGGGTCTGGTATGGATTTTAGGGGGGACCCCACGCCGTTTTTTCGGCGTAGGGGGTTCCCCTTTATAATCCATACCAGACCTAAGGGCCTGGTATGCACCGCGCTCGCCGCAATAGGAAAATTTGTTTTTCCTATTGCAGCGAGCGCGAGATGCAATACCCTGCCCTCGTGTTGTATCTGGTCCGTCGGACCAGCATACACACGAGCGGGCTTTCCGTTGGACCAGCACACACACGAGCGGACTTTCCGCCCGAAACTGAGTCCGGCGGAAAGATTTAAAACTTTTTTCAAATCTAGGTCCGGCGGGCTTTTGGGAAAAAGTCCGCCGGAAAAGTCCGCCGGCGCCCACACACGGGCGGATTGTCCGGCACACTCTGGTCCGCCGGACCAAGTATGCCGGAAAGTCCGACCGTGTGTACGCGGCATAAGGCCTTATAGGCTGAAACGCATCAACTGACTTAATCTGCATTTGTTCACTGTGGCTATTCAATAAAATGAAGAAATTTTAAGAGCAACAACCAGAGTGCGGATCATTTTTTCCACATTACTTTACTTAGCCAGCGACTGTGGATCGAGCACCTGGGAGCTCTGCTATATATGTGTTGTATGGGTAGTAGCCCTGACTTTTCTGTTTATACTTTTCTTATCCAAGCCTTGAAAAACTGCCACAATGGAATACCCCTGTAAATTACCAAACCCTTCAAAATGTTAAACATGTCTTAGAAAAACTGAGCTTGCCCTGATTTTGAGCATAATAGGAAATAAAAGAGTAAATTTGGCAGTCAATAGTCCCTTTAGCAAGAACAATTCTCTCCTCTGGGTCTAAAGAGGGTGTCAATTTGTAGTTGCGTGAGAAGAGGATTGCCACCCCCTTGGTTTTGTCCTCCATATTAGCCAGAAAGAAAGTAGGATATTTAGCGTGGATGAACGAAGGGCAATATCGTTTAGGAAAATGGGTCTCTTGGAGCAATACTACATTCGCAGTACAGTCATATAGTCGTAGTCCAGTCAAGCGGATTTTCTTCCGCTTGACTAGTGAGTTTAGACCTTGAGTGTTTTGGGACGCTACCCTCCATGGGGCCGTATAATAGTTAGTGTTAGCCATGGAGCCTGAGGGGAATGAAAGTCAGGATAAAGCAGAGACTCATCCAAACCCATCCTAAAGTGGGCCCAAGGAGTCCTGGAGCCTGAAAGGTTAAATGAGAACCAAGGTTGTTGAGGGCTTTCTCGTCCAGACTGGTCTCTAGAAAAAAAAGATAAAATTAGAACAGGAAGAGAGAAGGAGAAAGAAAAGGAAGAAAAAGAAAATATCTCTTCAAAAATAAAAGACGATGCTAAGGGAGAGACACAATCTAGGCCTGCGCCCGGGAGCATGAACCAATAATGAACGATCAAATAAACAGGTGAATACAATTCAAACAACTGTGAATCAGATTATAAACTGGTAAAAGGTGAACCCTTAACTACGGGAACTGTTTCAGACAGAATCACTGGAAAATGGGGGAACTTCCATCCTGGAAGAATTAAGTAAGCCAGCAGAGTTATAAGGAGCAATCAGGGAGGATGACCTTCCTTCGATTTATTTGTCTTTGATTTTTGCCACAGAGAACATAATGGGCTGGCAGGAGGACTTCATTTAGCGGACCCCAATGTTGATCCAGGAGGGGGAGAGGAGGGTTCCTGCGAGATCAGCTTAAATTTCAACAGCAAACTTTTACCCTCTTTAAAAGTAGTGAAAGTGTAGGCTTTTCGTTTGTATTCAAATTTTAGGCTGAATGGGAAGAGCCACCAGTATTTTATGTCCTTCTGTGTAAGTGTAGCAAGCAGTGATTTGAGGGACCTCTGCCTCTGGATCATGGAAGGGGAGAAGACAGCAAAAATCAGGATAGGTAGACCTTGGAATGACATTTGAGGCTGTGATTGAGCTCTCTATATTACCTCCTCCTTAACGGCAAAAAATTGCTGTTTAACAATCACATCCCTTGGCAGGCCATCCGTTCATGGAGGCTTCAGAGCTCTATGAGCATGGTAAAGCTCTAATCTATATGGTTGTAAGTTCCCTGATAATAGAGCAAATAGCTTAAGGGAAATCTTTAATCGATTCAGGTATACCCATGATTGTAAAGATGTATTCTTCTGCTTCTGTTTTCAAGATTGTCAATTTTCAATAGGGCAGAGTCCAATTGATATTGGAGATTGGAGATCTTGTATACGATCTGAATTTTGAGTTTATGCTTCCATGTGGTACCCCAAGTTTTGTAACACAGCCTTAATGTCCCCTGTAATATTGGAGGCAGTATTAGTGAGGCCATGACCTAGTAATTCTGAAAATTTAGAGACCATCGCTGAGAAAGCATCCTGGTTGTCAGTGTAAAGTCCAGCAGACTGGGCTAGAAAGTGGGGCTGGGAGAGGCTTGCATTCATAGGGGAACATGTGAGATCCTCCAGTGTGCGCCCTTTAAGGGACTCTGTGGAAGTCAGGGACACTGCCCTACAAGGGATGTACTCACAAGTGATCCATGGGCTGGGTTCATCGCAGGAGACACCATTTGTGAGAGCTGAGAAGGTGTCTGTGCATGTGGCTGGGTTCTGTCTGCCATCTTGAGGATAGCGGCCTGGAACTCGCCCACGGAAAACTGTCCCCAGAGGTCACGTCGTGCTGTCCCCGCTGACATAGGGGGATCGTCGGGTTCTCCCCTGGATCCGGTTGCTGTTGTTGTTGCGCTAGCAGGGTGTTTGTGGCAGCTGGAGGCTTTGGTTGGTCGAGGCACGACAGAGTTCCCGTATCAAGTGGCTATATCGGGAGTCTACGCGCATGCGCCTCCTAGATGTGCAATTTATGTAACTATAAAGCCTGAAGATGTCCCTGAATTTTGGGCCTCTCTGGCTAGAAAGTCTCACAAATGTGGTATCCCCATAATCGGAATGTGTTTTGGGGTGTAATTATCATTAAGTATGCCTATGATGCGTGTTAGAAATATTTTACTAATTTACAACTTTTTGTAAAATAATTTTCATTTTCTTTCCCGCATTTTCCAAAAACTTGTGGAAATGAAATTTTCAAAAGACTCGTTATGCCACTTAGAAAATACCTTGGAGTGTTTGCTTTCAAAATGGGGTAATTTGTGGTTGGTTCCACTGTCCTGGTGCTCCAGGGCATCCAAAAATGTAATTGGTAGTCAGAAAATTAGATGCATAATTCATGTGTAATTCATGATTGGGTCCTGCTATGCATCTAGGCTGTGAAAAAGCCCCACACATGTGGTATCCTCATACTCAGGGGGCATAGCAGAATGTGTTTTGTATTGTAATTCTAAATATGCATATGCTGTTTGTGAGACATAACTTATTAAAATTAAAAATTTGTGAAAAAAAAAAAAACTAATTTTATTTAACCGCTTGCCAACCAGCCGCCATCATTATATAGTGGCTGGTCGGCACTTTCCCGCAAACTGTGGTAGCTGTACGTTGGCCCTTTAAGCGAGGATAGCTGCACTGCGGGGGTGCCGTTGCTCATGGCTGGTAGTCGCGATTACTGCTGGCCACACAGGATCGCGGGCATGAGAGCCAGAACAGGGACATGTGTGTGTAAACACACAAATCCCTGTTCTGTGAGGAGAGGAGAAACAGATCGTGTGTTCCTACTAGCTAGGAACAACGATCTGTCATCTCCTCTAGTCAGTCCCATTCCCTACAGTTAAAACACACACGAGAGAACACAGTTAACCCCTTGATAGCCCCATAGGGTTAACCACTTCCCTGCCAGTGGCATTTACACAGTAATCAGTGCATTTTTATAGCACTGATTGCTGTATATATGTCAATGGTCTCAAAAATGTGTCAAAAGTGTCTGATCTGTCCGCCATAATGTCACAGTCCTGATAAAAATCGTTGATCACCGTCATTACTAGTAAAAATAATAATAATAATAAAAATGCCATAAATCTTTCCCCTATTTTGTAGACGCTATAACTTTTGTGCAAACCAATTAATATACGCTTATTGCGATTTTTATTACCAAAAATATGTAGAAGAATACATATCAGCCTAAACTGAGGAAATAATTTGCATTTTTTTAAAAAAATTAGGGATATTTATGATAGCAAAAAGTAAAAAATGTTGTGTTTTTTTCAAAACTGTCGCTCTTTTTTTGTTTACAGCGCAAAAAATAAAAACCGCAGAGATGATCAAATACCCCCAAAAGAAAGCTCTATTTGTGGGAAAAAAGGACAAAATTTTGTTTGGGTACAGTGTCACACGACCGCGCAATTGTCAGTTAAATTGACGCAGTGCTGTATCGCAAAAAATGGCCTGGTCATTGAGCAGCCAAATCTTCCGGGGCTGAAGTGGTTAATTTCTTCATTTACCAAATTTTCAAAAACTCACCATGCCTCTTACACAACACCCTGGACTGTCTACTTTCCAAAAAGGTGACATTTGGGGATTATTTGTACTGTCCTGATATTTTAGGGCCTCAAGAATTGAGATAGACAGTCAGCATATCAGGATTGATTAATTTTCAAAAATATATCATAGATTGTAGACTCTATAACTTTCACAAAGATAATATACACTGATTTGGGTTATTTTGGGTTATTTTTACCAAAAAAGTAGCAGAATACAGTTTTTCCCAAAGGTATAAACAAAGATTATTTATTTGCTACATTTTGTAATAGAAACTAGGAAAAAAGTGTTATTTTCAAAATTGTCTGTATTTTTTTCCATTTATATAGCAACAAACAAAGACCCCAGTGGTGATTAAATACCATCAAGTGAAAGCTCTATATGTCTCAAAAATGATAAAATCAAAGTGTGACAACACTGAAAACTTAAAAATCGCCTGGGCAGGAAGAGGGTGAAAGTGTCCAGTATTGAGGGGGTTAAAGTGGTTATAAATTCAAAAGATTTTTTGCCCTAATGCAGGGGTCTCAAACTGGCGGCCCTCCAGCTGTTGCGAAACTACAGGTCCCATGAGGCATTGCAAGGCTGACAGTTACAAGCATGACTCCCACGGGTAGAGGCATGCTGGGACTTGTAGTTTCGCAACAGCTGGAGGGCCACCAGTTTGAGACCCCTGCCCTAATGCAACCCTAACCCTAAGTATAACCTTTTAATTTTAATTTTAAAAAAATAGCTCTTACAACCTTTCCCCTCAGTAGCAATACTGAGGGTTTTACCGAACTGGGAATGTATTCTCAAATAAGTTTAGGTTATCTTACATTTTTAATTAATTTATTGCATTCTATATTATCATTTGAGACATTTCATAAAAATAATCTACTTACTGTATAGAAACAAATTCTAATCGTATTACTCAAATGCATAAATCAGCAGAGATTTAATTTGCTCCCTGTGGGATCATTGAGACTCTATAAATAAGGATTTTTGATTCATTAACCAGGGGTTGTACACTGATCACATTTAACTAATGTAGACATTTTTAAAACGACTTCTTATTTCTACAGTGCAATACATTTATTTTAATACACTGTCATTTTATATTTTTCATCTGCCTCTCATTTATTCATTCAGTATATGTATAACCAAAACATTTTTCTTTCAGATTTGAATAAATCAAAGAAGTGCTAGAACCACTGTCTGTTTTTTACTGCTGTCTGGAGAGGTTCACTCACTTGATTGTCACTGAGACTGAAAATTATGGAAATCCCAAATTTTAAAATTGAGGTAAAGATAAGGTGAGGAGACACCTTTTCAATTGGGATACCTGTTTCTGTAACAACAGTCAAAGATGGGAAGATAAAGCAAGACACATACAAAAAAAAAGACTGGGATTTTAACCATTTCCCACTCTACACAAAACTGAAAAAAAAGTTTTCTCTATACTGACAATATAAATATAATCCATTTGTTTTATTGTAGATTTGATTTTGTATTTTTATATATAAACTGCTGACAAGTGTAAATTTTAGATACAGGCTATTTATAATGTTCTTATGTTTATAAGATTCTTAACAAAGGGATGTTTTGATTTACTTTTATGCTAGCAAATAACCACATATGGATTGTCGTCAAGCACTAACAGAAAAATTTGTAAGTGCATTTTTTTTTCTGTATTTATTTATTTTTTACTAATATTTTTGAACATCGTCCTTTAAAATGTTAATATGTTATTGTTATGCGCCAAAACTACTTATACACCTACTCCTCATTCCTAATAACAAGTAAAAATATTTTTGTTAAACATGTTAATGGTTCAAAAAAACTGGACATAGAGGTATTCACAAATCTTTACGTATATTTAAATCTAGATGTTCTTTTTAATTTTGTATAGAGTAGGGAGTAGGTAAAACCATGTAGTCCAAAAAAAACTAAACCCAAAAGAGAGTCTTTAATCCCGCTTCTTTTCACAATGCCCACCAAGGGTGCAGCCCTCCACCGACCGGGAAGTCCTCCAAACGAACTTCAAAAAACATACAGGAGGACGTAACCATCGTGTACATTACCATTTATATGTTTTATTAAAACTGCATAGACAAATGGATACTCACATGCCAATAAAAACATCAAGCAAAACTGATCTTCTCCAGCTTGAACGCAATGTGACTCGGAAACAAGGAAAGGAAACGCATCAGCTGACCAACCATCTGTTCCTAGGACAAGTCACGTTGCGTTCAAGCTGGAGCAGATCAGTTTTGCTTGATGTTTTTTCTTGGCATGTGAGTATCCATTTGTCTATGTGGATTTGATAAAACTTGTCAATGGTAACGCACAAGGTGGTTGCGCCCTTCTGTATGTTATTTGCAGTAGGTAAAACCCTCAGTCCCTTTTTTTTCGCCAGTTGGATCTAATGGGTTCGATTTTTCTTTGCTTCTGGTCCTGTAGGCACAATATGATGTGAAATTAATTCTATCCAAATTAGAGAAATTCTCTCTTAGACAGTTATAAAAAAAAAAAATGGGTCACTATTGCAAGATTTCCTCTCTATTTTTTTTAACCTCTCACCACTTTATTTGAAACTTTAAAAATGGATTTATATGCACTAACATTTAAACTGTAAAATGTAGTTTCTATTTAGCCAATTATTTTCATGTGATAATATACACTTAGATGTACATTTACATAATTGTTTAATATTATTACACAGATCATATCTAAGAGTAATATTACAACAATATTCTTGTTGGGATTCAACAATATGGGCAAATTTAATCTTTTGGTCTTCTCCCTAATCCTTATAATATATTGTGTGACAATATGTGGAAACCTCCTGATCATCACACTGGTGTCCTACAGCAAAACCCTCCATTCTCCCATGTACTTCTTCCTCACCCAGCTGTCTGTATCTGATATCCTATTGATTACAGATATTGCACCTAACATGCTTGATATTGTTCTACATGGGCAGACAGCCATATCTTTCCCTGGATGCATCACACAGTTTTATTTTTTTGCTTTATCAGAAACATCTGAATGTTTTCTACTGACATTGATGTCCTACGACCGCTATCTAGCTATCTGCTATCCTCTGCATTATGTTTCTATTATGAACAAAGTTCTTTGCATTACATTTGTTTTCGTAGTCTGGCTGTTAAGTGGTTCTGTAACATCCTTTATAATACATGGTGTGTGTTCATTAGAATTCTGCGGGCCAAATATTATTGACCAATTCTTCTGTGATTTTTATCCTGTGGTGGAACTTTCTTGTTCGGACACATCCATTGTTCAGATGGAATCCACCTTGCTTAGCACTGCTGTCATAGTCTTGCCATTTCTTTTGATAGTCCTTTCATATATCTACATTGCTTTAACCATATTAAAGATATCGTCCACTTCAGGGAGACGGAAATCCTTTTCTACTTGCAGCTCCCATCTGACAGTTGTGTCTATATTTTATGGGACGCTAATCTCTATGTATGTTCTTCCAAATAAAGGGCAGTCACAGATTATCAGTAAGATACTGGCTTTGTTGTATACAGTGTTTACTCCTTTTCTAAACCCCTTTATATACAGCTTAAGGAATAAAGACATAAAAAAAGCAATAGGGAATATAATGCATGCTAAAACAAGTCTTGAACATCAATGTTAATAATAAATTTTAATTTTAAAATGTTTTTCCATTTTTGCAGCCAAATTGGGGTAATACTGGATTTATATTTGTTACATGTGTTTGCAAAAAAATAAAACATATACCGTATATACTCAAGTATAGGCTGACCCGAATATAAGTCGAGGCACCTAATTTTACCACAAAAAACTGGGAAAACATATTGACTTGAGTATAAGCCTAGGGTGGGACAATGCAGCACCTACTGGGTAAACAATGGTCTCACTGTGACCATTTGCAGCCTAATTGTGCCCATCTGTAGTCTCACCGTGCCCATCTGTAGTCTCACTGTGCCCATCTGTAGTCTCACTGTGCCCATCTGCAGCCGTACTTTTCATTACTAAAACGCTGTGTCTGTTCGGCCGTCCATTGTAACAAAGCCCCGCCTCCTCCTCCCCTGTGATAGACGGAACGCTGATACAGTTTCCTAGCATTGTATCAGTGTTCCTCTACCACAGACAAGGAGGAGGCGGGGCTTTGTTACAATGGACGGCCCAGCAGACTGCATAACACAGTGGGAGACACACGCTGTTTTAGTAATTAAAGGTACGGCTCACTCGAGTATAAGCCGAGGGGGTGTTCTAAGTCTAAAAAATGGGTTGAAAAACTCGGCTTATACTCGAGTATATGCGGTAAATTGCAGCTTACCTTTTTAGATGCTGTTTTCTGGAGCTTCTAGCTAAGAAACAATATAGTTAGTTCTCTTTGTTATGAGGGGGTCTGTGAAGCTGCGTTTACCACAATTAACCACTTACCGCCCAGAGTATTGCAAAATGACGGCTGGGTGGGACTTTCGTCATTCTGGGTGGACGCCATATGATGTCCTCCCGGAACGCCCTGCAGGCATTATCTGTCACCCACCATGTTCACCTCACACAGCCAATGACAGATGGCTGCTGGTACCATGTGATCGCTGTGACCCATCACAGCAGATCACATGACAATTGTAAACAATGGATGGATTTCTTTCATGCCATCAATTCTGTACAATTGTGTTGCTAGCTGTAGATGGTCAAAATGATCACATGGTACAGATAGGGCCAATTACAGCCCATCTGTACCACGTGATTAGCTGTGGCCAATCACAGCTAATCACAACAATACTCACTGAATTATTAAGTTTAATTCAGTGAAAATGCTTGCTTATAACAATGAAATTCATTGGTACAGTATAAGCAATCATAAGCATAATCATAATCATAAGCAATCATAATGTTTAAAAAAATATGTTATCACTTCCCCAGAGTAGTAAAATGTTACTATGGTAATACTGTATTGCTCTGGTTACTCTGGTCAAAAAAAAATTGGGGGGCGTGGCCTAACTCCGGACCTGAATGGAAGCCTAAGCGGCTCTCTCCCGCACACAGGAGCAGCTAAATAGGCACACAGGGACAAATTCGCCAGTTCCAACCATGGTTAAAGGGGATCGGAGCTCCCCAACAGCACGTGAACCCCCGGAGCTATCCCAGCACCAGCTAAGCAACATCCCCGCGATGTTCCGGACATCGCAGGGAGAAGGCCTCAAAGCCGCGGCCTCGCCTAAGCCACCCGTCCCGGCCGGCGGCTCCGGCCCTACAAGGGACGGCGCGATCGGCACCCACAGCGCTCTCAGCCACAGCTCTACTCCACAAGCTCCACAAGCTGTACCCCCTGTGCCCCATAACCCTCCAGCATCACAAGCACTCTGCCTGTCTGATCTACAGGCAGTAGCCCTGGACATTAAAGCCACGCTAGCTGCAGCCATTACAGACCTCAAGTCAGACATCCAGAGCATTGCAACAAGGATGGGATCAGTGGAGCAGACTACAGCGCGACAAGCTGAGGCCATAAAACAGGTACAAAAATCTTCTGATATACACTTAAATCATTTAATTGAAATTCATCGCCACTTAGAGGACCTCGATAATAGAGGAAGAAGGCATAATATAAGAATAAGAGGAGTCCCAGAATCGGCAGACCAAAATCCCGTAGAACATACTGCGACAACCATATTTAATGATTTACTGGACAGACCCCCAGACTCCCCCATTGACTTTGAAAGGATTCACAGAGCCCTCAGAGCGAGGGGAAGGGATACTGATCCTCCCAGAGATATAATATGCTGTTTGGTAAACTTCCCTCTGAAAGAAGCCATTTTAAAAAAGGCGAGAGAGAAAAATAGAGTGCTGTTTAACGAAAGCAAGATAAAGCTATACCAAGACCTATCAAACATCACATTACAGCAACGCAGGGCTCTGCATCCGATTCTTGACCAATTACGCACCAGGGTATCCCTTACAGATGGAAGTTTCCTTTCTGTCTCTCAGCCACCTGGAGAGGTCACACAGCACTGTTACGCACACCAGAAGCCTTGCAATCTTTCTGTGAAACTTTAAACATTGCCCCAACTGAAGTACCAGAGTGGTATAATTCATTCATGCTGAATGAAACGTGGATCGAAGTAACAAACAACTACACGCCCAGAGCCCGGAGAAACAGAGATAGACGTCGCAGATCACCTTCGTCTCAACAGAATAGAAGAGGAGCAAACCAAGGAAGCCCAGGACTCTCTCCTCCTAGACGCAGAGATCGCATGGACAGACAAGACCAAATGGTCACCTGAATTTCAAACATCCACAACAAACACTGTTGTCGTTCTGTGCACGCACATCTACAATCAACATTTAAACTTCAAGATGTCCTTTATTCCTCCAGATGAAACACCTTTGAACCAACCACTAAAGAATTGACTAACCACAAGTTAAAAGATTGAACTCAAGAGCAAACTATCTACATGTTTTTACCTCTCCCCCTTGTTTCCCCCCCCCTTTTTTTTTTTCTCTCTTTCTTTTCTCTTTTTCTTTACAGCTGATGTTAAATAAGAACATAAGGGTATGATAGATAAAAAACATCCGATTGTAAGTACGCTTTCTAAATTATTTTTTTCTTTCTGATACTCAGGGATATATTAAGATATAACTATAATGTCTATTACTTTAACTATCGACCACTAAACATACTGAAATGTTCAGGAGTTACAATATCTTTAGCGCACACATATTTTTGAGATAATTTTCTTCAGAATATATGGCTCATATATTGAACATACAGAAAATCTCATAGACAGGTTTGAAGGGGGAGGGGGGAGGGGAAAAAAAAATTAAATAAAAAATATATAGATATGTATTACTGAACATATCACAAGTAGTATTATATATGTTCTCCAACATAGAAGAAGGAGCAAAAGTTTCTATGGTTATGAATATTTTACATTTATCAAGGTTTAAACTGTTTCAATAATACTTAGATATAATTAAAATGAGCTGAATAACAGCAATTTCGTATCACAGTTAATATAGAAGATGTTATTTTTCATCATAAGAAAAAGGCAGTATGGTGGACCACATTGGAATTACCTCAATTCATCTTGCATAAGGTAAATCTCCTTTACAGAATCATAATCCTTTTTCCAAATTTAATTAAACAGGAGGTAAATAGCAAGGCTAAATATCATCCTCAACAATAGTCGGGCTCCGACAACATAAGATTACTTAAAAAAAAAGAAAAAAAAAAAAAGAAGAAAAATAACAAATATTTGATTCTTCGACCACCATAATGCCTTATATTCACACTATCTATCGTTTAAGTAATGTTTGATGCAAGAGTTTCTGGTCTTTTGTGCAACTTTGTTTGATATATTCAAGTTCCATTGACTAAATAAATAATATGGTACTTCCAAATTTGCAATAAAATTTTCATAAGATATGCATAATAATCCCCTATTTTTACAAGAAGCTCTAATTCCCTAAGACAAGAGCTCCCCCTGTGGCTAATAAGCATATTTACTAGAGTGGTTATATTTTGCCTGAACCTGAGAAACCTAACACAATTTAGATATTGAGAAATGTCTATATGAAACAGGGTTCAATATAAAAACACTTATTTATATAGTCATTTACAGTCCCCATATCTACATCTCACCCATAAATTGCAACTAATAATTTAAAAATCTACCATTACCAAGGTCTTCTCTTACACCCTGTAATATCTGAGCAATATAATTAGCTAGCTGCTCCAGAGTGCTAAGAGTTTTGTAAATAAAAGAAAAAAAAAAAGAAAAGAAGAAAACGTAATAATCCAATTGTATTCCATTTGATCCTACTTAGACTTTGCTCCCACAAAAAGAGTGGAATAACTTTCACTCTTTGAACTTTCCGGACCTTTTTATTAGGGTAGTCTAGCTGGTCTAAACCTACCTCCGGAACACTACCTTACCCCCTTCCTTGGGAAGGGAAAAACCCTCCCCCTCCTCTCTTCCCCTCACCCTTTTTTTTTCCCCCTCTCATTCCCGCCCCCTTGATATCCCGGGCATCTTTATCAAACCTAAATCAAGACTTACAAATAAGTCAAATCTCACCACACTCTTATATCCGAACACTTCTTATCTTAGTTACAGGAAGAACTCCAAAATGCCTAATCATAAACAGCAGACCACTTCAACATCGTTGAAGCTAGTCTCAGTAAATGCTAAAGGACTTAACATCCCTGAAAAAAGAACCAAGTTCCTTAATGAATTTCATAAACTCAAAGCAAATATCATTTGCATACAAGAGACTCACTTTAAAGCTAATAAAGTTCCCAAAATGCAAGATAAAAGATTTCCAACGGCATTTCACGCCACCAATCCTGAAGGGAAAACCAAAGGAGTCTCAATTCTGATTTCCAAAGAGACTCCTCTTCAAATTCAAGACACAATGCTTGACCCAGGGGGAAGATACATATTCTTGAAAGGAAAGTTAGGACCTCATCCCATCACAATTGCTAACATCTACACTCCTAATTCAAAGCAGGTAACTTTTTTCCGTAAGATTAAGGAACTATTAACAAACTTCGCTGCGGGCATACTTATCTTAGGAGGCGACTTTAACACTCCTTTAAATCCACTCATAGATACCTCAAATGGGTCATCGAGCCTTCCTTATAAAGCATTAAAACAAATCAAACTCCAACTACAGGAATTAATGCTGCATGACGCCTGGAGAACTCTAAACCCGCAAACCAAAGACTTTACATATTTCTCTACTGTACATCAAAAATACTCCAGAATTGATTACTTCTTTATCTCACAACCAGACCTAGAATTACTGAAAGATTCGACAATCGAAACCATGACTATATCTGATCACCATCCAATTACCTTAACATTAACTTTCCCAGAAAAAACTACCATAACCAAAACTTGGAGACTTAACACTTCTGTCTTGAAAGACCCCATAGATGTACTACATTTCAATGACAAACTAAATGAATATTTTTCACTAAATGAAAACGACGAGACAGCTTTGATTACACAATGGGAAGCGCACAAATGCGTAATGAGAGGTGAATTTATAAAAAAACTAGCTAAAATAAAGAAAATAAAGAAAGAAAAACAATCCAAAATTAGATCGCTGCTAGACCAAATTCATAAACTAGAAAAAACTCTCTCTATCTTAAGACATAAGATATATTATGAGCAAGGTAACAAAAGTGGAAAAATGCTCGCAAAGGCAGTCCAAAGCAAGAAGGCTGCATCAACAATTCATCAAATAAGAGACAAATAAGGCACACCATACTCTTCGAATGAGGAGATTGCCAAACAGTTTGAACTCTACTACCATTCCTTATACAACATTCCATCTAATCCTAAATGCCCACATAATTCAGAAAAAAGAACAAAGCTTATTCAAAATTTCCTAGAAAAATATTGCCCACCCCAAATATCAAAAAATACAGCCCTAGAACTCGAGACACCTATATCAGGCCTGGAATTTGATAAAGCCTTAAAAGATATGAAAATAGGCAAGGCACCAGGTCCAGATGGATTACCTCTTCAATATTACAAAACGTTTACCAACATACTGAAACCTAGATTTCTGAAAACCTTCCAATCACTATACTCTGAACAACATCCCCCTAAACAACTGTTGGAAGCCCATATAACGGTCAAACCAAAAGAGGGGAAAGATTTGACTCAGGTAACTAACTACAGACCAATTTCCCTAATTAATGTCGACATCAAGATTTATGCCAAAATACTAGCAAACAGACTCCTACCCCTGCTATCTTCCCTTATTTCCTTAGATCAAGTAGGCTTTATCCCGGGAAGAGAGGGACGCGACAACACAATCAAAGCAATAAACATAAATCACTGGTTATCATCCCAAAAGAAACAGGGATTCTTCCTATCTCTTGATGCTGAGAAGGCGTTTGACAGAGTGGCCTGGGACTATATGGACGCAGTACTAAAACACATAGGGATCCTGCCCCAAATGAGATCATACATCAAAGTATTATACTCCAACCCAACAGCTAGAGTTCATGTCAATGGCCACCTGTCAAACGCCTTTAACCTTCGCAACAGCACAAGACAAGGATGCCCCCTCTCACCACTGTTGTTCGTCATCACATTAGAGCCACTATTGAATAAAATTCGATCCAATCCAGACATTAAGGGTATAGAAATTCACAAACACACATATAAAGTAGTAGCTTTTGCTGATGACATGCTTCTATTCCTCTCTGAACCCCATATTTCATTACCCAATGTCATCCAAGACCTAGAGCACTTCCAACTATTGTCAAACTTAAAAATTATTCACTCAAAATCTAGCGCCCTTAATTTACACTACCCTCCAATTCAGTAGAACTATGTAAAAATAACTTCCCCTTCTCGTGGGCCAAACAAAGTAAAACATATCTAGGAACAGAAATACCTACAAATTTAAGTAATCTCTATAAACTCAACTTTTTACCCATTCTAAAAGACACACAAGATGATTTAAAAAGATGGAACTCTCTCAATATATCTTGGTTTGGTAGAGCCTCTCTGATTAAGATGACAATCCTACCTAGATTTCTGTACGTTATGCAAACAATCTCCATTAGACTGCCATTATCATTCTTTAATACTTTCCGCAAAGCATGTTCTTCCTTTATCTGGAGGAGCAAACCTCCCAGAATCAAATTTACCAGGCTAAACTTACCCAAAAATAAAGGGGGGATAGCTCTTCCAGACCTCCAAAAATACCACCAAGCTGCTCTTTTGACACGAATAGTAGACTGGAACATTCACCAAACAGTTAAAGATTGGGTGTCTCTAGAGCAATCACTTTTCTCCCACCAAATAAACTATCTCCCGTGGATTCGTCCAGCGCACCACTCAAAAAACATTAAAACCCACCCTCTTATAGGTCCCACACTAGAAATATTTTTTAACACCTATAAAAAAAACTCCAGTTGCTTGGATGAGTCCTTTAACACCATTGAGGAACAATCCAGACTTTGTCCCAGGTTTAGAAAAAAATTTCCTCACTAATTCATGGCCACATGGTGAAATTCTGGTCAAACACTTTTTTAAAAATGGAAAACTTTTATCTAGAGATGAAATAAACAAAGATAGCGACCCTCCACAGATCTCACAGTGGAAATACATACAAATTAGACACTACCTAACCAGCAACGAGACAACTCAGCACTGGACTAGACCTCTTACGACACTAGAAGACCTATGTACAAGGACAACCCCACAGAGACATATCATTTCCTTTCTCTACAACTCACTCTTTGTGAGCAATTCGGAGTTCTCCAGTTCATCATGCCAAGCTTGGGAACAGGACCTCAACTTAAACCTGTCAGAGGAAAACTGGGAAAAAATTTTCATGTACGCACATAAAGGTTCACTAAATGTCGCCACTCAAGAATGCTGCTTTAAAATCATCACTAGATGGTATAGAACTCCCACCCTATTGCACAAGTTCTCTCCCCGGACCTCTGACAGGTATTGGAGATGCAAAATTGAGGAGGGCTCGATGATCCACATTTGGTGGACTTGCCCGCTTATCCAAAATTTTTGGAAAATGGTTCACGAAACCATTACGTCAATCACCTCAGAAAACCCAGCACAATACCTGCTACACTATAATTCAATACCCAAAAGACAATACCTAAAGTCTCTAACTATGTTTATGATAAATGCTGCAAGACATTGTATCCCCTGCCACTGGCGCTCTAATTCTATCCCATCAAAAATAGAATGGTTTCGTAGAATAAACAAGATAGAAAGTATAGAAGAACTCATAAGCATTTCTCAAGAAAAAACACTTAATTATGCTTCTACATGGCATAAATGGATAGAATTCAAAAACTCTCAGTCCTACAAAGCAATCAATTTTTAATGACAAAAACTACTGTCCAGAAACAAGATCTATAAGAAGGTTCAAGAAAAACACACAGAAAATATAAGTTGATTGCCCACTCTCATCTCCCCCTTCCCTCCTTTTTTTTTTCCCCCTTCCCCTCCTCCCCCTCTCTCCCTTCTCCATTAAGACACAGTTAAGCTAGTAAACGATTACTATTTCAATACATGAATACCTCGTTGCTACTTGAGTATATTTATTAGCATTAAAATATTGATACTGTATAAAATCATAATGTCTTCATATACTGTCCTAAAATCTTTTCAACCCAAATGTCATATGTAACATTTTTTCTGCAAATGTACCACTATAACGATGTCTTGTGATTACTTGTTCTTTCAATAAAAACCTTTGTGAAACAAAAAAAAAAAATTATAATTTTTTTTTTTACCGTACTGTTACAAGTCAGTGTCCTTGATCACCAAAAAAACAGTTATATGATGGTACTGTACTGAACTGGTGACAGTATGTAATAAAACAATAGTAAAAAAAAATATTTTTTTAAAATGTCTTCATTTTCCAAAAAACGATCACATAAAATTACAACTTCAAAAAACTTGCCATGCCTCTTACTAAATACCTTGGACTATCTAATTCCAAAAAGGATCATTTGGGGGATATTTGTACTGTCCTGGCCTTTTCGGATGTCAAGAAATGAGATAAGCCATCCGTACATCAGGATTGATAAGTTTTCAGATACAGTAAACAGTATATACCATCGTTTGCGGACTCTATAACTTTCTATTATTTTCACCAAAGAAATGGAGCAGAATACGTGTTGGCTTAAATTTATGAAGAGAGATTTTTTTGGGCGAAATCGTAAAACAGAAATGAAGAAAAACACTTTTGTTTTTTTTTAATTTTCAGCCTTTTTTCATTTATTTAGCAAAAAAATAAAATAAAACAGTGGTGATTAACTACCACCAAAATAAAGCTCTATTTGTGTGAAAAAAATTATAAAAATGTCATATGGGTACAGAGGTGTATGACCATGCAATTGTCATTCAAAGTGTGACAGCTCTGAAAATTGGCCTGGGGAGGAAGGGTGGTGAAAATGCCCTGTATTGTAGTGGTTAACTCTGTCTGGAGGCAGATATCTTATCAGTTGTACTAGATTTGAACACTGTGTGGTTTATTTACTATAGCGCTAATATGAGATTGGGAGACTATATACTCTCAAAATAGCCAAAACTGGGCTATGTAGCTCAAAAATGGAATTCACTATAGCTCTCAGGAAAAAATACTCCCAAAGTCGAATTCACTATAGCTCCCAGACAACAGATACCACCAAAACCCTTTCTCTTGCTAGATCCTGAAGAAATGCACATGGAAATAATGTTTATAGCATGGTACGATCCCCTAAATGGTACTTACATATGTGGCATATTGTTTGAAGATAATCTGCTTTAAAAAAGTGATATATACACTAAAATATCTTTAAAAGTCTGAGAAGAGATAAATTCTCCCGCTCTTTACAACTATGTGCCAGCACAACTGAGCATGCTCAGACATGCAAACTATTCTCATTTTAATTCTCATTCCCATTCCCCTTTTTTACAGGGCTCTATAGTAAATATCAAAGTTAGCGCTGGGCTAAAATGTGTTTTTGAGAGTTATGTAGCCCAATGCAAGTTTCAGCCATTGATTGTAATGGTACAATTGTAACTTCCCAAAATAAATACTTTTAATGTTGAGATGAACTGTATCTTTCTCTCAAATACATTGTCCTTGCAACAATGTTGCTTTTTCTTCATCTATTTTGTTTTTAAGAATGCTAGAATGTGTAATGTTTTCATGTTTTGTTAAAATATATTGTCTCTGTTTCTCTCACTTGTTGCTGTCCATCTTACAAAAATCTTTACCCAAACTCACACAGGTGTTTTTACAAACCACAAACAATACTATTGCTGATGCAAATTTAAATTGAGTCCCAATTTTGTGTGTCATTTAGTATTTCCAAATGATCCTAATTTGAGCCCAAAAAATGTGATATGTGTACCAGCATTAGAAAGGTCATTCCCAAAATTCAGAAGGTAGCATCACTATTCTACACTCACACACCAAGAACCACCAAAATAGCACAGAATAAATCAAGAAGAATAACTCCTGACTAATGTAATTCCACCACCTATATGCCCAAAGAAATGCAGTATATTTGTGTATTTATGTATAGGAGGTTTCCACATGTGGCTGCACAGTGGCTAACAGGTTAGCACTTCTGCCTGGCAGCACTGAGGTTCTTGGTTTGAATCCCAAACACCACACTTCATGTAGAGAAATTTTTTATTCTCCCTATGTTGTTAAACATATTTCCTCACTCGTCCCCCCTCCCCATCCTGACCTCCAAGCTGCATGCTCGGATAAGGGTCTGCTATGGATTTTGGGGTGACCCCACGCCAATTTTCTTTTTTTCATTTTGCCGTGGCGTTCCATTTAAAATCTATGCCAGACCCAAAGGGCCTGGTATGGATTTTGGTGGGGTCCCTACACCAATTTTTTGGGGGGGAATTCCCCTTAAAATCCATACCAGACCTCTTTCTCCCCTGTGTGGAGCCAAGGAGAGGAGATGCTAAAGGGAAGAAAGCTTTAGCCCTCCACCCCCCACATCAGCATCAGTAAGTTTTTATTCTGTTTGTTATTTCTCCTCACATGTATGTATGTTTCCTGTGTTAAGACTTCTAAACCTGACCAGTATTTCACCAGTGTGTGGAACAAAAAGGTAATTTGATAGCAGATTACTTATTGTTCCAGTATGTTTCAACAAGTTCATCCTGCTTTGGAATGTTGTCCATTTTATGTTGGAAAACCCAATAAAGCATTTTCAAAGAAAATAATGCAAACTTAATATGAATCTATAGGAAGGGGATCCATACTGTTACTGTGACCTCTATGAGGCAGAAAACCTAAAATCTTTCCCCAGTTTGATCCAGAAGATCAATATATCAATCACATAGTGTAGTACTATATGTGTATTAAAGTATAATATCCTCTCTGTACTAACCATAACCTTTAGTTTTGATATATAGTGGACTTAGGGAATAGATTGAGGAAAAGGACCTCCAAGGTAGTTTTCAATGAAATATTACCTGTGCCTTGAGCCACACCAGAGAGGCAGCAAGAGCTTAGGGAACTCAACTATCTGCTGAGGAATTGGTGTAAGAAAGAGGGGTTCAGGTTCCTGGAGAACTGGGCGGACCTCTCATTAGGATCCCAACTCTTTAGTAAGGATGGGCTGCACCTTAATGGGGAAGGTACAGCCCTAATGAGAAGAAAGATGGCCACAAAGTTGGTGGAGCTTTTAAACTAGGTATTGGGGGAGGGGTCAGCAGAAGCAACAGCCGGCAGTGAGCGTAGGACTGCGGGTAATAGTGGAGTTAGCAGGGATAATACAGCTGTAACTTCTAATTCTGGGTTGAATGCAAGGGCAATTTGAACACAAAGCCAGAGGAAAACTAGGGGGAAGTTAATATGCACCCATACAATGTTGAGAGGAGTATACACAAATGCTAGGAGTCTGCCTGGCAAAATGGAAGAACTGGAGCTGCTATTACATGAGGAGGACTTAGACTTTGTGTGAATAACTTGGTTTGACAGCTCACACGATTGGCTGGAAAATATCAAGGGGTATTCCTTGTATCGGAAAGACAGGGAAGGTAGAAGAGGGAGAGGGGTGTGTCAATATGTAAAAAATGATGTAAAGGTGGCAGAGAGGAGCGACATTATGAATGGGATGAGGGGGGAGGTGGAATCAGTATGGGTAGAACTTCACAGAGAAGAAGTAAGTGGGAAATTAATAGTGTGGGTATGTTATAGGCCCCCAATCTAAAGGAGGAGGAAGAACTGGGCCTACTATCACAGTTGGAAATGACAGCGAGATAGGGAAATGTCATCCATACTGGGGGACTTCAATTATCCCAATATTGACTGGAAATTTTTTAGATACATTAACAGTAAAAAGGAAAAATCAGAGCATATCGCCCACATAAAAGATGAGGAAGGAGGATGGTTACGGACGATACAGAGATGGCAACTGTACTAAATGCCTTCTTCTTCTCAGTGTTTATGCAGGAAAGGCAGGAGTATACCGACTGCGGAAGTACTGTCGGTGACACATCACAGGGAATACACTTGTGGCTAACAGAGGCTGGAGTGTAGGAAAGACTAGATAAACGTAATACACATAAATCACGAACACCAGATGGCTTACCCCCGAGAATACCCAGAGAACTCAGTCAGGTTATAGCCAGACCATTGTTCCTAATCTTTGTGGTCAGCATACTGACAGGATTTGTACCAGATGATTGGAGAAAAGCCAATGTGGTACTAATATTCAAAAAAGGACAGAGACGAAACCCTCAGAACTACAGGCCAGTCAGCCTAACATCAATCGTTGGTAAATTATTGGAGGGGATGATAAGAGACTATATCTAAGAATTTACTGAGGAAAAAAAATATCTTAAGTAGTCATCAGCATGGGTTTACAAAAGGTTGTTCTTACCAGACCAATCTGTTAACATTCTATGAGGAAGTGAGCTGCCATCTAGACAGGGGAAGGCCCGTGAATTTAGTGTACCTGGATTTTGCAAAGGCATTTGATACAGTCCTCCATAAGCACTTAATCTACAAGCTGAGGTCTGCAGGCGTGGACCGCAAAATTTGTTCTTGGGTTAAAAACTGGTTACAGGGACATGTCAAAAGGGTAGTGATAAATAATATGTACTCAGACTGGAGTGGTAAGTGGGGTGACCCAGGGTTCTGTCTTGGGACCAATTCTATTCAATTTATTGATAAATTATATAGAGGAAGGGATAAATAGCACAATCTTAGTATTTGCGGACAACACAAAATTAAGCAGGCCAACAACTTCACATCAAGATATAGATATTTTACAGCAATACCTGAACAAAATAATGGAGTGGGCAACTACATGGCAAATGAGGTTTAATGTGGAGAAATGTAAAGTAATGCACTTGGGGGCAAAAAACATAAATGAAAACTACTCACTAGGGGGAGAACCGATGGGGAATCAAGAATGCAGAAAGATCTGGGGGTCATAGTAGATGACAGAGCAATAGCATACAATGTCAAGCTGCAGCTTCCAAAGCCAGCAGAATATTTTTAATAAGATTTTTAATAAAGCATTACCTGGTTAAGACATACTTCACTATCAAGTACCTTTGTCCTGCATATTCCTGTACATACATACCTGAGATGTGGAGGCTGAGCTAGGATCCGCGCTGGTCCAGGACCCCTGATAGGACCATAGCCACTTGTAATGAGCTGCCATGAGGATAACCCAACACCGGCAAGCGTGGATATAGGGACGCGATTGAGGCTCAGGACCTGGCGTTTCAGCTACAATTCATGCGGTTGACCTAGCACCGCTAGGTAAGGGGCCACTGCTTACATTAGTGTTTTATGCATGAAGAGGACACTGAGTGAATTGCATCCCAGACACCCCACTGTTGTTTTGTTGAATACACCAGAACCTGCTTTTGCACCTTCAATGACTTTTACACTGGCACTTTAAGTTTGCTGCACTTACTGGCATTTCATTGGTCATTTGTTTCGCAGGCCAGCACAATATATTTTATAGCACTATTATTGGGACATTTATTTATATTATTTATTATCCATATTGCGTTGGATTGATGTGTTTTATTTGCGATATCTAGATCACCTTTAAGCACTGGCACTTTGTACGTTTTGCACCATTTATAAGGATATGTTTTTGATGGTTATTTCTGATTTATTTTTATTTAGAATTATTCACATGAAGTAGTGTTTATGTCCCTTTGTGCACCTACACATGATTATCTAGATTTATATGTTTTTAGTGCCAACACTTATTTATGCGATTTAACATGCGATTTTTTTGTCATTTAGTATATACCAATTGAAAAGGATTTTTTATGCACTTTTTTTCACATACACATGATGCTGATTATTATGACTTGAATGTTTTTTAGTGTCAACACTTATGCGATTTATGCGATTTATTATGCGATTTTATGTCATTTTATTAATTGACCACAGACAGAGATTTACAGCTTTCTTCTGGTTAGCGCAGCACCTCCCCCCCCCCCCCTATACCTCAGTTTGATTTTGGGCTTATGTCTGACCCTTGGTTCGGTGCATGCAGCTGTCCAGTCGCATACGTGAGTTTTTACTATTTTTCTGAGTTCTTGTTTTCTTTTCTTTTTCCAATTGGGTAGCGCAGGAATATTCTTATTACATTTCACTTCATACATTCATACATTCCTGCAGCAACCATGGAAGTTTTCTCCTTTTTGGAAAAAAAGAAAAATAAATTTGGAAGAAGTGTTTAGCACTATTAATGTAAGTAAGAATAAAACAGGTGATCTGGAAAGTCTTATGAGAAAACTGGGACATAACATGGAGAAAAAAGTAAGCCTATGGTGGGACATCAACACCTTTGAGACTTATCTAAAGGAAAGTATTGTCCCAAGGAGGCTAAGATGGGACGTCCCCCCAAATGATGGCCTAGTTGACCAGGAATCGAACGATGAATGGTTCAAATTTTTTAATGATAAAGGCCTAGAACTATTAAGGTTTATACTGGATAGAAAACGCAGGAAGGCCGAAATAATACACCAGAATATCGCTGAAATTAGGGAAGAACTGGAAGCTTTTAAAGAAACAACGGAGTTTAAAACGCTGACCACGCAGCTTAATAGGGATTTAACTAAGAAGGACAAGGAGGTACAACAAAGGAAAAGTAAAAAATATATTAGGGACATTAACGATTTTAAGAATGACCAAGCCTTCAAATGGCAAAGTCAATTAGGGAAAACAGAAGTGAGCTCCACCTATTCAACACCAGAGAAAATAGTGAGGATGTATACCCAGCAGACAAATGAACCACCTACACAAAGCCCACAGAGGAGGGGCTATTACGATCAAGAAAATGGAGGAACAACACCTAGACAATTATACCAAGATGATAGATACAAGAATGAATATCCATATACCCCCCAAAGAGGGAATAGAAGACCCCAGCAAAATGATAGAACCCCGCCGAATGGTGGAAGAAGACCGTTCTACGGGAGAAACAATAGGAAACCATATAATGGGAATAATTGGTACAAACCCCCATATGACCAGAGGGATTATAGAGGATATACACAAGACCATAGGGAACAGAGGAGGCCATATGATTACAGAGACAACAGAAGACCAACATATGACTATCAAGGCCCAAGAGGAAGAAGCCCTGGTCAAGATTACGGATATTAAGAAAGAAGAGGGCCACAACAGAGAGACCATCGACACCATGAACGTAGCCCGATACCTACATACAACTATTATGCTCCACTGACCGATCGTGAGGAGGAGAGAAATGGCCAATATAGGCAACATCCTGTACAGCACGAAACTTCCGACAACACTAGGCCTTTTTTAGACAGAGGCCGGCAGAACCCTCCCCCGAGACATATAGACGAAAACAGAAGCCACAGAAGAAGTCAAGAAAGAAGAGAGGAAAGCGATCTGGAAAGAGAGAGCAAAAGAAAAAGGGAGTGAAAGGAGAGGGTATCTTTAATCTGAGCGGCCAAACGTTGACACATGAGGAAATAGGGGTTCTAGATAAAGGATTAAAATATGCACCCTCCAAGAACTTGGACAAATTCCAAACCTATCTAGGGATTCAAAAATTCGTAAGGAAACTTAATATTGCCAAGTACATTGCAGGAAATCCACCAAGGCCTAGACATATAGAGTCTTGTGATGAGGAGATTGTGATAGTACACTACGAAACAAATCTGTTTTTAATCCTTCAATAAAGAACAACAAGTATACTGAGGTTTTAAAAAAAATAGTTTTAGATGATATTAAAGTTTTAAAAATCAAGAAAAGAGAAGAACCAAGCCACATAAAGAGTGGTATCAAGAAACTAACAAGAAGGAAAGACTTGGTTATACGACCAGCAGATAAGGGAGGAGGAATTGTGATTTTATCGAAAGAGCAATACCACAGCAGTATGACCAAGATGCTGGGAGATGAGACGACTTACAGCAGATTATTAAGTAACCCGATGTTCAAGTGCAGAAAAGCACTAGAAAAGGTGGTGTGCTTAGGAGTAAAGAAAAACATAATGAATAAAAAAGAAGCCAGATATCTGATACCTGATTCCTGTAGGACCCCGATCATATATTCATTGCCAAAAATTCATAAAGATAAAATTAACCCACCACCAAGACCGATTGTAAATGGGATAGACTCACTGACATCGAGAATCGGGCAATATATAGATTATTTCCTACAGCCAGCGGTCCAGAACACAGAGGCATACCTCAGAGACACCAAGCAGATGTTGCAAATACTAGAAGATGTCCCAAAAGAAACAGGTCCATGGATTATGGCTACCGCGGATGTTTCATCCCTATATACAGTGATACTTCACCATCAAGCATGCGAAGCCGCAAAATGGGGCCTTAGGTCATACACCAAGCTATCATGCGTCCAAAGGAAGTTCATAGTGAAATGCTTAGACTTCTGCCTCAAGAACAACTATTTCTGGTATGACAAGAATTACTACTATCAACAAACAGGAGTAGCGATGGGAGCTAAATTTGCCCCAAGCATGGCAGGCCTCTTCATGGCCCAGTGGGAGGAACAGAATGTTTTTAGAGACAGGCCCACCGAACTAGCCATTTACAAGAGATATATCGATGATGTCTTTATACTCTGGAAAGGTGAACTGAATCAGCTCACCAGTGTTTTGGAAAACCTTAACATCAATGATAGAAATATTAAATTATCTTGGGAGGCCAGTGATGAAAAAGTGACATTTTTAGATTTAGACATCATACAAGAAAACTGTATACTATGGTCACGCACGGACTTTAAAACGGTGGACAGGAACAGTTATCTTCCTATTGAAAGCTGCCACCACAGGAATTGGCTGTTTAATGTCCCTAAAGGTCAACTTATGAGGGTAAGACGGAACTGTACCCACCTTAATATTTATCTAGAACAAGCAGAACTGATTGCGCAGAGATTCGCCAAGAAAGGCTACGACCAACAATTCATAAGAGACAAAATACTGGAAGTCAAGGAAATGGACCGAAAATAATTAATCAGAGATAAAACCAGAAATGAAACGACATTAGCGGTAGCACCGATAATCTTGGACTTCAACGCCCAACACAAGAGAATTGAGAAGATTATCAAGAGACACTGGCATATACTTCTGGGAGATAAGGAATTACAGGATAAGTTATCCCCCAATCCCAGGTTCATTTACAAGAAAGCACCTACCCTTAGAGACAAAATTGTGAAAAACATAATTGATCCACCAAAGAAAGTAATCTCCTTCTTTACCCGGAATGGTTTCTTCCCTTGCAAAAGGTGCTTTGCATGTTTGAGAACTAGGTGCCCCAATGAGAAGAAGTCCCACTTTACGTCGACTAGTACAGGGGAGTCATATGAAATAAAAGAATTTATCTGTTGTAACATGGAAGGAGCGGTATACGCCCTAGAATGCAGTTGCGGCCTACAGTATATAGGCCGCACAAAAAGACCCCTTCGAGTTAGGATCAAAGAACACGTGAAGAATATTTTGAATGGGTATGACAAACATAGTGTTTCTAAACACTTCCTGCTGTGTCACAACAAAGATCCCACACAATTAAAATTTTGGGGAATTGAACCATATGTCAGACACTGGCGGGGGGGGCATAAGGTTAGGACCCTCAGCCAGCTCGAATCTAAGTGGATTTTCACCCTAGATACTTTTGCACCCAGAGGTTTGAACATCGAATTTGATTTGAACTGCTTTTTAAGCGATTTTTAATAGGAGTGTACATTACCAGCTCTCTTTTTTTCTCTCACCAGTATTTTAAGAATATGCTTTGGCCCTCCCTCTCTCTCTTCTTATGCCCTTGGATATTGTTATTATTAGTACATGTTGTGATTTATTATTATAGATTTATTCGCTGCCCCCCCCTCTCCTTCCATTACCTCCTTATGTCTCCCCCCTCCTTTTCCCCCTCCCTTCCCCGTCCCCCCTCTCCCTTTCCCCTCTCCCCCCACCACCTCTCCCCCCCCCCGGTTTACCTTCCCTCTCTTTCCTTATGATTGCACTGTAGTTGAGATTGTAGGTATTCCATGTGATATTTATACGAGTATACATGATATGAAATAGCCCATTCCATCATCCCTCCGCGGACATTTTTATTTGAATTTTACTGGATATTTCAGCTATTTGCACCTTAACCCCGCTTATATTTTAATCATATTTCATTAAATAATTAAATTTTAGCCTTTTTATTACCTTTCAATATATTTTACGAAATAAAATTTCCATGTATGCACTTTTAGTGGTAGCCTCCGACCATTTGGCATTTTTTAGCTTCCAATACAGCGGGATCTCTCTCTTTTTTAATATATGCCCACCTATGCGTCCGTCTCTGGCCAATTAGACCCTCTGTATATCATTAAGCCATATTTATGAGCAACGCAATATATTGTTACATAGACATACAGCCGATTCGGTATCTATTTGCCTTGGTATGAGTATAAAGTTTTCTCTAACCTATAAAATGGGCGCGCCCATCAGACACCTAGTTATTAGCTTTGTTAAGATCAGGTAGTCCTTTCTAACCTACAAAATGGCCGCGCCCATGTGAGACCCATGTGTCGTTTCTAACCTACAAAATGGCCGCGCCCATGTGAGACCTAGTAATGGCCGGCGTGGCTACGAGAAAATGGCTGCCCATTAATCACTATGGGAGAGACTATTTAAGACCAAAATAAGCCTATTTTGCTCAACCCCTGAAGAAGTTACGTGATCGGTGATGACACGTGTAGGGACGGAATAGGCTGTTTCACATTGCTAGACACAGAACGAGTTCGCTGCTCGTAGGAGAGAGGTTTGCTCTGCATTGTTTTTATGTGAGTACATCTACTTAAAGATTTTTAATAAAGCATTACCTGGTTAAGACATACTTCACTATCAAGTACCTTTGTCCTGCATATTCCTGTACATACATACCTGAGATGTGGAGGCTGAGCTAGGATCCGCGCTGGTCCAGGACCCCTGATAGGACCATAGCCACTTGTAATCAGCTGCCATGAGGATAACCCAACACCGGCAAGCGTGGATATAGGGACGCGATTGAGGCTCAGGACCTGGCGTTTCAGCTACAATTCATGCGGTTGACCTAGCACCGCTAGGTAAGGGGCCACTGCTTACATTAGTGTTTTATGCACGAAGAGGACACTGAGTGAATTGCATCCCAGACACCCCACTGTTGTTTTGTTGAATACACCAGAACCTGCTTTTGCACCTTCAATGAATTTTACACTGGCACTTTAAGTTTGCTGCACTTACTGGCATGTCATTGGTCATTTGTTTCGCAGGCCAGCACAATATATTTTATATCACTATTATTGGGACATTTATTTATATTATTTATTATCCATATTGCGTTGGATTGATGTGTTTTTATTTGCGATATCTAGATCACCTTTAAGCACTGGCACTTTGTACGTTTTGCACCATTTATAAGGATATGTTTTTGATGGTTATTTCTGATCTATTTTTATTTAGAATTATTCACATGAAGTAGTGTTTATGTCCCTTTGTGCACCTACACATGATTATCTAGATTTATATGTTTTTAGTGCCAACACTTATTTATGCGATTTAACATGCAATTTTTTTGTCATTTAGTATATACCAATTGAAAAGGATTTTTTATGCACTTTTTTTCACATACACATGATGCTTATTATTATGACTTGAATGTTTTTTAGTGTCAACACTTGTGCGATTTATGCGATTTATTATGCAATTTTATGTCATTTTATTAATTGACCACAGACAGAGATTTACAGCTTTCTTCTGGTTAGTGCAGCACCCCCCCCCCCCTATACCTCAGCAGAATATTAGCATGCATAAACAAGGGATATACTCCAGGGATAAAACTATAATATCTCACAAAAATGAGTACACCCCTCACATTTTTGTAAATATTTTGTAATATCTTTTAATGTGACAACACTGAAGAAATGACACTTTGTTACAATGTAAAGTAATAAATGTACAGCTTGTATAACAGTGTAAATTTGCTGTCCCCTCAAAATAACTCAACACACAGCCATTAATATCTAAACCGCTGGCAACAAAAGTGAGTACACCCCTAAGTGAAAATGTTCAAATTGGGCCCAAAGTGTCAATACTTTGTGTGGCCACCATTATTTTCCAGCACTGCCATAACCCTCTTGGGCATGGAGTTCACCAAAGCTTCATAGGTTGCCACTGGAGTCCTCTTCCACTCCTCCATGACAACATCACAGAGCTAGTGGATGTTAGAGACCTTGCGCTCCTCCACCTTCCGTTTGAGGATGCCCCACAAATGCTCAATAGGGTTTAGGTCTGAAGACATGCTTAGCCAGTCCATCACCTTTTCTCTCAGCTTCTTTAGCAAGGCAGTGGTCATTTTGGAGGTGTGTTTGGGGTGTTTATCATGTTGGAATACTGCCCTGCAGCCCAGTCTTCGAAGGGAGGGGATCATGCTCTGGTTCAGTATGTCACAGTACATGTTGGCATTCATGGTTCCCTCAATGAACTATAGCTCCCCAGTGCCGGCATAACTCATGCAGCCCCAGACCATGACACTCCCACCACCATGCTTGACTGTAGGCAAGACACACTTGTCTTCGTACTCCTCACCTGGCTGCCCCCACACACGCTTGACACCATCTGAACCAAATAAGTTTGTCTTGGTCTCATCAGACCACAGGACATGGTTCCAGTAATCCATGGCCTTAGTCTCCTTGTCTACAGAAAAACTGTTTGCTGGCTTTCTTGTGCATCATCTTTAGAAGAGGCTTATGGGATGACAGCCATTCAGATCAATTTGATGCAGTGTGCGGTGAATGGTCTGAGCACTGACAGGCTGACCCCCCACTCCTTCAACCTCTGCAGCAATGCTGGCAGCACTCTTACATATATTTCCCAAAGACAACTCTGGATATGACGCTGAGCACATGCTCTCAACTTCTTTGGTCGACCATGGCGAGGCCTGTTCTGAGTGGAACATGTCCTGTTAAACCACTGTATGGTCTTGGCCACCATGCTGCAGCTCAGTTTCAGGGTTTTGGCAATCTTTTTATAGCCTAGGCCATCTTTATGTAGAGCAATAATTCTTTTTTTTAGATCCTCATAGAGTTCTTTGCCATGAGGTGCCATGTTGAATTTCTAGTGACCAGTATGAGAGAGTGAGAGTGGTAACACCAAATTTAACATGCCTGCTCCCCATTCATACCTGAGACCTTGTAACACTAACGAGTCACAAGACAGCAGGGAGGGAAAATGGCTAATTGGGCCCAATTTGGACAATTTCACTTAGGGGTGTACTCACTTTTGTTGCCAGAGGTTTAGACAATTATGGCTGTATGTTGAGTTTTTTTGAGGGGACAGCAAATGTACACTGTTATACAAGCTGTACACTCACTACTTTACATTGTAGTGTAAGTGTAATTTCTTCAGTGTTGTCACGTGAAAAGACATAATAAAATATTTACAAAAAAATGTGAGGGGTGTACTTACTTTTGTGAGATAAATTAACCACTTCAGCCCCAGGAGGATTTACCCCCTTCCTGACCAGAGCACTTTTTGCGATACGGCACTGCGTCGATTTAACTGACAATTTCACGGTCATGCGACGTTGCACCCAAACAAAATTGATGTCCCTTTTCCCCCTCAAATAGAGCTTTCTTTTGGTGGTATTTGATCACCTCTGCATTTTTTTTTGCGCTATAAACAAAAAAAGAGCAACAATTTTGAAAAAAAGCAATATTAAAATATTAAATATCCCCAAAAATATGAAAAAAAAAAAAAAATTTCTTTCTCAGTTTAGGCCAATATGTATTCTTCTACATATTTTTTGTAAAAAAATTGCAATAAGCGTATATTGATTGGTTTGCGCAAAAGTTATAGCGTCTACAAAATAGGGGATAGATTTATGGCTTTTTTTATTATTAATTTATTTTTAATTAGTAATGGAGATGATCTGCAATTTTTATCGTGACTGCGACATTATGGCGGACACATCGGACACTTTTGACACTATTTTGGGACCATTGTCATTTATACAGCGATCAGTGCTATAAAAATGCACTGATTACTGTGTAAATGACACTGGCAGGGAAGGGGTTAAACACTAGGGGGCGATCAAGGGGTTAAGTGTGTCCTAGGGAGTGATTCTAACTGTGGGGGGATTGTCTCACTAGAACATGACAGAGATCACTGCTCCCGATCACAGGGAGCAGTAGATCTCTGTCATGTTACTAGGCAGAACAGGGAAATGCCTTGTTTACATAGCGGGTCCCCTGTTGGACATCGAGTCAGCAGGACCCGCAGGCACGCTCATGGTGTACGTGGCGCACCCACTTTGTCACAATTTAAAGTGGACGTACCTGTACTCCCATTTGCCCAGCCGTGGCATTGTGCCGACGTATATTGTTGTGCACTGGCCGGCAAGGGGGTATAATCCTACCAATTTATAAACCATTGATTAGACCACATCTGGAGTATTCTGTCCATTTTTGGTCACCAGTCCTCAGACGGGATGTGCTGGAACTGGAGAAAGTCCAAAGAAGGGCAACAAAACTAAGAAGGGGACTGGAGGACCTCAATTACGAGGAAAGACTGCAAACACTAAATGTATTCTCATTTTCGGGATTCGTATTCGAAAAAATGTGCCCGCATTCAAAAAAATTTGACCGCATTCGAAAAAATTTGACTGCATTCGAAAAAATTTGACCGAATTTAAAAAATGTAAACTATATATAACTATTTTGTGAAATTCGAAATTCGTATAGAATGAAATTGAATTTGAATAGAAAAGATTAGAATAGAATAGAAAATAATAAAGAAAAGCATAGAAAAACAATAGAACAGAATAGAAAAAAATATATATTTTATTCCAATCTTTTCTATTCGAATTCGAATTCATTCTGTACCAAATTCCAATTTTGGAAGATGGTTTTATATATATATATATATATATATATATATTTATATATATAATATTTTTTCTATTCTGTTCTATCGTTTTATCTATTCTAGACTTTTCTATTAGATTTCGATTTCATTCTATTTCATTCTATTTCTATATAACCATTTTCCGAAATTCAAATTTTGTATAGAATTAATTTGCATTCAAATAGAAAAGATTAGAATAAAATAGAAAATAATAGAAAATAATAGCATGGAAAAACAATAGACCAGCATAGAAAAAATATAATATGTATATATCCACTTGACATCTGGAGGCCGTCATATGACGGCCTCGACTTTCAGGGCTTATATCTGAATGATGTCTGAGGCTACAGACATCATTCAGATACCGGCATTTTCAGCCAGGGATTCCGTACACCATAAGAACGATCATAGCGGCTGTTCCGCCGCTTGATCGTTCTTACGGGCGGCGGAAGGGGACGTCCCCCCCCTCCCGCCGCCCTCCGGTGCTTCTACCGACTCACCTCAGCGATCGGTGAGTCGGATAGCGGATCCGCCGGCGCCGGATGTTCACCATAGAGATTTCCGGCAGACCAGATGGTCGCCGGAGTCTCTATGATCGTTCGGAGGCCGGGCGCGATGTTATGACGTCACGCCCGGCCTCTGCATTCAAAAAAACGGCGCCGCTTCGGCTGTGAAGCGGCGATCGTTTTATTTATTTTTTTTTATTTTAGGCTTCCCAGCCTAGAGGTGAGATGTGGGGTCTTATTGACCCCATATCTCACTGTAAAGAGGACTGATCGTGTCATATTCCTATTACAAGGGATGTTTTTTAAGTAAAATTAACAATAAAAAAAAAAAAAATTTAAAGTCCCTGTCCCCGTCCCCGTGAGCTCGCACGCAGAAGCGAACACATACGTAAGTCCCGCCCACATATGAAAACGGTGTTCAAACCACACATGTGAGGTATCGCCGCGAACGTTAGAGTGAGAGCAATAATTTTGGCCCTAGACCTCCTCTGTAACTCAAAACATGTAACCAGTAGAAAATTTTAAAGCGTCACCTATGGGGATTTTTAAGTACCCAAGTTTGGCGCCATTCCACGAGCGTGTGCAATTTTGAAGCGTGACATGTTAGGTATCTATTTACTCAGCGTAACTTCATCTTTCACACAATGCAAAAATATTTGGCCAACTTTGCTGTTTTGTTTTTTTTTAAAGCATGAAACTGTTTTTTTTCCAAAAAAAACACGTTTGAAAAATTTCTGCGCAAATACCGTGCAAGATAAAAAGTTGCAATGACCGCCATTGTATTCTCTAGGGTCTCTGCTAAAAAAACATATATAATGTTTGGGGGTTCTATGTAATTTTATAGCAAAAAAATTATGATTTTTTACATATAGGAGCGAAGTGTCAGAAATGGCCCGGATGCGAAGTGGTTAAATATATATATATATATATATATATATAAACTTCTTCCAAAATTCAAATTTCGTATAGAATGAATTCAAATTTGTATTGAAAAGATTGGAATAGAATATTTGAATTAGAATTTCTGCTGCACTTAAGGTTCCTAAGAGCACAGTGGCCTCCATAATCCTTAAATGGAAGATGTTTGGGATGACCAGAACCCTTCCAAGAGCTGGCCGTCCGGCCAAACTGGGCTATCGGGGGAGAAGAGCCTGGGTGAGAGAGGTAAAGAAGAACTCAAAGATCACTGTGGCTGAGCTCCAGAGATGCAGTTGGCAGATGGGAGAAAGATGTAAAAAGTCAACCATCACTGAAGCCCTCCACCAGTCGAGGCTTTATGGCAGAGTGGCCCGACGGAATCCTCTCCTCAGTGCAAGACACATGAAAGCCCGCATGGAGTTTGCTAAAAAACACCTGAAGGACTCCAAGATGGTGATAAATAAGAACTTTTTGGCCTTAATTCTAAGCGGTATGTGTGGAGAAAACCAGGCACTTCTCATCACCTGTCCAATACAGTCCCAACAGTGAAGCACGGTGGTGGCAGCATCATGCTGCGGGGGTGTTTTTTAGCTGCAGGGACGACTGGTTGCAATCGAGGGAAAAATGAATGTGGCCAAGTACAGGTATATCCTGGACGAAAACTTTCTCAAGAGTGCTCATGGACCTCAGACTGGGCCGAAGGTTTACCTTCCAACTAGACAATGACCCTAAGCACACAGCTAAAATAATGAAGGGGTGGCTTCACAACAACTCTGTGACTGCTCTTGAATGGCCCAGCCAGAGCCCTGACTTAAACCCAATTGAGCATCTCTGGAGAGACCTAAAAATGGCTGTCCACCAACGTTTACCATCCAACCTGACAGAACTGGAGAGGAGCTGCAAGGAGGAATGGCAGAGGATCCCCAAATCCAGTTGTGAAAAACTTGTTGCAAATTTTCCAAAAAGACTCATGGCTGTATTAGATCAAAAGGGTGCTTCACCTAAATACTGAGCAAAGGGTCTGAATACTTAGGACCATATAATATTTCAGTTTCTCTTTTTTAATAAATCTGCAAAAATGTCAACAATTCTGTGTTTTTCTGTCAATATGGGGTGCTGTGTGTACATTAATGAGGAAAAAAATTAACTTAAATGATTTTAGCAAATGGCTGCAATATAACAAAGAGTGAACAATTTAAGGGGTCTGAATACTTTCCGTCCCCACTGTATATAACCATCTCCTGAAATTGCAATTTCATATAAAATGAATTTGAATTCAAATAGAAAAGATTAGAATAGAGTAGAAAAGAATAGACTAGAAAAACAATAGAACAGAATAGAATAAAATATAATATATATTATATTTTATTCTATTCTGTTCTATTGTTTTTCAAGTCTATTCTTTTATATTATTTTCTATTCTAATCTTTAATATTAAAATTCAAATTAATTCTATACGAAATTCGAATTTCAGAAGCCATCTTCCCAAATTCTAATTTCGTATAGAATGAATTCAAATTCGAATAGAAAATTTTAGAATAGAATAGAAAAGAATAGCATAGAAAAACAATGGAACAGAATAGAAAAAAATATTATATATATATATATATATATATATATATATATATATATATATATATATATTTATATATATATATATATATATATATATTTATATATATATATATATATATATATATATATATATATATATATATATATATATATATATATATATATATATATATATATATATATATATATATATATATATATCATCTTCCAAAATTTTAATTTCATATAGACTGAAATCAAATTTGAATAGAAAATTTTATGTTTTTCTAGTTTATCCTTTTCTATTATTTTCTATTCTATTCTAATCTTTTCTATTCAAATTCGATTTCATTCTATACGAAATTCAAATTTCAGAAGGTGTTTTATATATATATATATATATATATATATATATATATATATATATATATATATATATATATATATATATGTATATTATATATTTTTCTATTCTAGTCTATTCGTTTCTGTTCAAATCTTTTCTATTCAATTCAAATTCATTCTATACGAAATTTGAACTTCAGAAGACATGTTCCAAAATTCGAATTTCGTATAGAATTCATTTGAATTTGAATAGAAAAGACTATTATAGATTAGAAAATAATAGAAAATATATGTACATATATATCTATTCTATTGCTTTATTATTAGAAAATCGATTTCTATTTTGTTTGAATTCGATTCGAATTTGTTTTCAAATTCGTTCGTTTTTTTCGGATTTTTTTAAATTCATTACTTTTGTCATTCGGAAATTCGGATGCAACCGAATTTCAGAATAATGAAAAATTTGTCCGAATTTCAATTTAGAACAAAACTAAATGCACATGTCTACGGTGAACTGCCATTGTAAACAAGGCAATTCCCCATTCTGACAGGTAACATAACAGCAATCTACTGTTTTAAGTAATTGTTCACAGTGAACTCTATCATGTCCCTGGCAACCCATGTTCCCTACAGTTCAAACACACCTAGGGAACACATTTAACTCCTTGATCACCCCTAGTGTTAGCCCCTTCCCTGCCAGTGACATTTACACAGTAATCAGTGGCTATTTACAGAACTAATCGCTGTATAAATGCCAATGGTCCCGAAAGAGTGTCAAAAGTGTCCAATGTGTCCGCCGCAATGTTGCAGTCCTGCTAAAAATCGCAGACCACCGACATTACTAGTAAAAAAAATGCCATAGATATTTCCTCTATTTTGTAGACACTATAACTTTTGTGCAAACCAATCAATATGCGCTTATTGTGATTTTTTTTTACCAAAAATGTGTAGAAAAAGAAATATCAGCCTAAACTGATGAAAACATTTTTTTATATATATTTTTTGGGATATGTATTAAAGCAAAAAGTAAAACAAAATGTTTTTTTTTTTCAAAATTGTTACTCGTTTTTTGTTTATAGCGCAAAAAAAAAAAAACCCAGAGGTGATCAAATACCACCAAAAGGCAAAAGAAAGCTCTATTTGTGGGGAAAAAAGGACGTCAGTTTTGTTTGGGTACAACATTGCACGGCTGCGCAATTGTCAGTTAAAGTCAGTTAAAGTCAGTGCCGTATTGCAAAAAATGGCCTGGTCATTAAGGGGGCAAATCCTTCCGGGGCTGAAGTGGTTAAACACGCAGGAGGTTTTTCACTGTCAGGGCAATAAGGATGTGAAACTCTCTTCCACAATTGGTGGTGACTGTGGGGAGTATTGAACTGGATGGGCTGTGGTCTTTATTTGACCTTACCTACTATGATACATTGATACTATAGTGGGTCTTACTAATTCAAATAAACATAGCAAGGGTATCTAATTGTTCTACCACACCCTTATGCAATCAACTTTTTTCTCTCAATCCAACTCTATGCTCAAATGAAAATGAGACATAGGTGGTTAAGTTGCCCTGGAGATGTAGCAGTTTGAGAATTTAGACAAACCATTTACCACTGTCAGGGTGCTTACAATGGTTGGCTTTTATTTATTTATATAAAACCTTTATCCCAAAAGAAACAAAAATATTACTATAACTGCATAAAAAGTGTTAGCTGGGGTTTGCCTTCATTTTGTTGGTGTATCTAAATCCACTATTACATCTACTACTCCCCCTCCCCCAGACTGACAATGCTGCTGTTTAAAAGGTGCCCTCCTGTGCTCCTTCATCCAGAGTGGGGGCACTCTAATACAGGAGGTGTATTGCTGGCCAGATCACCAGCTAAAAGCAGAGGGAAAGTAAAAAAAAAAAAACTTCAGCAGTCAGGATATCTAAAGATTGGTAAGCTACAATATATTACATTTTCGGTTTTGGGTTTAATACCACTTTAAGGTATAAGTAAAAGCAATTTTTTTTTACTTTTTTTAGTTTTGGATAAAGGGCACCTGTCAGGGTTTTTCTGCTGTCTGTACCCTTGTTAGGGAGATTGATCCTCCAAATCTGTCCTTTTACCGTTACCTTAAAAAATGAAAGGTGAAAAAAAAAATCCCATTTTTGTTGTTGTCACCAGAACAGAAATAGAAAGGAAATCTTCTAATGGGGCACTAGCTCTGGTTACCCTGATGACAACCATAGATCCCCTCAGGCTGGGTTCACACCTATGCAAATTAGATGCGGGTTTCCCCCACATCTAAATCGCATAGCAGGGGAATGTGACTGGCTCCATATAGAGCCGGTTCACATATCTCCGTTGCGGCTGCGGAGCGCACTGCACAGAAACGCTGTGCGTCTTTGGCTCCGTTTCATGGCCGAATTCAGGCATAGATTTGGCCATGATTCATCCCTTAAACGGGGAACAGGGAGGCACAGCGCTCCTGTGCGATCCGCACAGGGTTCCAGTGTGAACCGAGACTCACTTTGGAGGGATTTTCTCCTACTACCTGTTTTGGCCATGGGGCATGAAGTAAAGGGAAATCTCCCCAACTGGACACAAATTAGCAAAAAAAAGGAGTGGTCTGAATCCTCCCTTACTCTATCTAAAATGAAAAAAAGTGTTGTCTTTATTTCCACTTTAACCACTTCAGCCCCGGAAGGATTTACCCCCTTCCCAACCAGAGCACTTTTTGCAATTCAGTACTGCATCGCTTTAACTGACAATTGTGTGGTCTTGCGATGTTGTACCTAAACAGAAGTCCTTTTTTTCTCCACAAATAGAGCTTAATTTTGGTGGTGTTTTATCACCTCTGCGGTTTTTATTTTTTGCGCTATAAACAAAAAAAAAAAAAGAGCGACAATTTTGAAAAAAAAAACAATATTTTTAACTTTTTGCTATAATAAATATCCCCCAAAAATATATAAAAAAAAACAATATTTTTCCTCAGTTTAGGCCGATATGTATTCTTCTACATATTTTTGGTAAAAAAATTGCAATAAGCGTATATTGATTGGTTTGCGCAAAATTTATAGCATCTACAAAATAGGGAATAGGTTTATGGAATTTTTATTATTAATTATTTTTTATTAGTAATAGTGACGATCTACGATTTTTATCAGGACTGCAACATTATGGCGGACAGATCAGACACTTTTGACACTATTTTGGGACCATTGTCATTTATACAGAGATCAGTGCTATAACAATGCACTGATTACTGTATAAATGACACTGGCAGTGAAGGGGTTAACCACTAGGGGGTGATGAAGGGGTTAGGTGTGTCCTAGGGAGTGATTCTAACTGTGGGGGGATGGGCTTCAACACACACGACAGCGATCACTGCTCTCGATGACAGAGAGCAGTGATCTCTGTCATGACACAAGGCAGAACGGGGAAATGCTTTGTTTACATAGGCATCTCCCCGTTCTACCTCTCTGTGACATGATCACAGGCACCCGGCAGACATCGAGTCCGGGGAACCCGCGGTCACGGCCACGGAGAACACAGCAGGGGGGCGCACCCGCAGTGGCACTTCTTAAAGGGGACGTACCTGTAAGCTCTTTTGCCCACCTGTGCCATTCTGCCGATGTATAAAGGTGTGCACTGGTCGGGAAGCAGTTAATATTACTAGACTCTGAGGGTTCCCTAAATTTTCCGGATAATGTTAGAGACCTTAATAACTTAAGTGCTGTGGGAAAAAAGAAATTGCATTTTAAAACACCACATTGAGGAATGTCTTTGCCTCTTGGAATACATGGTTGACCAACCCTTGGAGCTCTAAGTAGCCATAAACACTTCCCCTAGGTTAGAAGACTGGTCATGTTGTTATCTCTCCCTTCTTCCCATACTTTTCTATGGCAATGTAAGTGGTAATGATGTTATATTTCTTTGACTTTATAGCTATATTTTTAAGATGAATTCGCCTTAAAGGTGTAATCTACAGATATGATGAGAGTTCTATTATTGTACTTTATGGAACTTTGATTGTCAACAACCGCTCTTCATACTTTTTATATGAATTTCCTTTTTGTACCTGCCTTTGGGTCACAGTCAATGTTGATGGGGGAATCTCTCCCATAGCGCTATTGCATCCTGCCAGCAGAGAGTCTTCACTGCCGGCAGAACACAATGATAATTATTGGCAGTTACAGCCGCTGGTAGTGACCGCATTACAAAATATCTGACAGGCTGGTTGTACTAAAGTTAATTGATGGATCAACGTTAGTTTAATCAGCCTGCCATAGATGGATTGAATCTCAGTTTGTCCCTGCTGAACTGGCCGAGATTCGATCCATCTATGGCCTTTTTTACTCTATCCAAAACTGAAAAAAACCTATATATATACTTACATTTACTGCCATTACTACAGAAAATCTGTAAATTGCTAACCCATTACTTGTTTCCTAAGAAAGGCCTGTTAGTATAAAAGCTAACATAAAAATGCTTTTTTTTTTTACCACTTGCAGCCCAAGCCTATTCTGGCATTCCTCTTCTACACGTACCCTCTGGTTTGGGACAGAACTCTTGAACATCGCAAAAGTTTGGAGCCAAATGATGAACCCCATTGAAATCTATGGGACTCGAACTAGAAAAATCAAAAGTGCTCATTTTGAGGACTTAGATGCAAGTTATTGGGTATACAAAGGGTATGGGGGTCCAGGTACTGCCCTGGGGGACATGTATCAATGAAAAAAGTTTGTAAAAAAAATAATTTTTAAATGAGCAGTGATTTACTAATGGTTAAAGTGAAACAATAAAAAATGAGTATTCCTTTAAATATAGTGCCAGGGGAGTCCACTTAGTCTGCCTATAAAGTGGCACATCTGTACCATGTATAGAACCTGCTGCAGCAAAATTTTAATTTATAAAGGCAAAAAAATGACATTTTTCCCTGCAAGCTTTCTTTATTTTATAAACAACGGCTTAGGAAGCCAGTCTGTATGATGAGGCCAAAATTTAATGCACTTGGGACAAGATTAGAGATTTTTGGGATAAATTCTGGTGTCTGTTTCGCAGACTTTGGTAAAAAGTGAAAGGTGCAGAAAAATTGGGCATTGGGTTTTGGTGGTGCCTTCATACCGTAACCCTATAGAGGTACTCTTGATGAAAGCAAGAATTGTCCTTGCTGTCAAAAATTGAATTGATATGCCCGGTCAAACAGTGGCAGAAAAATTGGGCTTTGGATGTTGGTGTTGCCTTCACACCTTAACCCTATAGAGGTACTCTTGATGGAAGCAAGAATTGACCTTGCTGTAAAAAATTGAAATTTTATGCACCTGTCAAACAGGTGGGGAAAATTGGCCCTTGGGTGTTTATTGTGCCCATGAAACCTATACTAAAATTTTTCTTCCAGATAAAATCAACACTCACACAGCTAGGAAGCCTAGACAGTCTTGCAGGGATTCCACATCCCCAAAACACTTATTTGGTGACATTCGCATCAGGGGCTTAATAGCTGCTGCAGATCCACTAAATTATTAATTTTGATAAATGTCAGTCGGTTAACAGAGTCTGTGGATAGACAGGATCTTTTATCTGTCATAAAATCTCCAGCAGCACTGAATGCCCATTCAGAAAACACGCTGGATGCAGGGCAGCCCATCAGCTCAACTGCATACTGAGCAAGTTCTGGCCAGTGTTCTATTCTCATGATCCAGTAACCTAGTAGATTGTCTGCTGGAAAGTTCTCTGTGTCTGTTTTCACGAATGCACTTCAATATACTGCAGAAAATGTGCAATAACGCACTTCGATTTACTGCAGTGAACGTGCACTAATGCACTTCAATATACTGCAGTAAAATTGCCCTGACACGCTACAATATACTGCAGTAAAACTACCCTAACACTCTGCATTGACACACTTCAATATACTGCAATAAACCTGCCCTGACACAGTAAATTGACACTACAGTAAAAATGGATGGTCGCACTACACTCATGTTGCACTACCACTATATTGATTGATACTGATACTTTACACTTACAATAGAATCACAATATCACACTAATGCCCTGTACACACGGTCGGATTTTCCAATGGAAAATGTGTGATAGGACCTTGTTGTCGGAAATTCCAGCTGTGTGTGTGCTTAATCACACATTTTCCATCGGAATTTCCAACACACAAAGTTTGAGAGCTTGCTATAAAATTTTCCAACAACAAAATCCGTTGTCGGAAATTCCGTTCGTGTGTACACAAATCCGACGCACAAAGTGCCACGCATGCTCAGAATAAATTAAGAGATGAAAGCTATTGGCTACTGCCCCGTTTGTAGTCCCGATGTACGTGTTTTACGTCACCGCGTTTAGAACGATTAGATTTTCCAACAACTTTGTGTGACCGTGTGTATGCAAGACAAGTTTGAGCCAACATCCGTCAGAAAAAATCTATGGATTTTGTTGTCGGAATGTCCGATCAATGTCCGACCGTGTGTACAGGGCATAACTCTCTAGTAGCAATGAACAGAGGCCTGTTCTATCTATCTCCACTCCAATATCACACTACAAATGGCTGCTCTGAAAAGGAACCTTTTATAGTGTGGGGTGGGACTATGAGCAATGAGCGATGATTGGAGAGAGTCATCATGACTGTGTCCAATCATGGCTCTGACAGTGCTATGTGCCCTGATTGGGCAAAGCCTTCTTTGCTTCAGCCAAACAGCCAATGTTCAGCCCAAACTCATGCTTGGGCCAAATTTTTCACCCAACACTAGTAAAAATCATAATATTTTTGCTAGAAAATTACTCAGAACCCCAAACATTCCCAAGGGAGACCCTAGGGAATAAAATGGTGGCTGTTGCAATTTTTTATGTGACACGGTATTTGCGCAGCAATTTTTCAAACGCAATTTTTTGGGGAAATTTTTTTTCATTATTTAAAAAAACAAAACAAATTACTAAAGGTAGCCCAATTTTTTGTATAATGTGAAAGATGATGTTACGCCAAGTACATACAGTAGGTACCACACAAGTCACTCTTTAAAATTGTGCACACTCGTGGACTGGCGCCAAATTTTGGTACTTAAAAATCTTCATAGGCTACACTTTAAAAATGTTTACAGGTTACCAGTTTAGAGTTACAGAGGAGGTCTTGCACTAGAATTATAATATGGAAAAATTTCCCCAAGGGGCTTTTTAGCAGCAATGTACCAGGGTAAAAAAGGGAGATGAATAATAATAAAAAATTCTTTATTTTGAAAATGTCCAATGTCTTGTAATAATTAAAATTTAAGCCTGGCCAAAGGATACAATGCATATTCCGCAATACAGCAATGCAAACACAAATATACACAGCATTACATTACATAATGTTTAACTGTGTGAGAACATCAACGCGTTTCGACCTGTGTAGTTACGGTCTTCTTCAGGGTGATAATTTGCTCTGAAGAGATACATTAAATATCTTAAGAATTTCAAAAACATTTCATCATACACCACATTACTGATAAACCATAGTGATATATTTACTGCTGAAAGATGGAATGAGTGATCTCGTGACCAGAAATTTTAAAATTGGTTAAATAATCTGGAAGGCTCCATGGCTGCCCCCAACTCTTTATAGCAAATTATCCCCTGAAGAAGACTGTAACTGCACAGGTCGAAATGTGTAGGGGTTCTCACACAGTTAAACATTATGTAATGTAACGCTGTGTATATTTGTGTTTGCATTGCTGTATTGTGGAATATGCATTGTATCATATGACCAGAGCCTATATTTTTATTATTACATGACATTGGACATTTTCAAAATAAAGAATTTTATATTATTATTCATCTCTCTTGTTTGACCCTGGTACATTACTGCTAAAAATCCTCATTGAGGAAATTTTTACATATTGTTTGTTTTGGGTCGTGCAGCCTGTACATCTCTCCCATATGTGTCTTTCCCATATTCTGCACTAGAATTATTGCTCTCACTCTAATGTTCCGGGCGATATCTCACATATGTGGTGTGAATGCCACTTACATATGCGGGCGTAACCTATGTATGCATTCGCTTCGGCATGCAAGCACTCAGGGACAGGAGCGCTTTACATTTTTTTCTTTTTAATTATTTATTTTATATTTATTTTCTTATTTGTACACTTTCCTTTTAATTTTTCTTATCACTTTTATTCCTATTACAGGGAATGTAAACATCCCTTGTAATAGGAAAAGGGCATGACAGGTCCTCTTTATGGACAGATTCAGGGTCTGTAAGTCCTCACATCTCTCCTCTATGCTGGAAAGACTGAGATAAAAACATTTTTTATCTCAGGCTTTGCAGCAAAAAAAAGAAATGGCAGTGTTTACATCTGCTAGCACCGGAAGTGATGTCATGATGTGGCTTCTGGCCTCCGAGGGTCATATAGATGGTACAGCTCTAAGGTAAACCGGCTCTGCCAAATTCATTCTCCGGTTTTCCGATCACACAGGCGGGCCGGGAGGCAGTAGCGGTGCGTCCATAAGGGCGCACGGGTGCTGCCCCCTCTCTCCAGCTACCCCCTCTATGACTAATGGATAGATTCATGCATAGTATGAATCTATCCATGGCCACCGCTACCACCCCCATTCAGACGCCCGGCCCCTTTTTGGGTGTCGGGAGCCTGAATTACAGCAGCGGGGGGTGTTTTTGAAGCAGCTGATTAGAGCCATAGGCTCTATAGGCCATAGGCTCTAATAGGCTTCAAAATAGGTGAACTGAGAACACCATGCTTGGCGCTCCCAAATCACCCAGGTGTGTTGGAAAAGTGAATGAATCTTAGCTTTCCTAACACTAAACTGCCTCTCCAGGTCTGTTACCCATCACCTGATTGGCTGAAATGACAGGCACTGCTATTGGACGGGAGGAGATGCATGAAGGACCCCACTCGTCGCTGTCAACTGCTGCCCCACAATGACAGGGTAAGTGCCGGGCAGATGGCGAGCGGGTGGGGGGTCACAGTGGCAGCATTTGATAGGCACACTGGCAGCATTTGTTGGGCAGAGTGGCGGCATTTGATGGGCACACTGGCAGCATTTGATGGGCACAGTGGCGGCATTTAATGGCACAGTGACAGCATTTGATGGGCACAGTGGCTGCACTTGATGGCACAGTGGCAGCATTTGATTGGCACAGTGGCAGCATTTGATGCCACAGTGGCTGCGTTTTATGGGCACAGTGGCTGTGTGGCTGTGTTTGATGGACACAGTGGCTGCGTTTGATAGGCACAGCGTCTGCATTTGATGGCACAGTGGCTGCGTTTGATGGGCACAGTGAGGTTGCAATTGATGTTTTTTTTCAGAATTTTTCAGTTTGTTTGCGCCCCTCCAAAATTTTTAAGCACCAGCTGCCACTGACCGGAGGGAAGTGGGAGGGTTTGTCCCCTCCCACTTCCTATATAAGCAGTCAAGCTGCTAAACAGGCTCTATGATTTCTTGATTTGCAGGGAATTGACTGCTGAAAAAAAGGCGGGAAGTGGTTAATGTGCATCATTTTCTGCTTTTTGTTTTTGTTTGTTTTTTTGTTTTCTTTTTTTGTTTTTCTCTGGCTGTTTACCACTTATATTTATACCATTACACAAACTGCTTAAATAAAAAAAAGGAAAAATAGTGGTGTTCCAAAACTTTTGATGGGTGGTGTATAAAGAGTAAACCTGTAGCTGTTTTAGGCTTATTAGTTATCATCATAAAAATTCTAGACTGTTTTGGATGTATAAAGTTCCATATCGGAGAACCTTTTTTATTACCGTATTTTCCGCACCACAAGGCGCACCGGATTATAAGGCGCAGTCTCAATTACGGGGATTATTTCTGTACTTGACCATACATAAGGCGCACTGCATTATAAGGCGCATGCTAAAACATATGATCTACAAAAAAACAAGCAAACAAAAGCTGTGGGGGGTAAATGCCCTACCCTACATTTGCTACAGAACAGTGCAAGTGTTCCCAATGTTTGTTGACAGTTAGTACTGTCAGCGCACATTAATGCCTGATGCCCTCTCTGTAGTCCTGGCTCAGAGAACTCAGTGGGCGGAGTCAGGAGAAATGCAGAGTGCGGGAGTTCTGAAGCCGTGGAAGCCGAGAATGAAGACTGTGGAGGCTTAGAGCCGTGAAGGGAGCTGAGATTGAAGACTGTGGAGGCAGGAGCACAGAATGGGAGCCAAAAAATAAGACTGAGGAGACAGGGAGCACAGAGAGGGAGCCGTGAAGAGAGCAGAGAATGGATGCGGGCAGCAGATTAGAAGGTGAGATCCTGTCTGAACGGTAGCAGTGCTGCACACTGTGGAGGGGGGAGCAGAGAAAAAGAGCACATGGCTGGATTGGAATGTGAGTTCTTGTGTACAGAAGGGGTAAATGCAAACTGCAAAGGGGAGAGGAGGGGAGGGGGAGCAGAGACAGGTGACATCCTGTATATTACAGCACTGAATGCAGACTGCAGAGGGTGTGGGCAAACTCAGTGCACATATAAGGTGCACCGGATTATAAGGCGCATGGCTGATTTGGAGGAAATTATAAGACTTTTAGGTGCGCCTTATAGTGCGGAAAATACAGTATTATTTATTTCATTTGGGGGGGGGATTTCTTATGAATGGAGTAGTGATCAACGGTAATGATGAGAGAATTAGGGTTTGGTTCACAGGAGAGTTTGTGAAACAAAGTCTAAATCGACAAATGCCAAACATAGAGGCAAACCCCACTGAAGTCTATAGGAGGTGAATCTGATAAAAATGTTTTTCATCGCTAATTTACAAGCTTTTTAGAAAAGAACATCTTTTGATGCAGCAAAAAGAACAACATTAAAAATTCCCAAATCTGGCTGGTGGCATACGCCTTTATGTGCCCCTGTTATGGATTGCCTTTCCTCCCTACAGGGCCCAGAGACTGGCTTACTGGACTTATCTTCCTTTTGCAGGCAACTGTTTACTTCCACTTAAATTCATTGATCTTTGAATGAATATGAAAGACTATGCTCTCTCCATGTGACTCTCAGACATCTACTTTCCTTGCTTTATAAGCTATACCATGCATTTTTACATGATGAACTTCCACCCTATACCAGGATGTGGTCCGCAGACTTGGGGAAGGAACTCTCAGCTGCTGGTGGGTGATAGTGCAGTGGGATTCAGCCCTTTAGTTTACAGGTTTTTGCTGTATACACTAAGATATATGATGAGTCCCCTGTAAATTGCACTCCTTTCCATGCTCCTAAGCTTCTCAGAAAAAAGAGCTTGTTACATTTTTTTCTCTCTGAAGCCAGACAACTCATACAATTATTCTGAAAGATGGATTTTGCCCCCTCCTTGTCCCTGTGGATCGCCACGGTGAATGATATCATGAGTATAGGAGAAATGTTAGCAATGGATAGTGACACATTTGAGAAATATACATTTACATATATATATATATATATTTATTTTTTATTTTTTTTAAATACTAAAGATACATTTCTCTCTAAAAATTCCCAAATCCTCTAAATGTTAATGTTTGGGGCATGCCTTAACCTGCATGTGAACACACAACACCAGTACAGGAAATCTACCTCCGATAAATTATAGTTCCCTGCCAGCTTCATTGTGTTTGTAAATAAAGCGGCCAGGGTACACCTATGGTCTCCGCTACGTGACAGTTCCTTGCCAGCATCACTGTGTTTGTAAAGCGGCTAGGGTACATCTGCAGTATGGTTTACGAGAGAAGGGTAAAGGGTCTGAATAAAGGTCTGGATTGGATTTTGAGAGAGACTCCAGTCTGTTTTTTTCCTTAAAAAGTTCACAAAAATGTTGTACTGCCCCCTTTAAGAACAAAGGTGGCATGGAGCCCATCTCAAAATCAACACCAGACCTTTATCTAGGCATGCAGTCTGGCTGGCTAGGAAAGAATGGACATTGAGTGTGAGCACTCCCTTCCTGAACCATACCAGGCAATATGCCAACATTCATAGGGAATCTGCCATATGTGTATTTATGCTAAATCAGCCAAAACTTAAGCCATAATGGAAAATCGTCAGCCAAATAGTGACTGCATTAAAAAAAAAATCTGGGTAGAATGATAACCTCTATCAGGCTTTTATTGATACATAAAGAGAAGGTGTAGCACCTTAAAATATGCAAAGTTCATAATAGGAGAAAGTTTGTGAGCATAAAGAAAGCGGAGCCAATCAGAGCCATCACCATTAAGGGGAGACAAAAGCTTCTATTGGACGAAATCCACCATGGAGGGAACTTTAGAAGGGAATAGAAATACCACCACCATCACCCAAGCAAACTGACCCTTACCATCAGTGTATGGGTTATACACATGTATTGTAATCAAGTAGTGAAGGCAATCTAAAAAAGCGGTCCTCTGTTAATACAGCACCAAAACATTTCTCTCCATCTGGACCAGGTGAAAATCATAGGAGACCCTCTTTTCAACAGGATAAAATACCAGGTGCAATCCAGTGGGCGTATGCAATCTCAAGAGTTGCGCACTTTCAGAGATCACTGCACCTCCTCTACAGGGCTGTCAATGCGGAGGACAGGAAGACACCACAGTCCCCAGCACCCGACCTGTGCCCTCCCACAAGCAGCCCTGACACACATTGACAGCCCTGTAGAGGAGGTGCAGTGATCTCTGTAAGTGCACAACTCTCGAGATTGTATACGCCCACTGAATAGCACCTGGTATTTTATCCTGTTGAAAAGAGGGTCTCCTATGATTTTCATCTGGTCCAGATGGAGATAAATGTTTTGGTGCTGTATTAACAGAGGACCACTTTTTTACTTTATGAAGATTGCCTTCATAACTTGATTACAATACATGTGTATAACCCATACACTGATGGTAAGGGTCAGTTTGTTTGGGTGATGGTGGTGGTATTTCTATTTCCTTCTGAAGTTCCCTCCATGGTGGATTTCATCCAATAGAAGCTTTTGTCTCCCCTTGATGGTGATGGCTCTGATTGGCTCCACTTTATTTATGCTCAGGAAATTTCTCCTGTTATGAACTTTGCATATTTTAAAGCGCTACACCTTCTCTTTATATTTCCTCAATTGTATCCAGCAATTTTGTGTTAGCTGCTTTTTTCCTTATTTATTTACATATATTTAGCGCAACAGATTTGTGTTTTTTATTGATACATGTGACAACACTGAATATATTAAGCATTCCATCCTGGGGATCATGTTAATTGAGACAGAAAATGATGGCAAATCCAACATTTTACAATTATCATCAGAACAACAATAAAGGCAAAATATTTCAACGGGTACCCCTGTTCTGCTGTCTAAGAGGGGCATTTCTATCCCTTTAGAAAAAAGTCTGCTCACTTCCTGTGGTCCAAAATGGGCCAAAAGTAGCAAAAAATAAACTTGTAGCTGTTCTAACATTTTCCTGCTCTATCCAAAACTAACAAAAGTTTTAACTATACATGCATTATAAAGTACTCCTGTTTATACCACTTAGTCTGAATAGAGGGCATAAACTGAAACACGCAATAATGTCAGTATTATTGTTTCCAAGTAGTGGATATTTCCATTCACTTCCATTCACTTTGTACAATATCAACTTCAGGAGTTCAATTTGTATGGAGAAAAATTGTTAGTGCTCTTCCTGTTTATCACAAAAAAATGAGCTAAGGGTGGTGATATACAATGTTGTATATACAATACAAATTAATATGAACATGCATTCTTATGCATACATTTTTATTCCCTGTATTTATTTTATTAATTTATTATCTGCTGATTTTTTTTTTTTTTTTTACTTTTGTGTTGTATTTATGCATTAAGGAAAATTGCATGTATAATAGCATCTAATTCCTCCAAGATTGGGTTTGAGGGGCTCAACACTCTCAGAAATTATTTGTTTATGTTCTGGAATGTATTTTGTATACCCATTGTAATTTACTTGCATTGAATAGTTCTGCGTAATATATCTGAATAATAATACTAATATTATTTACAATAATACTAATATTATTTACAATAATAATAATAATAATAATAATAATAATAATAATAATAATAATAATAGTAATAATACTATCTAAGTATTATTATTATTGTTAATAATAATAATAATAATAATAATAATAATAATAATAATAATAATAATAATAATAATAATAATAATAATAATATTTATTATTATTATTATTATTATTATTATTCAGCTATATTAAAAGCACACAATTTAATAGTGATGTCAAAAAAATATTATTATCATCTAACATAACAATAAACAATAAGATTTGCTTTTAACATTTACACCTAGAATTTTTGTAAGTTTTGTAATGTGTTAAATCCTAAACTAGCATTTCTATCTTTAGATAAACAAGAGAATAGATGCATTGGGAATGTGTGTACAAGCTAATGACTAGATTGAGTCTCATAATTCATCCAAAGCCCCCGACACCCTATCAAGGTGTACATGTAGACAAAAGATAATTTACAATGTACAGTTCATTAGAAAATAATAGAGCCCACCAGTCTCATTTCTGGGAATACCTGTCTGCAGGAGTTTTGAAATGTCATGAAAAGAACTGACGTAATGTTAAATATTCCTCAAAAGATTAATTAGATTCCTCAGAATGAAACAAAATTAAGTGAAGACAAGTTTCCAACACTGATTAACCACAGTACAATTATGATTAACTAAGGTATTGTTAAAGATTCCTCAAATGATTAATTAGATTCCTCAGAATGAAACAGAATTAAATGATGACAAGTTTCCAACACTGATTAACCACAGTACAATTATGATTACCCAACGTAATGTTAACTATTCCTCAAATGATTAATTAGATTCCTCAGAATAAATCAGAATTAAATTATGACAAGTTACCAAAAATGTAAAAATGTAATAGGCAATATTTACACAATATTATCAATACCATTGATTTGTGTATAATCTTAGTTATTCTATTTGTTTAGTTTACAGAATAAACATAATTCTGTTCAGTAACATTAGTGCAATATTGTTAAACAATAATTCTTAAAAATCATTTTTTTCCCAATAAAACTTTATTAAGTTAATCAAGTTGAACATAGCCATAAAAAAAAAAACTTTTTTAATTACGTCATGACTTATATCATTATTCATTTTAACTATAAACTGATAATGTAAATCATTGCTTATAAATACTGTATGTAATGTTTTCACAGGAAATCTTATAAATCACATCTAAAGCATGATACTGACATCCATTTAGTTAACTGGTAATTTTCAAACATGCATAAGAAGAAAGAAATTAACATAAAGAAATGTAGAAATAGACATTTTAGGAAGCTGTATAAGGATGAAACATGTTTTTACAATCCACAATAAAATGTGTTAACAATAATTTTAAGTGTACACACCCTATAGAACAGGGCAATTTTACATTTCTGCTATGAGACCATTGCTTCAGCAATAACTTTGTCATTACTTAAGAAATAAAGTTGTATATTAGAGTTTTTGTTTGTTTGATTTTTAGGACAAATGCGGCTTTCTAATTGTGATATTATCTAAGAAAAATATATATATATTTTTTGGACACTTTGACCACTGTTAGTTTAAACAAATTGTGTTACTGTAGATAGAAAGTATCAATATAGTTATCTTCTTCACCTCCAGGGGTCCGAACCATGCTTAATCCACTAATAGAATCTACTGCTCTCTATTACCTAACTTACCACTCAAATGTGCTCTACCCACACTATCTTACCTAGAACTCTATTTTTTTTATTTTTCTTGACAATTAACTGAATTACCTGCAATTGTGTACAACATACCGGTTTCAATTTTTACATTTTAGATGTGGACTCAGTATAGTTGTGTATTGCAAACCATTGCTTACTGTTAAGTCGCTTCCTTGAAAAAACTCTAATAAAATTAAGATTTAAAAAAAGAAAGTATAACGTTTATTCTAATATTTCTCTCATTTAAAAAAACACAGTATAAGTATGATTTTTGTAGAAAGGATTGCAAACTTATTTATAATCAAAAGAAAAATATTTTTTTGAGCTTTTATTTTTTATGTGATGCAAACAAAATTAACAAAAAAAAAAGTGATAAAATACTCTTAATAAGAAAAAGAAAAAAGTAAAAAAAATAGATAAATTAGCCTGAAACTAATGGTTAAGGGGAGAAGGAGGGAAATTGGTTAATTAGCGCTGATAGTTTAGAGTAAACTAGAGGTTACTAAGGGTTTAAATAGGAACACATTTTGATTTAAAAAATGTATCCATTTGATCTGTATATTAAAGAAACAGAATGGATATAAAAATAACAATAAAGCAGCTCAAGTAGTATGCAGGATCAGACCACAATAATCTGGCGACAGGAAGTGCAGAGGCAAGGCTTATATAGGAAGTTCATGGGAGGAACAAGGAGTTCAAGGTTCAACAGCAATCAAGACACAAGTCAGGGTTATCCACTGGATCAGGCAGTATTGTCCAATAGATCAGGCAGGGAGCTGTCCAGCATCCCAGATAGCTCAGTGAGAAGAGTCAATGCCAGACCCAGAGGTCCCAGGTCCTGACAGTATTCCCCTCCTCCCAGGACGCCCACTGGATGTCTTAGGGCCATGTTTTTGAGGAAATCTCTGGTGAAATCCTCTTATTAATCTAGGCGCATGAACGTGCTCTTCAGGCTCCCAGGAATCCTCTTGTGGTTCAAAGCCTTTTCATCTTAATTGGTATTGTAGTTTACCACAATGGATACGGGAATCAAGAATTTGATCCAATATGAATTCTTCTTCCCCTTGCACCTGGACAGGATCTGGTGGGGGATGTGTATGACCAGAAAAAGGATTACTTCTGAAAGGCTTTAAAAGAGCCGTATGAAAAACAGGATGGATCTTCATAGAAGGTGGTAGTTTAAGTTTGAAGGCCACAGGAATAATTCATGCAATTACTTTGAAGGGTCTAATGATCTTAGGACCAAGTTTCTCAGTGTCAGGGCTGGACTCAGCCCTCCCTTCTCAGAGGTCAGGTTGCTCAGCTGTCGGTTAATTACCAGTACTCATCAGACAGCCCCTTCTGGATATTTAAACTGCCTGGTTCATTTCTTCTGTGCCTTGGCCTTGATCAGCATATCTAGAGACTGTCTGCTGTGTTCCTGTGAAAGACTTGCCTGGCTGACATCCCTTTTGCTTCCTGATCCTGTCTGCTACCTCCGACTATGCTGATCTCTGGCTTCCTGATTTCCTGGCTTGTTCTGACTACCCGGTTTGGCTACTAAACCCTGCCTATGTTTTGACTACGTTTACCATTTGTACTATTTTTACCACTTTATTAAAAGGTGTGATTTTTTTTTACTGCATTTTATGTCTCCGTCTGTTTCATGGTTCCTGACAGTAGGCGAAGGCCATGAATTCAGAAGATGCAGGCAATCCACCTAGTGGTAATATTTTTTCCAGGTTAGATGAGCAGGATCACCGCATGGATCAGTTTGCCATAGCGTTACAGACGCTCCTGATTCACACTTCTCACCTGGATCTTGCCATTGTGGCTGTTCCTGTACAACCTGTGTTGCAGGCCTTCCCTGCTGCTGCTCCAGTCTCTGTGCGGGCACCTGCCTCAAATATTACCTCTGTAAGAGGTATGTCTGGCTCTGCTCCACTTCTCCAGCTATTTGGGGGCGATCCAGTTCAATGCAGAGTTGGGATATAGTTTGACATGCTGCCTCAGGCATTCCCCATGGACAGAAGCAAAGTAGGCTTTATTATTTCTTTACTTTATTTCTATGGGAGATGCAAAACCATTGTCCTGAGTTACCATGAGTTTGTAATATTGGAAAGATAGGGGGCGCGAGAGGCTATACACTATAAATCAAGTGCATTGAATAAACATATCTTTGCATTACCACAAACAAATTAAAAGAATGGGAAATAAACACTATTAATAGCAGTTCACATTAAATTACACATTGAAGTGATAACAATAGTGATGATAACAGTAGTGATTGATTGTCCCCATAAAATGAGTGATTGAAGTGATATCTTGCAATATTATCACAGTCTTGCTGTGTTATAGGCATGGATCGTTCCCGTCACACTCATTCAAGATATGGATATGGAGTGTGACGGGAACGATCCATGCCTATAACACCATCCACAGTCCAGCCATCCATGTGAGCAGGCACAATCCTGCGCAAGTGCTAGTGACTCTCTTTTTAACTAAAGGAGTCATTGGTATCTGGTAAGCAGATATCTACTACTTCGAGGTGTATTCCTTTCTTTTTTCTTTTGGTGATGGAAAACCTTTTTCTAACAACAGCAAGACTGTGATAATATTGCAAGATATCACTTCAATCACTTCAATCACTCATTTTATGGGGACAATCAATCACTACTGTTATCATCACTATTGTTATCACTTCAATGTGTAATTTAATGTGAAATGCTATTAATAGTGTTTATTTCCCATTCTTTTAATTTTTTTGTGGTAATGCAAAGATATGTTTATTCAATGCACTTGATTTATAGTGTATAGCCTCTAGCGCCCCCTATCTTTCCAATATTCCAACTTTTTTGATTGTTCAAAAATTGGGGGAGCAGCTCATATCGGCTGTATAACACTTAATAATTTATTTTTATTTCTATTTGTATTTTTCACTGCTGGGAAGGTTTTTCACTAGTGTATGTGATTCACTTATGGTATTTGGTTATTGACACCATTGGCGCGGAGGTTATTATTATTTTTTACCATGAGTTTGTGGCTTCTTTAATGGGTATTTGACGTTCCTGCATGCTCCACTTCTGCTGCCAAGAGCCTCATGTCCATCAAACAAAGTATGAGAACTGTTGCCGATTATGCCATTTAATTCCATACTCTGGAAGCAGAGGTACTTGGAACAATGAGGCCCTCATGGCTGCTTTTTCTCATGGTCTCTCGGATAACATCAAAGATGAAATACCAGCCCGAGACATACCTACAGATCTGGAGAAGTTGATCATGTTTGCCATTCTCATTGACTACAGACTCCGGGAGAGACCTTCCTTTAAGGAGTGCTTGCGGAAGCCTCCAGCGCATTTGGTTCCAAGCTTTGCAGTCCCACCCTTACCTCCCTCACCTTCCATGCCTCCTGGTACAAGTGAAGTAGAATCCATGCAGTTGGGCATCACACGTCTCTCTGCGGATAAGAGGTTCTGTAGGAGGAGGGAGAGATTGTGCCTTTATTGTGGCCAGGCAGGTCACTTTTTGAAGTCTTGTCCTATCCATTCAGGAAACGCCTGCACCCTGAGGTCCTGTAGGCTACAGACCATAGCTGGCGTTGTTGCATCCCCAGTTATCCTGAAGGAGAAGCCTTTAGTTTAGTTTTGATTACATGGGCTACCCAAGGTTATCATCTCAGACAGAGGTAGCCAGATTGCCTCCCCTTATTGGCGAGCCTTTTGTGCACAGTTGGGAATTCAGCTTTCCTTCTTTACTGCGTATCACTCACAGTCCAATGGGGCCACAGAACGAGCCTACCAAGCCTTGGAGCAGTTTTTACATTGCTATATTTCTGACCACCGTAACAACTGGTCAGACCTCTTACCTTGGGCAGAGTTTGCTCACAATAGTACCGTCAATACCGCTTCCCGATTGTCTCAGTTTATGGCAAATTATGGCTTCCAACCATCCATGTTGCCTAACTCATTTGTTCCTTAAAGAATTCCCACAATAGAGGAGCATCTCCGTGGTCTTTGTTCCACTTGGGTACAGGTTCAGGAGTCCTTGCGACGTGCCAATGATAGGTATAGACTCCATGCTGACCGTAGACACCTACCTACGCTTTCCTACCAAGTTGGGGAGAGGGTCTGGCTGTCATCTCGCAACCTCCAACTCCATGTTTCCTCACTGAAACTGGCACCATGTTTTATTGGGCTTTTCCGTATTCTCCATAAGATCAACCCAGTGGCTTACGCAATAGACCTTCCCTCTAATATGTGTATTTCAAATGTATTCCATGTCTCCTTATGAAAACCTTTGGTATGCAACCGCTTCACCACCTCGGTTCCACATCCTCACCCGGTTCAGGTTGAGAACCATGAGGAGTGTGAGATACAATCAATCATTGACTCCCATAGGTTCCGTGGGTGCATACAGTACCTGGTTCATTGGAAAGGGTATGGGCCGGAGGAGCGCTCTTGGGTCTCATTCTCGGACGTACATGCTCCTGTCCTCCTCTGTGCTTTCAATAGATGTTTTCACCTCAAACCTGGTGGCCCTCCAAGGGAGGGGTCATTGAGGAGGAGGTACTGTCAGTACTGGGTTCAGCCCTCCCTTCTCAGAGCTCAGGTTGCTCAGCTGTTGGTTAGTTGCCAGTACTCATTGTTCCACAGTGACTCACCTGGTGATCATTTCATGCTTGTCAGTCAGCCCCTTCTGCTATTTAAACTGCCTGGTTCATTTCTACTGAGCCTTTGCCTTGGTCAACATATCCTGAGACTCTCTGCTGTGTTCCTGTTGAAGACTTGCCTGGCTGACATCCCTTCTGGTTCCTGATCCTGTCTGCTGCCTCTGACTATGCTGATCTCTGGATTCCTGATTTCCTGGCTGATTCTGACTCCCCAATTTGGCTACCAAACCGTGGGTATGTTTTGATTACGTTTACCATTCGTACCATTTTTATCACTTTATTAGAAGGTGTGATTTTTTACTGCATTTACTGTCTTTGTCAGTTTCATGGTTCCTGACACTGAGAACAAAGTTTAAGTTGTAAATGTTTAGTGGATAGCCAGACCGTATTACCTATTGAATAGAGGAATGGTTTGTCTGTGTCTATTTACAATTTCCTTATAGGATTCTTGAACTGCATGTAAGGTCTTCTTCAGTAGTTCCTGATTATTTTGTAAAGCAAGACACCCTTGCATTTACAGTTGGTAAAGATGACTCTACAGGAATTCCGGGGAGAAAAAAGAAAGATGACATCCATAATTGGCAAAGAATGGGCTTTGAGAGATGGAACTATGCCAGGAGTTATTGTAAGCATATTCTGCTGAACGGTAGATATTTGGTCCAGTCATCTTGAAGATGGTAGATGAAACAACAAAGATATTGCTCTAAAGCTTGATTCATTCTCTCAGTCTGCCCATCTTATTGTAGATGAAAGGCAGGTAATAGGTTAACTTAAATTCCCAGAGTAGAACAGAATGTTTCTCATAGTCGTGATGTGAACTGGGCTCCTCAATCTGATATTATTTCATCTGGGAGCCAATGCAGTCTGTAAATTTCTTGTATTAATATTTCATCAGTGTCTTCAGCTGTAGGAATGCAAGTGATAGGCACAAAATGAGCCATCTTAGTAAAATGGTCCTCCACCACTATGACAGTTGTTTAACCCTTTGGAAGGGGTTAGGTCCACAATAAAATGGAAATCGATCCCCATGGTCGCAATGGCACAAGGAGAGGCTGTAGCAGACCTACCGGGTGGGAGTGTAGTACTTTGCGTCGGGCACAGGTTTCACATGAGAGAACATACTCCTTTGCATCTTTCTGATAGGAAGGCCAACAAAAATGAGTAAGTAGGTCTACCATTTTCCTGATTCCAGGGTGACCAGCAGATTTTGAATTATGCAACAGCTGAAAGACCTTAAGTCATGCCTTTTCTGGCACATATATTCTTCTTTTTTAAGGGTCCAGCGACCCTCATGAAAGTCCATGTGCAAATTTCCTGGGGGATTGTTTAAGAGTGGGTGCCTATCAAAACTTTCTTAAATCATTGAAAGAAGCTCTGCAGGGTACATTACTCCAAAAAAGTGTCTGTCTTGTAAGATAGTACTTACTGGTTCTAAGTCGGTAGAAGAGTTACCAGACATTCTCGACAAAGGATCTGCTTTTCCATTTTTACATCCTGGTCTGTAAGAACGAACACAATTGAATCTTCAAAATGTCCATCTTGCCTGCCTTGTATTGAGCCTCTTTGCGTATTTAATAAATTCAAGATTTTTGTGGTCAATAAGGACAGTTATGGGATGTGTGGTGCCCTCCAGAAGGTGTCTCCATTCAGAGAAGGCTTCTTTTATTGCTAAAAGTTCCTTGACGCCGATATCATAGTTCTGTTCTGCAGTTGTCATTTGACAGGAATAAAATGCACAGGGGTGTAATATTTCTTTTTCGCCAATTCTCTGAGAAAGAACTGCTCCAATGGCTGTATTGGAGGCATCTACTTCTAGTATAAAGGGAAGTTCTGGATTAGGATGTACCAGTACAGGTGCAGTGGTGAATAAGGTTTTCAGATGTAAGAAAGCCATTTCTGCCTCTGTGGACCACTGGAAGCATGCCTCCTTCCTTGTTACATGAGTAATAGGGGGCCACAATGTTTCCATTTTTAAAATAAATCTCTGGTAAAAGTTTAAGAACTGCTGCACATCCTTTATGTTCTTGGGGGTAGGCCAGTCTAGGATGGCTTGGATCTTGCTGGAATCCATGTTCAGCCCTTCAGGAGAGATGATGTAGCCCAAGAACTGTATACGGGTCTGTTCTAAATCAAATTTTTCCAATTTAATAAATAATTTATTTTGTTGTAGTCATTCAAAGACAGTACGGACATGATCCCAGTGTTCCTGTAAATTGGTTGAAAAGATAAGTATATATTCCAGATAAGCCACTTGGTCTAACAAGTTTCTGAAAACATGATTTATGAAATATTCAAAGGTAGCTAGTGCATTACAGAGTCCAAAGGGTGATACTAGGGATTCATCATGCCCATATCTTGTCCAAAAGGCCATCTTCCATTCATCTCCAGGTCAAATGTGAACAAGATTATATGCACCCCGCAGATCAAGCTTGGTAAGACCTTTGCCGTTCATAGTCTCTCAAATAGTTCTGGTATTAATGGAAGTGGGTAACGATTATTGACTGTAATTTTTTTTTCATTCTCTGTAATGAATGCATGGGCGCAGGGTTCCATCTTTCTTTTCAACAAAGAATAGTGGGGCTCCAGCAGGAGGGGTTGAGGGATGGATAAACCCCTTCGCCTGATTCTCTTGTAGAAAGTTCCTTAACGCCTTCAGTTCTGGATCAGAAAGATTATAGAGGTAACCAAAAGGAATTGGGGCTCCTGGTACAAGCTCTATTGGGCAGTCATATGCCCAGTGGGGTGGTAATTTATCGTCATATGTTTTATTACAAATGTCTTTAAAGTCTTGGAACTGAGGGGGCAATTTTTCCAGGTTAGTCAATGTCACTCTGATAATAGTAGGTGAGATGTCTCTTTTTTGACAATGTAACTCACAATGTCCAGAGGGAAAGGCAAGGTTTCTGGCCTGCCAGTCAATAGTGGGGTTGTGAATTGATAGCCATGGAATTCCTAAGATAACAGGAGATTGAAGAGAACAAAACAGATTGAAAGATATTAACTCTTGACATCCAGGCTCGATACTTAGCTGCAGAGGAACGGTCTCATGAGTGATTACTCCGGAAGCGAGCAGAGAGCAGTCCACTGTCTCCATATATACTAGACAAAGTTTGGGTATTTGAGTGATGCCATTTTCTTCCGGAAACTTCAAATCCGTAAAGTTACCACCAACCCCGGAGACTATGGTTGTGTAATGGATCCCACTTACTCCCTAGATGCGAACAATTCTCTTTGACCAGCAGCTGCAATGGTTTGTCTTTATTTATTTGGACACCTGAGGGCATAGTGATCTGACTGACCGCAATAGAGGCAGAGATTTAATTAATGTCTGTGTCTCTTTTCAGCAAAGCTTAGAGCGCCAATCTGCATAGATTCAGGTTCAGGTTCATAGTTGAAGATTGACTGAGGAATTAAAGTCAACAGATCTTTGTTTCTCAAATCTTCTCCCACACCCACATAACTGTCCCTGAGCCACCCCCATCAAATCATTCTTTGCAGATATTACCTTTTGTACCACCACCCCCTCCCTTTTAGAATGTAAGCTCTACGAGCAGGGCCCTCCTGTACCTTTTTGTATTGTACTGTAATTGTGTTGTCCCCCTTATACATTGTAAAGCGCTGAGTAAACTGTTGGCGCTATATAAATCTCGTATAATAATAATAATAATAATTCATCTATTGATCCTAATGCTCAATTTAATAAAGTCATCAAGACCATTGGGCGTATCTATTCTGGATAGTTCATCTTTTATATTCTCAGAAAGTCATTTTCTAAAGTGAAAGCGCTCTGAACTGTCGTTCCAAGTGGTATCAGTTACCCATCGATGAAATTCGGCAGCATATTTACCAACAGGACGTCTCCCTTGGCACAAGTTCACCAAAACAGTTTCAGCAGTTGCACTGCAATTCGGATAATCAAAAATGTAATTCATGGTTGTCACAAACACCTCAAAATTTCCTAGAATCTCTTGATCTTGCTCCAAGTATGGGGAAAACCATGCCATTGCCTCATCAACAAACAGAGATATAATAAAGCCTATCTTAGAGAGCAGGATTGCAAATCGGTAAGGTTTCAGCTGAAGGTGCAGTCGACATTGATTTAGGAAGCCTCTATAAAGTTTAGGTTCCCCATTGAATTTATCAGGCAAAGGGAGACAGTTTGAATAACTGTTAGTAGCTGCTTGTTGGCATTGCTGCACAAGTTGTGTTCAAAATTCAATTACTTCTCCTTGTAACTCTTGCACTCGTGTTTGTAAGCCTTGAACAACCTCAGTTAGTGAAACAACATGTTCACTCAGGGATCGTGGAGTTGTGGTGGTCTCTATGTTGTGGCCAGATTATTCTGTTAGGAGAATACCTGTAATGAGTGGAGACCAATAGCCGACAACATCAGGCAAGCTCAGTTCTCAGGTCTGCGAGAGATAGAGAAGTCTGAATTGCTAGACCGATGATCAGTGCTGGGGTCACAAGCCAAGGTTGGTGCAGGAGAGAGTTTCATAGTCAAGGTCACAAGCCAAGGTCGATGCAGGAGAGAGTTTCATAGTATAGGTCACAAGCCAAGGTCGATGTAGGAGGAGAGTTTTGTAGTTGGGGTCACAAGCCAAGGTTGCTTCCAAACAGCAAAAGAAGTAGCTCAAGTAGTATGCTGGATCAGACAACAATAATCTGGCGACAGGAAGTGCACAGGCAAGGCTTATATAGGGAGTTCATGGAAGGAGCAAGGAGTTCAAGGTTCAACAGCAACCAAGACACAAGGCAGGGTTGTCCAAGGGATCAGGCAGGATTGTCCAATAAATCAGGCAGGGAGTTATCCAGCATGCCAGATAGCTCAGTGAGAGGAGTCAATGCCAGACACAGAAGAGGTCCCAGGTTCAAGTCCAGGTCTTGACACAAAAGCACGTTTTATTTTGCAGTAGAAATTAGAGAGTGTTATTGTTATAATAGCCAAAAATATTGTTCAGTGTCTGGACAGCATACGAGCAGCTTGGTTAGGATATATAGGAAGGATAGACAAGGCAGGTTTTATCCTGAATTAAACACTATAATGTATATTCTGAGAGACAATATACACGAATAGTATTCTAAGTGACTAGACAAACAGCTTAGTAAGACTGCAGTGTAAGAGGGAGAGATAAGGAATGTTTTATCCTGAAATACTTTGTAAGCATTAGATTGTATTTTTTGAAAGACAAAAGCAACAAATGTTGTTCTGTGGCTGGACAGTGTGTAAGCAACTTGGTAAGGCCTCAATGTAACAAGGAGAGATAAGGCAGGTTTTGTCTAAAAATATGCATTCAATTGTATTATGTAAAAGACAGCCGCCACAAATATTGTTCAGTGGCTGAACATTAAATACGCCTTAAGCAGCTTGGTCAGGCTGCACTATAAGAGTCAAGGACAAGACACTTTTTTCTTGAATTAAACATTAGAGTGTATAATTTGAGATGTAATAGCCACAAATATTGTGCTGTCGCTGGACAGTATGTAATCAGCTAGGTAAGGTCACAATGTAAGACTTTTGGTGTCAGGTTTTTTTCTTGCGATAAACATTAGGGTATGCAAAAAGGACTTTAAATGTACCAATGATGAATATTTTACATAACACAGTTTACTGTATATACAGTACATATATAAAACTGTATGTTTCAACATCTTTCTATATACCTTTATAATAATACTCAATTTTGAAAAATGTTGTTTCTGTTATAACATTTTGCAAATAAATAGCTGTTCTCATAAATTTGTCTCAAAATGTATTCTGCTACATTACTTTGGAGGAAATAACCCAAATCAGTGTAAAATCAGTGCATATTATTTAGTCTGTAAGAAAGTTATAAAGTAGACAAACTATGCCAGGTTGCGTGCTTGGATAAGGGTCTGGTATGGATTTTGGGAGGGAGCCCTACACACATTTTTTTTAAATTTTGGCTCGGGATTACCCTTAAAATCCATACCAGACCTGAAGGGCCTGGTAATGGACTGGGGGGGCCATGCCATTTTTTTCAATGATTTTTATCTATATTGCCAGGACCCGGCGATATATTACAGCCACAAGCAGTTTTATATTACTTTTTTCCTTTAGAAATCATTGCTCCCAAAAAAACTTCAGTTTTTAAAACTTTTTTTGCATTGATACATGTCTCCTGGGGCAGGACCCTGGTCTCCAAACACTTTTTATGGCAATAACTTGCATGAAAGCCTTTAAAATTAGCACTTTTGATTTTTCATGTTCGTGTCCCATCGACTTTAACGGTGTTCGCGTGTTCATACTAATTTTTTGCCTGTTCGCAAGTTCTGGTGCGAACTGAACCATGGGGTGTTTGGCTCATCCCTAGATAAGACTATGGTATCGATTTTGGAGGAACCCCTTGGTTTTGTTTTTTTTTATTTCTATGTATCAAATCAAAGATAGGGGCCTGGTAAGGATTTTGGGGAAAACCTATGCCTTTTTTTCATGGGGTCTTCCTTCGAAATCCATACTATACCCTTATCCAGGCACACCGTTTTTCTATAAGTGAGTCATTGAGGATCTTGTGAAAGTTAAATTGTGAGGTACATGAAAAGGGGCTTAGCTAAAGATGTAGGAAGTCCGGAGCAAGTTTTTGACCAGCAGCCCCACCAACACCCTTTTTCGATCTCTCTGGCAATTAACTTGATCCAGTTATAGTGTTTAAATGTTTGATACAATATCACAGTGAAAGTGCAAGTGAGCAATCTTCAGCAGGTTGGAAGTCTTTTTGAATCCATTCAATGACATTGCACTATGAATCCACTGTGTACTAACATTAACATGTACAAGGGATGCATTAGACAGCATGCACTGGTCACAAAGGAGTTACCCTCTCAGGTGTACAGAATAATATGTCTGAAACCCCACTGTGTGCTGAAAACTGTAAATGTAAATACCAGGGAATGTGAGAGTAATTTATTGTGGCATGTGGGGAAGTAGCCATGGCAATCCCTGAAGACCTTAGCTGCAGTTACAGTACAACTTCTGCAATCATGGTTGTTTTGTCACTGCATTGGAGCTACTAATGCACTTTGTCAAGACTTGCCACCTGGGAGGCGTGGCAAAAGCAGGCTAAGATGGCCGCTTAGGAATCCAACTCTGTCCTGCTTCCCAAAATGATGGCCCATCCACGAGCTCCAGCGTGGTATGCATAGCCACAAGTGCCTTTACCTAGCTCCTGAGTCATTCGGGATATCCTGCAGAAGGAAAGAAGAGCCGCAGCTCCGCAAAGTATCCAGATTCTTTGGTCCGATTAGAAAGGGGCTACAACAAAATGGCGGTAGAAGTCTGCATCCCGCAGCTGTGGGCGGACCTTTAGCGGCAGCCTCTTTCAAATCCCTCAGGCGGATATAGAGACAGAGGAGGACACAGGGCTTGCAGAAGCCACATTATCTGTATCCCCTGATACCCGCACCCCTGCTAAGTCCCGCCCAAGGCAAGAATCTGTCACAGATGAGATGGAGGGACCCTGCATGGAGATATGTGACCCCTCTACAACACCAAGTACTGTGACCTCTTACCCTATTGCCTCCTTTCCCACAGTGGGGCAACCCATGTCTGACATTGTCATGAAAGACATGCTCCTATCCCTCTGCTCATCACTACAAGCAGATATGTTTGCTTGTTTTAAGAAATACTCAGCGGATGTTCAAGATCTGGGGGATAGGGTGAACAACTTAGAGGAGACTATGGGCACTTGTGTAAACTCCTATAATGATATAATTGACGCCTACTCTGCCCATACGGAAGAAATCGCATGTCTAAAGTCTAAAGTTGCAGACCTGGAGGATCGCTCCATACGCAACAACCTGAAGGTTAGAGGGGTTCCTGAGTCTGTGCAGCCATCAAAACTTCCCCACTATACATGGGACCTCTTCCAAGCAGTAGCACCGTCACTGTCACAGGCTGACCTCACGATCGACAGGATCCACAATCCCTAAACCATCGTTCCTTCCAGAAGAGCTTCCACAAGACGTTCTCCTCAGAATGCACTACTTTCAAGGGAAAGAAAAAGTACTCCTAGCATTCCATATAAAAACTCAACTTCCAGAATATGCTGCTTCTATACAGGTTCTTCCGGACCTCTCTGCACATACCCTACAAAAGTGTAAAAAATCTGATTTCTATAACCAAGGCCTTACGCAACCATGGTATAGGTTATCAGTGGAAATACCCTGCCACCTCAAAGATTTCCCGTGATGGCTCCACCACCTTCATCAACACTATTCAAGATATTCAAGAAGGGCTGCGAATCCTAAAGGAATGGAAGATAGGTACAGAAAACCTGTCAGAATCTACAAAACCACATCCACCAATCAGGCCATCCTGGGACTGGAACAAGACATCACACAAGCGCAGTGATAAAAAAAAATCTAAAATGGGCAATCATACTGGATAGACCACTCCACTTGCAAGCCATAATCGTGAGTAGCAGACACTCCTCCTTTGCTTTAAGAAGATAAGTTCCTTCTTACCTCACTTTGATATGCAGCATAGCTGCACTGAGTTCTTTGATGAACCCCTTTTTTACCCATATATGGATCATATATGGATCAAAAAGTTTGGATCGGCTCTTAGCACATAAATCCTCACACTTCCCTACTTACTCACGGCAAGGCACTTACCGAGTTATGCAAGATGAATCTCACTGTTTTGATACACTTCACAAGCAAGTTCTAATAAAGACACACGTGTTTCAATCTACTATCATTCATTTTTTGTTTCATCTCATTTTGACCACGGATGGGACAACTCCATGTTTTACTACCATTACAATGACACTTAAACTCTTATCCATAAATGCCCGAGGTCTGAACCACCCGGCCAAAAGGTTTTCCCTATGGAAAGAAGCCAGCAAGTCAAACGCCGACATGGTAATCGTACAAGAGACTCATTTTAAAGCTTCAGCTCCTTCAAAATGAGAGCATAAAGACTTCCCCTTTATATTTTCAGCAGACTATTCCTCTAAAAAAAAGAGGGATTCTAATTGCCATTAAGAATTCTGTCTCATTCAAGCTACAAACCTCCATAATTGACACCAAAGGTCGCTATGTTTTACTGGTATGTCTTATTAATGAATGGACATATACGATTGTGGGGGTCTATGCTCCAAATTCGAGACATGGCTCCTTCTATCGTACTCTATTTAAATGTATTGACAAAAACAAGCAAGGCAATCTGATTGTATGTGGGGATATGAACTTAGTAGTAGACCCTAAATTGGATTCCACCTCTAGTAAGAGGGTCAGACCGTTCTCTCTAGCCAACCTCATGCTTAAGGAGGATATTTACGATGTGTGGAGATTCAATTCTTCTTCAAGAATTGATTTATTCTTGGTGGACAATTGGTTACTGCAACAGGTCCCCAGCTCTGACATAGCGGATATTACACGGTCTGACCATGAGGCTGTTTCAATTACGATCTCAGAGTGGGTCCCCTGTCGCCCAAATATGATATGGCGCTGTAACACTAAACTGATCAATGACCCCACAACCAAGGATATAATCAACAAGAATACTTCACCTCTAATGATGAACCAGGTGTTGACATATTTAACTTGTGGAATGCCCATAAGGCATATGTCAGAGGGGTAATGATCCAATTATGAGCTAGAGCACAAAAGCTTAGATCTGCTAACTTCCAACGAGTCATATCAGAACTAAGAGACATAGAAGGACTGAATAAAGTGAACCCAGATTCCTCAAATGCTCTCCATCTAAATTACACATGGAGTTTCACTCTGTACTTCAAGACCACAATGATCTTATGCTGAAACAACTCAAATTAAAATACTAAATACTATTCTTCCCACAAAAGGGCTGGGAAATTTCTTGCATCTAGACTCAAAACCCGGAGGGTCAAAGCTAAAATCCCATTTCTATACCATCCTTCCACAAAACAAAAACAAACTAACCCCAAGCAAATAGCGGATGCGTTTGCGGATCATTACGGGTCATTATACAATTTAAAGGATAACCTGGCTACACCACAACCCACGACATACACAATCTCCTCCTTCCTGGAGCACCTAAATGTACCCTCGGTGACCACTTTAGACTTAGAAAACTTAAATCGACCATTCTCCAATGCTGAAATACTTTTTTTTTTTTAAATCAACAAAGTTTTTATTGCTCAAGAAACATACAGTATCACCATATATGCAGATTATCACTTTCTGTACAATCAGTTATATGTCATGTATACAGTCATTTAGCCATTTTTTCTTATTATTCAACCATACATATTTAAGTATACAATTTAGAGTTAAAGAATACAACCTTAATAAATTTCTTTTTGACCAGTATGTCTTTTGTCATTCCTCTCCCCCCCCCTCCCTTTCCCCCAGCAAATATCCCATACCTTTAACATCTATGTCATTACTCCAGGGTTTACAGTTTAATTCTTCTACTCTTGTTCCCAAGCATCTCTATGTACCTCTAAGCAGCCTCATTTGTACCAATTCTACTGGGCTTATACCGGGTGTGTCAAGCCATGCGTCCCATAACTTATCAAATTTCCCTGGGTTTCCCCAGTGTGGATATATATACTTTTCCATAACAAGAGTGTTACCCATCTGTTGAATCCATGTTTTGACCAGCGGCGGTGTGGCAGATTTCCACTGCAGGAGTATTGTTTTTCTCGCCTGAAATAGAGCTCTGGCAAAGGCCATTCTAGTTATATTCTCCGGAATGACCCCCTCCAGTATCCCCAGGAGGCATCCCAAGGGGTCAAGGGGAACATTAGTCTGGAACACCCTGTTAAGTAAGGTCATATACCTGTGAAGTTTGGGGCATCGCCATAGGAGATGAATCAGATCACCTGGCGCATTCCTGCACCTGTTGCACAATGGATCTTGTAATTTCCCCATTTTGTGTAGTTTTACTGGTGTATAATGCTCAACAGAATATATAGTTGGGAAACTTTTTGTGATACGTTTAGCGAACAGGTGTTGACAGCTTGAAGGGCCTCCTCCCACTGCTCCCCCGTAATGGGATCCAGGTCTTCCTACCACTGTGCCACTGCTTTCATGGGATGCCCCTCCAAAAAAGAGGAGAGAAGCATGAGGTAGCATTGGGATATTATACCTTTTGTGTCTGTTGCCTCTTGTAATATATGAAAAATAGGGGTGGGTGACTGTACCCACTCCACCGCCCTACCTTGCGCCTGTATTGCATGTTGCAGTTGTAGGTAATAAAACAACATATTAGATGGTAGGGCATATTTAGCTTGTAAGTCTGCGAAAGACAGCAGTCTTCCATTCTGAAATATATGCCTTAGGTGAATAATTCCCAGGGGACGCCATCTAGGACGCTGTTTGATTTTAGCCAGCTCCTCCTAAGAGTTGTTTTCCCAAATTGGGCTATAGGCAGTGTATCCCGTGACATGTTGCAGTCGTTTGACCTTATTCCACACTTTTTGGATAAGTGTGTAAGTGGGCATCTGTTTGTTAGGTTTCTGCAATCTCTGAGCCTCCAGACCCTCAGGTTTGGACTCCCCCCCCTGCTCCCGTCAGCAAAAGTTTGGCCAACGAGCTTGCAGGAGATGGAGCCATGGCCCCCACTAGATGTTGTAATTGCGCCGCCAGGTAATATATCCAAAGGTATCCAAAGGTTAGGGAGTGCGAGACCACCACCCTCCTTTGGGTATTGCAGCTGTTCCAGCTTGATCCTAGGAGGATTGGTATGCCACAGCAGAGTTCTGAACAGTGTATTAACAACCCTAAATATTTTAAGTGGGATGACTATCGGCGTATTGTGCAGCATGTACAGGAGTTGAGGCATTAGAATCATCTTAATGAGATTCGTCTTCCCTGCCAGGGACATTTTAAGTCTGTTCCATATATTTATTTTGTCTCGAAAACAAGTTAGTAGGGGATATATGTTTAGTTTGTAATAATCATTTATATTGGGGGATATGTAAACGCCTAGGTATTTAAAAGAGGTTACTATGGGGACCGGACATGAGAGACTCGCCCGCAGATCCGAAGACCCATCCAAAAACATCAATGCAGACTTGGACCAATTAATACTAAGACCTGAATAATGGCCAAAGTCTGCAATTAGGGACATTGCATGGGACAATGAGGCGTCCACGTCTTCCAAAAAGAGGAGCATATCATCCGCGTAAAGCATTATCTTCTCATGCAATTCACCATAGCGAAATCCCCTAATCTGCTGACTATCTCTGACCTGTATGGAAAGTGGTTCAATGGCCAATGCAAATAGACAAGGGGCAGCCCTGCCTGGTCCCCCTGCCCAGTGCAAAGACCTGTGACATCCTGTCTGACACACGCACAGCTGCCCGCGGTGAAGCATATAACAGCCGTACCCATGTAATAAACCTAGGACCGAACCCCAACTTGGGAAATCACCTGGTCCGGATGGACTCCCCTGTGAATACTACCAGGCCTTTGGCTCCAATTTGGCCCCCTACTTAAAGTCTGTGTTCACCACAGCAGCTAACAAAGCAGCCTTTCCTCCTGAGATATTAAAGGCCAAGCTTCTAGCGCAAAGATTGAAAGGAATACTACCCAAACTGATAAAACAGACCAAACCAGGTTTGTACCAGGTAGGCAGACATCTGATGCCACCAGATGGGCGATTGATATTGTACAAGCCACCAAACCTACTCGAATGCATTCTCTGCTGCTCTCAATTGATGCAGAGAAGGCTTCTGACCAAGTGCATTGGACCTATATGTCACTTGCCCTATGCAGGTTTGGTTTTCAGGGAACAATTTTATCTGTAACCCTAGCACTGTACTCTTCTCCTTTGGCCCAGTATATATGGAGGGCATACTGTCTAAAACGTTTTCAATTTCAAATGGCACTAGGCAAGGGTGTCCACTTTCACCAACAATCTTCAATCTGCTGATTGAACTACTGGCAGAAAAAATCTACTCGGACCTACAAATCACAGGATTCCTCTTTCATGACAAGCCCCACATCATTAACTTATTTGCAGACGAAATTAATTTGATGTTAACAAACCCTCAAACCTTACTTCCTAAGGCCCACACTATTCTAACAGAATTTAGCCAGCTGTCATATTATAAGGTTAATCATTCTAAGTCAGTAATCTTAAACCTTGGTATGCTCAAAACAACAACAAACAACAAACAAACAAACAACACAAATAGAGCTTTCTTTATGGTGGTATATGATCACCTCTGTGGTTTTTATTTATTGTGCTATAAACAAAAGAAGAGGGACAATTTTGGAAAAAACACAATATTTTTTACTTTTTGCTATAATAACTATCCAATTTTTTTTTTAACAAATTTTTTCCTCAGTTTAGGCTGATATGTATTCTTCTACATATTTTTGGTAAAAAAAATCGCGATAAGCATATATTGATTGGTTTGCGCAAGTTATAGCGTCTACAAAATAGGGGATAGATTTATAGCATTTTTATTTATTTTTTACTAGTAATGGCGGCGATCTGCAATTTTTATTGTGACTGCAATATTGCAGGGGACATATTGGACACTTTTGACACATTTTGGGACCATTCACATTTATACAGCGATCCGTGCTATAAAAATGCATTGATTACTGTGTAAACTTGCAGGGAAGGGGTTAACACTAGGGGGGCGATCGAGGGGTTAATGTATTACCTATTGAGGTGATTCTAACTGTGGGGGGAGGGGACTCACTAGGGGTGGAGACTGATCGGTGTCCCTATGTACAAGGGACACACCATCGGTCTCCTCTCCTCTCTGACAGGACGTGAATCTGTGTTAACATACATAGATCCACGGTCCTGCTCTGTTACCCAGCAATCGCGGGTGCCCGGCAGGCATCGTGGCCGCCGGGCACGCGCACTGGGTCCCGAGCGACGCAGCGGGCCCTAGTGGCTCGGGAGGGCGATCACATCATATGACATCTGCCCAGAACAAGAGCTGCCTCGTCCTGCCGTCATATGACGGTGGGCAGTGGCTTAGTGGTTAAAGACAGTCTGCCATATACCTGGGTCGAGAAGGATATAACATCTGGGTATCAAGATCACACCTATGTGTGCCTCCCTAGAGGAAGCCAACTTCAAACCACTTTTAACCAAACTTGATAAGGAACTAAAAAAAATGGCTTAAGTTGAGATGTTATGAGTAGGAAGCTTACAAAATGATGGTACTTCCTCAAATCCTTTACCTATTTAAGACATTGCACATCCCCCTAAAACAGAACTTTTTAAAAGCTTTGACCTCCCAAATGAGGAGCTTTATATGGCAGGGAAATAGAGCTAGATGCTCCCATACATCTCTAAGGAAGCATAGATCAGTAGGAGGTATGGGTATGATAGACCTGCAAGACTACCACATACCTGTTCATGCAGACCATCTAAAACATTGGTTTATTCAATCTGTGGAACCGCTATGGATAGACATTGAAAAGGCTCTGACTAAGACTTCCAACCTATGCTCCATACTATACGCTGATAAGTCGAAACCCCTGAAACTAAACCCCCTACCATCTTCAACAACCGTATCCTTGCTAGCATGGCGAGTAATTACACAGCTCATACCAAGCTCAAACCAAGCTCCTCCCGACACCACAGAGTAGACATCCCCATTACTACTCTAAAACACCTCATCCAGGACCTGAACATCAAGGACTGGGACACTAAGGGACTATATTGGCTAAAGGACCTTTTGCCAAATAGCGCTCGCTCCACACTAGAGAGTATTATTGACAAATTCAAACTCCCTTGCTCCTCACAGCTGTATATATAGCTTTATATTCATGTGCCCTCCCCCATCGTTTAGGGTTCAAAATATTGTCTGGCAATACTACACAAACCCCACTACATTTAAAAAAGGCACATCTCTACTTTATAATTTACTTCAGAATATAAAGACCTTTCACAAAACAAACTCAATGCTCAAATGGGAAGCAAATCTGAAATCCTCTTTCTCTGATGCCCAGAGGATCCAAGCTATAAAATTCACCCATACTATTGTGTAAACCACTGGGAACTGGTACTGAAAATTCCACATTGCTGGTACATCACCCTTATAGACTGGCAAAAATGTATGACACAAGCTCTCCACTATGCTGGTGAGGATGTGGCGACTCGGGAACCCTTATGCATATTTTTTGGTTGTGTAACAGCATTCACAGTTTTTGGCAGGGACAGTTGCCAACATCCTATTATCAGCCAAATTAATTCCAGGTATTGGAAACAGGACCTAGCTCCTAATCCGTCAGAGGTTGTGAATGTTACCCAACAACATTACATGTATGAAAAATCCTTAACCCCCTTACCCTGTTTCCCCAAAAATAAGACCTAGCGTGATTGTCAGTGATGGCTGCAATATAAGCCCTACCCCCCAAATAAGCCCTACCCTGTTTCCCCAAAAATAAGCCCTACCCTGAAAATAAGACCTACAAGGTATACAAGGGTACAAGGTACAAGGGTATCTAAGATCCTTCCATGCCTTCAAACTACACGATGCCCAAATACCCATTATATGCCTTTCTTTACCTCTTTGTTATGTAATAATTATACTACTGATGTTGCTTACCTAAACAAATGACTTGTACTTGTACTTGCGTTATTGACTATTTTTAAAATTTGTTTAAATACAACACACGTCCATCCAGACAGCCGTCCAGGTGTCACAGAACACCAATCACCTGACTCCACCCAAATATATAGATTCTCCCAGCAGGCCAAGGGATTTAAGAAAACCAATTGGCTGGGATACCCCATATACCCATATACCCATAATCTAACCTTGCATTGCCATTCTCGTACCTAATGCCACCAGGTGCCTTGCCACCTAGCAGAATAAGATAGAAGTGCAGCAATTATTGACTTAGAGTGAAATTAATTGATCCCTAATTGATGCCTAAACACCAGGGTGCTACAAATATTTAGATCATGAATACTGTGGAACAAAGGAAGAGTATTGAGTATTCAGAGTGGCAATCTCATTGGAAGATAACCGGAACATACAGTACTCTCATGTGAAGACAGGGTGAATTTGGGGGGGCGAAGGGGTAGTAGGGGGGATCCACCAATAGCTGTCTCTCCATGTCCGGTAACATTCTCTTGATGTAAAGGTCCCACTTGTGGTGAAATCAGAATGCTGACAGGTGGTGGGATAGGGCCAAATCAAGCTTTTATTTGTGTAGTAGATTCAGTAGATCGTGTTTGATATCTTTGATGGTGGGGGTGGAGGGTGAAGTCCATAGTTTGAGGATGGCTCTTCTGGCAGCCATGTAGCATGTGGTCAACCAAGGTTTGTTGCATTGGATGATTTTGGTTTGTGTCCTCAGCTGGCTACAGGAAAGAATATTCAAAGAGCCAAAAAATAGGGAGTATATAGCATTACAAGGTTGTATTCTGGTGACTGTGGCCACCAGTATTTCGACTTGATCCCAAGAATCTTGAGATGAGGGGGACATGACCATAGCCCATGTAACAGGTCCTTATTTTACAGACATGGGTGATTGGCCATGAATGCGCAGTCTTTGTTTGGGGCCGTACACCTTCACCCACATACCTGTCATATTGGTACATGTGGCTGTGTTCATACAACTGCTGAGTCCTTGTAGAGTAACATAGGCTGCCTGCACACAGCCTCAGATGACTTTTGACACATAAACAAAGTGTGGAATCACACTGCACAGGCCACAGCACCCATATACCTCATTCACACACAGCACTTTAGCAGGAATTTTTTGTGTCCACTAAAAATGATTTTAGTGTATTTTTAGCGAAAATATAATTTGATATTTTTGGGGAGTGAAGTAGAATAATAACGTATCAAACCAGGCAGGACTTCAGTGATGCAGGTTTTCTTTATTTGACTCATACGAGGAGACAAGTTACAACAAAAGGAACAGATATTTGCCTATTGGTTCTCACCGCTATAACCCGTGCGTTAGGGCTGCATATATAGCAGTGAGCCTGATAGACACCTATCTGGACTTGTCTGTCGAACAATTGTAGAACTTGCATTTATATATCCTTTTACAAGCCTTGTCTTAGCCATCTCTCCTAGATATGATTGGTCGCTAAGATCTACATCAATGTAACTATCCATAAATCTGACACCTGTTCCACAACCAGACAAACTTATTCATTCCCAGAATTCCTATATGTTCATTAAAGTGATTTATAACTGTTTTTGTCCAATTAAAAACACCTATGTAGAGACAGTATGACACCCAGCTGTGTTAAATCAACCCTCCTCGTCCTGATAAGATTTATCTGTGAAGTTGGTCAACAGATTTACATATTTATGAACTTTCAATAACCCCACCTCATGTGTTATATGTCTCACTGTTTTTCACTATACAATTCTATGTGCATGTATACATATATGGGTTTCACAAAAAAGTACTGTATCATCTACATTATATATATATATATATATATATATATATATATATATGCACATATATGTATATATATATTTTATACAAAGCCAATTACTTTATTCAATATTGTCTAATTATTAATATGTACATACATATCAGTATTTCCTTATTCAATGTATTTTAACAGTTTTAATGAGGGCACAAGCAGGCCTTTGTTTGACCCTGTCAAACTTAATGTAATGTACTGTACATAACTTTCCCATATTCCACATAATTATTTCTAAACCACCTGTATAAAATGTTCTTATCTTATCAAGCTGTAGATCAACTGCTGTCAAGTTTTTTATTTTCTAATTAGCGCTTACTTAAAAACTAAAGATGAACTATCCTAATGAACTTTCACCCAGTAAACTATCTTATAAAAAAAATATCAGAAAGAAGCAGAGAGGTCATCTAAAGTTCAACATTTAAAATTAAGACTTTCTAAATCTATGGAAAACATAGTATATTAATAAAGATTAATAACTATTGCTTTGCTTATTGAATAATAATATTGATAAGACCACTACTATATAATAATAGTAATAATAATAATAATAATTAACAATAATAATAATAATAATAATAATAATAATAATATGAATATGAATATGAATAACAATAATATGAATAATAATTATATTACCAATAAAAAAATATGCAAATTGGCAAGATGGCCGCTGCCTGCTAGAGCTCCGCTCCACCACAGCCCTGTGATCGCCGCCGGAGCCCGCAAAACGACCCCACGATCCTGTCACCGGGTGGATCGGGTAGGGGAGACATCAGGGATTCATCCGCGGCGCAAGCGAGGAGGAACCTGAGCGAACGGATGGCCTCGGCGGCCGCTCCCCTCAGCTATGCTAAGATGGCGGCCAGAGGCCTACTCAGCGCGGAGGAAGCTGAGGCATCTATAGCGGATCAAGACTTGCCACCACCGCAATCTCCAGGTATCTCCTCTCCCCCCCGGGAATGGGCTGCTTCCCCTGCATCCACGGAGTCCCTTTTAAACAGACTGAATGACGGTCTCCCCTCCACACCCCAGCTTGATCCGCACACAGGCATGCTCCTGTCAGTGAGCGAGGAAATGGCTTCCATCCCAGCCCCTAATGATTTCCCCTCCATGATGACAGCGTTCTCTCATCTGCTCTCTAAAAGTTTAGCAGCAAATGCAGCCCAAATTACATCATCCATCCATGCTGACCTGCAGCAAATAGGTTTGCAAATGGACACTATAGAAAGGAAGGCAGATCAATCAGTCGCAAGGATTAATCAGAATTCAGCCAGAATTCAGGACGTCCAGGACCAGCTAGAAGTGGCGTTGGCAAAGATCGATGACCTTGAGAATAGGTCCAGACGTTATAACTTTAGACTCAGGGGGCTCCCTGAGTCTGAAAAGGACGTGCAGGCTGCTGTAAAATCCCTGCTCCAGGCTCTTATCCCAGGTATCCCTGAACACCGTTTGGAATTAGACAGGGCCCACAGAGCTCTTCAACCCCCCCGCTCGGATGGCCTCCCTCGAGACATCATAGTGAAACCACATTTTTATTCGGTGAAGGAGGAGGTCATGAAAAGGTCTAGGCTATCTGATAATCTCATGCTTCTTGGCCATAAAATCCAGGTGTTTGCGGATTTATCGCCATACACAGTACAGAAGAGGCGAGCACTGAAACCACTCCTGCAGATTTTGATGGAAAAAGAAATTACATACAGATGGTCTTTTCCGCTCCGTTTAAATTTCTCCTACAGAAATAAGAGCCATGCCTTCTCATCGTTTGCTGAAGGGGAACGCCTGTTTCTGCACCTGGGCCTATTTGAGCAGGAACCCACCAGCTCCAAGTCAACAAAGGGATCCTCATCATCATCTAAAAGGCCTCCACCAGCTAGCCCGCTGCAACCCACTTGGCTTCAATCAAGCTACAAGCGATCAAAAGAAAATGCCCCGACATGACTCTCAAGCTGTATTCATCACCTCTCTTACTGTATGGAGACTTTCCTTTATTCCCCTCAGTCTGGCCACAGATGTCCCTTAGGACTTCCGGGACTAGCCCCTCACTAGAGGGCCCCCTTTGAACCGTGATCTTCACCATCTCTATCCAAGCGGGGGACTTAATCCAAGTTCATATCAGAACGGTTGTTACCTACACCCACTGGGGTCGGACATTGCTGAGGGGAAGGGATGGGGGCAGTACTCTCCTACAGTCCCCCCTAGTTTTCTTTCCTTCCATTTTCTGAAATTCTAGTTTATGCATTTAGGCCTCTCTAGCGCGGTTAGACGCTCTAGGGTAGGCGTCGTTCTTTCACACATTAAGGGACTCCCAAACAGGTCATGGGAGATCTAAGTTGGTTTATGTTTTTATTTATTTTTCATATACTTATTCCTCATCTCCCCTGGAGTTTCTGGTTCCCCCTTCGCGTGGCTGGCGAGGGACACTTCGCGAGAGGCGAGAAGGGTGAATCACATAGGACCCACTCGTCTATGACTAGCTTTTGGTAGGTCGGCGCTCCCGGGTTCCCAGCCTTGAGAGCTGGGGATCGGGTTGCCGATCTGGCAGGTTTTATGTTGTGAGGGTTTTTTTTTTTTTTTTTTTTTTATTTTATTTTATTATTTACCTTTTTTCCTTTTTATTCACACCCGGTGACTCAAATATTTTTCAGTTGCACTATACCTGTTATTAGGTTGTTTAGGGCACTACATAGCATAGGCCTCCGTTTGGCCTTTAGTTGTACATTTATATTTTAGGCGTCGGGGCTGTGGTGGACCCAGCACGCCTCCAGCGGATTCCAGGTCCACAGTAGGTGTACCTGGTTTCCTTTCCAGATCCCCATAGTAGGGGTTTCTGGTCCTCTCAGGATTTGAGGGTTGAGGTGGCTAGCCCACTTCAACCCAGGGGTGGGAAGGGGTCCAAGGACCCTAAGGCTCATTGTTATCAGGGAATGTACTGGATTGCTATACATATACCTCTGCCTAACATAATATTTTTTTTGCCTCTCTTCTTCTCTCATCTTCTTCCTCCCTTCTCTTTACTTCTCTTTGCTCATCTGAGCTCTCCAAGGTTCCGGATGGACTCGTGCCCTCTCACCGCAGGTCCAGATTATCTTTTCCATGGGTTCGTGTGGCTGCTTGACTTGATATCCCTGCCCGCATGGGGTAAGTCAAAAATTCTCATTATAGGGGCACCCCCTCTGGTTCATGGCTGACACGCATGGTCCTTCCCCCTCCCTTCACATATTATCCCATAACACACAGGGACTCAATTCCCCCGTTAAACGTAGGAAACTGTTCCAATTATATCACACCATGCATGCAGATGTATTACTCCTTCAGGAGACCCATTTCCCTTCTACTTATAAGCCTTCCTTTCTCCACCAACGCTTCCCACAATTTTTTTTAGCTTCCGGAGAAAATAAAACTAAAGGAGTGGCCATCTGCTTTGCCAAACACATCAACATCTCACAATCAGCAATAATAACTGACCCTCAAGGCCGATATATTCTGGTGTCTGGCCATATAGACGGTGAACTCTACACGTTTGTCTCCTACTACTCTCCTAATAAGGGACAAAAAAACTTCTTTGAAACACTACTACACAAAATAAAACCCCACCTGCGAGGCAGGATCATTGTTGGGGGAGACTCGAACACGGCATTCGACTCTTCTATTGACAAATCTGCTGGTAATAGGCCGACTTCTAGACGCCCCTCCAAACAAAACGTTAAAATTGCGAAGCTGCTTTATGAGGAGGGACTGATTGATGTCTGGAGGGAAACTAACCCATGTAAGAGAGATTATACCCACTTTTCAGCACCGCATAATTCCTACGCCAGGATAGACCACATTTTCTCTCGGTCAGCATCTATTCCCCTAATCAGGAGATCTAGGATAGTAGATACCCCCTTGTCAGATCATTCGATGGTGACTCTCCTCATGCAGAGGTCGGGGGGGGCAGGGGGCCCGCCTCGCTGGCGCCTGCAGGAATCACTCTTGAGTGACCCGGTACAATGCTCCTTATTGGAAGAGGCCATCAAAGAATACTTCCAAATTAATGCGACCGGTGAGGTAACAGTATGGGCGGCACACAAGTCAGTAATTAGAGGGAAGTTGATCCAGATGCCTTCCAAACTTAAAGCCGAACACAGAATAGACACAATCAGACTGACAGAGGAATACCATAAAGCTTCGAAGGCACATAAACATAACCCCTCGCCTGAATCATTGGTAGACTTGGATAAGGCCAGAACCCTCCTAAACCTTCAGTTGACCACGGCTGCCGAAAAACACCTTAGATGGACGGGGGCTAAACTTTACACGCAAAAAGATAAAATAGGATCTAAACTAGCAGTCAAACTGAGCCCCAGACCCCGCTCCTTAGCGTTCCCGAAAATTAAAGTATCCTCGGGGGACCTTACTCAAAATCCCGAAAAGATCATGACAGCTTTCCATAAATTCTATTCCGAACTCTACAAACCGAAATCCTCCCCCACCCAAAGCTCTCAGCATACTTTCTTGGACTCCCTGACACTACCTACCTTGTCATCCGAACACAGGGACCTCCTGGAGGCTCCTTTCTCCAATCAGGAAATACTAGATACAATCAAATCATTAAAGGTAGGTTCTTCACCAGGCCCAGACGGCTTTTCAAACGGTTACGATAAGAAGTTTGGCGCTTCTCTAGCTCCCCATCTGACGAAACTCTTTAATGCGCTTCGGGAAGGGTCTCTTCTTGATGCTGACCTTAACTCGGCATATATCTCAGTTATACCAAAACCGGGCAAGGACGCCAGCGAGGTGGGCAACTATCGACCCATCTCGTTAATAAATAATGATATCAAAATCATGACTAAGATCCTAGCAAACAGAATAGCGAGCTTCATACCACTATATATACATGGAGATCAGGTGGGATTTATCCCTGGGAGGCAAGGCCCCGACCAGATTCGCCGCTCCATAGACATTATCTCTCTTCTGCGATCACAGTGGGACGGGGGACCCCCCCAGAAAGGCTTTCTCCTATCGATTGACTTGAACAAGGCTTTTGACTCGGTGGACTGGGCTTACCTGTCTGGTATCCTACGGAGATGGGGTTTTGGTTCTCGCTTTCTGAATTTAATTAATACACTTTACTCTAACCCTTCAGCACAAGTACGTCTGATGGGCAGATACTCATCTTCTTTTAGTATTAACAGGGGTACCAGACAGGGATGCCCTCTCTCCCCCCTCCTATTCGCTATGGCCATCGAAACGCTGGCCATAGCGATCAGATCGAATCCTGACATAAAGGGGGTGATGTGTGGGGGCCAGGAACACAAGTGTGCACTCTATGCAGATGACCTTCTTCTGTATATTACCTCCCCATTAATCTCTACGCATATGATTTATAGGACGCTGAAAGAGTTCACCGCGATTTCGGGACTGGAAGTCAATATGACTAAATCCATGGCCCTAAATATCACAGTCCCTAATGACTCTCTCACACTCCTCTCGAATAACTTCGACTTCTCCTGGGCTCCAGATGCTCTCCCTTATCTAGGGATCAAACTAACATCACATATAAACAATCTTTTCAAAGCTAATTACCCGCCTATGATTAATAAATGCAGAGCAGAGTTGACAAAGTGGTCAAGGGGTGGTCTATCCTGGCTAGGTAGGATACATGCGGTTAAGATGACACTCCTCCCACGCCTATTATATCTTTTTCGTTCCCTTCCGATTCCCATCCGGAAGCACTTCCTAGGCAGCTTCCAGTCCGACATAACACGCTTTGTTTGGGGGGGCAAGGGTTACAGATGTCCTTCTCGCACTTTAGTACGCTTAAAATCACAGGGGGGACTGGGACTGCCAGACCTGTGGGGTTACTACCAGGCGGCACAATTAGCACAACCGTCAATCATTTACTCCAGAAACTACAAACCGGATTGGGTTTCAATGGAGAGGAAAGCGATCCCTCTTAACACTATTGATTACCTCCTGTGGTCAGACACCAGAAGTAGGCCAGCCATATTGGCCCCCACCCTGTCACACTCGATAGCTTTAGGTACTAAGCTTTATACAAATCACTCTTTGATTTCCAGTCTGAGACCCTTGGCTCACCTATTTCATAACCCAAAGTTCCCACCGGGACTTAATATAAAGGCGTTCCGCTGGTGGACAGACAAGGGCCTTTATCGCATAGGGCACTTCCTGTCCTCAAAGGGTCCGATTACCTTGGCCCACTGTAAGAAAAATCTAGGCATGCCGGATTCCGAAAAATTCAGATTCACACAAATTTCCCACTATTTACACACTATTTGGTCTACTAGGAAGGACCCTCCCTATATTACCCCTTACGAGCAATGGTGCTCTGACTCCACGAACCAGAGGGGGGGAATCTCTCTAATTTATGCAGCACTCCAATCGAACTTGGAAAAACCATCTTATGCACGGGCCTGGGAAGAGGACACGGGCTGCTCCTGGAACGCATCTGATTGGTTTAGAGCTTCCCTACGCTCATCCAAAGGTATATGCAATGTATCCTTAATGGAAGCCAGCTTAAAAGTAATGAATAGATGGTACTATGTTCCCTCCAGACTGGCAATAATTTACTCGGGAACATCCCCGATCTGTTTTAGAGGATGTGAGCTAGAAGGCTCTATGTTTCATATATGGTGGACTTGCCCCCGCATCAGATCCTTCTGGAAGAGAATTTTCCGCACCATTAGTACATTGACGGGTGAAATAATCGCTCCCAGTCCGACGATAGCACTGCTTAATCAACACATTCCTAATCTGACTAAACGTCTACAAGCCCTTTCCTTCTTCATACTTGTGGGAGCCAAGATTACCTTGGCAAAAGCCTGGAAGAAGCCTTCGGTCTCCTTTCAGGCTTGCAAAAGGAAAATCTCTTGGATAATGGCACAAGAGCTGATAGTGGCAAAACTTACTGATAAGATTGAGAGGTTTAACACATCTTGGGAACCATGGGCCACGCATTGTGGTATCTCAATCCTGCCTGGTGTGGAGAATACATCTCGGAACCTCTCCCCTCCTCTCTGACCTCTACTTCTCTAACCTTACCCTCATTTTCTCACGTTTCTTCTCTTCTCTATCGGGACACTCTGCCCATTCCTCATCAGACGAACAGTCTTTTTTGTACAAGCACTTCTGAAGTATTTGGTCTTTTCTTTTTTGGTGGCTTATGTTTAACGTATTTTGATTTTTTCTAAGCAGGGAATGGATGGTCGGGTTGGAGTTCTACCCCCCAGGGAGATCCGTCTCCTATATTACAGGGAGTTGGTACATAGATTTTTTACCCCAGGGATCACCCCAGATGTCCCCACAGTAAGAGCCCATTGGGGTGGGGCTTCTGGGAACCCAGGGGAGAAAGAGCGGTCACAGCACCGGATAGTATTAGGCTAGTATCTTCTTTGATCACCTTCTGGGTGGGTAGCCTCCCGACCGTACCGTCCCCCTATTGGTTTGTCACTGCTGATTGACTCACACCTTACTGTTCAAAACAAAGGTTGGCAAATTTGGTACTACCACAATTTATAGGTGCTTTAATTTCTGTATAGACATGGCAATAACTGTTACAGGCTACTTTCTATGCCAATTTTCTATGTATATGGAAATTTTTTTTCTTACATTGTATGATACTGATCTTCAATAAACCTTTTGAAAATCAAAAAAAAAAAAAAAAAAAATATGCAAATTAATATGAATAACATAAAATATACATTGGTTAATATGAAATTCTACTACAGGAGTCCTGTCAGGTAGGGCTCCGTGATTTCGAACAGCAGCCCTGTCCACAGGAAGGTAACCCTGTCATTTGCAAGCAGCCTAACCTGAGCCAGTGAGCTCTCCAAAACATTTTGTTCTCTCCCTATCTTGTATGGACTCACATCAAATCCCAGTACCTTTTGGATGCTTATTTCTTCATTAAAATTTACAGCAGCTGACAAAGTAGTGTTATAAGTAGTGTTATAAAACATTCCCAATTTCTTCCTGTATCACTCGGATTAGTTGATTCACTCTCATTAATTAGGTAAATTATTAGTCTACAAAAAAATGAGTCTACAAATAATTTCCCTATATACCAGTAACAACAATTCCCATGAAAATATCCTTGAATACGTTATATTCCTAATGGTATCACAGGATCCTATCTAGTTATATATAAAAAGCATTCCAAAACTGTTATGAGGTAATTTAACCAAGAAACATTTACCATTATTATGATTTTTGTCAAAAAAAAATATTTATCATCTATGGAAAGGTAATTAATAAAAAATTGCTGTGAATGCTTTAGGAGCTATCAGACTCTCTCATCAAGCTCACTTTGCTATCACTTTGTGGCAGAGGTTTTTTACCACTATAAATTATGTACATTACATACTTGGTCCTAGTTAAAAATATATATTTTTTATTCAATCTTCTGATTGCCAATGTGCAAAATGACCTGCCAACAGAGACCAATCAGAAATTATATTTCAGTAGCCTTGCGCCAGTAAAATGTATTGTGATTGGTTACTACGGCGGTATCGACTGTGGGCTATGGATAAGAAAAATCACACCACAATTGATGTGATCCACCTTTTAGGTTTTCAGAGCCCAGCGAATTTACAATTTTTGTTCTTTTTTATTTTTTTTACTATTTACTCTTTGACAATGTGTGGAAACCTCTTGATCGCCGCACTGGTGTTCTATGGCAAAACCCTCCATTGTCCCATGTACTTCTTTCTCACCCAACTGTCTTTATCAGATATCTTGCTGGCAACTGATATTCTTCCTAACATGCTGCATGCTATCTTGATGAAAGGGACTTCCATTCCATTATCTGCTTGTGTCACGCAGTTTTTTTTCTTTGGCGTCTCAGAAACTTTGGACAGTCTTCTTTTGACAGTAATGTCTTATGACAGATATTTGGCCATATGTAAGCCATTGCATTATGTTTTGCTCATGAACAATAGGGTTTGCTGGATAATGGTCATCACAAGCTGGATGGCAAGTATTTCAATAGTCTTAATTCACACTTTGAGCATATCACAATTACAATTTTGTGGGCCAGATATCATTGACCACTTTTTCTGTGATCTTGATCCCATTCTAGCACTCTCCTGTTCTGATACCACCACTGTCCATTTAGAAGTGACATCACTAAGTGCTCTTTTTGTAGTCATCCCATTCTTTATCATCATTGTGTCATATTTTTATATTATAGTCACCATTTTCAAAATCTCATCCAATGTTGGAAGAAAGAAAGCTTTTTCAACCTGCAGTTCTCACATGGCCGTTGTTTCCATCTATTATGGCACTCTAGTTTGTGTTTATTTGGTCCCAAGTAGGGGACAATCATGGAACTTTTCTAAGTTTCCATCCTTATTGTATACTGTAGTCATTCCGCTGCTGAATCCCATTATATACAGCCTGAGGAATGAGGACTTGAAAAAGGTTTTAGGAAAACTAATAAGCAATTCTTTTTACCATGAACTGAAATAAAGGAGTCCATAGAAAATGTTGAGAAAAAGTTAACCAAGCATGCAAGATAAGATCAACTTAATGTTTGTAAATTCAAAGTTCAAAACATTTGAAATAGTTAAAGATGTAGCTAATGCATTTTTTATGAGCAAATGTGTAATGTTTTTCTTGAAAATATACTATATGTTACATAATAGTTTCCCATTTAGGAAATGTTTATACAATCCTGGATTTTAGTTAAATATCTTTTTGAAAATGACTTGCAAGCCTTGACTGTTTAGCTGTTAAACACTTTAGGACTGGAAGGATTCACCTACTTCCTGACCAGGCCATTTTTTGTGATATGGCACTGAGTCGCTTTAACTGACAATTGCGCGGTCGTGCAACGTTGTACCCAAACAAAATTAAGGTCCTTTCTTTCCCACAAATAGAGCTTTCTTTTGGTGGTATTTGATCACCTCTGCGCTTTTTTTTTGTGCTATAACCAAAAAAATACAATATTTTTTACTTTTTGCTATAATAAATATCCCAATAAAAAATGACACATTTCTTCATCAGCTTAGGCCAATATGTATTCTTTTACATATTTTTGGTAAAAAAAAGGTGCAATCAGCGTATATTGATTGGTTTGCGCGTCTACAAAATAGGGGAAGGATTTATGGCATTTTTATTATTATTTTAATTTTTTTTACTAGTAATGGCGGTGATCAGCGATTTTTAGCAGGACTGCAACATTGCAGTGGACAGTTTGCACAATTTTGACACTTTTTTAGGACATTATTACAGTGACATTATTACAGTGATCAGAGCTAAAAATAGCCACTGGTCACTTTATAAATTACACTGGCAGGGAAGGGGTTAACACTAGAGGGCAATAAAGGGGTTAAGTGTGTCCTAGGGAGGTGTTTCTAACTGTGGGAAGAGGGGACTGACTGGGAGTACAGTGAGATCCCTGTTCCTGATCACTAGGAAGAGACGATCTCACTGAGCTTTCCTGTCAGAATGGGGATCTGCTTTGTTTACACTGGCAGATCCCCATTCTGCCTCTCTCAGGAGCGATGATGGGTGGCCAGCGGAACCACACATCGTGCCCACAGTGACTCATGCACGTAATGACGTACGGGTATGTTGTGTCGTGCAATAGGGCCACCCTGCCACAGTATATATGCAATGGACGGTTCTTAAGTGTTTTTTAAACTAGTCAGGCTTTGACTTTAAACCCAGTCTTACATACTGCTGCAGGCCCAAGGATCTATGTTATTCATGTTGGGACCAGTTTATTTAACCCATCCATTTCTGCTTAAAGTGGATCCTCAGTCATTTGTTCTTCTTTCCATCTTTTAAATTTTCTGCCCTTGTTGTTTTAACTTTGGATAGTAAAACATTTTTTTCTGCCAGCAAATACCTTATACAGCCCACTTCCTGTTTCTTGTCTGGTAATTAGCCTAGGCTTATGACATCACGCACTGCTCTCTCTCTCACTCTCATGAGAGTTTGCCAACAAGGAAAGGGGGGAGCAGGAGAGTGGAGGAGGGATGAGTCACAGTGGAGCCAAGGAGAGCTGCAGGGCTGGAGGGGGTTGGATGATATGTGTGTGTGTGTCTGTATATATGTGTATGTGTGTGCATGTGTCTGTGTGCCTCTGTGTGTCTGTGTAAATTCAGGAAGTGAACAGGTAGCAGATTCAGCTGCTCACAGTTACAATGGCTGCAGCCAGACTTAGTAGAGGGAGATTTTTGCAGGATAGTTTGAAAAGCTCTGGCAGGCAAACCTGATAAGATGATGGAGCCAGACCAGAGGTCCCTACAATTTTTGTGTGTGACTCTGGGTGTGGTTGCCACCATTAGTCATATCTGGAAAACCACAATTGCTCCTTGTAGGACTTTGAAGGCAACTTCTTACCAAAAAATAAGATTAAAATAATAGCATTTATTTTCTTGATTTAAAAGGTTTGAACCACATATATTACATCACATATTACATAGTATAATGTACAATATTTTATACTATGTAATATGTGATGTATTATATGTGGTTCAAACCATTTATTTAGGGAAAATATATGTTATTATTTTAATCTTATTTTTTGGTCTGGTTTTTTTGGTTGCCTTTAAAGTCCTACAAAGAGCAATTGTGGTTTGCCAGATATAACCAGAGGTCCCAAGTCATTAGTAAGACTGGAATATGCAGTTTAGTTTTTAGCACCAGTTCACAAAAAAATGGTATTGGGGAACTGGACAAAGTGCAGAGAAGAGCAACCAACTAGATAAGGGGCATGGAGGAGCTCATTAGAAACATTAGAGGAACTGAATGTATTCTCTCTTGAGAATAGGAAATTAAGGGGGGATATGATCAACATGTATAACATAAGGGGTCCATATAGTGAACTTGGTGTAGAGTTATTCACTTTAAGGTCATCACAGAGGACAAGGGGGCACTCTTTACGTCTGGAGGAAAAGAGATTTAATCTCCAAATACAGAAAGGCTTCTTCACAGAAAGAGCTGTGAACATGTGGAATAGACTCCTCCCAGAGGTAGTTCTGGCCAGTTCAGTAGATTATTTAAAAAAAAGCCTGGATTTTTTGATAAATGCACATAATATAACTGGATAATATTATTTGCAGGTAAAGTTGATCCAGGAAAAATCCAATTGCCTCTTGGAGGATCAGGGAGGAAATTTTTGCTTTCCTCTGGATCAACTGCAGGTATAGGATTGTGTATTTGGAGGTTTTCTATTTGTGTGTGTTTGTTTTTTTTTATTGGTTCAACTGGATGAACTTTCTTCAACTAGATTAATTATGTAACTATGCAAGTGAGAGCAAACCAAAAGTCCCATTAAAGTCAATGGTAATCCAACAAATTTTCAAAAGCATATGCATTACAAAACAGCAAAACTGAGCAAAATTGTTTGGGTAGCTCCTGGCAACTCTTCCTTTTATCCTCATTGGGACAAAGGGAAATTTATTGCAACCTTTTATGATATGGTTTTTAACACATTCAAGACTAAGTTTAATCATGGCAATAAGAACAATAGTACTAACCATCTAGATCCTTTTAAGAGAAAAGAGAAAAAAGCGCCTCTGAGTGCAGGTATTTATTACTGACAATAATAGGTTATGCACACTTACAGTAAGGTAAGGAGAAGACCGGCTACAAAACGGGACATGACTTCAGTGACAATCTCAGCGTCCATGGCATGGATCCGGCGTGATGAGCGGTGAAGATGGTCTCGATCCCCCACGGGAGGAAGCAAACAGGCCGCTGTGCTGGATAACAGTCCCGTAGTCCAAGACAAGGGCGTGTGACGTCACCGAAGTAAAGAGAACCACAGCGCGTTTCTGAGCATGCACGAAGTTCCCACTGGACATGCGCGCTCCTTTATCAAGTGTAGGGCAGAGGGGAAGAGCAATACCTTATATAACTCCGCATAGAAGAAAAAAACACACACGCTGACAGCTGATGGAGGAGACAAGATTAACTAAATACAAGTGTTGGAGGAATTTGTAAAAAAACAAAAATAGGATTAAAAACAAGGACCGCTATTAAGGATAGAGGGGGAAAAAAGGGGGGGGGGCGGACCTACTGTTGGATACAAAATAGGAAAATAATAAGAGAAAAATATATATATATATATATATATAATAAAGGAAAAAATAATAATAATAAATAAAAAATAAATAATGAAAAAAAAAATAATAATAATAATGAGAAAAAATAAATCATGTATAGAATAAAAATAATGCTCAAAAAAGAAAAAAAGGTGTATAGAATAAAAAAAAAAAATATATATATATATAAATATATATGTCCCGTTTTGTAGCCGGTTTTCTCCTTACCTTACTGTAAGTGTGGATAACCTATTATTGTCAGTAATAAATACCTGCACTCAGAGGCGCTTTTTTCTCTTTTATGGTTATATGGAGAGCTGACTCTGCTCACTCGGAAAAGCTTGCCCTCAGCGCTGGTTACAGACTATAGACATTTTAGTCAGAGACATTTCAGTTTTATCTTGCCCTTATCTCCTTGATACAAGTTTACTGCTATCCACGGCTGTAGCTATGGACTAATAATGAGACTGTTTTGCAGCTGCAGCTACATTTTTGCCCTGTACTATTGATTATATCATCTTGCAGTCGTCTTGTCCATATTTGTTTTTTGGTTCATTGATCGAATTTACATTTTATTATTTTTAATACTGTACCCTCTAATTCTGTCCTGAGCGCTTGCACGCATCTGTTATATATCTAGATCCTTTTGGCATCTCTATAAATAGTTTAAAGCAGAATCAGGATGTGATCATTAGAAAAGCAGATAAAGGTGGGAGTCTGGTAATTCAGAACAAAGATAACTATATAGCTGAGGCAAGGAGACTCTTGGGTGACACTGATACGTATATAAAACTGAGAAAATAACCTACTATGGAGTACACGAAACAACTAAAAAAACTTTTAGACCAAGCTCTATTGAAAGAAGTTCTCACAAAAAGTGAATATCTTTTCCTTATAAGAGACATGCTGTGACTCCACACTTATCACATACCTAAGGTGCACAAGAGCGATGTAGATCCTCTGGGAAGACCGATAATTGCTGGGATCGATAGCCTCTCCAGCAACTTAGGATGCTATATCGATCATTTTTTACAAGACATAATGACCAGCCTCCCATCTTTTGTTAGAGACTCTAGCCACATGTTAGAAATCCTATCCAATTATAAATGGCAGCACAGCTATAGATGGTTTCTCTCTATATGTCTAATGATCACATACATGGCCTAAGCGCTATTAACTACTACTTGTTGGAGGAAGGTAGATTCAATCCCCTAGAGGCTAAATTTCTTTTGGATTGTGTTGAATATTCTCTTACACATAATTATTTCTCGTTCTTGGGAGAACATTATCTACAGACTAGAGGCACAGCTATGGGGGCCAGGTTTGCCCCTAGCTATGCAAATATCTTTATGGGATATTGGGAGAATTCCTTCATATGGAAAAACAACCCATTTGTGGCAAAACTGGTCCTCTATGCTAGGTATATTGAGGACATTCTTATCATTTGGGATGGGACTGACCAAGATTTAAGTAACTTCTTGGAATATTGCAAAGATAATCCCTTTGGTATAGAGTTTACATATGTCATTGATAAAGATTGTCTTGTATTCCTGAACTTGGAGCTCAAGGGTAATTTTGATGGTGATATCTGTTCTAGAAACCATTTTAAACCAAGTGGAGGCAACTCCTACTTGCATGCTAAAAGCAATCATCACCCTAGATGGATACAGAATGTGCCTTATGGACAATTTTGTCACCTTACATGTACAAGGAAAGAAGATTACTTAGAGCAAAGTGACCTTCTTAGAAACAAGTTTAAAGAGAAAGGCTATGGTTTGACCCATGTAGAGACTGTCTTTAATAAGTACCTTGCCCTGTATGATAACCCACCAGGCCACAATCAAGAACACTCATCCCCTACCAACTCAGATGTGTATCAGGTTCGGTTTTCCACCCAGTATACTAATAAGGCTTTTGAGATATAAAGCATACTAAAGAAAAACTGGAGCATCCTTAAACAAGACCTTGTGTTAGGTAATAGGCTCCCTGATCATCCTACATTGTCTTCAGAAAACGCCGGGATCTAAGGAGCTTAGTAGCCCCAAGCAGGGTGAAAAAATCCACTAACAGGCCCAGTAGTGTATGGTCAACAATATTTGACCAAAAAGGAGCTATAGGTGCAGTGTCAAAAGTTGTGGCACATGCAGGCATATGTGGCACAGGAAGAAAACTGTTGTAGGGAAGGACGGGGGATTCATCAATTAAAACAGTTTATAAACTGTGGAACAGAGTATGTCATGTATGGCATTCTCTGCCCTTGTGGTCGTCTTTATGTGGGTCGGACATCACACCCTATGAGATTTAGGATCGGTGAACACAAATGTGGTATTATTAACCAAAGAGACAAATACCCAGTCCCTCTGCACTTTCAGGAAGCCCATCAGGGAGATCCATTGGGCATGAAAGTGTTTGGGATAGAGTCAATCGGGGGTTATTTAAACGCAGGGGGAAGACACCAGAAGTTATGTAAGCGAGAAGCCTTCTGGATCTTCACCCTTGGCAGTCTCACCCCCAGAGGCCTTAACGCAGACCCTGAAATACATAAAATAGTATAAAGGTAGTAGTAGTTGTAGTAGTATACAGTTATGTATAGGATGGGCCCCCTATGTAGAAGTGGTATCTATGATGGTGCATGTAGGTGTGTGTATATACAGTGGAACCTCGGATTACGAGCATAATACGTTCCAGGAGTATGCTCGTAATCCAAAGTACTTGCATATCGTAGTTTTCCCACTGAAGTCAATGGAAACGAAATTAATTTGTTCCGCATTGACTTCAATGGGATGCAATGCTGCATGCGGCCAGAGGCAGGAGGGCGATGGAGAGCCTCGGAAATGGCCGAAAAGGCCCGAGGACACTTCGGCTGACCTCGGCAAACCTCAGAAAGACTTCCTACCCAATATTTGCCGAGGTCAGCTGTGCTGTCCTCGGGCCTTTCCGTGCATTTCCGAACGGCGCCGATCGGCTGCGATCAGCTATGTTTGCTTCTGCTCGGCTCTGGCGCCCCCCCCCACCTCAGGCCAAAAGCGGTACTGCACACCGCTTTGGCCTAAATCATGCTCGTTTTGTGAGACAACACTCGCAAACCGAGTTATGATTTTTTAAAATACAGTGCTCGTATTGCAAAACGCTTGTTAACCGCGTTACTCGCAATCCGAGGTTCCACTGTATATGTATATGGGTGTATATATGTACATATACCCTTCTCATCTCAATTGTAGGTCATCCGTTAGTGAATTTTTGCCCGTGGCACAATATGCGCCAACAGTCATTTTTACTTTTGTAAGAATCTATCTATTTGTTTTTCTTGTTTCTCTTGACTCTCTCTTTTTTTAGGTATTATAAATGTGTATTTTAACAAATTATTTCTCACACACAGCATAGACATACTTAGAATTACACCCCAAAACACATTCTGCTATTCCTCCCCAGTATAGTGACCACATGTGAAAAAACTTTTTCACAACCTAGATGCATAGAGAGGCCCCAATTCCAAGGAACACCTTTGGGCTTTCAAGGAACATAAATTACTCATAAATTTTCATCTAATTTCTTACCATTTTGGAAATAAAACACTCCAAGGTATTTTTTGGAAGGCATGTTGAGTCTTTTTTTGGAAAATGCAGGAAAGAAGAAGAAAAAAAATAAAATAAATATATATATATATATATATATATATATATATATATATATATATATATATATATATATATATATATATATATATTTATTACACAAAGTTGTCAATCAATAAGATATTTCTAACACACAGCATAGGCATAATTAATATTTAAAATTGCACCCCAAAATACATTCTGCTACTTCTTCTGAGTATGGCGATACCACGTGTGTGAGACTTTTTTACAGCCTAACCATACAGTATAGAGAGAGGCTCAAAATCCAAGGAAGTACAGGCATAAACTTTGCATCTAATTTCCTGTCCCAAGCTTGTAATTTCTTCCTAAGATAAACAAATTCAGGTTAAGTTTCTCAACCAGGTCTATTACACTCCTGTAAGGCTACAGAGAATGTTTCCTGAGCGGGATCCCACCTATCCTCGCTGTCAACTCCAACCGGGTTCATACATACATATGTTCTGGGAATGCCCTTCCATAATGACATACTAGAAGGCGGTTTTTGATTAAATTAACCTTCCGTTACAACTTAACCTGACACCTACTCCCTCTGTGGCTTTATTGGGCATCCCTCATGATGACCAGCGCTCTCATCACTCTAAGCTTCTCACAGAGTAACCTCCTATATTATGCCAAAAAGGAAATTCTAATTAAATGGTTGTCCCCAGACAAACCCGCTGTGTCCGCCTGGGAGGCTATGGTAAATGCTGCCCTTGTATAAAATGACCTATTCGAATAGGGGTTGCCATTGAATATTTGAAAAGGTATGGTCCCCCTGGACATTGTCCTGAGCTCACACAGGTAGGGGGTCATAACCTGGTTCTGGAAGTACTCTATTCTATGCTAACGAAGGTTCCCTTTGGTGACACTATCACATGGAATATTTTCCTGACTTATTTTTTGAACGGATTTTGGTCTGTAGAGTTCCTAAAATAACTACTGCATGTTTTCTATGCTGTGCTATAGATGTATCATTCCTGTTCAACGTAGTAATGATGCTTACCTGTATCTTCATATATGCTGTAAACCGTAACTCTGTTTGTTAAAAAAAATTTATATTTTACCAAACATTGGATATTATATTCTGTTTTTGTGCATTAAAATGTTTTTAAGTGTATTTAGTTCCTGGAAATTTGCATTTGATAAACAACTGCAAAATTATTGTGCAACATAAAAAGTTGCAATAGCCACCATTTTATTTTCCAGGGCCTCTGCTTGCAGAACATTTTTAACATTTGGAGTTCTAAGCAATTTTCTAAAGAAAATTTAAAAAATACAGATTTTACATATATGTGAAAAAGTACAAAATTGCAACAGACAACAAGTGATTAAACTGAGGGTAGCGAAGGGGTGGCCTGTGTGTGCTCTAATTTACCCCAATGTTTGGCCAACTCTGAAGCTATAGAATCTATTAGCTGCAGTCTTTCTTCAGTTTTATTTTAGCTCCAATTTCACATAAATCACAGCTTCTCTATACTTCTCAATATCAGAGAATGAAAATTTGTGGTACACAGAAATACCCCAATTCAGTGGCGGTTAGTGTTCAAAATTTTTGGGGGATGCAAACTAACTGAAAAAAATCTGAAAAATACTGAAACAAAAACATCAATTGCAGCCTCACTGTGGCCATCATATGCAACCACTGTGCCCATCATATGCAGCCACTGTGCCATCAAATGCAGCCACTCTGCCCATCATATGCAGCCACTCTGCCCATCATATGCAGCCAACTGTGCCCATAATATGCAGCCAACTGTGCTAATAATATTCAGCCAACCATGCCCATCATATGAAGCCAACTGTGCCCATCATATGCAGCTAACTGTGCCCATCATATGCAGACTCTGTGCCCAGCAAATGCAGCCAACTTTGCACATCATATGCAGACTCTGTGCCCAGCAAATGCAGCCAACTGTGCCCATCATATGCAGACTCAGTGCCCAGCAAATGCAGCCAACTGTGCCCACAATATGCATCCTCTGTGCCCATCATATGCAGCCTCTGTGCTCATCAAATGCCGCCAACTGTCCCCCATCAATTGCAGCTTCTGTGCCCATAATATGCAGCCACTGTGCCCCGCAAATGCAGCCAACTGTGGTTTATCAATTGCAGCCTTTGTGCCCATAATATGCAGCCACTGTGCCCCCCTGCCCACCTGCTGTCTGCCTGGCACTTACCCCATTGTGGTGGTGGGTCAGGCAGCGGGTCAGGTGGGGAGCTGTGGGACAGGTAGCGCGGCAATGGATGCTGTGTCTTCTTCCTGTTTTGATAGGCGGCCAATGGGATCACCTCTGCCTTCAGCCAATCAGGTGCCCAGTATTACATTTGCGCCTCCTGATTGGCTGAGAGGTGGTTCTGTGTTAGCAAAGCAAATATTAATTTGCTTTACTAACACACCTGGGTACACTGTGAGCACAATGGTTTGCGCTCACAGTGCTCCTTTTTTGAAGCCTATTAGAGCCTATGGCACTAATCAGGTGCTTTAAAAACAACCCCGCTGCTGTAATCCAGGCGCCTGGTGTCCAAAAAGGGGCTGAACGCCTGAATAGGGGGTGTCTACAGCAGCTGTTGATAAATTCATGCAATGCATGAATCTATCCATAGTACACAGAGGAGGTGGCTGGAGAGAATGGGTGGCGCCCGTGCGCCCTTAATGGACGCACCGCCACTGCCCCAATTGGGTTAGGTGCACTCTTCCAGGTCATTGAAAATAATTTATATATGGTCAGATCCAATTGCTTTCATTGCTGATGGTAATTTTTATATCAATCTCATCTTAGCTTATTAAGGTAGAAGAAATTAAAGATTTTCTCCAGACATAAATTCCCCCTTACTAATTGTTATGTTAGTTTAAAGTGAAAGCAAGATAAAAACTTTTTACATACTTAAATCTGTGACCGTGTGGACTTTTTTGTTTTCTGCTTTCTCAAAGTAGCCAGATTTTAAATCCTAAAATAATGTCCCCCAACCAATGAAACATTGTCACTGTTAGCTTTAAATCAGCAGTTAATTCCTTTTATCTTCGATCCTAGAACATGGGTGGGCACCCTTGATTCACCATGTATAGTGCAGGATCAGAAGTGATATCAATGAGAGAGGAAGTGACAAGACCCATTAAAGAGCAGCAGGAAGTGAGGCTTTGTGGGATCGGTCTTCACAACCTGAACTCCTAAAATTGCTATCCTGACATAATTTGATATGTTTGTTTGATTTGAAAATTGGTGATTAACCGCTTGCCAACCAGCCACCATCATTATACTGCGGCAGGTTGGCTTGTTCCCGCAAATTGCCATAGCTGTACATCAGCTTCTTTAACAGCTATAGCAGGCGTGCGCATGTCGCTGCATGGTGGGGGAGCCGATGCACGTGGCTGGTGGCTGAGATGTCCGCCAGCCACCCGCGATCTCTCCAAAGAGAGCCAGAACATGGATCTGTCAATATAAACAAACAGATCCCCAATCTGTTAGGGAGTACAGAGTGATTGTCTGTTCCTAGTGAGCAGGAACAGCGATCTCTCTGTATTCCCAGTCAGTCCCCTCCCCCCACAGTTAGAAACACCTCCCAGGGAACACATTTAACCACTTGATCACCTCTGGTGTTAACCCCTTTCCTGCCAGTGACATTTATACAGTAATCAGTGCATTTTTATAGCACTGATCATTGTATAAATATCACTGGTCCCAAAAAAGTGTCAATGGTGTCTGATCTGTCCACTGCAATGTCGCAGCCCCACTAAAAATCACTGATCATTATTAGTGAAAAAAAAATGAATAATAAAAATGCCATAAATACATCCCTTATTTTGTAGATGCTATAACTTTAATGCAAACCAATCAATATATGCTTATTGCGATTTTTTTAACCAAAAATATGTATAAGAATACATATTGGCCTAAACTGGTGAAGACATTTTTTTTCTTTTTTTGGATATTTATTATGGCAAAAAGTAAAAATGTTTTTTTTTTCCAAATTGTCTGACTTTTTTTGTTTATAGCGCAAAAAATAAAAAACACAGAGGTGATAAAATACCACCAAAAGAAAGCTCTATTTGTGGAAAAAAAAGGATGTCAATTTTGTTTTGGTGCAATGTTGCACGACTGCGCAATTGTCAGTTAAAATGAGGCAGTGTAGTATCGCAAAAAAGGGCCTGGTCATTAAGGGGCTGAAGTGGTTAATCTAAATCATAAAAATTGTGCCCATCCAGCCACTGAAGTATAAATGCTTGCTTTGTCAAGGAGATGATATAGAAAAAAGATTATTATTCTAATAATTTAGTAATCTTTTTTCTATATCATCCCCTTGACAAAGCAAGCATTTATCCTTTAGTGGCTGGGTGGGCACCATTTTTACTTATCTGCCTGGATTTGGCCTTTAGATTAATCAGCAATTTTCAAATCAAACAAACAAATCAGAGTTATAGCAGGATAGAATTTCTATTAGTTCAGGTTGTGAAGACCAATCCCACAAAGCCTCACTTCCTGCTGCTCTTTAATGGGTCTTGTCACTTCCTCTCTCGTTGATATCACTTCTGATCCTGCAATGTACATAGTGAAGCAAGAGTGCCCACCCATGTTCGGGGGTCAGAGATAAAAGAAATGAACTGCTTATTTATAGCTAAAAATTAGAATGCTTAATTGGTTAGGGGACATTATTTTATGATTTAAAATCTGGCTACTTTGAGGTGCATGTGCGGAGCCATCCAAGATGGCCACCTGAGCCCGCTCCGCACTGCCCCAGCTACACGGCTCTCATAGCGGCAGAACCAGCCCAGCAAGCCACCCACAAATGGCCGCATAGCATGGCGGAAACCCCCAAGCACCGGCACATGTCGAGGGGGACAGCCAGGAGGGACCTGGGGCCACAATTTGAGAGTGAGGAGTAGCGAGGGAACTCCAAGATGGCAGCGGCGTCTCAGCCACGAGACAGCACCGCAGGAGAACGGAAGGAAAACAGGCAAGTGCTGGCTCCTGAAACCCTCTCCTATCCACCCCAAGCTTCTAGCTCCTTCCCTTGCAGCCAAACTCGGTCCCCAGCATCTACTGTCTCACTACTGGAAATGTCCCTGGGATCCTATGGACTTTTCCCCATGGCATTAACCCCAGAACAGCCAGGCATCCTCACAGCCTCTGGAGGCTCTGCTCAGGACATGCCACTATCTGTAGCTGACCTTTTTGTCAAGTTTTCAGAGTTGCTCGATAGAGGTCTGACACAGACCGCAGACAAGATTACTAAGGACATTCCATCAGATTTTCAAAACTTGGGGAAAGAATAGAAACGATCAAGCACAAATTAGATATTATAATCTCAAGAGCCAATCAGAACACTGATCACATTCACTACAGGAACAACTTGACACGGCACAGGCAAAGATCGACGATCTTGAAAATAGATCGAGAAGGGAGAACTTTAGAATGAGGGGCCTTCCAGAAACCATTATGGATATCCCTACCACAGTCCAGGAAGTCATAAAGTACCTTATCCCTGCTGTACCAGATCACAAGCTGGAATTGGACAGGGCACATAGATCCCTAGGCCCACCCCTGAAATATGAATCGCCTAGGGACATTGTGGTCAAGCCCCACTTCTATTCCATTAAAGAAGAAGTAATGAAAAAGTCTAGACAGCAAATGCAGCTTAAATTCCAGGGACACAGCATTCAAATATTTGCTGACATTTCCCCCTGAAACTCCTTCTTCTAGCTCTTACTAAGAAGGACATCAAATACAGGTGGGCCTTCCCCTTCGCTCTGAAGTTCACTTACATAGGCAAACAATATGCCTTCTCCAGCTTCACAGAAGGTGAGCGAATGCTACTAAACCTTTAGAATCATCACTCAAGACTACTCAATGGACACTTTAAACCCACAACAAGGATCCGTCAAGCGCCCTACACCGAAAAGCCCCACATCACCCCTATGGGATAAGACCAAGAAAGCAAAGGACAATTTACCCCCATGAGGCTAAATAAAATAACTGGGACTTTGAATTCAATGGTTCTGACCTAACCATAAGGTCAGCTTTGGGTCTCCACTCAGCGAGACAGAACCTCAACATCTTTTTCTGCACAGCTTTTTTTTTTTTTAAGGAGGTGTTCATGGGAACTTTGCTGCTTCAGGACGTTTGTATATAACCTCCCCTACTATCACCCCAGCGACAGTTCTCTGCTTTAAAGGTTCTCTGCTGAGTTGTTTGGGCCCGGGGCAGTTGCCTAGCGCCTCCCCCTATCATTCGGATATGGTTTTTCCATGCCCGAGTGACAGGAAATTAGCCCCACTAAAGGGCTATGGTAAACTGTTTGTTTTGAATGCAGGAGGGGAGCCCTCCCCCTCCTTCCATTCATGGCCATTTCATGGCTGTAAATCTACAATGTTTCTATATCTGTTTATCTCTTTTTCTAATCTTTTCCTCTTTCTAGTCAGCCTAGAGAAGGTACCCAACGGCAGCGATGGCGATGTCTCCCCAAAGTCTCGTCCACTGCACTTCATCTCCCAGTTTCTAATCTGGGATAAGGTAGGTGACGTTGGGTTGTTTGGCTGTTTCACCTCTCTGTTCCATGGCATCTAGTAAAGTAGTTTCACCTCCCCTTCGCATAATTTCCCACAATGCACAAGGGTTAAATTCACCCATGAAAAGGAGGAAGGCATGCCAAGCATATAGATCTCATCATGCTGACATGGTCCTCTTGCAGGAAACTCACTTCCCGGGGTGGTATTCTCCTTCGTTCCTTCATGCCCACTTCCCACAATTTTACCTAGCAAGTGCGAAAGACAAGACTGGGGGGGGGGGGTGGCAATTTCATTTTCCAAGCATTGCAAATTCACAACCCAGCTGGAGCACAGAGACCCGGAGGGAAGGTTTCTTCTTGTCAGGGGTATTCCAGACGAACACAAATATACCTTTGTCTCCTACTACGCCCCCAACAGAGGACAGGTACAATTCTTTCAATGGATGTTTCAAGTCCTGAAACCCTTGATTGAGGAAACCACGATCATGGGCAGAGACTCTAACATGGCCTTTGATATAGGCCTAGATAAATCTAACCCCCTTAAATTGAAACCTATTAGACCCCTCAAGGGCAGCATCAAGATAGCAAAACTAATTTTTCAGCAAGGGTTGGCATGCATTTGGAGGGAACTGAACCCCTCCACACGAGATTTTACCCATTACTCCTCCCCTCACCAAACATATGCAAGGATAGACCATATCCTCCTCTCTACTCAACATATCCCATTAACCACCAAATCATCTATTATAGATGAAGCCTGGTCCGACCATTCTATGGTGTCTCTGTCACTTCGCAGGGACTCATATAGTCAAAATAAGTCAAATTGGAGATTAAATGAATCCATGCTTAGTGATCCCATCAGAGTGACAGAACTATTACAGACTCTGCAAGAATATTTCAAGCTTAATGATACCATTGAGATTACGGCGGAAACGCTATGGGCAGCACATAAAGCCACTATCAGGGGCAAATTAATGCAAATCGCTTCACAACTAAAAAAGGAAAGACGGGCACCTAGCAAGGCTGGAACAGGACTATGATGACCTCTGCAAAAAACACAAAACAGACCCCACGAGTGTCCCTACAATATCTCTTGACCCGGTGAGACTAGCCCTAAACTTAGCACTGACAGCGAGAGCTGACAAACATATTAGGTGGGTGGGAGCTAAGTTCTACCTTAAAAAGGACAAAATAGGCACAATGCTAGCTACTTAACTTACACCAAAACAAAGTTATACTCACTTCCGAAGATTAGACAAGCAGACGGCACCTTAACGCTAAACCCACAACGTATTCTAAAATCCTATCAGGAATACTATACTGACTTATATAAAACAGCCGGAGATGCAAACCTGTCACAGATGCAAACATTCCTTGATGGCAGGGAGGTAATCAAAAATCTGAAAGGGGCTCTGCTCCAGGCCCAGATGGTTTCTCAGTGCCTTATTATAAAACTTTAGCCTCACTTGCTTCCTCGTCGGTTGCCAACTGGAGTAAAGTTTTTCTGACTCAGACATAGTGGAGAAGATCCTTCAAGGATATAGCAAAACTCAACAGCTGATCCCCAACGAGATCTGGAGGGAAACTTAACTAAAGATCCTACACCGCGCTTACATACCGTTCCTCTCAGAAAAGACTGCCCAAGATGCGGCCTGCTGGCCCATGTGTCACCAGCCGAAACCTTCCCTTTCCCACCAGTTTTGGGCATGCACCTCTATATCCTCGTTCTGGAACCAAGTCATCTCCTACATCTTCGATATAACGCTGATAAAATACCTAAAGACCCCTTACTCCTCATATTCAGATACTGGGACGCCCAACTGTTACTGTGGTCCCCAACCACTCAACCCTTCTATAAGGACTGGACTTTGATTAGTCTCTTACTAGCCAGGAATTCTAAAAAACTGGACCTCTTCACGCTGCCCTCAGATCCTACAACTCAAACAGGAGCTTCTAAACCTGCTCTACAAGGACAAACTCAACACTGATTTTACACAAGCAAACTCCTACACACATTTCTACTCCAGATGGTGGGTTTTCATGCAATCGACCTTATCACAAGAGGAACTGCAGAATTTCGAAAATTCTTCATTCTCCTACCACGAGTCTCCCACGACCACTCCTGAGGAGGAAGTTTCTTATACCTTTAGCCCCACGCCTGTGGTACCAAATGCTTCCACTGTCACCCAACATAACCACTCTCTCTCACATTCGTCTACGTCAACCAATTCCACTTCTCCCAAGGGCACATAACCCATGCATGGAACCCAGCCCCAGAAGCTTTTTCCCTCTTCATTTCTCGCGGATTCTCTCTCTCTCTTTGGGCAATGTAATTGGTGTTTTGCTCCCCCCCACCTTTCCTCCATTCCCCTCCCCCCCACCCCTGTATTTTTGTTACCACCAGTAGTTCGCTGGGGACCCCCAGTGTTGATCCATCCAGTTATCTCTACATGGTTATTGTATTTGTGATACCTGTTATCTCATACCTGAGAAATTCATCTCCATCAATGTTTGCAAATGCTTAGTTTACTGGTTTCTGTATACTGTCACGAGAATATAATGTTATGAGAAAACTATATACCCATTATTGCGATACCCTGTATTGACTTATCTTTTTCAATAAAACCTATTGAAAAAAAAAACTTTTGCAGAAACCCTGACACCGTACCTGACCAGGTTCTTTAATGCAAAGAGAGACGGGAAGCCGCTGGGAAACACTCTTACTTCCGCATATATTACTGTAATTCCTAAACCTGACAAAGACGCAGGGGTAGTGGGGAACTATAGACCTATTTCATTGATCAACAAAGATTTAAAAATTTTGACCAAAGTCATGGCAAACCGCTTAACATTATTCATAAATGAATATATTCACAAAGACCAGGTGGGTTTCATACCAGCACGATAGGGCCCTGACCAGGTGTGGAGAGCAGTGGACATAATCTCTATATTACAATCGGGATGGGAAGGAGTTCCCAAACAGGAAGGAATGCTCCTCTCTTTAGACCTCCAGAAGGCCTTCGATTTTGTCTCCTGGCCATACCTATTCTTAGTCCTTCAAAAATGGGGCTTTGGGAAAAACTTCTTGGGAACATTGAAGGCACTCTATTGCTCTCCGGAAGCAACAGTGAGACTACAGGGATATTATGCAGACCCAATTACAATAGCCAAAGGAACTAGACAGGGGTGTCCACTCTCTCCTCTGATATTTGCCATGGTAATTGAACCCTTAGCGATAGCGATACGCTCAAATATCAGGGGAGTGGATTGCGGCAATACCTCCCACAAATGCGCCTTATTCACCGATGACCTATTACTTTTTCTAACTTCCCCTGACTCATCCTTACCCTCTTTATGTTCTCTTCTAGACACCTTTGCCTCAGTGTCAGGCCTCCAGGTCAATATGACAAAATCACAGGCACTCAACGTATCCTTACCGCCGGCTAACGTTACATACTTGAAAAGCTCCTTTAAGTTCGGATGGGGGAATCCTCCATTAGATATTTAACACTCAACCTCACACCCAAAATAGAACAATTATACCAGGCCAACTTCCCCCCACTTTCCGCAAACTAGATTCTGACCTTATGAACTGGTCCCCACACAAGTTATCCTGGGTGGGCAGAGTAAACTCGGTGAAGATGACCCTCTTGCCGAGGTTGCTCTACCTTTTCCGCTTGATACCAATCGCGATCAAAAGAGATCATCTCAAATAATTTCAGGGCAAAATTACTCGGTTCATCTGGCATAAGAAAGGACCTCGATTTGCACAACGGACCTTATATAATTTGACTACACAAGGAGGTCTAGGCCTCCCAAACTTACTATGGTATTACCAAGCAGCAAGGCTGGCCCAGCTATCTACCATCTATATCAGGGTTGAAAAACCAGATTGGGTTACCATAGAGAGACATGCAACCCCCGAACCACACGCTAGACTTTCTACTTTGGTGTCCCCCAAAAAATAGATCCTCAATTCTTTCCCCCACTCTCTCTCATTCTTTAAAGCTGTGGGATAGTATGAGGGGGCATTCCTCCCTGGTCTCTGAGCTCCAACCGCTAGCACATATCTTCCATAACCCTAATTTACAACCAGGTATGAACATTTCTGCATTTAAATGGTGGCTGGATAAGGGAGTGTACCACATAGGGCTACCAGACCTGAAGGGCCTGGTATGGAATTTAGGGGGACCCCCACGTCATTTTTTTTTTTAATTTTGGTTCGGGGTTCCCCTGTGGGGAATTCCCATGCCTTTTTTATCAATGAACTTTTATGTGTATTGTCGGACCGGCAATGCAATAGCTGCGAGTAGTTTTAAATGACTTTTTTTCTTCGAAATGTCATTTTGCTGTGAGACTGTTCTAAACAAGGGAAGCATGCGCCCCTTTACAGGCATACTATAGACACCCCCCAGCTACGAAATGTAAAGGGATATTACACGTTTATTGTTTGACTTTAAGCATTTTTAAAATCACTGCTCCTGAAAAAACAGCCGTTTTTAAAACTTTTTTTGCATTGATCCATGTCCCCTGGGGCAGGACCCAGGTCCCCAAACACTTTTTATGACAATAACTTGCATATAAGCCTTTAAAATTAGCACTTTTGATTATTCATGTTCGTGTCCCATAGACTTTAACGGTGTTCGAGTGTTCGAACAAACTTTTTTCCTGTTCGCATGTTCTGGTGCGAACCGAACAGGGGGGTGTTCGGCTCATCCCTAGTATACAAGATTACCTTCAAAGATCGGGTCTCCCCCAATTATCATACAAGGATTTAACCGAATTAGAGAAACCCATCTCGGCAGACGAAGTGACCCGAGCGATGGCGCGCATGCAACTGGGCAAAGCTCCAGGTCCAGATGGATACTCCCTGCTATACTACAGGACCTTTGGGGAGCTTTTGATTCCACAGTTCCCTCTCAGCATGCAACGCTGCGGGTGAGGGCTCCACCCCTCCCAGAGACTCATTACGCACACACATCATGGTAATTCCGAAGGAGGGCAAAGACCCCCTATTATGCCAAAGCTACAGGCCATTCTCATTATTAAACATAGATCTAAAAATCTTCACAAAAATTCTCTCCATCCGGCTGATAGATCTGATCCCTCAATTGATTCACTCCAACCTAATATATGCAGCACGGAAACTAAAAACCCCCGGTGGCGCTCCTGTTGATGGACGCTGAGAAAGCGTTTGACAGGGTAAGCTGGCCCTTTCTCTTTGAAACCCTTTGGATCATAGGTCTTAGAGAGCGTATGATGAACTGGGTGCAAGCAATCTATTCTTGCCCTTTGGCACAGGTCAAAGTGAATGGTCACCTATCATCACCATTTCTGATAACAAATGGGACAAGACAGGGGTGTCCCCTATCGCCTCTGATATTTATCCTGACCCTCAAACCTTTTCTAAGATTTATCAGAGACAACCTGAATATCTCAGGGCTTAGATTGAACGAGACCCTTTCCCCAAAAATAGCAGCATTTACAGACGATCTGCTTTTCTTCCTGACCAGTTCATTGACGTCCATCCCAAATCTGCTTGCAGAATTGAAGATGTATGAAAAACTGTCGTTCTTACACATTAATTACCAGAAATCTGAGGCATTAGAGGTCGCTTTACTTCCATCCTTAAGTGCGTTGATTAGAGTAGATTTCCCTTTTAAATTGGTCTCATCCCACATTAAATACTTGGGCATTCTTCTGCCTGGCAGAATAGAAGAAATCTTCCCTCTCAACTCCTTAACAGCTATAAAAAAAGATCTCCAGACCTGGCAGAAAGCAATGTTCTCTTGGTTTGGACTTTGTGCCATAGTAAAAATGAACATCATGCCTCGGATACTATACCACTTCCAGGCACTTCCTATACGTATTCCCGCTTCCTTCCTTAAAGCGGTCAACAAAACCTTTGTCAGGTTTGTATGGGCCTAAAAACCACCCTGCTTGGCCCAGACCATCCTTCGACTTCCCAAGCTAAGAGGGGGTATTGCCCTACCGGACGCTAATCTGTACCTAATGGCATGCCATCTGACCAGGGTTCTAAACTGGTGTTGGCATGGTGCCCTAAAGCAGTAGGTGCAAATAGAATATGCCTTAGCAGAGACCAGACTGGAGTTGTTGCCTTGGTGCCATAAGCCCATGCCTAACTGAATAATTAACCACCCGACAGTGGGGGAAACATGGCAAATGGTCCGCAAAGTTTTCCGCGATTTTTTGGTTGCACCGCTCCCATCTCCACTCACTCCCATTATCGGAAATCCAGACTTTGCTCCGGGTCTCGAAGACCCCAGATTCTTGAAGCTGCTGGAGGTCGAGCGATCTCAAGCAAGACATTTCCTTATCAATGGCCGGTGGAAGAACAGGCAACAAATCACAGAGGATCCAGCCCTGATGGGTTTGTTGTTTTGGCAAAAGATACAGCTAACCCATTTCATTGGCTCCCTGCCCTCACCTGAGTCTTTTGGGAGGCAATTAACTCCCTTTGAACTGTTGTGCTTGGAACAAACTCCACTGAGACATGCTATCTCCCAGGCCTACCAATTATTACTTGCTCAACCCCCAGACTCTAGACCTCCTTACATAGCCAAGTGAGAATGGGACCTAGGGGTGCAATTTATAGAGAAACAAATAGATCGGCTCTTTCTTTTCGCTCAGAAGACATTCATCTGCGCCAGACACCAGGAGGCGGGATACAAGCTACTAGCCCGGTGGTACTACACCCTGGAAAGAATACATCAGATGTTCCCCCAGAGCACAAGCCTTTGTTGGTTATGTGGTTATCAAGCCAGCTTGGTGAAGGCCTGCACCATTTCCACCTGAGGATCTGGGATGTATGTAACAAAGCAAGCAGACTTTCATCTGCCTAACTTCTTGATCATGTGGTCTGGTACTCCTTGCTGGGATGCAGCAAAAGCTGCAGGGAATGTCCAGAGAACTGTCTGGGGTCAAGGCCCAATTTGACTAGAAGGATCCTAACGTGCCTGATAAACTGGCTGCCAGGGGGGCGGTCGGAAAGAGTAGGAAGAGGCTACTATCTGATTGGCTGGGTAGATGGGACAGTAGTCGGTCGAGCACTGTCACTGGGCACCAGGCGTTGTTAGTCTGATAAAGATTGATGTCAACCCCAGGACTGGTTTGTTGAGTTTTGGAGACTGTAAGATGAAGGGTGTAATGGCTTTGAAAGCGAGTCAGGTGACAGCTGAGCAGTGGCTAGGCTACAAAACACTGTAGAAGGCCAAATACATAGATGGCCGCTTGGATGACTAATCTGGGCAAAACCCCAAATGGAAAATGTGTAAGGATTTCAGACATGTTCCTAAAGATGGCACTCGTGATAGGTAGGCGTTTGCTGCTGGCTACGACCTAATGTTTTTGTATGCCACGTAGGAGAGATCTGACTGATTGGGCTATGGAGACTGACGGCTTTCCGGGTTCCTGTAAGGACAGAAAATGCTAAACGCCGGCTAGGTATAGCCTGATGGTATTGTGAGAAAGGGCCAGCTGCGTGTGGCAATACTTTTTTTTTTTAAACAAGATTTTTTTATTGAGCATATTGACATGTTACATCACATTCTGTAAACAATAGGTCGCTTTACATCTCATTAAAGATAACATGTTACCTCTACACATATGGCTCATCCAGTTTCACATGTTTTGTAATTATTGCTTTCAATATGAAGACCACCTTTTACTTCATTCAGCCTAATTGTTTTGCTCTTTTTTTTTTTTTTTTTTATTAAACAACTCTTTATTTATATGCATATCATATTTCACTAGAAAACCGCTCAGAAAGAAGAGCGCCTGGACAGTCAACATAAAAATTGGAACTTTGGCTTCAACCAGAGAGACAACAAACTCTCAAAAGACCCCCTCCATGTACGAGCTCCCTCCCCTCCCTTCCCATCCCCCCTCATTATTTATCTGCCTCTAATATTGTATGCATCCATTCCTTCAATACTCTACTGTCCACCCTCATCATCGCCTAGATTCTTTCTGCGCCATTGCTCTCCTCCTCTGCTACCGATAAGGTATTTTTGGATTCAGTCCACCTCCACCACACTTTCCTAAATTTTTTGGGGGCTCCTCTCACTTCGTATGTCATTCTATACATAAGTACATCATCATTTATTATTTTTATCCACATTCCCATGGTGAGTTGTTCACCATGAATCCATCTTTGAGCGATCAGTTTTCTCACCCCAAAATAGAGAAGTCTAAGGAACAATTTAGTATTTGCATTCATCTCTTCCTGATCAAAAATCCCCAACAGGCACCTCATGGGAGAGCATATGTTTGGAAGACCAAAGTGGTCAGATATGAACTCAGTCACCTGAGACCATAAAGGTCTTACCTTAGGGCAATCCCACACCATATGAAGGAAAGTTCCCTCCTCTCCCCTACATTTATGACATTCCGGGTTGTCTTTTCTGTGCATTTTAAATCGTCTAGTTGGAGTGTAGTACATTTGGTGTAAATATCGAAGCTGTATCATTCTATCCGTGGAGGAAATCACCGATACGAAATATGTATCGAGTACCTCCTGCCACAATTCCTCAGTCAGTTCCGGAATGAAAGTCGTCCACCTACTTCTGGTCCTAGTGGTCAGGTCAGGTCCTCCCAATCTAATCTCCTTGTAGTATCTAGATATACGCTTGGCCGGTTCGGGGTCTATCAGGACCTTTTCCAGGGTTGTGTTTTGTACCTTCACCTCCCCCCTCCCGAACTGGGCTGTCGCTGCGTGCTGCAGCTGGGTATATCTGAACTGCCATGTCCTAGGTACACCAAACTGCTCCCTCAGTTGTGCGAAGGATAGTAGCCTACCATCCTGGTATATGTGATGTAGATATTTTATCCCAAATTTGGCCCATCCATGTCCATCCTCTATTTTGCAGAACTCTTTTAGTGATTTATTGTACCAGAGGGGACAATTAGGTGATAACCATAACGGGTCATCCATTATTTTCTGCGCACAAAGATGGAATACCTTACCTGGTAGTGCCATAACTGATCCCATCCCCCTCCCTGGTATCTCTTTTCTAAACAGGATGTTCAGTAATGTTTCCTGAGATGTGGCAACAGCCGCCTCCAGTAGAGTAGTGGCATTAGGTATCTGGGGGAAGCATCGCCAATGCAAGAATGTCATTTGGGATGCAAAGAAATAGGATCTCATGTCCGGCATAGCCAACCCCCCCCCGGTTTATTGGTAGTTTCAGGATTGCTAGGGATAACCTGGGAGCCTTGGTTCCCCACAAGAAATCCACCACAATGGAGTCCATACGTTTAAACGTTTTCACCGAGATATATACAGGCGAGTTCGATAGAACGTACAACAGCTTTGGCAGGACAATCATTTTAAATAGGTTTATACGACCCATCACTGTCAATGGCATATTCCTCCACCGCTGCACCTTCTCACGAAGAGCCTCCACTACCGGTCTCAAATTAATAGCTATATACCCCGAGATGGGAAGTTGAATCACCACTCCCAGATATTTGAAGGATTGGGATAGTTGAATGGGGGATTCCGCCGGGACCGTCACTGTGTCATCTATAGCAAACAGGGATGATTTGCTCCAATTGATACGGAACCCAGAGTAGTCTCCGAATTCCTGTATCAACCGGAAGGCCGTGGACAACGAAGCACCCGGATCTTGGAGATACAAAAGCATGTCATTCGCATAAAGGGAGACTCGCTCCTCAATCCCCCCCACCCGAAGTCCATTCAGATGGGGAGTATCCCTTATCTTTGCCGCAAGTGGCTCTATGGCCAAAGCAAAAAGAAGGGGAGATAGCGGGCACCCCTGTCTGGTCCCCCCGAGGACAGGTAAGGGCTCAGATATAATGCCATTTACCCTCACCCTGATCAATGGGTCAGTGTACAACAGCCTCACCCAGGATATAAATATAGGCCCGAATCCCAATATCTCCAGGAGACCAAACAGATAGGTCCACTCGACCGAATCAAAGGCCTTCTTGGTGTCCAAAGAGGCCACCACCCTCTCCCCAGAATTGTCATGATCCGTCTGTAGGTTAATAAATAACCTTCTAACATTCATTTGTGCACAGCGCCTTTGTATAAAGCCTGTCTGATCCGGGTTAACTAATTTTAACATTACCGACTGCAGTCTCCCCGCCAATACTTTCGCTAGTATCTTGGTGTCGACATTCATCAGTGAGATGGGTCTATAGGATTCACATTCTTTAGGATCTTTTCCCCCCTTATGTATCAGAACTACCAAGGCCTCTCTCATAGAGGGGAGAAGTTTCCCCTCCCGCCGCGCAGTCAGGAACACTTGCAATAGTCGGGGCGCCAACCCTCCCCTAAAAGTTTTATAGCACTCCGAGGGTATACCATCTAGGCCCGGGGATTTCCTAGGGGCAAAAGAAGCTATCGCCCCCGCAACCTCCTCCGCAGATATGTCAGCCTCCAGCTCTGCACGGTCTAGATTTGTTAACTTAGGAAGATCAATATCATTTAGATAAGTTTCTAAAGTGTTACCTCCCGGTGGGATGCATGACTTGTAAAGTTCTTTATAAAATTGAACAAAGACCTGTAGTATACCCTCGGAATCACTCACCTCTACTCCACCCCGACCATAAATACTCGTTATACAGATGGGTGTGTATTCTGGTCGTGACAAATATGCCAACAGTCTACTATTCTTGTCCCCAAATTCAAAGATACGTCTACGTTGCGCGAGTCCAAGTTTGGTAGTCTGGTCAGTCAGTATTTCCTTGTATGCGCGTGTCTTATCCTGGAGAGTACACAAACCCTCTCTAGTTGGTCGCCTAACGTATTCTGCCTCAGCTAGAGATATCTCACGTTCCCTATCCATTATTGAAGATGCCAGTTGCTTCTTGAAACTACCCACCTCCGCCATGAACACCCCTCTTAGAGTAGCTTTGAATGCCCCCCACTTTATTAGATCAGAGCCAACTTCCTTATTCTCCTTCCAGAACCGCTGAATAGTCTCATTACATTTAATTTTTACATATTCCTCCTGCAACCAGCTAGCCTCCATCCTCCAGTGTCTGATACCTTGTCTCTGTCCCAATACAATATCCACTAGTATGGGTGAATGGTCCGAGTGCACTCTAGGTAAGTACCTCGCCCCAGCCACCAATTGTAGTCCCTCAGGTTCAACCAATACCGTGTCTATCCTAGACAGTGTTTTATGTGTCTCAGAGTAGCAAGAGTATTCCCTGATCTCTGGGTGTCTCGCCCGCCATGCATCATAGAAGCCGTGGGTTGACATCCACTTCGCAAGCGGTGTTGGCGTTCTCGGCGGTGCATCTAACTTGTCCATTGTCGGATCTACCACCGCATTCAAATCCCCCAAAATGAAAATCCTCCCTTCCGCTATCTCAAAAGTCGCTTGAAGCATATCATCCAGATGAGACAGGGAGAAGGGAGGCAGGACATACAAGTTCACAAAGGTCATGAACCTGTTATGCACCTTTATCACGGTAATAACATATCTACCCTTTATATCCGTTTTTATTGCATGAATACATATGGGTAGGGATTTAGCCACTAGTGTGGACACTCCCCTAGCAAATGAAGAGTAACTTGCATGGTAAGCCCCAGCAATATGCGCCCTTTTTAAAGAGAGAGTCCTGGAGCCCTGCAGATGCGTCTCCTGCAACAATATTAAATGCGGTTTATATTTTTTTAGATAATCAAAGACCAGCGACCTTTTAAATTTGGAGTTGAGACCTCTAACGTTCCAAGAGATCACTCTAAGGTTCACAGCCATAGTGGGTAAAGCAAGAATCTCCCCCCTCCCCCTCCTCCTCACTCCCATCGTTCAGGTAGGGCATCCCCCAGGGCTCCAGCACCCCCCCTCCCCATCCTGGTGAGCAGCAACATATAAGGCAGACAGTAGACAACAAAAGTGAGCTTAAAATCATGAGCATACACAAAGCATAATGATGGTTTTCCCTAATACTTCCCCCCTCCCCCCTCCCCCCTCCTTGTCTCCCACCCCCCACCCTGTACCCGCCCCCAACTTGCAAGGCACTTCATTCCCAAAACCTTTAACCTAAAAGAGGTTATAACGGATGTGTGTATTCAAAAAAACACACAGGCTCCAGCACTGTGAGGAGTGAGTTCAATTGTGAGAGAAAAAAAAACTCCCCACAGAAAATAAAAAAACCTGGAACACAAAAATAAAGAATATATACTTATTTAAGGAGAAGAGGAAAACTTCTTGTTCCACTCCTCAGGTCCCAAGTGAAAATAGGTAAACAACAAAAAAAACCTTTGTTTCCGAAAGGAGAAAAAAACCCTGCAGATTCCTTCAGTGTTAAAAGTATTCCTGAGCATTTGAAAGCAGCAAACATATATCTTCTGTAGTCCTCCGGACTGTCGGGTGCATAAAGACCCATCCAAGGGCCCCATTCAATGTCTTTCTACATCTTAGAAATAGGGTTGTGAGGAAAAAGGGCGGTAAAAAAAACCGCTCAGCGTCCGCCATGTTTCCTTCTCCTGACATCCCCCATCCCCCAGCATCTTCATCTGTATGTAATAGTTTAAGGTGATCTTGGAGAGCCCCCTCTTCTCGATCGTCCCCTCGCATCCAGCCAATCAGCAGCCTCCGTGGGGGTGGTAAAAAAGTGTGTTTTGCCATTATCAACAACGCGTAGTTTTGCTGGATATAGCATACTGTACATCAGGTTCAGTTCTCTAAGCCGTTTCTTTATCAGATAGAAGGAAGCCCTCTGTTTTTGCGTGGTGGCAGAGAAATCAGGATAAATAGATATCCGATAATTATGACACTTCAGCTCAGGGCCTGTCCTGGCTCCTTTTAGGATATTTTCTCTGTCTCCGAAGTGCAGAATCTTTGCTATCATGGGTCTGGGGGTTGCTCCCTTTGGTGGTGGTTTACCTGGTACACGGTGTGCCCTCTCTATAGCAAACATAGCAGTGAAAGTTCCAGGGGCCATATTCTCCTTCAGCCATTCCTCCAGGAATTCCTCAGGATGACTACCTTCCACTCCTTCAGGGAACCCCACCAGCCTTATGTTATTTCTTCTCATGCGGTCTTCCATGTCGGCCATTTTAAGAGTGTGCTCAGAGAGGGTCTTTTTAACAATTTGGTTATCAGTGGTCATAGGTCTAACAGTGTCCTCTAGAGCAGCAATGCGGTGATCAGTAGCCTGGGCTTTTTCTCTAAGCTTCTGCATATCATGTTTCATAAAGGAGAATTCCATTTGCAGTTCCCCAAAGTGGTCTAGCAGCTTAGCCTGACATCCCTGTATGGCAGCCATTATTTGCTTAAGGGACGGTTCTCCCTCCTCCTCCAGGGCCCTGTCTGTATCATGTATGGGTCCCTCATCCCTGTCCAGGGATCTCCCCCTGCGCATAGTACGGTCCCTCTGTATTCTGGGACTCACCCGACCAGAGGAAGCAGGCTGTGGTCTTTCAGTGTCCTCATGCTGCTGCTGAAGCGGCGGCCATTCCTCATCCTCCTCTCTGCCCGACGCCGCGGCGCCATCTTGAGAGCCCCAGGCATAACGGGCCAGTCTCTCCCCCGGTGTTTTTGGCCACGGAGGCCCGTATTTCACCATCCCCTGAGGCTCTCCGGAGGGTCCGCAACTCATACCCCAACAGTCCAGGGCAAAAACGCCGGCTTTAGCTCACAGGATTAGGTCAGGATGTGGAATCTGCAGGGAGAGCTCCTCTCAAGACGTCCTCACATGCTGCGCGCCGGCTCCGCCCCCCCTCGTGTGGCAATACTATATAAAAGCTAGGACGTGTCTAACGTCACCTGTCACTGCTCCAGAGCAAGAGGCCGGTGTGAAACCCCGCTGTGAAGCCGTGAACCAGAAATACAGCCAGTGAAGGAGTGGGGTGTGTGGAGAGGTAGAACCCCAACCAATTAACATCTATCTTGCCTAGTCATGATTTATTCAGCTGTTTCAGTTGACAGGTGGTCTTCAGGTGTGCTTTTTTGGCATGCTGTGAAAACATACAGTAGCCAGAACTAGTTATGGAAGCATCAGAGCACCAGATAGCCGTGTGGGTAACAGTCTGACAGATAGTACAGAGCGGGGAGTGGAGACCTGCGAAGTGGCGACAAAATAGTGCTGTATCAGAAACACTTCAGCCCATCTTGACCTGGAACTGGCTGAACCTGGATGCTGCCTTGACTGAAAACGACTGGTGATAGTCATAAAAAGCATATCCTCCATACTTGTATCCTAAGTCCGTGACCAAGTGGAGATATAAGTCCAGCTCTTCCCTCCTGCTGGGGGTGGCTGACCAAATGACATCCCTAAACATCCCAAAGGCCAGAACAAATTCAGTGACTGTCAGCTTACGGTTGAGCCTGGGGTCTTTTGAATTGTAAACCACTGAGATGTTCCCCCAGGTGTATGATCTATTATCAGCCAAGTCGTGCTAGATTGACATTTTTGCCCTCCAAGATGTCCTTCCTGAGGCTGGCTGAGACAAGGGGAGCAGGGACTCTGGTGTACCTGCAGAAGTGGATGCCAGTACCGGGACCGTGACTGGGTCGGGGAGGGTCATGGGAGGGGGCACCTCTAGAGCTGTTCTATCTGGCACTCTGGTCTGCACATCAAAAACTGCTGCAGATAGGGAGGAGACCATGGAGTCCATCTGTGAGATGGCCCCAGAGATGGACTACAGGGATGTATGTTGGGAGCTGGGCCTGGCTGTTGGCAGGAAGAGGAGCCTGAAGAGCTCTGCCTTCCTGGCCATAGCAGGGTAGGGAAAACCCTTGAGTCTGAGCTCAGCTGTGAGCTTGGGGATGGTCCATGCCCGGAGGGACTGCACGCTGCCACTTTCTGAGCCCATGGAGGCTGACAGAGGGGCGGGTGTGAAGTCATCACTGCCGGCCTGTGACATGACTCTGACTATAAGACAATAAGGGGGTGCATGTGTTAAGAGGAGGTATAGCAGTAGGATAGTGAACAGAGTGAGATACAGAAAACTCTGATGAGAAGAGAAGGAGAAGTACAGGGTAAGAAATGACAGGCGCAGGGAGGAGCCAACTGGGATCTATTGTGTAGAACCCCCTAAAGTGAAAATTTAGAAAACTGGAAAGAGTGCGTGGCAACTGAGGTAAGCCGTGAGGTGACTGGCCAGGTAACTAATGCTCGGGTGTATGTCTGTGCTGAACACAAACCTGTAGACCAGAGCCCCAGGGCATACTAGGGCAATCAGCTAAAGTCTGGTACGGCCTACGTAGGAATGTCGCGGTCTGTAGATGGTGATGTACACTCGGCCTGCTAATGTTTACACTGTCAGCAAACTCAATGTTTTAGCGACCTTTATAGAGATAGAGAGGAGGGGGGGGGGGGAGGGGGGAAAAGGAGAGAATGGGCAGTCCTCCTCCTCAAAAATATGGGACTTTAAAGGAAAAAACCTGAGTTGCGTAGGTGAGAATCACACAAACTTAATAAAATTAACAATGTTTATTGAAATATAATAAAAAATATTATCGTCAATACATATACAAACATATAAACATCCAGTAGTTGAATCCAGAATTCGTGCGTGACTAAAGCCGACATGTTTCGCAAAAGAAATTTCGCTTCATCAGGGCTAGACACGATGCAATTGATTCATTTACACTGTGTAAATAATAGACAGTCTTAGATTGTACAATGGTTATACACAACATCAGATCCTAACGAACATTGATTATTTTAGATTATAGCTCACCTACTATGACAATTTCAAGAAATAAGACTAAAACTGCCATTCATTGGACACCAGCCGCTGAACCAACCAATACGGACTGTCTCTGGGTGCCAGATCCCAGACAAACAATACCAGTAGGAGGCCTGGACCACACATTCAGGGCACTATATGCTGATAACCCGTGCTGAAATAAAGACGGGAAACCCATGAATCATACTAGTAAGGATCAATTGTAAAAAATGCTAGTGACCATGAATGGTCAGACACAAAAGGAAATTTCATATGACGCCCATTGGAGTATATTGTACATAAGGTATATTGAACTATTTCAAAAAGGTCTACTGGGGATATAATTGTTTAACTGCAGGGGAACAGGAATTTCAGTATCCTGTGCCTATAATGCTAACAATGCAGGGACCATATAGAAAAACCCCTTAAGGTACGGTAGGGGGCCCGCCAGTACAAGGCATGTCCAAGTATAAAAGAGACGACAAGTGCGTCCAAAGTGATTTAAACTTACCCCTAAGCGTAGAGAGTAGAGGGAGGGGGGTTGTAACAGCTCCTCATTGCAGGATCGGGCGTCCGCCCATTTGCGATGGATGGCCACAGGATGCATCTAACAGACAGCACCGGCGCCTCCATCTTTTGAATGATATGGTCCCACCGGAAGCAATCAGGTCAGAATTGACCTCCGGCATTGCTTCCGGTCCGGACGTCCCTGTCGAAATGCATCAGGGGAGCAGACGCAGCTGCGTTCTATCCCCAATGATGCGAGTACATTGCCCGTATTGCGCCAATGGCGTAACGGGCAGCTGGGGGTGGAAAGGAAAAAGGGCTCCACCCCCTAGGCAGGGACGTCCGAGTCCCCCTACCACAAAGGCAACCGTTGCTTAGCAAGCAGCGGAGGTAGTCCAAACAATGGCAGAGAACATATAAATAGGTCTAACATAGACCGGGTACCTTGAGTTAATACAAAAGCTTTTGTACAGCAACAAAATAAAATCTAGACACCATTTATACATGATTCCTTCTAATCAAGACCGTCACAATCTAGGTGAAGCACAAGAGAGCAGAATAAAGAGCAGAAAAGGAGCGGAGAAAAGGAAATAAAAGGGGGTGGGGATGTTTATTGGTTTCATCAGCCTATATTTTAATCTACATATCATAGTTGGGGAATAGCACCATCTGGTGGACATATATGATGTTGTGCCACTAGAGGTGGGTGGGAGCCTGTCTGCAGTAATACATAGGTAACATATATGATCAGTATGTAATGGATTGAACCTATAATTACAATTATTTATCAATAGTATGACCCTTTGCTCCAGGATGGATCATATATGGAAAATAAACATATAGTAATTATTTATGGTATTCTCATATATGAAAAATAAGCATCCAGTGAGTGTTAATGATATTCTGCAACTGAAAAATGGGTGAAAGTCTACTTATAGTATCAGATGGCAGATATAGATAAATAGTATATGTTCCATCCATAATTACAGTTGTTACTTAGTCATATAGACATTTTTTGCACGGAGGACAGCATCACAGAAAGGGGTTGAATGCAAGTGCAGTGTTGAGGCCAGGCGGACTGGTCACCCGCTGGTTATATATCCACCTGGCCTCACGCTGCAAGATCTTTTTATCCACATTTCCGCCCCTCTCTGGGTCAGGTATGACCTCCAGGGCAAAGAAGGACACAAAGTTGGGGTCGTAACTATGTCGTAGACCAATATGTTTACAAATGGGGGTATAAAGTAACCCTGCGTCTAGGTAGTATAAGTGGTCCTGTATTCTTCTAGCAAACGGACGCTTCGTTTTACCTATGTAGAATGCACCACAACGGCACATGGCTAAATACACAATGCCCGTTGTGGTGCAATCAGCATATCCTTTCAGTTTGTGAAAGCCTCCTCTTGGGAGGGGGCACCCACTCCCCTCTTTTATCCATGGACAGAATTGACAATGTCCACATCTGAAGGTGCCATTCCCGCCCTCTGCCCCTGCTGATGATATTGAAGGTTGCAGGTGACTATGGACTAGCACATCTCTAATGGACCGTGATTTCCTGTAAGTAATTTGTGGCACATTGGCCACATATTTTGAGATGACTGGATCCTCAGACAAAAAGTGCCAATTGTTGCTGATCAGGTTTCGAATTTCATGTTGATGTGCTGTGAATGTTGTGATTAGTTTTGTGGTGGGATGTGGGTCCCGTACTTTGTGTTTGAAAATGAGAGTATCACGTAGGTTTTGTTTGGCCCGCTGGTAGGCCCTCTTGAGGACTTTTTTACTGTAACCTTGGTTGAGCAGTCGATCATATAGTGCTCTCGCTTCTCTCTCGAAGTCCTCATCTCTGGCGCAGTTCCGTCGTAGTCGGAGGTACTGACTATAGGGTATACTATGTATTAGTGTGCGAGGATGGGAGCTGGCGAAATGCAAGATAGTATTACCAGCCGTCTCCTTTCTGTACAGTGTACTGAAAATTGAGCCATCCTCTCTAAGCACCAGTCGTAGATCCAAGAACGAGATAGTCGTTGTATTGAATTGGATGGTAAACTTGAGATTGAATTTATTATGAGAGAGAAGTTCCATGTAGCTATTAAGTAGTTCAGCTGACCCCGTCCAAATGAGGAGGACATCGTCGATGTTCCTCCGCCATAGGAGAATATGGCGCAGGTACATCGCGGCCTCCCCACCCGAGAAAAGATTGCGTTCCCATCCCCCCAGGTACAGGTTGGCGTACGATGGGGCACATGATGTCCCCATTGCTACCCCCTGTACCTGGAGGTAGGTAACGCCATTGAAGAGAAACAAATTATTGGTAAGAATATGTTCCAATAGAATTGTAATAAATTGGCACAGCTCTTAACTGTCGGTGTCTCTTTCTTTCAGGAACTCCGCAATCGTTGCCACACCTAGCTTGTGTGGTATACTTGAATAAAGGGCCTCTATGTCAATGGCCACCAAGATCGTTTCCGGGGGTACCGTGAGTCCCTAAAGAATTTTGAGTAATTCCAATGTATCTTTAAGATAAGATGGCAAACTTGTAACGTGTGGACGCAAATAGCCATCCACAAACTGACTGGCAGTCTCGGTGTGGCTGCCTATTCCCGAAACAATTGGGCGTCCTGGAGGCTTAGATAGACTCTTATGGACTTTGGGTAGTGAGTAAAAGGTCGGTGTTACCGGCCACTTAACCTCGAGGAACTCACGGGTGTCTTCATCGATCAGGCCTTGAGAATGTGCCCGATCGATAATGGATATGTAGCATGATCTTGCTTCATTAAGTTTCTGAGGTGGGATCTGCTGATACCATTCACGGTTGTTGAGTATGTTTAAACACATTTCGATGTAATTATCCTTATTCATCACCACCACATTTCCTCCTTTATCCGATGGTTTTATCACGAATTCATCCCTCTTCATCAAATTTTCCAAGGCCGACCATTGTACTGATGACAAATTCTTTGTGTTATGTTTTGGAAAGTGTATTGCTTCTATTTGCTTCATAGTTTGTTTCAAGAAGGCCCATACAGCTGGGCATGTCTGAAGGTTCGGGAACTTCTGAGATTTGTTTTTAAATTTTAGGGGTCTTAAAGGTAAACTTGGACCTCCTTCTTCTTCTTCAGACGAGGAGCTCTCCGAATTTCCATAGCCTTCATTTTCGTCCAAAAGTTGAATTAATGTTTTAAGAGCCCTAAAGTCTTGTACCTTAAATCCCTTATAGGGGTCTTCATCTCTATTCAACGTTTTACCCTTGTCGGTATCAAATATGTATTTATATGTAAGGTTCCTTGCGAACATATGTAAATCCTTCACAAGGGTGAATTTGTCTACTTGTTGTGAGGGACAGAAACTCCTACTGGTATTGTTTGTCTGGGATCTGGCACCCAGAGACAGTCCGTATTGGTTGGTTCAGCGGCTGGTGTCCAATGAATGGCGGTTTTAGTCTTATTTCTTGAAATTGTCATAGTAGGTGAGCAGGGTTTAGGTCTGGAGACGTGCTTGGCCAATCCATCACCTTTACCCTCAGCTTCTTTAGCAAGGCAGTGGTCATCTTGGAGGTGTGTTTGGGGTCGTTATCATGTTGGAATACTACCCTGTGGCCCAGTCTCTGAAGGGAGGGGATCATGCTCTGCTTCAGTATATCACAGTACATGTTGGCATTCATGGTTCCCGCAATGAACTGTAGCTCCCCAGTGCCGGCAGCATTCATGCAGCCCCAGACTATGACACTCCCACCACCATGCTTGACTGTAGGCAATACACACTTGTCTTTGTACTCCTCACCTGGTTGCCCCCACACAGGCTTGACACCTTCTGAACCAAATAAGTTTATCTTGATCTCATTAGACCACAGGACATGGTTCCAGTAATCCATGTCCTTAGTCTGCTTGTCTTCAGCAAACTGTTTGCAGGCTTTCTTGTGCATCATCTTTAGAAGAGGCTTCCTTCTGGGATGACAGCCATGTAGACCAATTTGATGCAGTGTGTGGCATATGGTTTGGGCACTGACAGGCTGACCCCCCAACCCTTCAACCTTTGCAGCCATGCTGGCAGCACTCATACGTCTATTTCCCAAAGACAACCTCTGCATATGACGCTGAGCACGTGCACTCAACTTCTTTGGTCAACCATGGCGAAGCCTGTTCTGAGTGGAACCTGTCCTGTTAAACCACTGTGTGGTCTTGGCCACTGTGCTGCAGCTCAGTTTCAAGGTCTTGGCAATCTTCTTATAGCCTAGGCCATCTTTATGTAGAGCAACATTTCTTTTTTTTCAGATCCTCAGAGAGTTCCTTGCCGTGAGGTGCCATGTTGGACTTCCAGTGACCAGTATGAGAGAGTGAGATCGATAACACCAAATTTAACACACCTGCTCCCCATTTACACCTGAGACCTTGTAACACTAATGAGTCGCATCACACCAGGGAGGGAAAATGGCTATTTGGGCCCAATTTGGCCATTTTCACTTAGGGGTGTACTCACTTTTGTTGCCAGCGGTTTAGACATTAATGGCTGTGTGTTGAGTTATTTTGAAGGGACAGCAAATTTACACTGTTATACAAGCTGTACACTACTGACTACTCACTACTAATGGGACAGATTAACAATCATCCATCAAACTTTCACTTTTTAATACTTGGTTGCAAATCCTTTGTAGTCAATTACAGCCTGAAGTCTGGAACCCATAGACATCACCAGATGCTGGGTTTCATCCCTGGTGATGCTCTGCCAGGCCTCTACTGCAATTGTCTTCAGTTCCTGCTTCCTTTCGGGGCATTTTCCCTTAAGTTTTGTCTTCAGCAAGTAAAATACATGCTCAATCAGATTCAGGTCAGGTGATTGACTTTGCCATTGCATAACATTCCACTTCTTTCCCTTAAAAATGTCTTTGGTTGCTTTCGCAGTATGCTTCGGGTCATTGTCCATCTGCACTGTGAAGCTCCGTCCAATGAGTTCTGAAGCATTTTGCTGAATATGAGCAGATAATATTGCCCAAAACACTTCAGAATTCATCCTGCTGCTTTTATCAGCAGTCACATCATCAATAAATACAAGAGAACCAGTTCCATTGGCAGCCATACATGCCCATGCCATGACACTACCACCACCATGCTTCACTGATGAGGTGGTATGCTTTGGATCATGAGCAGTTCCTTTCCTTCTCCATACACTTCTCTTCCCATCACTCTGGTACAAGTTGATCTTGGTCTCATCTGTCCATAGGATGTTGTTCCAGAACTGTGAAGGCTTTTTCAGATGTTGTCTGGCAAACTCTAATCTGGCCTTCCTGTTTTTGAGGCTCACCAATGGTTTACATCTTGTGGTGAACCCTCTGTATTCACTCTGGTGAAGTCTTCTCTTGATTGTTGATTTTGACACACATACACCTACCTCCTGGAGAGTGTTCTTGATCTGGCCAACTGTTGTGAAGGGCGTTTTCTTCACCAGGGAAAGAATTCTTTGGTCATCCACCACAGTTGTCTTCCGTGGTCTTCCGGGTCTTTTGGTGTTGCTGAGCTCACCGTTGCGTTCTTTCTTTTTAAGGATGTTCCAAACAGTTGATTTGGCCACACCTAATGTTTTTGCTATCTCTCTGATGGGTTTGTTTTGTTTTTTCAGCCTAATGATGGCTTGCTTCACTGATAGTGACAGCTCTTTGGAACTCATATTGAGAGTTGACAGCAACAGATTCCAAATGCAAATAGCACACTTGAAATTAACTCTTAACCTTTTATCTGCTCCTTGTAAATGGGATAATAAGGGAATAACACACACCTGGCCATGGAACAGCTGAGCAGCCAATTGTCCTATTACTTTTGTTCACTTAAAAAGTGGGAGGCACATATACAAACTGTTGTAATTCCTACACTGTTCACCTGATTTGGATATAAATACCCTCAAATTAAAGCTGAAAGTCTGCAGTTAAAGTACATCTTTTTTGTTTAATTTCAAATCCATTGTGGTGGTGTATAGAGCCAAAAAGATTAGAATTGTGTCGATGTCCCAATATTTATGGACCTGACTGTGTATATATATATATATATATATATATATATATATATATATATATATATATATATATATATATATATATAATATATATTAATAATAACAAACATGTCATACTTAACTGCTCTGTGCAATGGTTTTGGACAGAGCAGCCCTGATCCTCCTTTTCCCAGGTCCCCTGCTGATAATCTAGGCCCTCCTCTTTGCTGAGTGCCCCTATAGCAAACTGCTTGTTATGGGGGCCCTTGTGCATGCTCAATCCTGAGCCAGCTCTCTGTGTCCAGAATACGCAGAGAATGTGGCTCAGCCCTATCCCCCCACTCCTGCCTCACTGGCTACGATTGACAGCAATGGGAGCCAGTGGCTTCTGCTGCTGCATTTCAGCCAATGAGCCGGCTCTCGTGCACATCGCTGGATCGAGATAAAGCTTAGGTAAGTAGCGGGGCTGGGGGGAGCTGCACACAAGGTTTTTTACCTTCATGCATAGAATGCATGAAGGTAAAAAAACCTTCAGCTTTTAAATTGCTTTAATCGCTTGCTGACCAGCCGCTGTCAATATACTGCGGCAAGGTGGCACGATCCCGCAAATCGCCGTATGTGTACGTCAGTTTGGGAAGTCTCTTTTGTGGGCCATTAGCCAGCGGGGGAGCCAATTAGCAGGTCCAGCAGACACGATGTCCGTCGACCTGCCGCGATCATTCCCTGCAGTGAGAGACCAGAGATCTGCCTATGCAAACAAGGCAAATCTCCGTTCTGACAGGGGAGATCACATAGATCCTGTCTTTCTGCTATGCAGGAAGATGAATCTTTGTGTTTCCTCAGTCACACTGTCCCCCATACAGTTAGAAAACACCTGCAGGGAGCATATTTAACCTCTTGATCGCCCCTGGTGTTAACCCCTTTCATGCCAGTGTCATTAGTACAATAACAGTGCATATTTTTAGCACTGATTACTGTAGTAATGTCACTGGTTCCCAAAAAAGTGTCAAAAATGTCAGTTAGGTGTTCAATCTGTCTGCTGCAATGTCGCAGTCCTGCTAAAAATCACTGAAGCCCCAAAATCCATACCAGACCTTTATACGAGCATACAGCCTGGCAGGTCAGGAAAGGGGGGATGAGCGAGTGCCCCCTCCTGTACCATGCCAGGCCACATGTCCTCAACATGGGGGTTGGTGTTTTGGGACAGGGGGATCTCTGCCCCCACCCCAAAGCCCCTTTTTCCCATGTTGAAGGGGACAAAGGCCTCTTCCCAACAATCCTGGGTGGTGGTTGTTGGGGTCTGAATGAAGGGGGCTTATGAGAATCTGGAAACCCCCCATTAAGAAAGGGGGCCCATAGATCCTGCCCCACCTATGTGAAAGAGTATGCGATACATTGTACCCCTACCCATTCAACCAAAAAAAGCAGTGTAGTGTTACAAAAAACAAGATACGGTTTTTGACAAGTCCTTTAATAAAAATGAAGAATGCCCCATCATAGCTCCAATGTGTCTTCTTTCTCCAGTACCATCACCAATGTCTTCTTCCTCTGGTCTTCTCTCTCTGCAGAATGTCTTCTCCCTCCGCTGATGTCTTCTCCCTCTGGTGATGTCTTCTTCCTCTGGTCTTCTTCCTCCGCTGATGTCCTCTCCCTCCGGTGATGTCTTTTTTTCCAGTCTTCTTCCTCCGGTCTTCTCCCACCTCCTCCAACACTGGCTCCTATCACTGCACCAGCTCCACTGTCTGCCGGTTCTTATATAGCCATGGGACGTGACCATCTGGTAATGTCACCCAGAGACCCCATCCCTTGTGACATCACAGTGACGTAACACTGTAACGCCGGTCTTCAGAACACACTGGCCCTGGTTTTTTGCAGCTTAAAAAAGGCCTATGCCACTAACAGCTCCTAAAAAATGTGTGCATGGACACATAGAATAACATGGAGAGGCATTTTTAGGCTGCAAAAAAAATGTCTGATGCTGGTAAAAGCAGCTGTAGAAATGCCCTGTGTGCATGAGGCCTTAAAATACTTGGTGTATCATGGCGGTGGCAGTCTGTTTCGTTCTTTTGGTAGGTCAGAGGGCATCATTCATTGCTATTGACATGGATCCGCATCATTGGACAACATGCTTGGCAATGGAGTTGCATCATGGAGCATTCTCTGGGGGTTTTTATTTTTTAATAAAGAACTGGACAAAAAGTTTAATAAGTTATTTACTATTTATATTTTTTTTTTTGTGTGAATGAGTAGGGGTACTATATTTCCCTTACACATTCACATGAGGAGCCAGGATCTGGGGTACCAATATTTTAAAGGGAGTTTCCAATTAACTATTAGCTCCCTGCTCACAAATCCTTACAAACAAGGGGCCAGTATTGTGGGGAAAAGAGCCTTGTCCTTATTAACATGGGAACAAAGTGATTTCACTGGGGGGATTCCCCCTGGAAAGGCACCCTCCCTATGTTGAGGTAATGTGGCCCGGTATGGTTCAGGAGGGGGGCACATGCTCATCCCACCTTTCCTGACATGTCAGGCTGCATGTTCAGATAAGGGTCTGATATGCATTTTGCATGGGCTTCCCCTTAAAATCTTTGCCAAACCCAAGGGATCTGGTATGGGATTTGAGGGGGCCCACCATTTTTTTTTTGTTTTGCATAAGGTCCCCTTTGACATTCATACCAGAGCCTCATCAAGGAGAAGGGTCTGGTATGGGGGAACCCCCCACTTTTTTCTGTAGGGTCCCCATTACCGTTTATCACAGACACTCATCTAGAATTATTGTCTGGTATACCCTGGTTCTTAATTTACAAACAGAAGGAAGCAGCCAGGATTTGCCATTAACCTGCATAGTATAATGATTTTTTAAAACATTTTTGTAGATGTCAGTTTTTATGTACAAGGTTGTATATATTGTACAAATGTTCAAAAACATACCCCAAATGTGATACCTTAGTGATCGGCTCATTATTAGTGTTTGGATGTTGATTGGGTTATTAGTCTGTAAACCGCATTAGTGGCAGGGACCAATGTGAATGTTTATAGTTGTTAAGAAAATTGTAAATTCTGTATATAATTGTATTAAATTTTTTATGTTTGCCTATGTATTGCACACTGCATTCACTGTGCACACGACACTAACAATGTTTTTATTACATGTTGCATTCTTTCGAGTCTTGATTAGAATTTAGCCTGCCTATGTTACACCCCTTGTCACCATAAAAGTACAATTGTAATATTAATGTGATACCTACGTAATCATGTGAATAAAAAATCTCCAATTGTGTTGAATAAACAAAACAGTTATTTGGAAAGATGCTGAGTGTATCTTTTGTGTCTGTCCCCTACTGCAGTACAGTAGTTTCTATTTGATTTGGAACCACAAATCAATATGAGGATAGCAGTTGCCTATCTATACAATTTCTAGAACAATAGTTATCCTGTAACATGAAAGAACTTTATAATTATGGGAAATACATTTTTGCAGAAAATAAAGAGTCAAAAAGGATCTATTCTCTGGATTGCAAAGTTACTACTGTTCTAGGCAGCTCTTGAATGCATCCTCCATCTACAGGTGCCACGCTTCAGGGGGAGTCTATTTCCTCCTCAGAATGATTCAATAGAAAATGTGGAGGCTGCACAATCATGTTCACCCTGTTGAAACAATATTTCTTGTTTACATCTCTATTCAGGCTCAGCTCTTCCCCTTACCGTATGTTTTTCACCATGCGTTAGGGCTTAATCATAGAGGCCCTGCATTTGTATTTACTCTACCTGCTTTAGGGTGAAATAGGATTTGTAAACTGATGATTTTATTTTTCCACACCCTTGTTTTTCAAGTTAAGGTAAAATTACATTTAAGTGCTGTATTCTGAAAAAGAACTATGTATAGATGGAAGAAAGGACTAATGATGAGGGGCTGGAAGTTTGGCCAGGCGGTAATCTGATATGGAAGGCTGACTAACTAAAAGTGAAGTAGTGGAAGAGACCTTTTAAAGCAGGCCATATATGACTATTTTTTTTCCCTCACACATTTGATGTGGATGGGGGCATCATTCCCACAGCGCTATTGTATTCTGCCTTCAGGATGAGTTCTCCGACAGCAGGATACAATGATCAGTGTTGTAGAATATAGCCAGGGGCACTGATCTATAGGGAAAAAGCTGACACGCTGTTTTTTTGCAAGTCAATCAATGGGTCTACTTTTGTAAAACTAGCTAGCACATACAGTACATGGATAGACATTTGGCCAGTCCTTGCTGAACTGGGTGGATTTCAATCTGTGTATGACCAGCTTCAGTTGCAATGGAGATTCCCACCTCTCACACTAATGTCTTCTGGGCTGTCTCTGAGTGGACCATGAGGAACACTTTCTGGGTTAAGGGAGGCCCCCATGATTGTGTTTTGCCCTTTTTAGAAATAACTTACCCGCTGCACTGAAGAAAGGGCATATAAGCACCTGGACTACCAGACTTTCCATCAAATTCTTTGATAAAACAGGCAATCATATTTGTGGCTGTTGTGACAGTTTTTATTTTGTGTTGGCTGAAGAAAATGGGAAGTGGTTTAATGGTAGTGGGTTTATTATCTTTAGAGATAAACTAAATTATGCTACTTATTCCAAATTTTAAATTGTTGGCTGATTGTAGCCAGGCAACAGTGATTATAGCACGCTAACGTTTGCTGCAAATTCTGGCTGTTCGTAGTTTAACTACACAGCAATCTTATGGGCACGTTCACTGAAGTGCCAAAAGCAAAATCCCACAATGCTTTCCCTGACCTGTGCACTATGGTCAGGTACTAAAGTGTGGCCAATAATGGGGCTTGGCAGATGAGCCTGCCCCCTCCCTATAAATTGCTGTGTGGGAGCCACCACAATAGAGTTACTGAGCTTCTTTGAAGTCTTTCTTTATTTCACTACACTTGCAAGTCTAAAAGTTCCCAGCCCCTCTATGAGTATGTTGTTCTGGAGCACTCTTCCTATAAATGTCAGCTTTCCGAAAAAAACTAAATAGAATTAAACAACAGCCAGAGGGGGAAGGGAAAGAAACAGAAAAAAGGCAGCTGTTAACCACAACTGAGGTAATAGGCTAGTCAAAACTAGAACCTGACTATGGCTCAACCACTTTATATAAAAATTTTATGACAAGATCCAAGGATGGAGGGACTTGAAGGACAACTCGGCACAATATACATACTTTGCAAATTTTATTATATCAAAAAACAAACCAAAGAAAAACCATACAAGATAAAAAAATTGGCCAAGGTAGGCTTGTGTGGTTCTTCTTTGGTTTTTCATTTTTTTAATATAATAAAATTATCAACATATGTATATTGTGCCTCCATCCTTGAATATTGTTATAGAATTTTTATAAAAATTGGTTGAGCCTTAGTCAGGTTTTTATTCTTTCTACTTTTCACATCCCCAATTTACCTATTGCCATTACTGCCATTTAAATGAGGTGATCCACTATTGTCATCATGACTGGGAGGCATAAAAGGGATAGGCAGAGGCTTATCATGCACAGCTAGTAGTGGTGGGTAGGTTCTGCAATCACAGGCCATCACATGTATTCAATGCTATTGTGTCTGCTTACCCACCTACCACACTGTCATTTTATTAATAGATGCCCATCTACTCCCCATGTTTTTATACTTTTTTTTGTGTGGAGTTTGCAATATGCACTGTTTATATAATATTCAATCTTCAGTGATATATAAAAAAATATAATGATGATAATAATTATAATAACAACAATAACGACAATATTGTTGTTATTATTATTATTCATTTTTATTCAGTGTTATCAAGATAAATTCATAAATCACTATTTATGAACTAGTATCTTAATATAGCTGTATTATTATTATTATTATTGTTATTATTATTATTTTTATATGACTGATAAATTCTTTACAAATTTGTTTTATTAGTAATGGAATTTGGCTAGTAAGTTTGTCTTGTTAATATTCATAGCAGGAATTAGATCTATGCTGTAATATTAAGTGTTAACTTCCAATACTTTAAGTCTGTTTTTTTTTTGCTGGCAAAACAAGAGAACAGAAGCACTGGGAAATAATGTAAAAGATAATGAATGTATTGAGTCTCATTGTCCTGTACAAAGCCCCTGACACCCACAAACATCTAGACAAAGGACACATTATTGTACACAGCTCGTTAGATAACCAGTTTAGAAATTGATTGGCCCCATTGCTGGAAATAATTATTTACAGTTCATTAAAATTACATGAAAATAAATGTAATTTTGTCAATTCCCTTAATGATTAATTGAATTCCTCTTAAGGAAACCAATTCACATTAAGAAAAGCTTTAACAACACTATAATAATGCAATGAGTGTCAATACAAAAAAATAACTTCCTAATTAATTCCATCAGGGCATCTCCCATAGAGTAAAAATTGAAAATGATTAGGTCATGGCTCGTATAATCATTATTTTACTAACAAGCTGATGAAGTAGTCTGTTATTTTTATCTGTGTAATGTTTCCACAGGGAAATTGCAGATCAGAGCTAAGTCAAGACACAGAAAGACATTACATTAACTGTTAATATTAAAAATCACATGAAAAGATATGAAATGTTTATTAATGAATTAATGTTATACATTAAATACATTAAATACAAAATTAATGTTTATACATGTTCAATAAGATGAATTTGAATAGATAGATAGATAGATAGATAGATAGATAGATAGATAGATAGATAGATAGATAGATAGATAGATAGATAGATAGATAGATAGATAGATAGATAGATAGACAGCTTATACTGCATATGCTACCTACATTAAAAATGTAATGCATTTAAAACAAAAAAAAAGAACTTTTTGCTTTAGATGAATCTTAAAACAAACATTTAAAAATACATAAATATAATTTAAAAAAAAAACAACAATGCAATGCAAACAAGCAAAATAATTTTTTAAGTTTTTAAAAATGTAATGGGGAAAAGCAGGATGTCTTAAAAAAAAGGGTTCAAAGAACTTTAAAAGCTGCAAAACTGTTTTTGTTCAATGAAGGGAGGAGGGAAGATTCCAAGGTGTTTGAGGAAGAGCAAAACTGTTGGTTGGATTCAAATTATGTGTAAAACCTTTCCTGAGATTGTCATTTTATCCCCATCCCCATATCCAAAAAGATTTTTATTTGACACGTGCATTTGTTTACTTTTTTGTTTTGTAATGGTAAGGCAAACAGCACATTTCTGAACTAACCACATTGTGTAACGCCAATGCAATAAGGCCTTAACATGTGTTGATGGATTAACCACTTTAATACCGGCACTTTTACCCCCTTTCTTCCCAGGGGAATTTTTAGCTGTCAGCGCTGTTGCACTCTGAATGACAATTGCCCGGTCATCCAACACTGTACCCAAAATAAGTTTTTATAATTTTGTTCACACAACAAGAGCTTTTTTTGGTGGTATTTAATCACTACTGGTTTTTTTTTATTTTTTGCTAAATAATCGAAAAAAGACTGAATATTTTGAAAAATAAACAAGTTTTTCTTTGTTTCTATTATAAAATTTTGCAAATAAATAATTGTTCTTCATCAATCTAGCCCAAAATTTATTCTTCTACATTTCTTTGGTAAAAATAACCCAAATCAGTGTATACTATTTAGTCTGTAGGAAAGTTATAGAGTCTACAAACTATGGTATATGTCTGAAAATTAATCAATCCTGATGTACTGATGCCCTTTCCCATTTCTTGAGGCCCTGAAATGTCAGGACAGTACAAATACCCCCCAAATGACCTTTTTTGTAAAGTAGACAGCTCAAGGTATTTAACAGAAAAAGTTTTATTTAGACATAAAAAATTGAAAAGAACACACGAAGCATTGACAGTTCAATAAGTATAGTTCTTGCACAGTGTTATAAGTCACATTGTTATTATAGGTGTGAGGTTGAACGTATCAGATACAAGATATATACAGGTAAAATCACATTGGTTGGAATCGTGTAACAGAACGAAGGAGATCAGTGAGAATATAAATTAGCAGTTACCCCACAGCAGCCCCACCCCCCAGATTTTGGGGAGAGGGGAAGAGGCTGGAGGAGAGTGTGATGGGGGTGGGGGGGAGGGAGTGGGAGGAGGGAAGGGGGAGAAAAGAGGGCCGAGGACCACCCATCACAATTTCCTATTTGCTGTACTCAAATATTTTGTGGTCAAGCGGGTCTCAGCCCGCAGGCTTCAACCCAATTCGACCAGATTTTATCACATTTTGGTGGACAGTTTCTGCTTTCATACGTAATTTTGTAGAGTGGTAACACCTTGATTATCGTGGTCTGCCAAGAGGATCTTGTAGGAAGCTCCGTTTCCCTCCATCACAGCAGGATTTCTCTCCTGGCATAGAATAGGGTGAAGGTCATGCATAATTTGGTATATTTGTCTCCTTCTACATTGCCCAGGTAACTAAGCAAGAAGAGGGGGGGGTCCAGTGGTACCTCAACTCCACGGATCTCTGTCAGGGTCACCTCCTGCCAGTATGGGCGAATTTTGGGGCAAGTCTAAACCATGTGGAAAAAAGAGCCCTGTTCAAGGGCACATCTTGTACACATAAAAATAGTAAATAGTGCTGCGCTAATCCGAAACGCCCCTGTTAGGGGACTTTAAAGTGATGGTGAAATAACCAAAAGATAGTAAAATTGACATTAAAGTGTTGACAATCCTCCACAAAGCATCACACTCATCAAAGTAAATTGGCAATTCTAAAACCAGTATGTACAAATCACTGTGTAAAAGATCAATCACCATACATATATCATAAAATAAATAATCTATTCATAACTAAAATCATGTGCAGAGATCAGTGGTGTCACCTCACATACGGAGCTAAGTGACTCAAATAAAGTAGCAAACAAGATTAGCACATAAAGTGACAAGTGCAAAGTGAACAAACAGAAAACAAAAATATTTAGGAGTACAAAATGTAAGCTTGTGCAATGTTCGCAGGTGGTTCAAAAACTAGAGCAGGCAATGGTGCTAAATACTGTGACTTGGAAGGTTTGGCATGAGCCAGAAGTGACAGTAGAACAAGGTCCTTATTTGTTTAGAATAACAGTGATAGCGTCCTGACATGCAACGGTCGCTCCGTGGTGTATGACTTAAATAACCCGGTGCTCAGCTTCGTGCACAAACACTCCTGTGAGAGATGGCCCCTTACCTTAAGGCAATAGGGCAAACGCATATAACCAGGGGTCTTTGCATAGGGTCCTCCTTGGAGCAGTGGAGCAGGCGTGTATGACCGAGAATCTTTATTAGGGGGGTCCTCCTAGGGTGTAGAGCCCTATCCTCACAGTCCCAATTCCAGGGGGTGGTTCCCTCGGTAAATAGGGGGGATAAAAAACACGGGGAGCCCCAATAGTGTAATATTGCTAAAACAAATAGCTTTATTGAGGTAAAACAGGGTACTCACATATAAAACAGCAATGATATTCCTATCTCCGACGAGCGGCGAGCTCGTATTACTGACACAGCGTGTAGAGCCTGTCCCGTCCTTACGCGTGACGTCACACCGCACGTGACTTCATCAGAGGAGATCCTCTGATGAAGTCACGTGCGGTGTGACGTCACGCGTAAGGACGGGACAGGCTCTACACGCTGTGTCAGTAATACGAGCTCGCCGCTCGTCGGAGATAGGAATATCATTGCTGTTTTATATGTGAGTACCCTGTTTTACCTCAATAAAGCTATTTGTTTTAGCAATATTACACTATTGGGGCTCCCCGTGTTTTTTATCCCCCCTATTTACCGAGGGAACCACCCCCTGGAATTGGGACTGTGAGGATAGGGCTCTACACCCTAGGAGGACCCCCCTAATAAAGATTCTCGGTCATACACGCCTGCTCCACTGCTCCAAGGAGGACCCTATGCAAAGACCCCTGGTTATATGCGTTTGCCCTATTGCCTTAAGGTAAGGGGCCATCTCTCACAGGAGTGTTTGTGCACGAAGCTGAGCACCGGGTTATTTAAGTCATACACCACGGAGCGACCGTTGCATGTCAGGACGCTATCACTGTTATTCTAAACAAATAAGGACCTTGTTCTACTGTCACTTCTGGCTCATGCCAAACCTTCCAAGTCACAGTATTTAGCACCATTGCCTGCTCTAGTTTTTGAACCACCTGCGAACATTGCACAAGCTTACATTTTGTACTCCTAAATATTTTTGTTTTCTGTTTGTTCACTTTGCACTTGTCACTTTATGTGCTAATCTTGTTTGCTACTTTATTTGAGTCACTTAGTTCCGTATGTGAGGTGACACCACTGATCTCTGCACATGATTTTAGTTATGAATAGATTATTTATTTTATGATATATGTATGGTGATTGATCTTTTACACAGTGATTTGTACATACTGGTTTTAGAATTGCCAATTTACTTTGATGAGTGTGATGCTTTGTGGAGGATTGTCAACACTTTAATGTCAATTTTACTATCTTTTGGTTATTTCACCATCACTTTAAAGTCCCCTAACAGGGGCGTTTCGGATTAGCGCAGCACTATTTACTATTTTTATGTCCTTTTAAGGTTTGGTTTGCACCTTATTCAGTGCATGCAGCTTGTCCATAGCACTATTCTAGATTTTGGCCTTGTTAGCGCGGGAATAATTCCTTTAGCTTTAACATCTTGTACACAGTGGACTAAGGAAGGGATATATATTAGCAAGTCTCTGTGGGGCGTAGAAAGCCCTGTGTAAAAACTTCAATTGAGTGAAACGGTCTCTAGATGCAATCATAGAGGGGATATATGAAGAGCCAGACTCCTCCCAGATCTCTTCATTGAGGTCAGGGATGTCAGCCTTCCATTTGCCCAAAAATGACCGTAGTGTCAGTATCATGAGCCACCGTTAGATATAGATAAAGGGATGAGAGGGGTTTTCCCATCACTCCCGAGATGAGGAGTCGCTCAATCGAGTCCGACTCGAGAGTGACCGGACATGGTAATTGTGAGTTGAGGGCATGTCGTAGCTGCCAATATCTGAAATGAAAGGAGCAGGGGAGGTCATAGGTCCGTCTTAGTTCCTGAAATGTCATGACCTTACCATTTGGCATCACATGCCGCAGAGTAAGATTTCCCCGTTTAGCCCATTTTGCGGGATCAGGCACCTTATTTAAGTGAGGAAGGAGGGGATTACCCCAAAGTGGGGTATGAGGGGAGACCGCTGTTGGTTTAACCCCAGTCGCTCTGGAGCATTGCCACACCCATATGGTAGTCTTCATGGGCCCTGTTACGCAGGGATGTGCTTTACAAACCCTAAAAAGCAAATTGGAGACTGCCGCGTAGGATCTGAGGACAGCAGCCTCCAAGGTGACGGCGTTCTGTCTAGGCTGGGAAAACCACCATCTCACCGTGACTAGGACCGCCGCCCAGTAGTATACAAGGAAAAGAGCCAGCCCACCACTGGACAAGGGGAGGTAGAGAGTATGCCATGCTACCCAAGGGGGGCGACCAGCCCAGATGAAGGTGGTCACAATATTATCTAGTTTCCGTAAGAAGGATCAGGAGATAGGGGTAGGGGTCTGTCTGAAAAAAATATAGCAATTTGGGTAGGTATATCATTTTAATTAAGTTTCCCCTGCCCACAAGTGTGAGGGGTAGGTTGCGCTATGTGGCACACCACTTGGTCCAACACCGGAAGGACATTCCTGGCCAGGTAACCTCCATCTTGGAACCCATCTTCACCCTTAGGTATGTAAATTCTTCTACCCAACGTAGAGGTGTGTGGGAGTCAGTACGGGGCATCGATGGATGGAGCGGGAACAATACAGATTTTTCCAAGTTGATACGAATCCCTGAAAATCGGCTGAGTCAGGGCAGACCGTAAGGAAGTGGAGGCGTCCGCCAGATATAGAAGGGAGTCGTCCGCATATAGGGATAGTTTTTCTTCTAGTGGGCCTACCCTTATGCCTTTAATTCCAGAATCTTTACTAATGTGGGCAGCAAGTGGTTCCAGGGCTAGGGCAAAGAGTGCCGGTGACAATGGAAATCCCTGTTGAGTCCCCCTCCCTAGAGAGAAGGAACCCAACAGGGTCCCGTTGGTGTGTATGCGGGCCCTAGGGTGTGCATATAACATCTGCAGCCATGATAGGCATCGGGGTCCGAAGCCGAATCTAAAAAGGACCATCCACAGGTAGCCCCACTCGACGGAGTCGAAGGCCTTCTCTTCATCAAGAGAGGCCACCACCCCGGGGTTGTCAGGACCCGCGATTGCTATGTGGATGTGCAGCCAACGAATGTTTATATTCATGCCTCGACCCAGCATGAAGCCTGTTTGGTCCGGGTGGATCAGGGCCGTAATAACAGTAATAACAGTATTCAGACGATTAGCAAGGATTTTTGCGAATATTTTTGCATCGAAGTTAAGGAGGGACATAGGGCGGTAGGAGGAGGGTGGGATCCTTGCCAGGCTTGGGAATAACCACTATTACTGCATCACTCATCGCGTCCGGGAGAATCCCTGACTCCGGAGCCTGAGACAGAATCTACTGTAATCTGGGGGCCAGGTTTTCTACGTAAGTCTTATAAAACTCAGCCGGGAACCCGTCCGGTCCCGGTGTCTTACCTGCCTGCATCATTTTTAGAGCCGTCTGTATCTCTTCTATCTCAATGGGGGCGTTCAATTTGTTCGCTGAGGTAGAGGTGAGGACAGGTATGTCAATATCCTCAAGGTAGTCATTTAGGTCATTCTGGTCGCCCAGAAGCTGTAAAGCTGTTGGTACTAAGTAGGGAAGCACTGGTTGATGTCCAGGGGAGCAGAGAGGAGGACCCCATCCTGTCCAAGGACCTGTGCAATGGTCATCACTCCCGACTGCTGCCTGGACAGCTAGGTCAGTAAATGCCCCATCTTTTCCCCCTGTTCAAAAATGCGCTGGGATTGATGGAGTAATTTCTTCTGTGTCAACGATGTGCACAGAAGGAGGGCCTGCTGGGTCAGAGACTGGAGTCGGGTATAGTGTTTGGGGTCGCGGGACCTAACATATAGGGCCTTTTGTCTAGACGCCTCATCCTCCACCCCAGTAAGCTCAACTCTACGTCCCTCCTCACTGCAGTTATGATTGACTGGTAATGTCCCCTTGAGGAGGCCTTAAAGATGTCCCATACGGAGTTCTCCGCAGCCGTCCCCGGGTTGTCCCTCCAGAACTGTCTCAGTGTGTCATGGAACTGGGACTCCACCTCCGTGTCTGAAACCCAAAATCTAGATGTCTCCAGAGTTTTTCAGACGAAACTGTTGTCAAATCTAAGGACAGAAGCAACGGAGCGTGGTCCGAAATACCCCTAAGAAGGATGGTAATGTCCCAGACCCTGGGCAGGACAGGCTCTGCCACATAGGCAAGGTCTATACATGAAAAGGATTTGAGGGTGGCAAAGTGGCAGGTGAAGGCCCTAGAATGAGGGTGTCTCCACCTTCACACATATGTGAGGCCATATGTATCAGCCCACACTGCCAGCCCTTGACGAGTTGCGCCAGTAGTGGCGCACCTGTCCATGCCAGAGTCCGGGACAAGGTTAAAATCTCCCATCAGTACTACATTATCCGAGGGGAACTGAGCCAACTTGGCCGAAAGCAGATTTAGCAATTTAAGGGATGCAGGAGCCCGCAGATACAATCCCATTAGAACCCAAGGCAAATTATGAATCAATGCATGGACCAACACAAATCTACCATTGGGATCCAGAACCAGATCAAGGAGCTTAAAGGGGAGGGTTCTGAGAACAAGAATACTGACTCCTCTAGCGAAGTTGGAATAAGTGGAGTGGTAGTGGTGGCCTACCCACGTTTTTTTAAGGCTGAGGGTCTTGCTTCCTACCTAATGCATCTTCTGTAACACACAGATGTGGGGGCCTTTTAATAAACTGGAACACTAAGGAACGTTTAACCGAAGAGTTTAAACCCTGTGTGTTCCAGGAGAGGACGTCAAGTATAGCCATATATGTGTATTAATAAGATATAGCAAGGAGCATCAGAGTTTGTGGGTCATGGATCATTCCAGGCAGCCAGAACAAGGAAAGGACCAGGTCTAAATAATAGTGAAATAAGGGGGTGGTGGTTGCGCTGTGATAAAAAAGGGGGGGGGGAGGGGGAAGGGGAGCTAGACTAGACTAAAATGAATCAATAGGTATCAAATGACCTAAAAATGTGAAAAAATTATGTGAAAACGTACTCACAGATGCAAATGTATAAATAAAATGTACGCACAAACAAATATCGCTAAATGATGCATAACAAAAGTGCTGTAATCAAACCAGATCAAATAAATAAACTGAAGGTGTATACCAGCAAAGAGTGTGCAGGGGTATATGAATCTGCTTCAAAAAGAGCATCAATCCAGAATCTATCAGATATCATAAAAACTTATCCAATACAATTGCTAAAACCATGTGTATGTAAATGTGCTAATATTATAATCAACTGATGATATAAATACACACGTGGATAATAATTGACAATGTGAATAAAAAATATATATAAGTGTCCATAAAAATAGTCCCAGTGGTTGGTGTTGGTGACCCGCCAACACTTGGCGAAAAAATATAATATATACCAAAGAAAAAATTTAAAATAAAAGAAACAAAATGACGACAGTCCCACCACCAAATGGTGTTTTGCTGTGAAATATTATTTTATGTCTTTTGAAAAGCTGTTTTTAATATATATTTTTTTAAATATTCAACCTTGTTGGATTAATAGTTAGTGATACTGAAACAAAGGTTTTTGTGCAGCCATTTCTTGCTATAGGTAGGGTGACAATGTCTCCAGATGTGCTCCTGCATTGCTTCCCTGTCATATAGGCTTCTGATGGGGATTACAACACATATTACATAGGCCGGGTCCACTATTACCACCATTCAGAAACCCTCCCTGAGAAATGCTATGCAGCTATCATTTGAGTGCAAGCAGATAGGAAGTAAAGAAGTTGCAGGAGATCTGCAGCACTAGGGATGAAAAAAATTGGGCATTTTTGTGTATATATATATATATATATATATATATATATATATATATATATATATATATTTTGTTTAATGACAATTGTTTATGAGAAACAGAGGGGTTGATTTACTAAAACTGGAGAGTGCAAAATCTGGTGCAGCTCTGCATGCTAGCCATTCAGCTTCTAACTTCAGCTTATTCAATTAAGCTTTGACAGAAAAAAAAAAACTTGAAGCTGATTGGTTTCTATGCAGAGCTGCACCAGATTTTGCACTCTCCAGTTTTAGTAAATCAACCAAATTCTCCTGCTCCTGATGATTGCAGATATATCACATATGTGTATGTTAGTTGTACGCATATTTTTTTTTTTTTTTTTTATCCTACCTAAAACACACTGATACTAATTTAAAAAAAAAATCCTGCCCAAAAAAATACTGACCCTGACCTTGACCTTTGACCCTTACCTTGACCCAAACAATAACCCTGGCACTGCCCTAGATCAAACTTGATCTAGGTAATTTTTTTATTTTTTTATTAGTATTATTTTTTTTCCCACACATACATTTTTTTCACTCTGTAAGGAAAGAGAGAGATAGGATATATCTCTCTCCTCTATCACAGAGAGAGAAAACATGGGAGTGGGCTTCACAGTGAGCGATCACTGTGGTAGCCAATCAGAGGCTATCACAGAGATCAGGTGACCCGGAATTGGGTGTCCTGGGTCCCAATTATTAGTATTGGGCCCAGGGCCTTCGGTGAGACCCCCGATCCCTTTGTGCTGGGAGAGCGTTGTGTGTTGTGCTCCCAGCAGAAAGGGAGATATGCAAATATACGGCCCCACAGAAAAAATTCCAGTCAAATAGTGCCACATATTTGTGTGAGGTCGGCATCAAGGGGTATATTCATACCAGAAACACCTTGAAGCTGGTATCTCCCTACATTTTTGAGGTTGTTCTGTCAAAATCCAAAAATCTACAGTACCAATAAGTTAGTTTATTTTTGAGCAAGCTGTGTTTGGGCATTGATTGGGACATTGAGCTGTTAGGTGTAGAAGCTCATGGGAATGTTTATATCTGCCCTGTAACATGATAGATCATTGAAGTTATGTAAATACATTTTCAAGGAAAATTGTGCTCTGAAAAGTCCAAGGATCTTATTCTCTAGATTACAAAGTTGACACCATTCTTGGTGGTTCTTAGCTGTGCCCTCAAAATCGCATTTATCTCATACCCAGAATGATTAAATAGAAAAAATACAGGCTGCACAGCCTTGTTTCTTGTGCTGAAACAATCTGTAGTTCTTGGAAAGAATCAGATCTTCTGCCAGGCTTATCTCCTTCTATTACGTGTTTAACCCTAACCTGGAGGTTATTTATAAAGGATCTCTATAGTTAAAGTGGTAGTAAACCACATACTAGCACATTATGACAGACTTAGCTGAAAACGTTCTTTTTTTTTTTTTTCATCTGATGCTTTTCAGCCTGGAGGAGGGTTGTGGGGTCTTCTAGACCCCACATCTCTCCATAAAGAGGACCTGCCACTCACCATTCCTATTACAAGGGATGTTTGCATTCCTTGTAATAGGAATAAAAGTGGTAAAAAAAATGTAGAGGGAAAGTGTAAAAAAAAAAATGATAAAATAAACAATAAAAAAAAATAAAGCGTCCCCAATCCCCCGCGAGCTCTCACGCAGAAGCGAACGCATACGTAGGTTGTGCATGCATATGTAACTATGTAAACCACATGTGAGATTTCAATACGAACATTTGAGCGAGAGCAATAATTCTAGCACTAGACCTCTTCTGTAACTCAAAAAATGTAACCTGAATTTTTTTTAAAGCGTCGCCAATGGGGATTTAATCACTGAAGTTTGGCGCCATACCACAATTGTGCACAATTTTAGAGTGTGACATGTGAGGTATTTATTTACTCAGCATAACATCATATGTCACATTATACAAACAAATTGGGCTAAGTTACGTTTTTTTTTTAATATTCATGAAAAAGTTTTATTTTACCAAAAAAAGTTGTGTTTGAAAAATTTCTGCACAAATACTGTGTGACGTAAAAAGTTGCAATGACCACCATTTTTTTTCCTTTGGTGTCTGCTAAAAATATATATATATAATGTTTGGGAGTTCTGAGTAATTTTCTAGCAAAAAAAAATATGATTTTTACATGTAGAAGAGAAGTGCTGGAAGTTGCGCGGTATGGAAATGGTTTGATATTGGGTGAAACGAGTAAGAGGAGAATGTTATTTTGTCCACTACCTTATGGTAAGTACAGGTAAGAGTTGTGGTGTGTATGTATTTTGGCCTTTTTATAAAATGTACTAGCTGCTAATAGCACTGGTGTGGTCTGCAGAATCTGTCAGCAGCATACCAGCCATAGTAACGCTGACAGCCATTTGGGTATCACTTGCATGAGAAAACACAGGGATATGCACCAAAGAGCTGGGTGGGAGCATCTTCTCAATAAAAAAAGTAGGCAGCAAATGAACCAAACTCACTGACAGGATAAAGTTCCTCCATAAGCAAGCTGAAGAGGCCAAACTGTGCCCCCCCCATAAACTAACTTAGCAACTTAGGTTTTTAGATCCTGCCCTTTTTGAACCTCCCTCCGCCAATTCCAGGCCTGTGTTGAACCACCGAAGCGGGCATCCAGATGTGATTTTCTGCCCAGAAGGCCATGTTTACCTTCAACCATTATTGTTGTACCACACTGTCAGCATCAGGATCAACATGATCCACACGTGGTCCTGCAAGCATGCATAGGAAGAATATATAACCTCATGACACATCTGCACAAATAAGATGGCAGTTGGGAAGGATGCTGGAGGGAACAATGCTTTATCTGGTGGTACAGCCTCAAGTCTTGCACCTTGGTGATAGTGACTGCACATTCACCTCTTCCTGCCTTGCCTCAATGGCCTGAGGTGGTCACTCCTCAGAGCCACCAGTATCCTCTAGCTGCCTCAGAGCCTATGCAATGTCCTAGGCAAAATACTGTTGCACTGATTTTCAGCTGGTATGTCAGTTGGTCAGAGGTAGGGATGAGCCGAACACCCCCCGGTTCAGTTCGCACCAGAACCTGCGAACGGACCGAAAGTTCGCACGAACGTTAGAACCCCATTGACGTCTATGGGACTCGAATGTTCGAAATCAAAAGTGCTCATTTTAAAGGCTAATTTGCATGGTATTGTCCTAAAAAGGGTTTGGGGACCCGGGTCCTACCCCAGGGGACATGTATCAATGCAAAAAAAACTTTTAAAAACGTCCGTTTTTTCGGAAGCAGTGATTTTAATGATGCTTAAAGTAAAAAAAAAAAAAGTGAAATATTCCTTTAAATATCGTACCTGGGGGTGTCTATAGTATGCCTGTAAAGTGACGCGTGTTTCCCGTGTTTAGAACAGTCCCTGCACCAAATGTCATTTTCAAAGGAAAAAATCTCATTTAAAACTGCTTGCAGGTTTAATGTAATGTCGGGTCATGGCAATATGGATGAAAAACAGTGAGACAAACGGCATGGGTACCCCCCAGTCCATTACCAGGCCCTTTGGGTCTTGTATGGATATTAAGGGGAACCCCGCACCCAAATTAAAATAAGGAAAGGTGTGGGGCCACCAGGCCCTATATACTCTGAACAGCAGTATACAGGCGGTGCAAACAAGACAGGGACTGTAGGTTTGTTGTTAAGTAGAATCTCTTTGTAATTTTGAACGGGTACATTTTTAACGTGTTTAGCTCCAGCCAAAAAATATTTTTTAAGCTTTTTTAAGCTTTTTGGAAAACATAGGGAAGGGTTATCACCTCCTCTTCAGAAGATTTCACCTCACTTTTTGTCCCAATGAAAAATGTTTTTTGAAAATTTGGATTTTTTTGTGGAACAAGGATTGGAAAGCATCAGTGGAAAGGAGAAATGTTTTTCCCATATTAACTCTTACAGGAGAGAATTTCCCTTCCTAGGGGTAGATTTCATCTCACTTCCTGTTGTCTCCTTCCGTTTGCAAGTAGGAGTCGTTTGTAAGTTAGATGTTTGAAAGTAGGGTCCTGCCCTATATACTCAGCAGAAATGTGGGCCTTAGGTGTTGCTGAGGCCACAACACTGTAAGCCCTCACAGGGCCCTGCTGTGAAATATTAGATCAAGAATTGTAATTACATGCCCCTGTTGAACAGGAGCTGAAAAATTAGGCCTTAGGCACTGGTGCTGGTGCCACAACACTGCAACCCCTCACAGACACTCTAGTTGGAACGCAGGAACGAGCCCTGCTGCAAAGTATTGCATCAAAAATTGTAATTACACGCCCCTGTTAAACAAGGGCTGAAAAATTGGGCCTTAGGCACTGGTGCTGGTGCCATAACACTGCAACCCCTCACAGACACTCTAGTTGGAACGCAGGAACGAGCCCTGCTGCAAAGTATTGCATCAAAAATTGTAATTACACGCCCCTGTTAAACAGGGGCTGAAAAATTGTGCCTTAGGCACTGGTGGTGGCGCCCAGAACCAAAAATGTTCTTACAAGCTATCAGCGTGATGATTGAGGAGGAAGAGGATAATTACTCAGGGGTAGTCACTCAGCATCAGCATAGGCAGTCTTTGAAGGGATCTGAGATTTCAAAAAAAATTATTCAGTTACATCAGCATCAGGTGCTTGGTAGCTGGTGGTGATCCAAGACTGATTCATTTTTATGAAGGTCAGTCGATCGACCGAGTCGGTGGACAGACGCACCCTGTGATCGGTTACCACGCCTCCAACAGCACTGAATGTGCGTTCCGAAAGAACGCTGGATGCAGGACAGGCCAGTAGCTCAATTGCATACTGTGCAAGCTCTGGCCAGTGATCCATCCTCAAGACCCAGTAACCCAGAGGATTTTCGGTGGGAAAGGTGTCCAAGTCAGATCTTGCCCCTAGGTATTCCTGCACCATGTAAAACAGACGCTGGCGATGGTTGCTGGAACCGATCATACCTTGGGGCTGCGGACCAAAAAATTGTCTGAACGCATCGGTTAGACGGCCACCTTCTCCACCGCTCCTTCTTTGACTGACCGAAGCCTCAGCAACACGTTGTCCAGAAACAGGAGTTTGTAACCTCCCAGTCTCTGGGAACGCGTTGCACAGACCTTTCTGCAAGGCCTCCCGAAGATGTTTCATCCTCTGCTCCCTCTGCGATGGCAAGATAAGGTCCGCAACCTTACCCTTGTAACGTGGATCAAGGAGGGTTGCCAGCCAGTATTGGTCCTTCTCCTTGATACCACGAATACGAGGATCCTTACGCAGGCATTGCAGGATCAGGGAGGCCATGCAGCGTAGGTTTGCTGAGGCATTCGGTCCGGAGTCCTCTGGGTCACTAAGGACGACAACGTCCGCAGCCACCTCCTCCCAGCCACGTACAAGTCCATGTGTTTCTTGGGACTGATCCCTTAAAGACTGCTGCTGATGCTGAGTGCCAGGCTCCACCTCCATACTGACACAATCTTCCTCCTCCTCCTCCTCCTCCTCGTCCTCTTCCTGTGTGATCGGCGGGCACGCAGGAACACTGTCTGGATAAAGGGGGCCTTGAGAGCTAAGGAAGTCCTCCTCTTCCTGCCTCTGTTCTGCCTCAAGTGCCCTGTCCATTATTCCACGCAGTGTGTGCTCCAACAGGTGGACAAGGGGGACAGTGTCACTGATGCATGCACTGTCACTGCTCACCATCCTCGTGGCCTCCTCGAATGGTGACAGGACAGTGCATGCATCCCTGATCATGGCCCACTGGCGTGGGGAAAAAAAACAAGCTCCCCTGACCCTGTCCTGGTGCCATAGTCGCACAGGTACTCATTGATGGCCCTCTGCTGCGTGTGCAGCCGCTGCAGCATGGCCAACGTTGAGTTCCACCTGGTGGGCATGTCACAGATTAGGCGGTTCTTGGGCAGGTTAAACTCCTTTTGGAGGTCCGTCAGCCGAGCACTGGCATTATATGACTGGCGGAATGCACACAGACTTTCCTGGCCTGCCTCAGGACATCCTGTAAGCCCGGGTACCTGCCCAAGAACCACTGCACCACCAAGTTAAGGACGTGAGCCAAACAGGGCACATGGGTCATTTGTCCCTGTCGGAGGGCAGAGAGGAGGTTGGTGCCATTGTCGCAAACCACCATTCCTGTCTTAAGTTGGCGTGGCGTCAACAACCTCTGAACCTGCCCCTGCAGAGCTGACAGAACCTCTGCCCCAGTGTGGCTCCTGTCCCCCAAGCACACCAGCTCAAGCACCGCATGGCATCTTTTGGCCTGCGTACTTGCGTAGCCCCTTGAACGACTACGGAGCACCGCTGGTTCCGAGGAAGAGGCCATGCAGGAAGAAGAAGAGGAGGGGGTGGAGGAGAGAGGTGTGTCACAATCATTAGCATTTTGGAGGCGTGGTGGCGGAACAACCTCCAACACTACTGCACCTTGTCCTGCATCCTTCCCAGCTGCCAGCAGAGTCACCCAATGCGCCATGAAACTTAGGTAACGTCCCTGTCCATGCCTGCTGGACCATGAGTCAGCGGTAATATGCACCTTACCGCTGACCGCCCTGTCCAGCGAGGCATGGACATTGCCTTCCACATGCCGGTAGAGAGCCGGAATCGCCTTCCGTGAGAAAAAGTGGCGTTTGGGTACCTGCCACTGAGGAACCGCACATTCCACAAACTCACGGAAGGGGGCAGAGTCTACCAACTGAAAAGGCAGCAGTTGAAGTGCTAGCAATTTTGCCAAGCTAGCATTCAACCGCTGGGCATGTGGATGGCTGGGAGCAAACTTTTTTCGGCGGTGCAGCAGCTGGGGCAGGGAAATTTGCCTGGTACAATCTGACGTCGGTGTACCAAAAGCAGATTGCCCACAAGTACTTGGCTGTGACACAACTAATTCTACACCCTTATTACTCTCAGTGCAGGTCTCAGAGAGGACTGGAGGTCTAGTGGGGTTGGAAATCTCAGCTGATGAGGAGCAAGGAGAGGTCCTCTTTGTTCTTTGGTGTGGGTCTTTTAGATACGCTTGCCAACGAACTGCATGGCAGGTCAACATATGTCTGGTCAAGCATGTGGTACCCAAGCGGGAGATGTTTTGGCCACGTGAGATACGCTTAAGACATATGTTGCAAATAGCAGCGGTGCGATCTGATGCACTCGTCTCAAAAAAGGCCCACACCAAAGAACTTTTTGAATAACGCGCAGAGACTGCAGCGCCCTGCACATGTGGAGCTTTGGGGTGTGATGCAGTCAATGTGCTGCCCTTAGGCTGGCCCCTGGAGGGCATCCTGCCTCGTTAGTGATGTGCCGCCTCCTCCTCCTTCTCCTCCTCCTCCTCCTCCTCCTCTCTCCTATCAGGCACCCACGTTGAGTCAGTGACCTCATCATCCCCTCCCTCCTCATCACTGGAGCAAACCTGGCAGTATGCTGCAGCAGGGGGAGCATGACTGCCAGATTGCTGTCCTTCTTGGACACCCTCTCTGTCCATGCTCATGTTACTGCCTTCATCGAGCTCAGTATCATCATCAGAGCCTTCCAAACGCTGGGCATCCTCCTGGAGCATGTACCCAACACTGTGGTCAAACAGTTCGAGGGACTCCTCAGGAGGACATGGTAGAGCTAGGGAAGTAGTCACTGATGACATTGAGCCGAGGGAAGAGGCCGCTGCTTTGCCAGACAAAGCACCCTGGGCATGAGTGAGAGAGGATGAGGAGGATGAGGACGGCTTGGTCATCCACTCGACCAAGTCTTCCACATTTTGCGGCTCAACGCGGCCACCTGCCGAAAAAAAGGCCAAGCGTGTCCCATGGCCACGTGCTGATGAGGATGCACCGTCTCCACGACCAGCACTAGACACAGAGCCTGCTTGCCCTCTCTTATTGGCTTGTGACTGTCTGCCTCTCCTTCTTGGCCTTCCAGACATACTAATGGCCTGTAGCTGCACTAAGCTGGGATATATATATATATATATATATATATATATATATATGTACTGATACTGCAGCTAGCAAAATCAACTGCCTGCCTGTAGTATGAGAACACCACCAACCTTCTACAGGTAGCTTTAGCTGAACACTGTGAGGTGGACGCACCCCACTAACTTGTAGGTTTAGCTGAACACTGTGAGCAGGACGCACTGCACTAACTGTAAATAGTCTAGCTGCCTGACCGTGGTACTAATAGGATCAAAAGAACACCAGTAATTTTCTTCAGGTAGCTTTATATACTGTAACAAGACAAGCCTGCCTGTCAGTAGGAAGATAACAGGAACGGATCTAGCTGAACACTGTGAGCAGGACGCACTGTACTAAATGTAAATAGTCTAGCTGCCTGACCGTGGTACTAATAGGATCAAAAGAACACCAGTAATTTTCTTCAGGTAGCTTTATATACTGTAACAAGACAAGCCTGCCTGTCAGTAGGAAGATAACAGGAACGGATCTAGCTGAACACTGTGAGCAGGACGCACTGCACTAAATGTAAATAGTCTAGCTGCCTGACCGTGGTACTAATAGGATCAAAAGAACACCAGTAATTTTCTTCAGGTAGCTTTATATACTGTAACAAGACAAGCCTGCCTGTCAGTAGGAAGATAACAGGAACGGATCTAGCTGAACACTGTGAGCAGGACGCACTGTGCTAAATGTAAATAGTCTAGCTGCCTGACCGTGGTACTAATAGGATCAAAAGAACACCAGTAATTTTCTTCAGGTAGCTTTATATACTGTAACAAGACAAGCCTGCCTGTCAGTAGGAAGATAACAGGAACGGATCTAGCTGAACACTGTGAGCAGGACGCACTGCACTAAATGTAAATAGTCTAGCTGCCTGACCGTGGTACTAATAGGATCAAAAGAACACCAGTAATTTTCTTCAGGTAGCTTTATATACTGTAACAAGACAAGCCTGCCTGTCAGTAGGAAGATAACAGGAACGGATCTAGCTGAACACTGTGAGCAGGACGCACTGTACTAAATGTAAATAGTCTAGCTGCCTGACCGTGGTACTAATAGGATCAAAAGAACACCAGTAATTTTCTTTAGGTAGCTGTAAATACTGTAACAAGACAAGCCTGCCTGTCAGTAGGAAGATAACAGGAACGGATCTAGCTGAACACTGTGAGCAGGACGCACTGTACTAAATGTAAATAGTCTAGCTGCCTGACCGTGGTACTAATAGGATCAACAGAACACCAGTAATTTTCTTTAGGTAGCTTTAAATACTGTAACAAGACAAGCCTGCCTGTCAGTAGGAAGATAACAGGAACGGATCTAGCTGAACACTGTGAGCAGGACGCACTGCACTAAATGTAAATAGTCTAGAAGATAACAGGAACGGATCTAGCTAAACTGAATACAGTGTATATATATATATATGCAACACCTGGGATGCATATATATACACAATACACTATAAGTGCAGCTAACTGACTGACTGTCCTGCCTAATCTAGCTAACTCAAATGAAATGACACTGTCTTTCTCTCTCTCTAAGCACACCAGAACACACTGCACAGGGCCGCCGTGCAGGCGGCCTTATATAGTGTGGGGCGTGTACTAAATCCCCTGAGCCATAATTGGCCAAAGCCTCCTTGGCTTTGGCTAATTACAGCTCTCTGTTCAGGCGGCGCTGTGATTGGCCAAGCATGCGGGTCATAGTGCATGCTTGGCCAATCATCAGCAAGCAATGCACTGCGATGCCGCAGTGAATTATGGGCCGTGACGCGCCACACGAATTTGGCGCGAACGGCCCATATCGTTCGCAATTCGACGAACGATCGAACAGCCGATGTTCGAGTCGAACATGGGTTCGACTCGAACACGAAGCTCATCCCTAGTCAGAGGCCATACTGAGCCATAGACTCTGGAGGCTCTTTAGAGAAACACAGGCTGAGAGGGGGCTCATTCCCTTACTAGCATGTGCCAAGCCAGATTGTGTGTGACAACCTGCTGACTGCCCTTTTACTGTAAATGTTCACAGCCACACCTACTATGCCTGATACATGTCCTGAACATGGTGGTACAGCAATTTCTGGTTATGGAACCCTACCTTTCAGTATATCTTGAGGAAGGCCAGATGAGTGTTCAGATTCATCAGTTGATCATAGTAACTGAGTGTTCTCCTGGCTAAAATGCAGCATCAACACAAGTAGCCTGCCAACTGCCTGATATGCAATTCAACCACTTGATGTGACCTCACATTGGCTATGCCGAGCAGCTGTGGTGGCTGCACTAGCAGCACTGGACCATCACCACACAAATGGCTCTTGATTCAGGATGTGTGCAACATCTTGTCACCATACGAAGAAGTGACCAGAATGGCAAGGCAGATTTGCAACCCAATTCTATTATTCCTGTTGTAACACACTGTGTGTGTGTGTAATAGACCAGACACTGGAGGCAGAGCAGTAGGAGAAAGAGGCAAACTTTTTATCTCAGTGGTAGCAAGGTCCTTTGCCTACTGCCACCATCTCTGTGAGACAGAGGCAGTAGAAGGTAGAAGATTTGTAGGACTGGAGTGCTGCTGAGGAGAAGGACATTTAGGGATGCTTCAAGAATTTGATTACTGCCCAATCCATGGGGGGGGATCTTATGGGGGTCTATGACACCAAGAGGGAAAACACAGCTCCCCACTCTGAGCTAGTGCAGAAAAGTTCCTCTTTGCCACACCTCCTGATGGTGCCTGGATCCATTGGCCTATAGGAATAAATTAAGGGAAAAAACTGACTGGGCAAAAGCTGTCTGCCCTCACAAGATGATGGCCTTGGTTTCAAACTGACAAATCTGCCCTTTGTGTGTCACCGATGCACTTCTGAGCAACAAAAGCTGGCACCAAATCACCCTCCCCTTTTATCTCCCCATTTCCATATCTGCCTTTACATTTCTTTAATCTGGTACCTTTATCCCACCACATTTTAGACATAGTTGCAGGGAAAAAACAAAAGGCATTGACTTGTTGTCTCACACAAGTTGACTTTGGTGCTGCCACTCATTCATGACAAATTGGCCCTTTCCATGCTTTAATGGCCAACCAAGGTAATGCTATCATATAAGGAGGTTTACATTTTAACTTTACAGTAGTAGCCAAATATATGGTGTGCATAGTTTTTGGGGGTGGGAGAAGAACACACTTTTTTAAATAGAAACAATACAAAAACTTGCAAATATATATTTTCTTTATCACAATAAAGGGTGAATGTGTATGGTGCCATGTTTGATATACACTATGTGGCCATCCCATTCCAAAAGATGGAGTTGGCTCTCACTTTATCTGTGGAAATTTGTGTCCATTCAGTCAAAAAGCATTTATGAGATGGTGTTTGGATGAGAAAGCCTGGCTGTCAATTGGCTGTCAGTTTATTCCAACAGGGAATGAAGTCAGGGCTTTGTGCAGGCTATTCAAGTTCCTTTAGACCGGGTCTTTATGGACCTGGCTTTGTACACAGGGGCATAGTCATACTGGCACAGAAAATGGCCTTCCCCAACTGAAAATATTAAAAGCACACATTTGTCTAAAATATCTTTGTATTTAGCATTAACAGTACCCTTCATTGAAAACACTACTAGAAATATTGGTCAAGAGTCCTCAGACTTTTGGTTATATAGCATAACTGCTCATTTAGCTACCATAATGTAAATTAGATTTGTTTTATTTTTATCAAAGGCATTCTTAAAATCTTTATTCCTGAAAGTGTATATGATAGGATTAAGGGATGGAGTAATTACAGTGTAAAACAAAGAGAGGACTTTGCCCAGCACACCTAATTTTCCTCTAGTTGGAAAGAAATACACAATGGCTAAAGAACCAAAAAATATAGACACTACAATTAAGTGAGAACTGCAGGTGGTGAATGCTTTTTGTCTTCCTGCAATTGATGGGATCTTTAGGATGGTTAAAACTATATAGGTATATGATATAACTATGATGGAAAAAGGAGCTAGACCAAAAAAGAAACTTAATACGATGATCTGAATATGAATCCATGAAGAATTGGAACAAGAAAGGTCAATTATGGGTTGTACGTCACAGAAGAAGTGATCGATGATGTTTGGTCCACAGTAGTATTGACTACATAAGACTATGGAATCAAGTAACATAACTTTAAAGCTCAGCAACCAAATGATTATCACTGATTTTAGGCAAAAAGTTTGGTTTACTATAGAATTGTAATGCAAGGGCCTGCAGATGGCCAGGTAGCGATCGTAGGACATTACGGTCAACAGAAGACACTCAGAAACCCCAGCAGTTGCACAGAAGGAAAACTGGCTGATACATCCAGAAAGAGACATGGTACATCCATCGTACAGTATGATATAAAGAAGGTTTGGAAGGATTACTGTACTTAGCATCATATCAATAAATGATAACTGAGTAATGAAGAAGTACATAGGGGACCAAAGGTTTTTGCTTAGATGAAACAAGACCATGATAAGAAGGTTTCCAGAAATGGTAACACAGTATATGATAAACAGGAACAAGAAAAGAAGAGATTTAATACTTTCAATATTTTGAAATCCTAAAAGTATAACATTAGTTACATTATTGTGAACGACCACCTGGTAAGAGAACACATTATGATTTACATCAGGAATGGGCAATTTATTTTCCCAAGGGGCCACATGAGAAAATGGGACTGTTGTGGAGGACTGAACTTGCAGACCTGGGAACGTCTGCAAGTACAAAAACATACAGAAAACAAACACCTGGCTTTAGGAATAATATGTATGATATACAGTATGTTCTAAAATTTTATTTTTTTTTCAGATGGGCAGTCAGAGGGTGATACAAATGGGAAGTTGAGCTGTGCTTTTACAGCTCCCTGGCTGCTAATCCTGACAGCTGGACAGGGCTGTTCACTTGCAGCAGTTTTTTTTTTTTTTTTGCAACAATACTTTTTATTGAAGTTTAGAAATATACAAAATGTGTGACATGGGACACATAATCAGTTTTAAATTGGACAAGGATGAAACATACATCCATGTAACATAGATCCCGTGTATAAAACAAGAAAAACAGATATCAGAGAATGGCAACCACAAGGTAAAACCTGAAGATTTATTATTATTTATTGGAGACCAAAATTCCCAGGTTTTTAGGAATTTAGGGTCAGTATTATTGCTAATGGCTAGAGCCTTTTATATTTAAAGGTATGATTAAGGTACATGGTGAGTTTAGAGACATTAGGAGCTTGGACTGTACACTAGAGTCTAGTTATGAGAGTTTTGGCAGCTAATAAAATGAATACAGTGATGGTGTGGAATTCTTTCAGAATGCATTCTATACCCAAATTTAGACAAAATACAAACGAAGAGAGCGCAAAACCACCCTAGTGTAACTCGGCTTTAATATGGTAAATTTAAAGTGATTGTAAAGGATCGTTTTTTTTTCTTTTTAAATAACAAACATGTCATACTTACCTCCACTGTGCAGCTCGTTTTGCACAGAGTGGCCCCGAACATCCTATTCTGGGGTCTCTCGGTGTCTCTCGCGACTCCTCCCTGCATCAGATAACCCCCTAGGAGAAGCTTTCTCCTGAGGGGGTTACCTTGAGGGCTCGCTTCCGAGTCCAGCATTTGCGTCCACAGACATGAATGCCGGACTCGGCCCCGACCCACCGGCGCCCGTGTCATTGGATTTGATTGACAGCAGTGGGAGGGAAAGGCTGCGCTGCAATCAATCTATCTAATCAAGAGCTGGGACCCCGTGGAGAGAGGGACAGCGTGTACCTGTCGAAGAGATGAAGGTGCTCAGGTAGGTAAAATGGGGGGGCTGGGGGGCCGGTGACTGCCAGGTGTTTTTTCACCTTATTGCATAGGATGCATTAAGGTGAAAAAACACAAGGGTTTACAACCCCTTTAAAAACACTACAATGGTCAAACTCACATTGTATGAAAATAGATACAGCATATGGATTCCACTGTGGCCGCACTCCTGTAACCACCTCAAATCCCAACAGCAGAAGGGGGAGCCACCCAGGGGATCCATAGAGAGCAGCAGCACCCTTTGCCTTGTCTAATTATCACCAATAGCCAGATGGAGGGCTTTACCAATCTGTTGATCAGTGCACCTGCTATTTTTTTCTTTTGTGTGTGTATTTTTTATACTCAACTTTAAAGGGCCAAAGCTGGGTCAGGCTTGAAGATGAAACCATTAACTTGTGATATTAACCAAAATACCTTATTACAGTAGTATGTTAAGCTTCTACATGACCAAAGAGTATGAAGGAGGGTACCAATTTGGCCACATTCCCTCCAACAGCGGTGGGAAGCGTTGGGAGAAAACTTAGCTAAACGGCTAGGAGTCATGTACCACTGGGAGAGTATTTTCTGTGATAATTCACAATAATTAATACAGTGAGTAGTCAGTTGGGCGTATAGGATGGGTTTGAGCCATTGGTCTTAAGAAAATGATTGGTGTAAGTCAAGTTCCCAAAGACACATTGGGTATGTTTTGTAGAAGGTCTGTTTGTTTTGCAGTAGTGAGTACAATAGTGATATGCCTTTACTCTTAGGTTTGAAGTTGTTTAGAAAATTAGTACACTGCAGAAAGAATGGTTAGGACAGGTTTGGGCATTGTTTTAGAAATGTTGAAACCCTTATGTAGTTAAAGATGTCTTTAGGTGGGATATTGAAAGTGCTTTGTATGTCTGGGAAGGGATTGGGTTGGGAGTCAATCATAAGATATTTTACCCAATAAATTCCGGCCGCTTTCCATCTTTTTGTGGAAAGAAGTGGGATATGGAACGCTAGTGCAGATATTGGGGTGTGGATCGATGCGACGTGTGAATCGAGAACTACTTGCTGGGAGAGGGTTCTCCAGGCAGTTTGGGCTGCTTTTATAGTGGGTGGGAAGGGCAGTTAAGTCTATTCTTTTCCACTTATTATCTAGTAGATGCCCTGTTAGGTTCTGTGTGTGCATAAGAAAGGATTCAATGTCCAGCCATAGAGTTATCAGGGGATGGGGTGAACCATTTTTTCAAATGAGTAAGTTGAGTGGCTGTCCAGTAGTCTGAGATGTCTACGAGACCAACCCCTCTAAATTTCCGATGTTTAATGAGGTGTGTGTGGGGGCAGCAAGCTTTTTTGCCTTTCCAGATAAATTCCTAACTTGCAGCAAAATTTTTAACTTTAACAAGCAGCAAAGCTTGTCAACCTCGCCCATTAAGTTCAATGGCGCCACGCTATAATCATGTGCAATGCATGCAATTCTGAAAAGCACTGTAAGGTGGAAAGAGAGAGCCTGAGATCAATTTCAATTTCTGCATACCCTGACATGGAGTGAACAGGTGCACAGCTCCTGGGGTTTGCCGAGTGCCAACACTAACACAAAACGATCTTGGCTGAGCAGTAGAGTGGCTGGAGAGTGTCAGGACTTTTCCTAGGCAATGTTCTTCCCTCTATCACCTCCTCTGGCTCTTTCCTTCCAGTTCTCCACATGGACATCTGTTAACATGCCTTAGTGAGGAAGCCAACAGGCTCACAAAGGCATACTGTCAGTGAAGTCATTGAGGGCCAGATAAGGACAGTCAAAAAGCCAAATGTGCCCTGGGGTCACAATTTTCCCAGGTTTGATTGATATTATTTTTAACAAATCAGCAGCAATTATTTATGTAGCAACATTTCCTTCTGTGGTAATTGCAGGGTGAGTAAAAATATTGTACACATACATTAAAGTGGTTGGAGACCTTTACATATATCCAGTGATGTGAATAGCCTCAGATGATAGAGAGTAAACAAATCCTCCTACAATTTTTTCCTTGTATATCCGCAGTCTTCCCCTATCTACACCCTTTCAGTGCAGATTGTGATACAAATCTTTACTCATTTGTCAAAATCTCAGAGGAGGGGGTGGAGAGACTGCAGTTACAGTGTGTAAAAGCTGATTGGAGGAAAGAAACATATCCCCCTTCACACAGCAGAACTGTGTTCTGAATAGACAAGCTCCGTGCTGAGCTCTCCCTGCCCCTCCCTTCCTCCCTCCAGACACAAATTTATCTCATGTGTCGGGAAAACTTCTCAGAAGTGACTTATGTTGATAACAGAGGAACAAAGCACCAGAGACTAATGACACTTAGAGCTTTGAAGAGAGATAAGTAAACATTACAGATATATGTGCTTTGCTCAGATTCCATGACTGATGTTTACAACCACTTTATATGTTTCCAATGATAAATTCATACACTTACCCAGCAAATACCTAAACAGCAATGCAAGATATATTAGGAGAAAGGGATATGTCTACAATAGATTATAACCAGAGACATGGTGGGTGAAATAATTGGTAGGGAAATTATTAAAGTGTATCTAAACCCAGGAATACAAATGCAATATGGTGCAGTTTTCCATTCCTTAGATGTGATTAGTAATAGGCTAAACTTCCCTTGGTTTGGTTTGTGCCAGAACTTTAGAATATCACAAAAGTACGGACCAGAACGATGAACCCCATTGAAGTCTATGGGACTCGAACAGGAAAAATAAAAAGTCCCCATTTTGAAGGCTTATATGCAAGTTATTTTCCATAAAAAGGGCATGGGGGCCTGGGTACTGCCCTGGGGGACATGTACTCATGCAAGAAAAACTTTTAAAAATACATTTTTTAAAGGAGCAGTGATTTTAATGATGCTTAAAATGAAACAATAAAAAATAAAAATTAATTTAAATATAAACGCTGGGGGTTCAATTAGTCTGCCTGTTTTGTTTTTTTTATAAACTCTTTATTGCAAAATTTTACTTTACAAGTTATTTAACACAACTTACATTATCGTTTCTATCATTTTTCTTTCACAAATTTTACATTATCATTCCCACTCTTACACTCAGTCTTCCCTCTCATTCATCTTATGGTCACTAATTCTTTCTCCTTTTACTCTTTTCTTTTTTTTTTTTCCCTTTTTAAACTGTAATTTCTGGTCTTCCTATATCTGTCGTCAAGTGTGATTTATTCAATTTTTCCCAAACCTTATCATATTTCTGCATAATTCCTCTTTGTTCATACATTATTTTCTCACTGGTTTACCACCCTCACCCACTGATTTATTGTAGGTGGGCTTGGCTGGATCCATTTTTCCACTATTTGTTTTCGGGCAAGGAATAATACTTTTTGCAAAAATATCCTAGTGTACCGCACACCCTGTCTTTTACCACCCCCAGCACACATAGCTCCACCATGGCCATCATAGGTTTGTTTATGACCTTTCCTAGTTTCTTAACTACCTGTTGCCAATACCTTCTTATACATCCACACTGCCACATGACATGGATGAAATCCGCTCCTCCTTCTCCACATCTTGTACAGTCTGGCACCTGCATCCTCCCCATCCTGTATAGTCTATTTGGTGCCAAATATGTCTGATGTATTATATTTAATTGAATTATTCTGTTGTTTATTGCAGGCGATACTTTCAGGTGCGAGGAGCAGATTTCATCCCAGTTCTGCTCACTCATTCACGGGATGATTCCCTGCCATTTTTCCTTCACACCCACCGGGTCCCCCTTTATTGTACTCTGTAGCAAGTGTGAATACATATTAGATATCAGTCCCTTTGGTCCTTGAGATTTTAATATTCCTATGAGGGGATATCTAGAGATTTTTGGTTCTTTCCTTTCAAACTGTTCTCGTAAAAAGTGTCTTAGCTGTAGGTATCTATAAAATTGTTTACTCTGGAGGTTATATTTTGTTCTGTTTCCAGTACCTACTATCTTCAAATATTTCTAATTTTTCAAACATTGGGTTGTCCCATAATGGTATTTCTGGTGGAATGTCCCTGTACCCCGTTAGTTTTTTTACCTCCTTCCACACCGACCTGGCCAGAAGAGGAATTTTTATTCCAATCCTTCTTAATTCTGCTATTTCTAATCCTACCAGAAGGTCTCCTACCTGCATTTTATTTAGTAAATATTTCTCCACCCTCATTTCTCATTCCTGAACTACCCAGGTCCTTAAGTGTTTTAATTGCCCCGCCAAATAATATAAATATAGATCTGGTATTGCCAGTCCTGCTGCATTGTTAGGTCTTTGTAGCGTGGAGAGTTTTAATTTACAGTGCCAATTTGCCCAGATGAATCTAGTTAAAAGGGAGTTTAATTTTTTGAATATATATTTTGGTATTATTACCTCCGAGTGCGTCATCACATAGAGACACTTCGGTAGTATGGTGGATTTAATCAACTGTACTCTCCCTGCCATTGATAACGGTAGTTTTTTCCATACTCCCACTTTGTTCTTTACATATTCTACTAAGGGGTCTATATTTGCTTTGAGGGCTTCTTCTGCATCCAATGTAATATTTATTCCTAAATATTTAAAAGTATCCACTATTTTTAATGGGGTCTGAAAATTCCTCTCCTTACCTGGTCTTAATAACATCAATGCGGATTTTTGCCAATTTATTTTAAGTCCCGATAGTATCCCATATGTTTCTATTATCTTCATTGCCTCCACTAATGAACTATGCGCATCCTCCATATATAATATGATGTCATCTGCATATAGTCCTATGTGTTCAGTCTTATCCCCCACTCTAATCCCTTTATATATTTTAGATTGTCTAAATCTATTGGCTAGTACCTCTATAGCAAGTGAGAACAATTGGGGGGACAGTGGGCACCCCTGTCTTGTTCCCCTTTGCAATTTCACTGTGGGGGACAGAATTCCATTTATCAAAAGGTTAGAGCATGGTTGTTTATACAATATTCTCACCCATTTTCTAAATCCTTCCCCAAATCCACTTCTTTCCAACCCTGCCTGCAGGATTTCCCATTCTATAGATTCGAATGCCTTGACCGTATCCAACGATGCCAAGGCACTCGACTCCGGAAAACAATCTTTCTGCTGAACCATCAGCTTAGTTCTTCTAGTATTATTTGTAGTGGACTTCCCCGGCATAAATCCTGTTTGATCCTCTGATACAATAGATAGAATAACCCCATTGAGCCTCTTAGCCAATACCTTTGCCAGTACCTTGTAATCGATATTTAACAAAGATATTGATCTATAGGACACACATTCCTTTCTGTCTTTTTCTGGTTTAGGTATCAGTATTACTGTTGCCTCATACATGGATGCTGGCATCTCCCCATGATCAAATGTCCCCCTATACATCTTAGCTCAAAGATAAGCCCAGAGTGGTCAGACACCCCTTTGATCATATATGCGGCTGAGTGCACCATTGGGAGTATTTTCTTATTGCCCAGAGCCAGGTCTATCCTAGACATGCTCCCCCTACCCGGTGCATGCCATGAATAGGCCCTGACTCCTGGGTTTCTAGTCCTCCAAATATCCAGCCACCCCACCTCCTTCAAGAAACAATCTAACATTTTAGACCTTTCACCTCTCCCAAGACTTTTTTTTCCAAATCTATCCATCTTTGGATCCAACCACATATTAAAGTCTCCCATACATATAACATATGCCTCTGGATATTATGACATAAATAACATTGCTTCTTTCAGTATTCCCAGTGTAGCTGGGGGTGGATTATATATCCCCATAATAACCATTGGAAGTGAGTGCACCAGGGCAAAGACAAAAACATACCGCCCTTCTGAATCCCTCCTTACCCTGATGCACTCCCACGCCACCGACTGGTGCACCAATAATGAAACCCCTCTCGAAAAAGTTGTGTGGAAAGAGTGGCAAGACCATTGTATCCATGTTTTTTTTAAATAATCAAGTCTCTCATTAACCATATGTGTTTCTTGGATGCAAATTACTTTGGCCTGTATTATCGTAATTTCTGCGAATACCTGTGCCCTTTTTACTCGTGTACCCATACCTCTCACATTCCACGATACAAAGGTACAATTGTTATTCATTTTTACCCATTTTTAGTTATTTGGTAACCATATTTTCTTTCTCCCTCCATTCATCCATTCATACATCAAACACATACTTAAATTTAGGGCATTATCGACATATCGCATCAGCTTTTATATAGGTAATTCGTCTTGTTTCAGCCTGTCTACTCCTCCACCCCCCCTCCATGTAAATAAGAAAAGAAGGGTGCTTTCATTAATATATCCTTCCCTATCACTAGGGAAGAAAAAGCGGGAGGGGGGAGGGAGAGGGAGAGGCAAAAAAAAAAAAAGTGAATCCCCTTCCTTCTGTATTCCGTGGTTAAATCATACTATGTGATTAACTTTCATTCTCCCCATTTATTCCCTTACTCCTTTAATCCCAATTCTTCTTGTAACAATCTTTATTTTTCCCACCCCTACCCCCCTTATTCTATCCCATCTTATTATGTTCACTTCTTTAATATACATTTCTACTATTCCCCCCTAGTGCTTTGTCATTAACTCTGTGATTTTTAACCCTCTCACAAAAAAAAAAAAAACACCCCCACCATTTCTCTTCTCCCTCCCCCACCCCCCTCCTGCCATCATTTAAACATAGCCCCCCCCCCCCCCTCTCTTCCAGTATTTTGTCCCTGTAGTTCTTTTTATTTAAATCATCTCACGATTTTCTATTTCATATTATTTAGATACAGTTTTGGTTGATCGAATCCATTCTTTAACTTGCTCCAGTGTGTATTAAAAAAAAACAGTCTTTCCTCCTTCTTCCACTCTCAACCGGGCTGGATATGCCATAGAGTATTCTATTCCTGCTTCTCTCAATCTCTTCTTAACCTCATAGAAAGTTGCCCGCTGCTTTTGTAGCTCTAGAGAAAAGTCTGGAAATATTGACACTTTACTATTCTCATAATGGATCTCTCTTTTTTGTCTTGCATTTCGCAGAATTGTATCTCTGTCCCTGCAATTCAAGATACGCGCCAGCAGAGGTCTAGGGGGAAGCCCAGGCTTAGGTATTACTGCAGGGACTCTATGAGCCCGTTCCACCGCAAATGCCTTTGATACCTCCGTCTCTGGAAATGTTTTTATCAACCTTTTTTCAACAAAGTCCCCCGGGTTAAACCCCTCCACTTTTTCCGGCAGACCTATTATTCTTATATTATTGCGGCGCATCCGATTCTCAAAATCATCCGTTTTCTGCTGTACCAATCTGCTTTTCTACTGTTGCTATCTTTTTAGGTATATGAATTACTGTATCTTCCAATTGAGATATCCTATTTTCCACGCGGCCTTCCTATCTCTAAAACTATGCATATCTTGCCTAATCAGTCCAATATCCGTTCTGATTTCATCCATTTTACCTGTCAGTCCCACGCTGCTTGCTTGGATGGCCGCCATTAGTTGTCCGCTCACCTGCTCCAGTGTTAACTTCGTAGCTTTCTCTGGATTCCCAGCTTGGGACGGAGGCACGTTCGTTTTCTGGACTTCCAGCGCCGAAGGCTCACGGCTCCGTGTCTGTGGAGGGCTCCGAACGCTTTCCGTTTTCTCCGTCCTCGCATACTCTTTTAGGCGATTGGCTGCCGATTGCTTAGTACTCATCTCGCTGCCGGGTTCGATCGTATATCGGGGTCTTGGGTCTCGGTTTGTAGCACGTACTATTCAGGATACTGACGGAGAGTCAGGCTGACTCAGAGCTTTCGCCACTCACATCCGGTCGTATCAGCGGAAGTCACGCCCCCAGTTAGTCTGCCTGTTTAGTGGCAAATTTGTACCATGTATAAAACCCGCTGCCGCAAAACTGACATTTATGAAGAAAGAAAAAAGACATGTCAAATCACATATCAAATCAGCGACAATTGCTGGCAATGGCACCGCCCTATTCAGAGTGACGATGCATTTGCGGCTAATCGGTGTGATGCTGCATTTGTGGCACTGCACCAATTTCAGAAAGTAGTTTCTGTACTACTTTTTGCAATTTCGAGGTGCGATTTCCATTGACATGTGTGCAGAAACCCATACAGATGTCTGTGAAATCGCAGCCAAAATTGGGACTGACATGTCGGAGTGAAATCATGCGAGTTCAGCTGAACTCGCACAGCTTCATTCCCACAGCTTACTGTGAATCTGGGCTCAAAAAGATTTTCCCTGCAAGCTTTCTTTATTTAGTAAATTACAGCTTGGGGAGCCAGTCTGTATGATGAGACTTGAAACAATATTAGAGATTTTTTTAATAAATTCTGGTGTCTCTTTGGCAGAAGTCAAATTGTGAAGAAGTCAAATTATAGTATACTGAGGCCATGGTTAACTTTTTTTAAGATAAAGCCTAGTGTCTCTTTCACAGACTTTAGATATAAGCAACAGGTGTGAAAAAATTTGGCTTTGGGTGTTGGTGGTGCCTTCAAACCATAACCCTATACAGGTACTTTTGATGAAAGCAAGAATTGTCCTTGCTGGAAAAAAATTAAATGTGATGCCCCTGTCAAACAGTTATAGAAAAATTGGTCTTTGGGTGTTGGTGGTACCTTCACCCCATCACCTTCTAGAGGTAATCTTGATGAAAGCAAGAATTGGCCATGATGTAAAAAATTTAAAATCGACATCCCTGTCAAACAGATGTGGAAAAATTGGTTTTTGGGTGTTGTTGGTGCTTTCACCCTGTAACCTTCTAGAGGTGTTCTTGATCCAAGCAAAAATTGGCTTTGCCGTAAAAAAAATTACATTTACGGCCCTGTCAACCTCCTAGAGGTACTCTTGATGAAAGCAAGAATTGGCCTTGTTGTAAAAAATTTAAATTTGATGCCCCTGTCACACAGTTATGGAAAAATTGGTCTTTGGGTGTTGTCGGTGCCTTCACCCCGTAACCTTCTAGATGTACTCTTGATGAAAGCAAGAATTGGCCTTGCTGTAAAAAATGTAAAATTTGATGCCTCGTCACACAGTTGTGGAAAAATTGGTCTTTGGGTGTTGTTGCTGCCTTCACTCCGTAACCTTCTAGAGGTACTCTTGATGAAAGCAAGAATTGGCCGGTGTTCCTGGGGTTCTGGGCATCGCAGGGGGAAGGCCCCACAGCAGCGGCCTCACCTAAGCCCCATATACCGCACGGCGGCTCCAGCAACAGCACGGATAGTGCACAGAAGACACCTAGCCATGCACCACAAGCAGTGCAAACCCCGCAGCCATCCCAACCGCTAGCAGATCTCTACGCTATGGCACATAAAATTAAAGTAGGCATGAAAGTTGGGACCCCACCCCATAACCATAGCAAACATCTATGCTCCAAACACAAAACAAGTAGCCTTTTTCCGAAAAATTAAAGAGTTACTGATCACCTTTGCTTCAGGCATACTAGTTTTGGGAGGGGACTTTAATATTCCCCTAAATCCAATCATAGACACATCAGGCGGTACATCGAGCCTTCCTTACAGGGCACTAAAACAAATTAAATTACAAGATCTAATGTTACATAATGTATGGAGGACTCTAAACCCACAAACTAAAGACTATACATACTTCTCTCCTGTCCACCAAAAATACTCGAGAATAGACTATTTCTTTTTATCCCAGACTGACCTCAAATTTCTGGAAAAATCAACAACTGAAAACATGCTTTAATCAGACCACCACACAGTATCGATGACATTAAACTTCCCAGAAAAAATCACTAAAACAAAAACTTGGAGACCCAACACATCCATTTTGAAAGACTCCTTAAATGTCCAACATTTCAATGACACAGTAAAAGGATTATTTCTTAAGAACTGAAAATGACAAAACATCACTACTTTCACAATGGGAAGCACACAAATGTGTCATTAGGGGGGGAATTAATTGCTAAACTAGCCAAACAAAAGAAGGAACATCAATCGAAGATAAAATCTTTGATTGAACAAATACATAAACTTGAAGCCACACACAAACGCAAAATCGCTGCCGCGACACTAGACTAACTAACAAATGCTAGAGCAACATTAGCTGAAGAACTAAGCAAAACAAAAAGACAATACATTCTGAGACAAAAGATTTACTGTGAACAAGGTAATAAAAGCAGAAATTTGCTAGCGAAAGCTGTCCAGGATAAAAAAGTTGCCTCCACAATTCACCAAATCAGAGATAATAAAGGCACACTACACTCATCTAATGAGGAAATAGCAAAGCGATTTGAATCTTACTACCAATCTCTTTACAACATCCCATAAAAATCCTAAATGCCCTCATAGCACTGAAAAGAGATCAAAACTTATTCAAGAATTCTTACAGAAATATAGCCCAATCCATACAGCAACAAATACGGCCCAAGAACTCAAAACCCCAATTTCGGGCTCCGAGTTTGATAAAGCAATCAAAGACATGAAAACGAGCAAGGCCCCTGGTTCAGACGGACTACCTTTATAATACTATAAAACATTTACTAATATATTAAAGCCTAGATTCTTGAAATCTTTTCACTCCCTCCAATTTGATCAAAATCCACCAAAACTACTACTGTAAGCTCACATGTCCATCATCCCCAAAGAAGGTAAAGACCCCAACCAAGTTACAAATTATCAATGTCGATGTAAAAACGTACGCTAAATTTCTTGCAAACAGACTACTCCCTCTATTAATCTCCCTTGTATCACTTGATCAAGTAGGGTTCATCCCCGGTAGAGAGGGACGCGATAATACGATCAAAGCGATAAACATAAACCATTGGCTTACATCTAAAAGGAAACAAGGTTTCTTTCTCTCTGTTGATGCCGAAAAGGCACTCGACAGAGTGGCGCAGTCTTAAACCAAATTTATATATTAACTGTAATGAGAACATACATTAAAGCCCTCTACTCGAACCCAACAGCAAAAGTTTGTGTCAACGGCCATCTATCGGACGACTTCAATCTGCGCAATGGTACAAGGCAGGGATGCCCCCTATCCCCCCTATTGTTTGTACTTACACATGAACCATTATTAAACAGAATAAGATCTAACCCAGACATCAAGGGAATACAGATTCAACATATAAAATTGCAGCCTTTGCGGATGACATGCTTCTTTTTTTTAATCAGACCCCCATATTTCCATACCCAATCTTATTCAAGATCTAGAGCAATTTCAATTATTATCAAACTTAAAAATTAACCATTCAAAAAAAATAGCCCTCAAGAAAACACTAGCCTCCTGTATAGTCAAATTGTGCAAAAAAATGTTCCCTTCTCATGGGCCAATCAATCCATTACATATCTAGTAATAGAAATCCCCACTAATTTGAACAAATTATTTAAGTTTAACTACACTCCAATCCTAAAAGAATCAAAGGATGATCTAAAGAGATGGAAACTCAATAAATGTATCATGGTTTGGTAGAGCCTCATTAATTAATATGACAATCTTGTCCCGTTTTCTATATGTCATGCAAACAATCCCCATTGAAGTACCCCCCTCTTTCTGTACCTCCTTTCATCAAGCATGCTCATCTTTCATTTGGAGAAGTAAACCCCCTAGAATTAAATTCTCTAGATTGAACCTACCAAAAAATAAAGGAGGAATTGCGCTACCGGATCTTCATAAATATCATCAAGCAGCGCTCTTAGCGAGAATAGTGGACTGGAACATTCACCATACAGTTAAAGACTGGGTTTCCTTGGAACATGCACAACTCTCCCAAGAAGTTAGATCCCTTCCGTAGATACACCCAAAACACTACCCCTTAACAGTCAAAAATCACCCACCCATTGGTCCCACGCTTAAGATTTTTCGTAACTCTTTTAAACCTGACAACCTTTCTCCTTGGCTTGGTCCACTCACCCCACTTAAGAACAATCCAGACTTCCCACCAGGCACTGAACAAAACTTCCTTACAACCTCCTGGGCTCATAAAGATATGTTGGCCAAACATTTATTCAAGACAGGGTCACTTCTTTCTAGAGAAGACTTAAACAATTAAATCAGCCCAAAAGAAATCTCATATTGGCAATACTTACAAATCAAACACTTCCTGACCAGAAAAGACACAACCCATTATTGGTGTAGCCCCCCTACAACCATAAAACAATTATGCTTAAAGAAAACCTCCCAAAGACATACCATATCCACCCGATGCAACTCACTATTTGAGGGTCAAACAGACTTCTCCAATGCAGCGTGTGAAGCATGGGAACAGGATCTTGTTATAAATATGTCACAAACAGATTGGGAAACAATCTATATGCATGCCCACAAAGACTCTTTGAATGTAACCACCCAAGAGTGTGGTTTCAAAATCAACACCAGATGGTACAGAACACACACCCTGCTACATAAATTCTTGCCTCAAATACCCAATAAATGTTGGCGATGCAAACGTGAGGAAGGCTCGATGTTACATATATGGTGGCCCTGCCCTCTGATGCAGTCCTTCTGGAAAATGGTACATGAAACTACTGTCTCAATCACCTCAGAAAACCTCAAGCTTGAACCTGCACAGTACTTACTACATCACAACTCAATCCCTAAAAAGCAATATCTAAAATCACTTGCTGTGTTTATGATTAATGCAGCTAGACATTGCGTCCCCTATCACATCAAATGTTACCCCAACAAAAAAGGAGTGGTTGCATAGAATAAATAACATTGAAAAAATAGAAGAAATCATAAGCATAGCTCAGGAAAAAATAACTAAATTCACATTGATATGGTACAATTGGTTAGAATTTAAAAGCACTCCTGCCTATAGAGCACTTAATGTATAATAGCTTATACTCTTATACAGATATATCTAAAGAAGTAATGCTACCACATTATCCCCACCCCCCTCCTCAGGGTTAAATTTCTTTTGTCTTCTTCCCTCCCCCTCTCCCCCCATCCCATATAATAATATTTCTACTTCACTTATGTAATACAATGAAAAACACAGTTAACACAGTTAAATTGATACTATGTTATTGACATATCAATAATAATGTCATAAAAGAGAATGTATTATATTAACAATGTTACATCAATATTTCCAGAAAAATATTTCACTGTTATAGTGTTACTCTTTGTATGATATTTTGTTCATCCAATAAAATCTTTATGAAACCAGAATTGGCCTTGCTGTAAAAAATTGAAAATTGATGCCCCTGTCACACAGTTGTGGAAAAATTGGTCTTTGGGTGTTGTTGGGGCCTTCACCCCATAACCTTCTGGAGGTACTCTTGATGAAAGCAAGAATTTGCCTTGCTGTAACAAAATTCAATTTGACGCCCCTGTCAAACAGTTGTGGAAAAATTAGTCTTTGGGTGTTGTTGGTGCCTTTGCCCTGTAACCTTCTAGATGTACTCTTGATGAAAGCAAGAATTGTCCTTGCTGTAAAAAAAAATATTTTAGCACCCCTGTCACACAGTTATGGAAAAATTGCTCTTTGGGTGTTGCCAGTGCCTTCACCCCGTAACCTTCTAGAGGTAATCTTAATGAAAGCAAGACTTGGCCTTGCTGTAAAAAATTTAAATGTGACGCCCCTGTCAAACAGCTGCAGAAAAAATGGTCTTTGGGTGTTGGTGGTGCTTTCACCCCGTCACCTTCTAGAGGTAATCTTGATGAAAGCAAGAATTGGCCATGCTGTAAAAAAATTAAAAATGATGCCCCTGTCAAACAGGTGTGGAGAAATTGGTCTTTGGGTGTTGTTGGTGCCTTCACCTTGTAACCGTCTAGAGTTACTCTTGATGGAAGCAAAAATTGGCCTTGCTGTAACAAATTGAAATTTGATGCCCCTGTCAAACAGTTGTGGAAAAATTGGTCTTTGGGTGTTGATGGAGCCTTCACACCGTACCCTTCTAGAGGTATTCTTGATGAAAGCAAGAATTGGTCTTGCTTTAAAAAATTTAAATTTGATGCCCCTGTTGTTGGTGCTTCACCCCATAACCTTCTAGAGGTGCTCTTGATGAAAGCAAGAATTGGCCTTGCTGTAAATAATTTAAATTTAACGCCCCTGTCACACAGTTGTGGAAAAATTGGTCTTTGGGTGTTGTTGGTGCCTTCACCTTGTAACCATCTAGAGCAGTGGTTCTCAACTCCAGTCCTCAGGACCCACCAACAGGCCAGGTTTGCAAGATAGCTGAAATACATTACAGGTGATATCACTTGCTGCTCAGTGATTGCAGTATTCTAGTCTGCAACTCCCCAAGGTAATACTTAAAATCTGACCTGTTGGTGGGTCCCGAGGACTGGAGTTGAGAACCACTGATCTAGAGGTACTCTTGATGGAAGCAAGAATTGGCCTTGCTGTAACAAATTGAAATTTGATGCCCCTGCCAAACAGTTGTGGAAAAATTGGTCTTTGGGTGTTGATGGTGCCTTCACACCGTACCCTTCTGGAGGTATTCTTGATCAAAGGAAGAATTGGCCTTGCTGTAAAAAATTTACATTTACGCCTCTGTCACACAGTTGTGGGAAAATTGGTCTTTAGCTGTTGTTGGTGCCTTCACCCCATAACCTCCTAGAGGTACTCTTGATGAAAGCAAGAATTGGCCTTGCTGTAAATAATTTAAATTTAACACCCCTGTCACACAGTTGTGGAAAAATTGGTCTTTGGGTGTTGTTGTTGCCTTCACCCCGTAACCTTCTAGAGGTACTGTTGATCAAAGCAAGAATTGGCCTTGCTGTAAAAAAAATTAATTTGATGCCCCTGTCACACAGTTATGGAAAAATTGGTCTTTGGGTGTTATTGTTGCCTTCACCCCGTAACCTTCCAGAGGTACTCTTGATGAAAGCAAAAATTGGCCTTGCTGTAAAAAATGTAAAAATTGATGCCCCTGTCAAACAGTTGCGGAAAAAATTGGTCTTTGGGTGTTGTCGGCGTCTTCACCCCGTAACCTTCTAGAGGTACTCTTGTTGAAAGCAAGAATTGTCCTTGCTGTAAAAAAATTGAAACCCAGTGGATCATCTACCGGAAAGCTCTCCATGTCTGTTTTCACCCCTAGATAATATCCCACCATATGATGCAGATGCTGCTGATAGGATGTTAAAGCTGACAGCCCTGGGTGCTGAAGACTAACATTTTTTTTTAAATGCATTAATGAGGCATCCCCCTTCTCCACCGCTCCTCCTTTGACCAACAGAAACTTCAAAAGTAGAATTTCCATGAGACTGTAACCTACCAGAGTCTGGAAAGAAATTACATAAACTCCTCTTTAAGGTTTCCTTAAGATACAATATTTCACCCTCTGTTCCCTCTGTGAGGACAGGATGAGTTCTAATACATTCCCCTTGTAAGAGGAGGGTTGTCAACCAATGATGATCCTTATCCTTGATGCCACAAATCCTCTGGTCCTTTCACAGGCTTTGTAGAATAAAGGAGCCCATGCACTGCAAGTTTGCAGAGGCATGAGAAGAAGACTCCTCATGGTTACTGAGGATTACAGGACCTGGAACTGCCTCCTCCTTAGTAGCAAACTGAGCTCTGCTCTATCTATCTCCACTCCAACTGTGAAAGCTTCCTATGGGTAGTTACCTTTTTTAGTGTGGGGTGGGACTATGAGCACTGAGCTGTGATTGGAGAAAGTTATTATCACTTTGTCTAATTAGGGCTCTGACAGTGCTAATTGGCAAAGCTTTGCACCTGACCAGCGGTCAATTAGGGCTCTAGAATGCAATGTGAAGCGTGCAGTGCATTGTGGGGTGCTCAGCGAACATCCCACCAAACTACTCGCAAATTTTGTTGTTTGAGTGATGGGCATACAAGCGATGTTTGGGCTAAACTTTTGTGATGTCCGCATTAATTTTTCTTTTCTGTATTTGCTTGTTACATTACATGTTATGCATGGTCTTCTTTCTTTTTAGTGGTCCTGCAAAATGGTTTTGCCTTGCCATTTCTCTTTTATTGCTAGAGGAACCTATCTGAATCAAAGCAATAGCCTTCTTGTGTTTTTTAGGGTAGATTTAATTCCAAGAACAAACATTTTGTATATTGAAGTTACCAGTCCTTAGATGTGGTTAGCCTGTCAGTAACACTCTTCAGAGTTTATTAAAACTGGCGAATGAAAAATCTGGTGCAGCTCTGCATAGAAATTAATCAGCTTCCAATTTTTTTTGTCAAAGCTCAATTAAACAAACCAAAGTTAGAAGCGGATTGACTACCATGCAGAGCTGCACCAGAATTTACACTCTCCAGTTTTAGTAAATCAACCCCTTTCTGTACCTAGAGTAACAACACACATTGGGGTTGATTTACTAAAGGCAAATAGACTGTGAACTTTGCAAGGGAAGTTGCAGAGCTGAGTGAGTAAGGTAAAATGCTGTTTTTTGGGGTTTTTTTACTTGCATGTGTTACTTTGCAAAATAAAACTTTGTCACAGTCAGTAAGCTCTGGGGGTGAACTCCCTTGCAAAGTGCAGCTACCTTTGAAAAGTGAACAGGCAATTTTCATTCAACAAATCAACCCCAGTGACTGTGCTGTGTCTATGCAGGATCAGTATGTCACCTAGGATAGGAAATATTTTAGGGCTAGTGCACAGCTCCTTTTCGCTTCCTCTCCATAACATAAGGGGAGGTTTTCTGTAGTTCAAAGAAGATAACTGGACAAACCTGATAACACTGCTTGAGATCACTCTGCAGAGTGTACAGAGACTTACAAGCTCACTTGAATTCTGGAAGGATCAACTTTTTTTGCACTTAGCCTGCAGTCACACCCGGTACAATTTAAAATGGTATGATTTAAAGCCATACTTCAAAGATATTTAATACTATTTCAGCACTACTTCTGTGCGATTGGTAACGATTTGTAAGGATTTGATACAACTTCAGTGCTACTTCAGTGAAATTTGTTGTGATTTTAATGTACTCCTACTTGCATAGTTACATAGTTACATAGCAGGGAAGGTTGAATAAAGACAATAGTCCATCCAGTTAATCCTGTGTTGGAGTACGCATGTCAGTGTCTATAATCATTTCGCATATCCCTATATATTGTGTTCACTAGGATGCACGTCCAGGAGTCTTTTAAAAATATCAATACTCCCTGCGGACACCACCAATTGTGGAAGAGAGTTCAACCTCCTTATCGCTCTGACATTGAAAAACCCCCTTCGCAGCCTAAGGTTACATAGTTACATAGTAGGTGAGGTTGAAAAAAGACACAAGTCCAACCTATGTGTGTGATTATATGTCAGTATTACATTGTATATCCCTGTATGTTGTGGTCATTCAGGTGCTTATCTAATAATTATCTAATTTTTTGAAACTATTGATTCCCCTCTGCTGAAACCACTGCTTGAGGAAGGGAATTCCACATCCTTGCCGCTCTTACAGTAAAGGACCCTCTACACAGCTTAAGGTTAAACCTCTTTTCTTCTAAATGAGTGGCCATGAGTCTTATTAAACTCCTTTCCATGAAAAAGTTTTATCCCTATTACGGGGTCACCAGTACGGTATTTGTATATTGAAATCATATTCCCTCTCAAGCGTCTCTTCTCCAGAGAGAAAAAGTTCAGTGTTCGCAACCTTTCCTCATAACTAATATCCTCCAGACCCCCTTTTAGTTTTGTTGCCCTTCTTTGTACTCGCTCCATTTCCAGTACATCCTTCCTGAGGACTGGTGCCCAGAACTGGACAGCATACTCCAGGTGAGGCCGGACCAAAGTCTTGTAGAGTGGGAGAATTATTGTATTATCTCTGGAGTTGATCCCCTTTTTAATGCATGCCAATATTCTGTTTGCTTTGTTAGCAGCAGCTTGGCATTGCATGCCATTGCTGAGACTAGCATATACAAAAAACTGGGTTGTCCTAATCAAGACTGAAAGGAACCAGAGGACCAAAATGAGTGACACAGTATACAACGTATAGGAAAATGAAAAATAGTAAGAATTAATTATTAATGAATAAAAATCACTGTAAAACTCCTTAATAGGAGACAATAATGTAAATACTGGAAAAAAAACTTAACCAACAGCCAGATACATCAGTATCAAGTCACCTCTGGGTTTGGCTACAAGCAGCACAAGACAAAGACAGAGCACAAAGTTTGGGATTGGTGGCCTTGACCAATCAATTGGCCTTGACCAATTCTAAAAGGGAAGTGTGTGACAGAATTTCCGTGGCAACTTCAAGCCATACTGCATTCTTTATTCTGTGGTCCTTGTAGTCTGCATTTGAAGAATCATACAGAGCTAGCCTTTCACGTACCAAACTAATTAGTTCCTCATTAGAAAGCACCATTCTCTTTCTTTTGGGAGCCACGCTGCGGTCCTCTTCCTCACACACCACTGACTGCTGACCATATGACATGTAGCTACATCCCAGATAGCAAGCAATTGGGCTGAAAGTTTGAAAATGACTTGCTAAGCTTTTGCTAGACTTGCCAGGCTTCACAAGTTTGTTGGACAATTGCAGAAACCCTGCATTGCATGACTCCAGATCAACTTTCTTTGCAAACATTCTGCAAGTCTACTGCAAGTTCTGGTTCAGTTATGTTGTGCAATAGTCATGCCACCACAGGGGGGTCACTGTGACTGAATTTTCATGCTGTAGACTTGCAGAGCTCTTGCTGTAGACTCACCACTGCAACTTTGCTCTTGCTAGAGCCTTGCCATACAAATTTGCTTCAATTTGGAAAAGTGTCAACAAGAAGTTGGGGGGGGGGGGCTGTCCATGTCACAGAGAGGAACAGTCATGGTCAGGTTGAGCGGGGATCTGCATTTTAATGCTATGAACAAAAATTTAACTAGCAAAGGGTTAATATTTAACTTCTTTCAGGCTCATGTAGTGTTGATATAGTCACAGGTACGATTTGCAGCACAATTAACATTATAGTCCAGTGTTTCTCAACTCCAGTCCTCAAGGCGCCCCAACAGGTCATGTTTTCAGGCTTACCATTATTTTGCACAGGTGATTTAATCAGTATCACTGCCTTAGTAATTACCACAGCCATTTCATCTGAGAGAAATCCTGAAAACATGACCTGTTGGTGCGCCTTGAGGACTGGAGTTGAGAAACACTGTTATAGTCTATGGCAGTGACATCATGCTGAAGTCCTGAAAACATAATGCTTAAAATACTTCATAAATCGCACTACTTGAAATCATACCTATTATTATCATTATTATTCAGGATTGATATAGCGCCAACAGTTTGCGCTTAACGTTAGGGCAAATAGTAAATTATAATACAGTTTAATACAGGAGGAATCAGAGGGTAAGACACTTTTGATGATTATGGCTTACAGCAAGTGAAAACCCAAAATCCTGTATCTCAGAAAATTAAATATTACATAAGACCAATATAAAAAAAAGGATTTTTAATACAGAAAATGTTGGTTTACTGAAAAGTATATCCATGTACAGTATAGTATGCACTCAATACTTGGTCGGGGCTCCTTTTGCATGAATTACTGCTTCAATGCGGTGTGACATGGAGGCGATCAGCCTGTTGCACTACTGAGGTGTTATGGAAGCCCAGGTTGCTTTGATAGCGGCCTTCATCTTGTCTGCATTGTTGGGTCTGGTGTCTCTCATCTTCCTCTTGACAATTCCCCACAGATACTCTATGGGCTTTAGGTCAAGCAAATTTGCTGGCCAATCAAGCACAGTGATACCATGATTATGTGACCAGGTATTGGTACTTTTGGCAGTGTGGGCAAGTGCCAAGTCCTGCTGGAAAATAAAATCAGCATCTCCATAAAGATGGTCAGCAGAATGACGCATGACATGCACTAGAATTTCCTGGTAGAGGGCTGCACTGACTTTGGACTTGATAAAACACAGTGGACCAACACCAGCAGATGACATGGCTCCCCAAATCATCATGGATTGGGGTTTTCACCAGCTGTAAGCCATAATCATCACAATTAAAAGAAAAAAAAGCTTGAAATATATCGCTCTGTGTGTATTGCATCTGTATAAAAATTATGAGTTTCACTTTTTGAATTGAACTACTGAAATGAATTAACTTTTTGATGATTTTCAAATTTTATGAGATGCACCTGTATAACAAAACACTTTCAATTGTATATTAAAAAATAAAATAAAAATAGTGTTGGCATTAAGGGTTGCAATGAAGTAAAAACATTTTTTTTAAAATTAAATGATTATCCTAGAAGGCTATAGATACATAAAATGTTGCATGTGTTTGCTTTGGAAGTAGTAATTGCATCACTGATATCATTGTAATGATGGAAAAAAGATATTAAAATGAAAGCGGTGGATGAGATGTACATCGAAGGCGTAAGACTTAAAACATCTCTAAACTCAACAAAAATATTTTTACATAAACATTTTTACATATACATTTTTTAAATATAAATGATAGCATAACTAAGCCCAAGAGCAAACATTATATATATTGCAGCTTACCAGTCCTTGGATGTGGTGGCCCTTTTCATTTTCGGCTACAGAGTTTTTCTCCTTTGTTTCACCTTGTGATATTATGAATAACACACTTCCTATCCTAGGTTGACATTGCTTTCTCACTTTTGCCTAGCACATACTATAATTTTTTTTGTCCATCCCAGTGGGCTTAACGAAAAAAAACTGAGGAGCTCGGAAGGAGATCGCTGTACTATCTATCCGATGTTAGTAAAACAATCTCCCCGCTGAGCTATTGCGTTCTGAGAGGGGGACTGCCCCCCCCACCAGAACACACCAGTCAGCACTCACACCTATTGGCTGACAGCACTGAACAGATGCTGATTAGATACTGGTTTTCCGCATGTCCATTTGATAGAAGCCAGCCGGCTGGTGTACACACAGACTTATTGTCAGCTGGTTTCTCTTGAACCAGCAAATACCGGCTGATATTTGGCCCATGTGTATCAGGCTTAACCTTGCTTACTTATCTTATCTAACTTACTTGTCACCCAGGCTGGACTTCAAGCATGTCTTCTTCTCTGCCTCTTAACTACTGACGAGTAAGGCTCCATGCACAGGGGGCTTAAAAAAAATCTGTTCTCCTGGCAGAAAAAAACGCTCATCTCAAGTGTTTTTGGTACAAAGTTTAGACGAGTTTAGGAGAGCTTTACGTTTTTTCTGCCAGTAGGATCCAATCAGAAACACGAACCAGAAGGTTTTTTTTTTCCTGCCTCTAAACGTGGAGCTCAAAATATGCCTGTAAGCATCCTAATGTGCATGGACACATAGAATAACATTGAGCTGCTTCTACAGGCAGGACACAAAACTCCTGTAGAAGCAACTTTTTAAGCCAGTGTGCATGGAGCCTAAGGGGTTAGTGGTTTACACAAATAAGAGAATATTGTTTTATGCTTCCAGGTCAGCTTTTTCTAGCAAATAATAAGAACACAAATGCAACCACCTCATGTAAGGACAAGTATGCTGCAATATTTTACATTTTTATTCTTGGGCTTGGTTACGATATCCTTTATATTAACTATTTAAACTAAAATAGCTAAACTATGTTATCTTGACTTTTAGCTATGACAAAGGCACTACAGTTTCTTTGGTCTCCAAACACCCCACAGTGTGAATATTATTGCATACCTCAGTACCACGTGTGGTTTTAGAGAAGCCTTTTGGATATAATAGTTTTCTTTGAAATGCCAACTCAAGCATTAATAATTCAGGAAAAAATGTATTCTGTTGAATAGATCAGTGGTTCTCTACCCTGTCCTCAAGTACCCCCAACAGGCCTTGTTTTGGGAATTTCTGTATAATAGCTGTCCAAAATACCAAGCCGTCGACTCTGATTTAAAGCACCTGTGCAGGATAAAGGAAAACCTGCACACATGACCTGTTGACCTGAGGACAGGGTTGAGAAACACTAGAATAGATGGTACTTCAATGTATTTGCTTTAAATATTTACCTTGCTGATCTGAAACATTTTATATATTTCATGCTCCTCAAAGCACCTTTCTGTAATTAACTACACCGATAATTAGCCTTGCAAGTAGTCTTTCAGGAATTATGTTTTTTGCATATTGTATTTCTCCTGATACACATCATAAAACAGCCATTCAGCCATTCAGCTATGGTTATGGGGAACCCTAGAGTTCCTTTAAAGTTTGCTAGGGGTTCCTTGACCTTTCAATTGGTGGTGCCTGTACAGTTCTGGATCCAACACCACCCCACAGAGCCAGTAGCATGTAACCAATGATCTTTTTTTATTTCAAATATTTTTATTGATTTTTATATGATGTACAGTATATGAGCATATATACAAAGACATTGGATTCATACATGTCGAGTACTGAAACAATATCAATAAGAGAAATTGAGCAAGAATGTTGATATCTAGCTTCAGGCTACGGTACATTATAAAACTACATTTCCAGATGTGCTCTTTGACCAAAAGAGCTATGTCAATTAATGTGCCACCCTAGGGGCCCACCACCACCTCCTAAATTCCAGTTATGGACTGACCAGGACGTCCCACACACCCCTCCCCAATGGGATCTTCCTGAAGGTGTGTGCAGTGACCCCCCAGAGTCCACTTCCAATTCCTTAGAGGCTGTCACTGGAGAAGAAGCGGAAGGCAATGCAGGAAGTGCCCTCCAAATTGAAGTACCATCCTAACGGAGGGAGATAACTTTTAGCTGCAGGAGGGGTAATGAGCCTCCAGCGGACCCGTAAGATTTTATCATAGTTTTCCCCTGAGGGAGAACTGCATAACCCTGTGTGTTACAGAAATGTAGGGGACAAGAGAGTCCCAAAGGAGGAAGAAAGAAAACGTAGGAAAAGAAGAGGGGGAGGAGGGAGAGGGATAAGGATGGTGTTGGGTCGGGAGAGAGGTGTTAAGATTTCCTCCTGCTGTCATTCCCGGCAAGAGGTTAATGTTCTGAAGTGAGGCCCATGGTTCCCAGGTGGTCATGAACCTCCCTACTTTATCATTAAGTTTTGCTACTAAATGCTCCTGAGACATAATCCTAATTTTTTATGTTGGGGGCTACAGACGTTTTAAAAAAGTTACTAATAATTCGGAAAAATTTCTGCCAAAAGGTTCTGATATGAGGGCATGTCCACCAAATGTGAATCATTGAGCCCTCAAGCGAACAACCTCTGAAGCATAGGGGGGACGTTCCAGGAAATATCATTGCTAATCTGGCAGGAACATAGTACCACCTTGAAATAATCTTTAGGCTGGCTTCTATAAGAGAGATATTGCAGATACCTTTGAAAGAGCAAGTCCAATATCTGTACCATTCTGCTGATGTCCAAGTTCGACCTGTATCCTCCTCCCAGGACTTCGTGTATACTGGCTTGTTGGACTTTGTCATAAGCACCGTGTAGATCAAGGAGATGCCCCCTTTTTGGTCCTGGATATTTGAGCCCCCTTTTTTTTTTAGGGGGTTATGGATGGAGATTTCGAATTGTTACGCCAAATGGTGTGTAGAAAATGTGAAATTTGGGTGAATCTGAATTTTTCCAAGTCCGGCATGTCGAGTTTTTTCCGACAGTAAGATAAGGTTAGTGGGCCTGTTGGGGTAAGGAAATGGCTGATTCGATAGAGACCTTTATCAGTCCACAATCTAAATACTTGTATGTTTACACCCGGGGGGAAGTTGGCATTATGAAAAATATGTGAGAGAGGTTTTAGAGGAGAGGTCAGGATAGTTTGTCTGAATAGCTTGGTACTGAGTGATATGGAGTGCGACAGTGTGGGGGCCATTATGGTTGGTCTGATTTTTGGGTCACACCACAGAAGGTAGTCAAGAGTGTGAAGAGGCATTGCTCTTCTTTCTATAGAGAGCCAGTCTGGTTTTGGACCCTTAGAAAAGATCATTGATATTTGGGACAATTGAGCAGCTTGGTAATAGCCCCAAAGATCCGGTAGTCCCAGTCCGCCCTGAGATTTGAGGCGAAGAAGGATGCTGGACGGGCATCTATATCCCTTCTTTCCCCAGACAAAGCGTGTAATTTCCGACTGGAGTTTGCAGAGGAAACTTTTCTTGAGTGGGATTGGAAGGGAGCGGAATAAATACAGGAGGCGTGGGAGAAGTGTCATTTTCACAGCGTGTACCCTTCCCAGCCAGGATAGACCACACCTAGACCATTTATCAAGTTCCCCCCTGCATTTACATAACATGGGGGGGGTAATCAGCTTTGAAGAGGCTACTGATGTCTGCTGTAAGGTTAGTTCCAAGATATCGGATGGTCCTCTGGGCCCAGGGAAGTCAAAATTGCTAGCGAGTTGAGAAAGGAGGCAGGCAGCTACAGTAACATTTAGCGCGGTAGATTTATCCATATTAACCGTCAAACCTGAGATTGCACTGAATGTGGTTAGAACTTTGTATATCCCCGGAATGGAGATAAGTGGGGAGGTAATATACAGTATGAGATCATCCACATAGAGCGCGCATTTATGTTCCTGATCTCTGCACTGTACCCCTTTAATGTCTGGGTTTGATCTAAAGCTATGGCTAGGGTTTCTATAGCTATTGCAAATAGGAGGGGGGATAGTGGACACCCCTGTCTGATGCCCCTGCCTATAGGGAACAAAGTTGAGTATCTACCCAGCAGACGTACCTGTGCTGTCAGTTTTGAGTACAGGGAGCGAATCAGGTTTATGCTGTACGGACCAAAACCCCATTCTTGTAGCATGTCAAACAAGTATGTCCAATCTATGGAATCAAAGGCCTTATGTAGGTCGATTGATAAAAGAAATCCTTTTTGAGGGGGGCCTCCATCCCAATGAGACTGTAAAAGGGAAATAATGTCAATGGTCCTTCTAACCTGGTCTGTACCTTGCCATCCAGGGATAAAGCCCACCTGATCTTTATGAATATATGAGGGAATAAAGCTTGACACCCTGTTCGCCAAAATTTTTGTTAGGATCTTAATATCATTATTAATTAAAGATATTGGGCGATAATTTCCCACCTCACTGGGGTCTTTCTCTGGTTTAGGGATCATGGAGATATAAGCTGCATTTAGGTCTGATCCTAATGGAGAACCCTCTCTAAGGGAGTTAAAAAATTTAGAAAGGTGTGGGGCTAGTGTTGGTGCAAACTTTTTATAGTACCCCGTGGAGAATCCATCTGGGCCTGGAGCTGAACCTAGTTTTAGAGAATTAATCGTATCTAGAACTTCTGACTGGGAGAAAGGGCTCTCTAGTAAATCACTGTGGTCCTTAGAGAGGGAGGGCAATACAATGGAGTTCAAGAATTCCTGCTGTGGTTTCGCTAAGTGAGGGAGTCGCGGTTTATAAAGTTCCGCATAGTATTGGAGGAAAGCTTCTATTATTTTAGCGGGGTTCTGAGAAAGTTCACCGAATTGTAGCTTCACTTTAGGAAAGGCTAATGATCTGGGTTTGGGGCTAAGCTTAACCGCGAGTTTCGAACCAATCTTGTCCTTTTAGGAGTAGAATTTAGCCCCCGACCATCTGAGTTGTTTCTCAGCCATTGTAGTGAGGTTCAGGTTTAGCAGTGCCCACGTTTTATCCAATTTGTCTAGCAATTCTGGGGAAGGGTTTAGCTTGTGGGCTTTTGAGAGGGACTTGAAGTCTGCTGTAAGTTTAATCATGTCCGCTCTGTGTTCTAACCTAAGCTGGGCTGTAATTTGGATTAATTTCCCCCTGATTACTGACTTGTGTGCAGCCCATACCGTCTCAGGGGAAACATCACTTGTGGAATTTATATCAAAGTATTCCTTGATGGCTCCTTCTATGATGGTACACTGTATGGGGTCACTTAATAAAGATTCCTGTAGCCACCATCGTAGGGTGTTAGAACGTTCCGAGACTCTTTTTGAGTGACTAGTGTGACCATCGAGTGGTCGGAAAGGGAGGTGTCCACTATCTTGGAATTCAGAACCAAAGGGATCGTAGAAGGTCTAGTGAAGATGTGGTCTATCCTGGCATAGGAACAATGGGGAGCTGAGTAATGTGTGTAGTCTTTAGAATGTGGGTGAGTCTCCCTCCAAATGTCTATTAATCCCATTTCATGAAGAAGTTTCACTATTTTAGAACTTTGTCTGGAAGGGCATTTAGGCTTAGGGATACCAGCTCCCATCTTGTCCAAAGAAAAATCAAAAGCTGTGTTGGAGTCCCCACCAATAAAGATTGTGCCCTTAAGATGTGGTTGGAGCTTATGCAACAAGGAGTCAAAAAAACTTTCTGACCTTTGTTGGGAGAGTAATAAGAGACAAAGGTATATAACTCTCCATCAATGGTCCCTGAGACTAAAATTAAACGGCCCAGGGGGTCCAACACAGTTTCCGAATGAGCAATGTTAATGTGTTTGGTGTAACAAATGGCAACGCCCTTTGTTTTGTTATTTGCAGAGGCAAGGAAAAACTGTGGGAAGTGTTGGTGAAGAAACGTGGGTTGGTAAGATGTGGGGAAGTGTGTCTCTTGAAGGAAGAGGACATCTGTGTGCATGGACTTGTATAGCTGAAAAAGTTTTCTACGTTTAATGGGGGAGTTGAGTCCCTGAGCATTGTGAGATATGATTTTAGGAGTATGCTTCCCAGTGGGGGGATTAGCCATTAAATATTGGAGGTGACGTCAGGATAGCGTTAAAGATCTTACCGTGCCGGAAGGTAGTCGGGGCTCCCATGAGCCCGAGTGTGGTTGAAGTAGTCTTGTCAAGACCTAGGAGGAGACATCGAAGCCGGACCCGGAACCTGTGAGCGTATAAGTGCAAAAGGGAGGGAAGGGGGGGAAAAGAGATGAAAGAGAGCAGGAAAGAAAGCACAAGTGTTATGTCAGCGTTCAGTAATAAACATGTTTGTAAACACAAGTAACATTGCATAAAAATTGGGGGCTCCTAGGCTCCCCCCATATCCCAGGGTAGGATGGGGGATCCCCTCCTGACCCTATAACCTGAGAGGACCAGAGTCCCAATCCTGGGTCTGCCAGTAAAAGAACCAATGGCATTAACTGCGCACTTGGTTCCTAGTGGAAGTGCACTGGAACCACCTCTACCCTGCCACCAGTAGAACATATCTATAAGAAAGGAGGATGTCAAAAGGAAATCCTTCTTGATGTAACTGTCAGAGCGAACCAAAAACCTGTGTAACTTAAATGCAAAAAGAAACTCAACAGAAAATTTGTACTCTTAACCGCCCCCCCGGCCCACTCCTCCACCCTAGAGCCCAGGGGGGGGACATATCAAGACGGCGAGAGCCCCTACCCCCAGGCCGCAGGTAGCTAGAGACTCCCCACTGTCCTGAGGGCAAAGCCGCTGCATCTATAATTTAAATTGGGGGGAGATTGATTCAGATAGGGTAAATCATATAAATCAGTTTCCCCCTCCCCGCCGGTAAGCTCCACAAGATTGCTTGCTAATGGATGTATTAAGCCATACATAAATCCCCAAATAGTATCCTGAGCAGCTCATGAGAACCAGTGTCTTGCAGGGGTCACGAGTTTCTTGACCTTCCCACAGTCCCGAAAGGCATGCAGTAAAGGCCATTCTCCAGTGGTGTTTCTTCAGAGGGGATGACCACAGTCAAGGTCCCCGTTGTGGTATGTCCCCAAAGCCCAGGAACCCTCGAGAGGATTGAGTTATAGTAGAATCAAAAGGGTAATTCTGGACCGTGGTAGACAAAAGGGAAGTTCCGGATCAGAGCCCTGATCCTGATGGGGCCAAAATATCAAGTAGGGAAGTTTTCTTTGGTGCGTTTGGAACTCTGCTTCAGCCAGGAAGGTTGCAGTGGGCTTGCTGGTGGTGGACGTTTCATGGAGGTGGCAGTATTCCTACCCTGCTGAGGGTATGATGGGTCTTGTGAGATCAGGCCTAGATGCAGTAACAGGCGTAGGCCTTCAGCGAGGGTTGAGAAGCCATAGCTTTTATTTTGTAAGCAAAATTTAGGCGCAGGGGAAACGACCAGCGATAGGTAATTTCCTTTTCGATCAAGTGTTGGATCAGCAGTTTGCGAGAGCGCCTCTTCTGTACCATGTACGGCGATAAGTCAGCGAATATCTCAATCCTGTGACCGAGCAGCTTGAGGTCATCGGTACCCCTGGACCTTCTCATCACCTCCTCCTTAACCGAATAAAAGTAAGGTTTCACGATTATATCGCGGGGGAGCCATCTGAGCGGAGGAGTTGCAGGGCTCTATGTGCTCTGTCGATCTCCAGACACTGTTCTGATATGTCAGGAATGAGGTCTCTCAGCAGGCTTTTGACTGCAGCATGAGTGTCCTTTTCAGCCTCCCGGGAGGCCTCTGATGCGGAAATTGTACCGTCTCGATCAATTTTCGAGATTGTCGATTTTAGAAAAAGCTGTTTCAAGTTGATCCTGCATGTCCTGTATTCTGGCTGAGTTTTGGTTGATACGAGAGACTGCTTGGTCAGCTTTCTTTTCAATGGAATCAATCCTCTGCCCCAGTTGCTGCAGATCAGCATGGATGGAGGAAGTTATTTGTGCCACATTCAGGCCCAGGCTTTTAGAGAGTAAATGGGAGAAAGCCTCCATCATGGAAGGGAAGTCTGTGGGTGCAGGGACGTTTGAAAATGCTTCTGTCACAGATAACAACAATCCTGTATGAGGATCCATCATGGGGGTGGAGGGATAGCAGGATCCCAAACGGCCCAGCAGGGATTCATTGGATGTGGGTGAAGTGACCAGAGGCAGGGGGGGAAAGTCCCGTACCTGGCGAGGGTGGGCGCTGTGAGTCCTGATCCGCAATGGATTTCTCTGAGTCTCCTGTAGTGAGGGAGCCTTGTGGGGCCGCCGCCATCTTGGCATAGCTGGCCGGGATTGCCGCCGCGGTCATCTGGCCTGAGAGGCTCCTCCGGACACGCGTCGTTATTCTGTGTTGTTCCCGGGGTCTCCCCCGCTCGAATATCCCTGTGAGGTGCGTGGGGGTCCGCTCTGATGGTTATGGTGGCGATCTGTGGGCAGCGATGGAGCGGAGCTCTAGAAGCCGTGGCCATCTTAGAAGCTGCCGCGCATGTGCCTCACCCAATGATCTTTTTTTAGCTGTTTGCAATGGTGGCCACTGACAACCACTGTATAGGGGGCATTTTTTTTTTTACTGCCCACCATCGCAAGAGGTATTCTTCCCACTGAAACCCAAATAATTAATTTCAGCAGGAGTTTTATGAGACCTGGATATTATTTCAAGGGTTTCTCTGGGGTAAGAAAAGAGTTGACAAAGACAATCTTAAAGGGTATGTAATACTTGTTTTTGTTGTGGATGGAATATGGATGGACTTAAACCCCTACTGTGTTTCTGATGCTTGATTTGTCCTGATGGCCAATGTCACCCAGACAGAAAATGATGGAAAATCCTAAATTTTTTATTAGTCCCCAGGACAAGAGTAAGGGTTTAAACACCCAATGAGGACAACTGTCTAAAAGGGTAATTCACTCCAGTTATCTTTTTTAGCTATTTGTAAGGGTGACATTTTGATAAACACTGTAAGGGGTTAGGGGAAGTTCTTTTTACTGACCACCTATGTAAGGCCGGCCATAGACGGAGCAAATTTCTTTCCTGCAACCACAGGTTGTTGGTAAGAAATTATCTTGCTTTCCCCATCAATATTGGATAGTATTGGGGGCATTAGTGGCAGGTTAACCAAAGCACAAAAACACAAGGTGAGTATAGTAACAAGTCTAGTTGCAATCTCGAAACACCCAATACGAGGACAATATGTGACCAGTCTAAACTATGTGGCATGTTCACCAATGCCAGGAGCATGGCGGACAAGATGGTGAACTAGAGATACTGTTGTACGAGGAGGATTTGGATTTTGTGGGAATTTCAGAGACCTGGTTCAACAGCTCTCATTGATTGGCTGGCAACATTCAAGGGCATACCCTATACCGCAAGCATAGAGAGGGTAAAAAAGGAGGAGGGGTATGCCTATATACTGTATCAAGAATAATGTACAAGTGAATGTGAGAGATGACATCACTGAGGGAGCTAGAGAGGAGGTGGAATCCTTATGGGTAGCCCTCCAAAGGGATGAAGCTAAGGGAAAATAATACTGGGAGTATGCTATAGGCCCCCTAACCTGAGGGAGGAAGTGGAGACGGATCTCCTATCACAAATTGGATTAGCAGCAAGGATGGAAGTGTTATCATAATGGGGGATTTTAATTATCCAGACATAGACTGGGTGGAGGGAACTGCGCATTCATTTAAGGCTCGCCAGTTCCTTAATGTCTTGCAGGACAATTTCATGAGTCAGATGGTAGAAGCACCAACTAGAAATAAACTTTACTGGATCTACTGATTACCAACAATACAGACCTGATCACGGATGTGGAAAATACGGGGCAATTTACACTACCGTTCAAAAGTTTGGGGTCACCCAAACAATTTTGTGTTTATTTTGTGTTTTCCATGAAAAGTCACACTTATTCACCACCATACGTTGTGAAATGAATAGAAAATAGAGTCAAGACATTGACAAGGTTAGAAATAATGATTTGTATTTGAAATAACATTGTTTTTACATCAAACTTTGCTTTCATCAAAGAATCCTCCTTTTGCAGCAATTACAGCATTGCACACCTTTGGCATTCTAGCTGTTAATTTATTGAGGTAAGCTGGAGAAATTGCACCCCACGCTTCTAGAAGCAGCTCCCACAAGTTGGATTGGTTGGATGGGCACTTCTGGCGTACCATACGGTCAAGCTGCTCCCACAACAGCTCAATGGGGTTCAGATCTGGTGACTGTGCTGGCCACTCCATTACCGATAGAATACCAGCTGCCTGCTTCTGCTGTAAATAGTTCTTGCACAATTTGGAGGTGTGTTTAGGGTCATTGTCCTGTTGTAGGATGAAATTGGCTCCAATCAAGCGCTGTCCACTGGGTATGGCATGGCGTTGCAAAATGGAGTGATAGCCTTCCTTATTCAGAATCCCTTTTACCCTGTACAAAGCTCCCACCTTACCAGCACCAAAGCAACCCCAGACCATCACATTACCTCCACCATGCTTAACAGATGGCGTCAGGCATTCTTCCAGCATCTTTTCATTTGTTCTGCGTCTCACAAACGTTCTTCTTTGTGATCCAAACACCTCAAACTTGGATTCAGCCGTCCACAACACTTTTTTCCAGTCTTCCTCTGTCCAATGTCTGTGTTCTTTTGCCCATCTTAATCTTTTTCTTTTATTGGCCAGTCTCAGATATGGCTTTTTCTTTGCCACTCTGCCCTGAAGCCCAAAATCCCGCAGCCGCCTCTTCACTGTAGATGTTGACACTGGTGTTTTGCAGGTACTATTTAATGAAGATGCCAGTTGGGGGACCTGTGAGGCGTCTGTTTCTCAAACTAGAGACTCTAATGTGCTTATCTTCTTGCTTAGTTGTGCAACGCGGCCTCCCACTTCTTTTTCTACTCTGGTTAGAGCCTGTTTGTGCTGTCCTCTGAAGGGAGTAGTACACACCGTTGTAGGAAATCTTCAATTTCTTTGCAATTTCTCGCATGGAATAGCCTTCATTTCTAAGAACAAGAATAGACTGTCGAGTTTCAGATGAAAGTTCTCTTTTTCTGGCCATTTTGAGCGTTTAATTGACCCCACAAATGTGATGCTCCAGAAACTCAATCTGCTCACAGGAAGGTCAGTTTTGTAGCTTCTGGAAGGAGCTAGACTGTTTTTAGATGTGTGAACATGATTGCACAAGGGTTTGCTAATCATCAATTAGCCTTCTGAGCCAATGAGCAAACACATTGTACCATTAGAACACTGGAGTGATAGTTGCTGGAAATGGGCCTCTATACACCTATGTAGATATTGCACCAAAAACTAGACATTTGCAGTTAGAATAGTCATTTACCACATTACCAATGTATAGAGTATATTTGTTTAAAGTTAGGACTAGTTTAAAGTTAGCTTCATTTAAAAGTACAGTGCTTTTCCTTCAAAAATAAGGACATTTCAATGTGACCCCAAACTTTTGAACGGTAGTGTAGGTAACAGCGATCACAGGTCAATTAGTTTCAGTATAAATCACACAAATAGGAAACATAAAGGGAATACAAAGACACTGAATTTCAAAAGAGCCAACTTCCCTAAAGTACAAACCTTGCTAAAAGGCATAAATTGGGATAAAATATTAGGAACAAAGAATACGGAGGAGAGATGGGTTTGCTTTAAGAGCATATTAAATAAGGGCATTAGCCAATGTATCCCATTGGGTAATAAATTTAAAAGAGCGAACAAAAGTCCTGGATGGCTTAACTCCAATGTAAGAATACATATAAAAGCAAAGGAGAAGGCCTTCAAAAAATACAAGGTTGAGGGATCATCCTCAGCATTCAGACTTTATAAAGAATGCAACAGGAAATGTAAGGGTGCAATTAGGACAGCTAAGATAGAACATGAAAGACACATAGCGGAGGAGAGCAAAAAAAAATCCCAAGAAATTCTTGGGATTTATGTAGTATGTAAACAGTAAAAAAGGAGGACAGACCATATTCGCCCCATAAAGAATGAGGAAGGACATCTGGTTACAAAGGATGGGGAGATGGTGAAGGTATTGAATTTATTCTTCTCCTCAGTCTTCACGAGTGAATCGGGGGGGTTCAGCAACCAAAACTGCAGTGTTTATCCTCATGACACTGTGTATAAAGATCTAAAAAGAAAGAAAGACTTCTGCGCTACTACATAAGTGAAAAGATGAAACAATGGTGATGATGTAAAACTAATGGTGCTGCAAAAATCAAATAGTGAACACTTTACACTACTGGTATACAAAAATGGGCACACTCATAAAAGATTGTGTGAATGATTCTGCGCAACCTACAATTAATAAATATATAAATAAATACTGTGCACACCTAAAAATTAAACAATCCCCTAATGAGGTAGAGCAATATGTGCAGATAAGAGATAAAAATATAAAATACAGTGCATCAAAATAGAAAAGTGCTCATCAATAAAAGTCACTCAATTGTGCCAGAAAACATAAACTGTGACTGGTGAGTAAAACAGTGTTGCTAGGTGATCACCTAGCAACACTGTTTTACTCACCAGTCACAGTTTATGTTTTCTGGCACAATTGAGTGACTTTTATTGATGAGCACTTTTCTATTTTGATGCACTGTATTTTATATTTTTATCTCTTATCTGCACATATTGCTCTACCTCATTAGGGGATTGTTTAATTTTTAGGTGTGCACAGTATTTATTTATATATTTATTAATTGTAGGTTGCGCAGAATCATTCACACAATCTTTTATGATTGTGCCCATTTTTGTATCCTCATGACACAACACAGGAAGCACCTCCATGGTTAACAGAGGATGGAATTAAAATTAGACTTGAGAAACTTAACATTAATAAATCACTGGGACCAGATGGCTTGCATCCGAGGGTACTTAGGGAACTCAGTCAAGTGATTGCCAGACCGTTGTTCCTAATTTTTACAGATAGTCTACTGACTGGAATGGTACCAGCTGATTGGAGAAAAGCCAATGTAGCACCAATATTTAAAAAGGGCCCAAAATACATCCCTGGGAATTACAGACCAGTTAGCCTAACATCAATAGTATGTAAACTCTTGGAGGGGGTGATAAGGGACTATATACAAGATTTTAGTAATAAGAACGGTATCATTAGCAGTAATCAGCATGGATTCATGAAGAATCGTTCTTGCCAAACCAATCTATTAACCTTCTATGAGGAGGTGAGTTGCCATCTAGATAAAGGAAGGCCCGTAGACGTGGTGTATCTGGATTTTGCAAAAGCATTTGACACAGTTCCCCATAAACGTTTACTGTACAAGATAAGGTCTGTTGGCATGGACCATAGGGTGAGTACATGGATTGAAAACTGGCTACAAGGGCGAGTTCAGAGGGTGGTGATAAATGGGGAGTACTCGAAATGGTCAGGGGTGGGTAGTGGGGTTCCCCAGGGTTCTGTGCTGGGACCAAGCCTATTTAATTTGTTCATAAACGATCTGGAGGATGGGATAAACAGTTCAATCTCTGTATTTGCAGACGATACTAAGCTAAGCAGGGCAATAACTTCTCCGCAGGACGTGGAAACCTCGCAAAAAGACCTGAACAAATTAATGGGGTGGGCAACTACATGGCAAATGAGGTTCAATGTAGAAAAATGTAAAATAATGCATTTGGGTGGCAAAAATATGAATGCAATCTATACACTGGGGGGAGAACCTCTGGGGGAATCTAGGATGGAAAAGGACCTGGGGGTCCTAGTAGATGATAGGCTCAGCAATGGCAGGCAATGCCAAGCTGCTGCTAACAAAGCAAACAGAATATTGGCATGCATTAAAAGGGGGATCAACGGGGGGCGCATGCGCGGCGCGAACCGAGGAGGAAGCAAGGGCTGAGAGCTCCGTGAGCCACGAAGGAGAACGGCACTTCCCCGGGGCCTTCCACACGGAATTTCGACCCAATTCTTTCTAACACCCCCGGTGGAACATCCAGCGCATGCCGGGACCCAAAAATCGCCGCTCCAAACCGGCTCAAAGATCCCTAACTACATACTTATTGAGAGTGAGAGAGAAGAACATGCAGGCCCAAGATGGCGCCCGGAGGACACAGTCACAGGCAAACCTTCCCGCTGCAGCTACTTCACCGGCACACTCCCAAGGAGAATGTGAGTACTCACTACAATTAACTAAGGCGGATTTGGATGCAAGTCTAACCCTGATGTATGACAAAATTGCCCAGAAGTTTCAATCAGAGCTGCATAAGTCCACTAATACCCTGTCTCTAGAGATTGCAGCTCTGGGCAGTAGAACGGACTTGCTGGAGACTAGCATGATGAACTGTCCCTAGGGTACTCTGATCTTAGAAAAGAGCATGAATCTTTGTCAGAAACGGTCCTGCAATTGTAAGCACACATAGAGGACCTCGATAACAGGAATCGACGTAACAATCTTAGGGTGCGTGGAGTCCCTGAATCGGTGACAGAGTTGCTGCCAGCCGTTCAAAAGCTATTTCAATCTCTCCTGCCTGACTCCCCATTGACTGCCTTTTCCTGTGATAGGATTCATAGGGCCTTACGCCCTCCTCCACCCCCAGAGAAGCCTCCTAGGGACATAGTGCTATGCCTCAAGGACTTCCTGATTAAAGAGGATATCCTCAGGGCCTCTAGGAACACTCCTAGCATTCGTTTGGATGGGACCCCGGTTCAAATTTACCCGGACATCTCCCCCACTACCCTGGACAAACGCAGGAAGATGAAGAAGGTTACGTCAGTGCTGCAGTCGGCAAGTATTCGTTACCGATGGGGCTTCCCTTTCAAGCTACAGGTGCCCCATAATGGCACGACCTACACTGTGACCACGCTGGCTGAAGGCAAGGAGGTACTTGTGAAACTGGGCCTCCTAGATGCTGCTTCTCTGCCTAGGCTACCATCCACACCAAGACACTCAGCAATTTGGGCTACCCCTCCACCCAGAAGAGACCGCCGTGATCAACGACGGGACTAACGGAAGCAGCAGCATTTAATTTTTGTTTTGCTTTTTTTTTCTCCTCTCTCCCCTTTTTTGATGTCTACTCTCGCTGCTATGTTTTGTTTTTCTCTCATAAGGTTGAGAACTTTGATCCTCCCCTGCTATGCTTTGAATGCACCTAGAATCTCCTGGCTCCACGTGGATTCCTGGTCGCGCCCGCCTGTGAGACCCCACACTCGTCATTATTGGGGACTGGCCGGCTCTTCATCTGTTTAGTGATGTTGGAGCTGACAGACCCATCACAGGTAAACCCTCCGGATATATCTGCATCCGTGCAGATCACACGGACACTACAGCATAGAGTGTTGGACCTTTTGGTCCGAATGGACACCATTTTTTGGGTATATGGGATGTCTTTCCCCATTGACCCCTGGACTATTGTTGGCTATTTTTTGGCCTGGTTTTCAAATTTTTTGCATTGTTTACTATCTCATTTTATCTTTTTATTTTTTTTTGCTTTTTTTGCTTTTTTTGTGTTACCCACCTCAGAAGGTACTATCTTTTTGATGTATGTATTGCCATCTCAGATAAAGCATGTTTGTATTATGCGGGGGATGTACTCCCTGGCTGGGCCTCACCCTGGGAGACTGCATACTGTTGTGGAGCCCGCTCTCGACCTGGACCCGATTCCAATCTTAAAGCTACCCCTTTGGACCCACTATGGGTATCAAGGTTATATCTCACAATGTAAAAGGGTTTAATACCCCTCAAAAACGAAGGAAAGCATTTAAAGCTTATAAGTCACTTGGAGCAGACATTATACTGCTTCAGGAGACACATTTCTCCAGTGATAACCACCCATCTTACTTTGATAAAACATTTAAACAATGCTTTTTTACAACCTATGGGTCCAGGTCTAGAGGGGATGCTATCTTTATCAGGAATTCAGTGTTATTTCAGGTCCAACAGACATACAAAGATCCAGACAGTCGGTTTGTGATTATTCAGGGCACCATCCAGCACAAACAATTGACCCTAGCTTCAATATATGCGCCTAATGCCTCACAGGCCACATTTTTTAAAGAATTCTTCCAGATCCTGGAAAGGTTTCATTCCCCCCATCTGTTAATTGGAGGGGATTTCAACCTGGTAGCCCATTCAGGATTGGACAGAAGTAGGACATGCCCAACCTCTAAGGCGTTTCCCAAATCCCTTCAGTACTCCTTGCGATCCTCTCAGTTGATAGATGTATGGAGGGCCCATAATATAGGTTCGAAAGAATACACCTTTTATCCCCCCCCCCACGATAGTTACTCTCGTCTGGATTATGTTTTTTGCACTCCTTCTCTGGCAGTGAATTCCACCTCAGCCAATATACATGTATGCCCTTGGTCGGACCATCACATGGTTTCCACCAATATTTCTTGTTTAGGCCTCCCCCACACGGCTAGGTCTTGGCGCTTAAACGAGGCACTACTTACAGACCCGGTGGTTCTGGCTCAACTGGTGGATCGCCTGAAAGAATATTTTAGAATCAATAATTTTGAGGATATCTCCCCAATCACCCTCTGGGCTGCCCATAAGGCTGTTATGAGAGGCCACCTAATAGAAATCTCTACAACACAAAAACGTCAAAGACAACAGGACACTCATAAACTCACTTTAGAACTAGAACGTTTATATCACAGTCACACTCAGACACCTTCCACGGAGTTGCTCCAGCAGATCACCGAAAAGAGAAGGGCCCTTGATGATATTCTTTCTGGTCACATAGAAAAATCTCTTAGGTGGTCCAAAGCTCGTTTTCTCCTCCACAGTAACTCCGCCTCCACGATGTTTGCCGTAAACTAAAACAATCTTCCCAACCGACCCACCTTTATAAGTTGAAGGATAAAAATGGCAACATTACCTCCCATCCTAAACAGGTTTTGAATATCTTTTCCTCCTTTTATCAGAAACTATTTTCGGGCCCAGATCCCTCCCTTCCCCCACCCGTGCAGTCATGGTTGGACACTCTCTTGCTTCCCCAGTTGACTGAGGAGCATCTTGATATCCTCAATGCTCCTTGTTCATCAGAGGAAGTGGCTTCTATCATATCCTCCCTTAAGCCATCTAAGGCCCCAGGCCCCGATGGGTTCTCAGCAGTCTATTACAAAAAATTTGCGGACTCTTTACTCCCCACACTTACTAACATGTACAATCAGGTCCTCGGAGGAAAACAATTCCCTGAGGAAATGCTGTTAGCCAACATGTCCCTCATACCCAAACCGGGCAAAGACCATACTCTCCCTCAAAATTTTCGCCCCATATCGGTTATTAATAACGACCTTAAAATATTTGGAAAGATCTTGGCAGATAGACTAGCTAAAGTGATACAGTCTCTGATATCCCCTGATCAAACCGGTTTCATCCCATCTAGACAGATCACAGATAATATCCGTTTAGCCACCAACATTGTGCAGGACGCCCATATGCACTCAAACCAGGTACTACTCCTAAGTTTGGACATAAACAAAGCATTTGACAGCGTCATATGGTCGTATCTAGACACAGTATTGCTAAAATTTGGATTTAGGGGGGCATTTCTACAAGGCTTTAAAGCCCTTTACCATCACCCTAAGACCCGCATAAAGTTGCCGGGATGTAATTCAGACTATTTTTCGCTGCAGTGTGGTACAAGACAGGGGTGTCCCCTCTCTCCTTTATTATTTGCACTCGCCATGGAGCCCCTGTCTAGGTCCATTTCCAACAACCAGAACATTAGAGGGTACATAAAAGGAAATCAAGAATTTAAACTTAGCCTCTATGCGGACGATGTACTTTTATTTATTTCGGACCCTTTGATCTCCCTCCCCAACCTCATGTCCACTCTAAATTCCTTCCAAAATTTAACAGGCCTCGGAATCAATCCTAGCAAGTGTACGGCGATGCCCATCCACCTTCCACAACTTTTATTATCTACACTTAAAGATAGATTCAAATTCACATGGAACCACACCTCCTTACCATATCTAGGCATTAAGCTGGCCCCCTCTCTCAAACAAATATACTCTTTAAATTATCCCCCGGCTTTCTCCAAAGTTAAATTCCTTTTAAATCAATGGTCTTCATACCGTATATCATTTCTGGGTAGGATTCAAGCAATCAAAATGAATATCCTTCCAAAACTACTATTCCTATTTAGGTCATTGCCTCTATATGTTTCTCGCTCCACCCTGTTGATGGTGCAGTCGGCTCTGCTCAAGTTTGTATGGCAAAACAAAAAACCCCGCATAGGACGTTTGATGATGTATAGAACACAGATGAGGGGGGGATTAGGTTGCCCGGACCTTTGGAAGTACTTTCTGGCATCTCGCCTCACTCAACTGGCGCAGTGGCATACCCCCCCCGCTTCTATACCATGGCTGCAGTTTGAGCAGATCTTGATTGCACCGTACCACCTTCCAGGTATATTATGGTCTCGCTCTATAACCCCAAAGGATATCACCCCACTCAACTCTATAGTAGGCCAATCACTGTACCTTTGGTCCCTTTACTCCAAGAAATTTAAGTTACAATCAGATAGACCCCTCTTGTCCTCCTCTTTAGGTGAGCCGTCCTTCCCCCCGGCCTTCTCATCCAAATCATCATTCTGTGGTTGGATCGCTAGGGGTTTGGTGAACCTTGAATCCTTGCTGCAGAACGCCTCCTTTTGCTCTTATGCTCACCTGCAGCAAACCCATGATATGGGACCATTTGAGTTTCACCAATACCTGCAAATACGACACTTTTACTCAGCACTAATCTCGGGTGGAGTTGACTTATCTAAGACCACGTTTGAGTCGTTGTGTGGAGAGGCATCAAGAGATAGAGGGACTATATCCATTCTATATAGATACCTTAATGACCTTAACTCTCCTAAAAAATCTAAGGCAATGGAGGAGTGGGAGGCAGAGATAGCCCAAGAATTCTCTGTGGAGGACTGGCAGGATATGATAGCTAATATGCACAAATGCAAGCGATCTATATCTATTAAAGAGACAACTCTTAAAATTCACACCAGGTGGTATTACACTCCTGATCGTCTCCACAGAATTTATCCCCTGGTGCCTGGCACATGTTTTAGAGGATGCCAGGACAGGGGAACGCTGTTGCACACATTCTGGAGTTGTAAGGCCCTGGATACCATATGGCACAAGACTATGTCTCTCATATCACTTGTCTCAGGTATCTCGATTACTCTAACCTCTCCAATGTGTCTGCTTTTTGCAGAACTCCCAGAGGTTCCCATCCCATTACAGAAATTATTTCACACTCTTTTTAGTGCTATTCAATGGGCAATAGCCTTGAACTGGAAAAATCCCCACGTGCCTTGGTCGCAGGTGATCTCACGTATGGAGTCCATCAGGACTATGGAAAGAGTGCACCATACTCTCCTGGACTCCATGCACATTTTTGACCGTAAATGGAACATTTGGACGGCTCACCTGCTAAGTGATAGACTAAAGGATCCTTCTGCCCCAACAGCTGACTCACAATAGATGCGTTTACATTCCCAAAAGATGGAATCAGAATGAGAATGTACCTCTAATAGCGGCATAGCCTCCTGATTTCAGGTATAGGGTCACACAACACCCTCATGGATTGATGGCTATGATAATATGTATGGGATGCACATTTATCACAATAATGTGTTTTTATTTCTTTTCCCTTTTCTTTTTCTTTTTTTGTATTGTTTCTTTCATTATGTTTCTCATTGCTCTGATTTATTGGGTGCACCATGATTGAACTGTACAACGAGATATACTTTGCAAGTATTATATTGTTGAGCTGTTACTGATTATATTACCATTGTACCTCATGTACCCTCAACACTTGTTCACCCAGATACTATACCATTCTGCAATAAAAACGTTTGTAAACAAAAAAAAAGGGGGATCAACTCCAGAGATAAAACGATAATTCTCCCGCTCTACAAGACTCTGGTCCGGCCGCACCTAGAGTATGTGGTCCATTTCTGGGCCCCAGTCCTCAGGAAGGATGTACTGGAAATGGAGCGAGTAAAAAGAAGGGCAACAAAGCTAATAAACGGTCTGGAGGATCTTAGTTATGAGTAGGGATGAGCCGAACACCCCCCGGTTCGGTTCGCACCAGAACCTGCGAACGGACCGAAAGTTCGCACGAACGTTAGAACCCCATTGACGTCTATGGGACTCGAACGTTCGAAATCAAAAGTGCTCATTTTAAAGGCTAATTTGCATGGTATTGTCCTACCCCAGGGGACATGTATCAATGCAAAAAAAACTTTTAAAAACGGCCGTTTTTTCGGGAGCAGTGATTTTAATGATGCTTAAAGTAAAAAAAAAAAAGTGAAATATTCCTTTAAATATCGTACCTGGGGGGTGTCTATAGTATGCCTGTAAAGTGACGCGTGTTTCCCGTGTTTAGAACAGTCCCTGCATCAAATGTCACTTTCAAAGGAAAAAATCTCATTTAAAACTGCTTGCGGGTTTAATGTAATGTCGGGTCATGGCAATATGGATGAAAATCAGTGAGACAAACGGCATGGGTACCCCCCAGTCCATTACCAGGCCCTTTGGGTCTTGTATGGATATTAAGGGGAACCCCGCACCCAAATTAAAATAAGGAAAGGTGTGGGGCCACCAGGCCCTATATACTCTGAACAGCAGTATACAGGCGGTGCAAACAAGACAGGGACTGTAGGTTTGCTGTTAAGTAGAATCTCTTTGTAATTTTGAACGGGTACATTTTTAACATGTTTAGCTCCAGCCAAAAAATCTTTTTTAAGCTTTTTGGAAAACATAGGGAAGGGTTATCACCCCTGTGACATTTGTTTTGCTGTCTTTCCTCCTCTTCAGAAAATTTCACCTCACTTTTTGTCCCAATGAAAAATGTTTTTTGAAAATTTGGGTTTTTTTGTGGAACAAGGATTGGAAAGCATCAGTGGAAAGGAGAATATTTTTTCCCATATTAACTCTTACAGGAGAGAATTTCCCTTCCTAGGGGTAGATTTCATCTCACTTCCTGTTGTCTCCTTCCATTTGCAAGTAGGAGTCGTTTGTAAGTTAAATGTTTGAAAGTAGGGTCCTGTCCTATATACTCAGCAGAAATTTGGGCCTTAGGTGTTGCTGTGGCCACAACACTGTAAGCCCTCACAGGGCCCTGCTGTGAAATATTAGATCAAGAATTGTAATTACATGCCCCTGTTGAACAGGAGCTGAAAAATTAGGCCTTAGGCATCAGCATCAGGTGCTTGGTAGCTGGTGGTGATCCAAGACTGATTCATTTTTATGAAGGTCAGTCGATCGACCGAGTCGGTGGACAGACGCACCCTGTGATCGGTTACCACGCCTCCAGCAGCACTGAATGTGCGTTCCGAAAGAACGCTGGATGCAGGACAGGCCAGTAGCTCAATTGCATACTGTGCAAGCTCTGGCCAGTGATCCATCCTCAAGACCCAGTAACCCAGAGGATTTTCGGTGGGAAAGGTGTCCAAGTCAGATCTTGCCCCTAGGTATTCCTGCACCATGTAAAACAGACGCTGGCGATGGTTGCTGGAACCGACCATACCTTGGGGCTGCGGACCAAAAAATTGTCTGAACGCATTGGTCAGACGGCCACCTTCTCCACCGCTCCTTCTTTGACTGACCGAAGCCTCAGCAACATGTTGTCTAGAAACAGGAGTTTGTAACCTCCCAGTCTCTGGGAACGCGTTGCACAGACCTTTCTGCAAGGCCTCCCGAAGATGTTTCATCCTCTGCTCCCTCTGCGATGGCAGGATAAGGTCCGCAACCTTACCCTTGTAATGTGGATCAAGGAGGGTTGCCAGCCAGTATTGGTCCTTCTCCTTGATACCACGAATACGAGGATCCTTACGCAGGCTTTGCAGGATCAGGGAGGCCATGCAGCGTAGGTTTGCTGAGGCATTCGGTCCGGAGTCCTCTGGGTCACTAAGGACGACAACGTCCGGAGCCACCTCCTCCCAGCCACGTACAAGTCCATGTGTTTCTTGGGACTGATCCCTTAAAGACTGCTGCTGATGCTGAGTGCCAGGCTCCACCCCCATACTGACACAATCTTCCTCCTCCTCCTCCTCCTCCTCCTCTTCCTGTGTGATCGGCGGGCACGCAGGAACACTGTCTGGATAAAGGGAGCCTTGAGAGCTAAGGAAGTCCTCCTCTTCCTGCCTCTGTTCTGCCTCAAGTGCCCTGTCCATTATTCCACGCAGTGTGTGCTAAAACAGGTGGACAAGGGGGACAGTGTCACTGATGCATGCACTGTCACTGCTCACCATCCTCGTGGCCTCCTCGAATGGTGACAGGACAGTGCATGCATCCCTGATCATGGCCCACTGGCGTGGGGAAAAAAAACCAAGCTCCCCTGACCCTGTCCTGGTGCCATAGTCGCACAGGTACTCATTGATGGCCCTCTGCTGCGTGTGCAGCCGCTGCAGCATGGCCAACGTTGAGTTCCACCTGGTGGGCATGTCACAGATTAGGCGGTTCTTGGGCAGGTTAAACTCCTTTTGGAGGTCCGTCAGCCGAGCACTGGCATTATATGACCGGCGGAAATGCACACAGACTTTCCTGGCCTGCCTCAGGACATCCTGTAAGCCTGGGTACCTGCCCAAGAACCGCTGCACCACCAAGTTAAGGACGTGAGCCAAACAGGGCACATGGGTCATTTGTCCCTGTCGGAGGGCAGAGAGGAGGTTGGTGCCATTGTCGCAAACCACCATTCCTGCCTTAAGTTGGCGTGGCGTCAACCACCTCTGAACCTGCCCCTGCAGAGCTGACAGAACCTCTGCCCCAGTGTGGCTCCTGTCCCCCAAGCACACCAGCTCAAGCACCGCATGGCATCTTTTGGCCTGCGTACTTGCGTAGCCCCTTGAACGACTACGGAGTACCGCTGGTTCCGAGGAAGAGGCCATGGAGGAAGAAGAAGAGGAGGGGGTGGAGGAGAGAGGTGTGTCACAATCATTAGCATTTTGGAGGCGTGGTGGCGGAACAACCTCCAACACTACTGCACCTTGTCCTGCATCCTTCCCAGCTGCCAGCAGAGTCACCCAATGCGCCGTGAAACTTAGGTAACGTCCCTGTCCATGCCTGCTGGACCATGAGTCAGCGGTAATATGCACCTTACTGCTGACCGCCCTGTCCAGCGAGACATGGACATTGCCTTCCACATGCCGGTAGAGAGCCGGAATCGACTTCCGTGAGAAAAAGTGGCGTTTGGGTACCTGCCACTGAGGAACCGCACATTCCACAGACTCACGGAAGGGGGCAGAGTCTACCAACTGAAAAGGCAGCAGTTGAAGTGCTAGCAATTTTGCCAAGCTAGTATTCAACTGCTGGGCATGTGGATGGCTGGGAGCAAACTTCTTCCGGCGGTGCAGCAGCTGGGGCAGGGAAATTTGCCTGGTACAATCTGACGTCGGTGTACCAAAAGCAGTTTGCCCACAAGTACTTGGCTGTGACACACCTAATTCTACACCTTCATTCCTCTCAGTGCAGGTCTCAGAGAGGACTGGAGGTCTAGTGGGGTTGGAAATCTCAGCTGATGAGGAGCAAGGAGAGGTCCTCTTTGTTCTTTGGTGTGGGTCTTTTAGATACGCTTGCCAACGAACTGCATGGCAGGTCAACATATGTCTGGTCAAGCATGTGGTACCCAAGCGGGAGATGTTTTGGCCACTTGAGATACGCTTGAGACATATGTTGCAAATAGCAGCGGTGCGATCTGATGCACTCATCTCAAAAAAGGCCCACACCAAAGAACTTTTTGAATAACGCGCAGAGACTGCAGCGCCCTGCACATGTGGAGCTTTGGGGTGTGATGCAGTCAATGTGCTGCCCTTAGGCTGGCCCCTGGAGGGCATCCTGCCTCGTTGGTGATGTGCCGCCTCCTCCTCCTCCTCCTCCTCTCTCCTATCAGGCACCCACGTTGAGTCAGTGACCTCATCATCCCCTCCCTCCTCATCACTGGAGCAAACCTGGCAGTATGCTGCAGCAGGGGGAGCATGACTGCCAGATTGCTGTCCTTCTTGGGCACCCCCTCTGTCCATGCTCATGTTACTGCCTTCATCGAGCTCAGTATCATCATCAGAGCCTTCCAAACGCTGGGCATCCTCCTGGAGCATGTACCCAACACTGTGGTCAAACAGTTCGAGGGACTCCTTAGGAGGACATGGTGGGGCTAGGGAAGGAGTCACTGATGACATTGAGCCGAGGGAAAAGGCCACTGCTTTGCCAGACAAAGCACCCTGGGCATGGGTGAGAGAGGATGAGGAGGATGAGGACGGCTTGGTCATCCACTCGACCAAGTCTTCCGCATGTTTCGGCTCAACACAGCCAGCTGCCGAAAAAAAGGCCAAGCGTGTCCCATGGCCACGTGCTGATGAGGAGGCACCATCTCCATGACCAGCACTAGACACAGAGCCTGCTTGCCCTCTCTTATTGGCTTGTGACTGTCTGCCTCTCCTTCTTGGCCTTCCAGACATACTAATGGCCTGTAGCTGCACTAAGCTGGGATATATATATATATATATATATATATATATATATATATACTGATACTGCAGCTAGCAAAATCAACTGCCTGCCTGTAGTATGAGAACATGGAACGGATCTAGCTGAACACTGTGAGCAGGACGCACTGCACTAAATGTAAATAGTCTAGCTGCCTGACCGTGGTACTAATAGGATCAAAAGAACACCAGTAATTTTCTTCAGGTAGCTTTATATACTGTAACAAGACAAGCCTGCCTGTCAGTAGGAAGATAACAGGAACGGATCTAGCTGAACACTGTGAGGAGGACGCACTGCACTAAATGTAAATAGTCTAGCTGCTTGACCGTGGTACTAATAGGATCAAAAGAACACCAGTAATTTTCTTTAGGTAGCTGTAAATACTGTAACAAGACAAGCCTTCCTGTCAGTAGGAAGATAACAGGAACGGATCTAGCTGAACACTGTGAGCAGGACGCACTGCACTAAATGTAAATAGTCTAGCTGCCTGACCGTGGTACTAATAGTATCAAAAGAACACCAGTAATTTTCTTTAGGTAGCTGTAAATACTGTAACAAGACAAGCCTGCCTGTCAGTAGGAAGATAACAGGAACGGATCTAGCTGAACACTGTGAGCAGGACGCACTGTACTAAATGTAAATAGTTTAGCTGCCTGACCGTGGTACTAATAGTATCAAAAGAACACCAGTAATTTTCTTCAGGTAGCTTTATATACTGTAACAAGACAAGCCTGCCTGTCAGTAGGAAGATAACAGGAATGGATCTAGCTGAACACTGTGAGCAGGACGCACTGCACTAAATGTAAATAGTCTAGCTGCCTGACCGTGGTACTAATAGGATCAAAAGAACACCAGTATTTTTCTTTAGGTAGCTTTATATACTGTAACAAGACAAGCCTGCCTGTCAGTAGGAAGATAACAGGAACGGATCTAGCTGAACACTGTGAGCAGGACGCACTGCACTAAATGTAAATAGTCTAGAAGATAACAGGAACGGATCTAGCTAAACTGAATACAGTGTATATATATATATGCAACACCTGGGATGCATATATATACACAATACACTTTAAGTGCAGCTAACTGACTGACTGTCCTGCCTAATCTAGCTAACTCAAATCAAATGTCACTGTCTAACTCTCTCTCTCAATGAACGCCGGAACACACACTACACAGGGCCACCGTGTAGGCGGCCTTATATAGTGTGGGGCGTGTACTAAATCCCCTGAGCCATAATTGGCCAAAGCCTCCTTGGCTTTGGCCAATTACGGCTCTCTGTTCAGGCGGCGCTGTGATTGGCTAAGCATGCGGGTCATAGTGCGTGCTTGGCCAATCATCAGCAAGCAATGCACTGCGATGCCGCAGTGAATTATGGGCCGTGACGCGCCACACGAATTTGGCGCGAACGGCCCATATCGTTCGCAATTCGGCGAACGACGAACAGCCGATGTTCGAGTCGAACATGAGTTCGACTCGAACACGAAGCTCATCCCTAGTTATGAGGAAAGGTTGCGAGCACTAAACTTATTCTCTCTGGAGAAGAGACGCTTGAGAGGGGATATGAGTTCAATTTACCCCACAATAGGGATACAACTTTTTCGAAGAGAGTTTAACAAGACTTGTGGCCACTTATTAAAATTAGAAGAAAAGAGGTTTAATCTTAAACTACGTAGAGGGTTCTTTACTGTAAGAGTGGCAAGGATGTGTAATTCCCTTCCATAGGCGGTGGTCTCAGCGGGGAGCATTGAAAGCTTTAAGAAACTATTAGATAAGCACCTGAATGACCACAACATACAGGGATATACAATGCAATACTGACACATAATCACACACATAGTGATCACACCTCACCTACTATGTAACTATGTAATACAGACAGTCTTGACAGGGGAATTCCTCCCATCGAGCCATTGTGTTCTCCTTGCTAGGGAGGCGGGGGAAGCTGTCCCCGCCAGGAGAACACTGATTATTTTTTTCAAATTTTTTTTTATTAAAGATTTTTCAAAAAACAATTCACAATACTACTATACCATACAAGGTATTTCAGAAATGGTATACCAATTGAACAAGATCAGTTAACATAACTTCATAAGATCTTAAAGCGATAACAACATCTTGTGCTTAGACATGCGTTGATTGTTTATATTCAACATATAGATATGTTGCCAAGCAATAGTTTGAACTGGAGAATATGTATCTAAGACTAATAAAATATCAAAGAGTAAAGGAAACATTATTAATAGAAAGAGTAGGGACTCTGGCTCCCTATCACAAAAAAAAAGAAAAAAAGGGAAAGTACACAAATTTTTATGTAATTTGTCTATATCTAATCCAAGGATCCCATTGTTTATACAAACGGGGTGTATTTCCATGCATATTTGCCATAATCTGTTCATATTTATAAGCTTCATCTACTTTTCTAAACGACATCACTAATATTTGGTGAGTTGGTATATTCCATTTGCTAGTGATTGTTAATCTGGCTGCCATCAAAATTTGTAACACCATTGGTCTAAGAGAAGGTGGGTACTGGTCTATATGTATATTTAATATGGCCAATTCTGCTTCGCCTTTCCTAATAAAGCCTGTGATTTTTGATATTAATGGGAATACGGCTTTCCAAAAACTCCAAAGGTTGGGGCACTCCCATAGTATGTGAAGAAGTGTGCCTACTTTGCCACAACCTCGCCAACACTCATTGGAGCTGTTTTTAGAAAATTTTGCAGTTATATAAGGGGTATAATACCATCTGAGTAAATGTTTTTGCGCTGTCTCCCAGTGTGCTGTGGATCTTGTGAAACAGTTGTTAGATTTAATGGCATCTAGCCATTGCTTTTCTGAAAAAGTCGTAGAGAGTTCTGATTCCCATTTTTGGTGTGCTGGTAGTTTATTGAAAGAGTTTTTTTGTTGTATTAGAGTGTAGAATAAGGAAATTACTTTTTTTGTGTTAGATGTGTCGTTCCAATTTTAGTAGGTTGTAGAGGGTGTATTTTTAAGAATGTCGTAATTCTTATGTACATGTAATAATCAGAAGTGGGGAGAGAATACTTTTGGGCTAGTATATTGATGGGAATGATTTTTCTCTCGATCAAACAGGTCTGAGATTAAGGTAATTCCTTTGTTTTCCCAATGTGTTGTTTTTAGATCGCTAATGTGTGTGCAAATCGAAGTCAGAGGGGTAGGTACTTCTGCAAGTTCTGTATTTTGTCTTGTTTCGGAGCAGAATTTTTTCCACGTGTCTAGTACTAGTTGTATAATGGGATAATTGGATTTGAGGTGAGTATTTGAGAATGAGTTTGCTAGTAATGTGGATCTCAAGGAGTTAGGGTTTAACCAGGTTTGCTCTATAGTAGCCCAGTGTTTAGAAGAATGATTTTGGAACCAATATTTTGTTTGATCTAGTATACTAGCAGCAAAGTAGTCTCTTAAAATTGGGAGTCCCATTCCTCAAGCCTTTCTATGTTTTGATAGGGAAGACTGAGAGCATCTTGGTTTTTTATCTGCCCATACAAACTTGTGTAGCTGAGTTTGAGCTGTTTTGAAAAATTTTGCTGGTATGAAAATTGGGAGAGCTCTGAAGTAATAAAGTATTTTTGGTAAAATAAGCATTTTGTATGAGCCAGTCTTCCCATCCAAGACAAGCAAAAGGATTTTAACCTGGTCAATTCTGGTTGGATAGAAGAGATGAAGGGAACGAGATTCGCTTTGAATAGATTACGGCATGGAGTCATCAGCTGAATACCCAGGTATTGAATAGGCTTATCAGCCCATGGGTATGGAAATCGTGAAGAAAGGGATTTACAAAGTTTTTCTTCTATATTTATGGCAAGTAAATTAGATTTGGTTGCGTTCACTTTGTAGTATGAGATTTTGTTGAAGTGATTTAATATGTTGTGTACTGCTTTTAGGGAGGTTTTGGGATCGGAAAGGGATAGAATCACATCATCTGCGAAAAGGAAGATAGTATGTGCCTGTTTGGAAATTGAGATACCCGAAATGTCTGGATGAGATCTAATTTTTTCGGCCAAGGGTTCCATTAAAAGAGAAAAAATCAAGGGAGACAGGGGGCATCCCTGCCTCGTCCCATTGGTGATATTGAAGCTGTCAGAGAACATTCCCTCTGTGTACACCATTGCAGAGGGGTTAGTATATAGTGCTAAGATGGCTGAATTAATTGTTCCTGAAATACCAAATTTATCTAGTACGAGTTTCAAATATCCCCAATGGATCCTATCAAAGGCCTTCTCTGCATCTAATGATAGAAGCAGAGAAGGAATCCCTGAAGACTCTGCAGCGTGAAGTAGATTAATAATTCTGCGTGTTGCGTTTGGCGCCTGTTGACCTGGGATAAACCCAACTTGGTCATGTTTTACTAAAGTGGGCAGGAATTGGGCCAGTCTATTGGCTAAGATCTTAGCATAAATCTTCAGGTCTACATTTAACAAAGATATAGGCCTGAAGTTTTGTGGAGTATCGAGTGATTTCCCAGGTTTGGGTAATGTCACAATTGTGGCTGTTAACATTTCTGAGGGGAATGAGGATGTGGATGTAGCCGTTGCGTATACTTTTAACAAGTGTGGGCCCAGTATGGAGTAAAATGTACGGTAATATTCGGATGAAAATCCGTCTGGGCCTGGGGATTTGTTATTGGGGAGAGATAATATTGTTTTGTGAAGTTCAGCCATGGAAATTGGTTCATTTAAAATTTTTAGTTGGTCAGGATTCAACTTGGGCATGGAAATTGAATCCAGAAAGGTCTGGATCATCTCAGGGGAAGGTTGATGGGTAGATGTGTCTTCTTTTAGATTATAGAGATTGTTATAGTAATCCCTAAATGCGTTAGCAATGTCTTTTGCATTGGATAGTCTAATGCCTGTAATTAGGTGTGAGATGTATGGTATTTTTTGTTTGATGGCTTTTTCCTTTACTTGATTCGCTAGTAATTTACCTGCTTTGTTACCTTGACTATAGTAATGTGCCTTCCATTTTTGAACCGTTTAATTGTGTTGGGAAATAAGTAGCAGTCTAAGATCATGTCTGAATTTATCCAGTTGGGAACTAATGGTAGGATCAGGAGATTTCTTATTTACCGATTCTAACTTTTCTATTTGAAGGAGTAGATCGTTTAACTGCTTGTTTCGTCGCTTCTTGGCCACACTGCTCATTTTCATGAGAATTCCTCTTATGTAAGCTTTGTGACAGTTCCAGACCGTGAAGGGATCCGACACAGACAGGGCATTAGTAGTGAAGAACTCGCAGAGTTCTTTAGTAATTTTATGTTTATAATCTGGATGTGTGAAAAGTAAGGTATCGTTTTTCCATCTGTTTGCCCGTGTTTCAGTGCGGGACCCCTCCACCACTATGGAGACCGGAGCGTGGTCAGACCACGTAATGTTGTGTACAGTGGATGAACTAATATTCCGTAAAAGAAATTTATCAACCAAAAAGAAATAAATTCTTGAGTATGTGCGATGCACACTCGAGAAGTAGGAATAATCTCACTCAGTCGAGTGTTGACAGCGCCACACGTCGTGTAAACTTTCTGAGGCCATGAAGCGCGAAAGGGTTACTCAATACCGATATTTCGGGGTCTCGGCCGAGACATCTAAAGATTTGTTTGGTATAGCATTGAAATCTCCACAAATTATGGTGTATCCCCTTCGCACTGCACGTACCTGTTTCCAAACTTTGTTTAGAAAGGAGATTTGTTTCACATTAGGTAAATAGACATTCACTATAGTATATACTGTGTTGTTTACCTCACCAACCATTATAATATATCTACCCAATTCATCTGCTTACGTGTAGATATGTTGAAAGGAAATAGTGTCTTTGATGAGAATAGCCACCCCCCTCTTCTTTTTTGGGGCATTGGAGCAAATAATTGTTGGAAAGTTTTGATGAGAACATTTTGGAGGTTTTGTTGTCTTTTGCAAAGGGTAGGTATTACAGTGTTCCTTGAACCTTTAGTCCTTGTTGGTATATAGACTGAAGTAAGACGTTGTGTAGAGATATTATTCTAATAGTGAGCCAGAGTCCAGATGTTGTGAAGCAGTCGAAATATCATATCAGAGATTAATACAAAAAAACGAGAAATCTCCAATGGAAAGCAAAGAAAAAAGAAAACTAATAAAAAAAACGATTCAACGGAATCTGTGGGGATATAATCCCGTAACTTCCCAGGGGATGAAAAGAGAACTGAATAAAGTTCCACGGGTGCACCGGAGCACAACGTTGTGTATTAGTAGCTCTATACAGCTTGAACCTCAATCAATTGTGTCTTGTGGCCAGGTGGGAGAATGCAGTCGGGGTGAGGAAGCAATGGAGGGTGGATCCGCTGTTTTGTCTAGAATGTCCCATTCTTTCAGTAGCCATATACCATCTTCCACTGACTGGATAGGGAACGTTTTACCATCCTTTGTTATTAGCAGTTTTGCTGGATAGGCCCATCTGTAGGCAATGTGGTGGTTCCTCAGTGGTTTGGTAATGGTGGCCATATTCTTCCTTCTTTGCATTGTGTATGCCGACAGATCAGGATAGAAGGAAAGGCCTTGGGTGCAGGGCAATGCATTGTCAGGATTTCTCATGCACTGAAGAAATTTCTCTTTAGTTTGGTAGAAATGAATCCATGCAATCGTATCTCTTGGCAAATGTTCAGGTAAATGCTTAGGTTTTGGCAGTCTATGAATCCTATCAATAGATAGGTCTATCAACGAAGCTTCAGGAAGTATTTCTTGGAGGATTTTTTGAAAGTAGGCATTTAATTCTGGTGGTTTCACCGACTCAGGTATCCCCTGGATTTTAATGTTATTTCTTCTCGAACGATCTTCGAGATCGGCCATTTTGGTCTTTAATTGATGTAGTTCGTCTTCCTTTTCATTGTGGGCGTCAATCACTTCATTGATGGCACCAGCAAATTCTCCCATCTTATGTACTATATGGGTAACCCTGTTATTGACAGCTTTAATTTCTGTCTTGAAATGACTTGTAAGGGTTAATATATCCACATGTAAAGTGCTACGGAGGGACACCAACATGTCCTTCAATTTTGTGTCAATTACTGGTTGATTTTTAGTAGGGAATTCTAAGATGGAGTCCTGGAGCTCCCTGGTGTCATTAAGAGAAGTGTCTGTTTCCTCCTCTGTCATAATTCCTCCTTGCATGTGTTGTTGTTTCACCTTGACAGGGCTGGATGAGGAGGAAGATGACTGGGAATGCGTATAGTTTCCCTTGTGACCCTTGTGTGGGTGAGACATGGAGCGCTGTGTGTTGCTGCTGTGACCAGAGAGCCTGCCACACTCTCCGCCGTTATGCTTACTGGCGCCATCTTGGGCTTGTGTGCTTCGGGGAAGTTTGTATAAGTCCGTCATTCTGCTGAGCTTCCCAGTCTCCTTTCTTTTCCTGGACATGTTCCCAGGATGTGCCCGACCTGTTGTGGGTAAGAATCACCGCTCTCTGAGGCTCAGGAGTCGCGCTATGTGCTCCGGTATGTCCGTGGATGACGGAGCTCTCTCACACTGCGGCCATTCTCCTCGGCTGCTGGCCACGCCCCCGTACACTGTGATTATTACTAGTGGCTATAACAGTCTCTAGCGATGATATGGCAGGCTGGTTGTACTCATTGTACATTCAGCGTGCCCATACATGGCTCCTGCTGAACCTGTTGATATTTGAACCTATGTCCGGTTCAAGAGGTATTCTTCCAACTGACACGTAAATAATTAATTTCAGCAAGCGTTTTATGAGACCAGAATATTATTTTGAGGGTTCCTCTGGGGTAAAATAAAATTGAGAAAGGCAACCTTAAAGGTTATTTTAAACTTATTTTTATTATATTTATTTTTTCAGTTTTGGATGGAATATTGAAGGATTAGAACTCCTATCCTTCTATTGATTAAACATTCTTGATTTGCCCAAATGTCCAATGACATTGGCCAATGTCACTCAGACAAAGGGTAGTGGAAAATCCTAAATTTTTGATTGTCGCCAGAACAGTGAGGGGTAATTGTTCCAAGGGACAACTGTTTAAGTGAAATTCACCTCATTTTTTGGAGATTTCATCTCACATCCTGTTACAACTCTGGGATGTGAAAGAAAATCTCCCTAATGAGATTCAGACTGTAAAACTAAACTGACAGGGGTTCTAATTCTTTGAGTTTTACAGTTTTTTTCCCCCACACAAATTGGAGATTTTAGTTTTTGGTCTACTCCACCATTACTGTCCATCAGCACACTGTACTTACAGTATCCATGTTTTACTATAAAAATGTGACATAAACTACAAATGCAAACAGCGAAGAGAATGTTATGTGCTTGCTATTCATATTTTTTATTGTCACACTTTCTATTCATTAAAAATAAGGAATAATCATTGCTCATATACTGGACCCACATAAGTGACTGGTGTGAGATGATCCTGGATGGTGTCTACCAAGAATGAGACAGCAGCTCAGAACAATATTTGATCCCTTTGTATTAGAACTACAGGGGCCCCTACTATTTTATTCAGGGACTGTGGATGACATACAGTATGGTTGACATATACTACTGGATGTTGAAGTGGAGTTGTAGGCTTAGAGTATAGGGCAGTTATGGTGAACCTTGGCACCCCAGATATTTTGGAACTGCATTTCCCATGATGCTCATGCACACTGCAGTGTAGTTGAGCATCATGGGAAATGTAGTTCCAAAACATCTGGGGTGCCAAAGTTTGCCATTACTGGTATAGGGTATGGTTTGTCCTGCTTATTATAGTGCACAGATAGTGTTGGGCTACTGGGATGCTCCTGCATTCCTCCTGAGTATATTGGCACTGGGTCAGCCTCTGCTAGTTGAACAAAGTCAAGGCTTTTAATGATGTGTAAACAAGTGATATGGATGCATTTTAACACTTCCTTCATCTATATATCACCTGAAGAAGTGTACATAGGGTTGGTGAAATGCATTGAGACTGAACAAATACTTCCTCAATAGGTTTGAATTGTAATATACACATGGGAGGCAACTATGACTATATGTGATTGCTGACCAAAATGTGTACAGTTGTGTGACTGATTATATAAGTGTACATAGATGCTTGAGGGGAGGATCTTCTTGGAGGCAATTAGCTACAGTATTTCCACGTCAATATCAATGTAATACTATTTGATTACAGTTTTTTTATTGTAAGATTTTTAACATGTATATTTGGGTCCGAACTATTGTAGTATCATAAAAAAGTCTCTTTACAGTAAGTCTTTGGGGTAAATATCAAGACAAAATCATTGCAATCCACTTCTAAGTTGGTAGCATGCCATAGGGTTGATTTACCGAAAGAGTAAAGAATGTTCACTTTGGAAAGTGAATGTTAGCAAATTCGTTGAACCAGCATTTTTCCTTTGAATACTCAATTATTGTGTGAAGGAAATACATAATTAAAAATAAAACCAACTAGCACATGATTGGCTGATTAAAATGAACTTCTGCCCATGCTAATCCACACCAAGGGAAGTGGCGCCTGACCCCCCCAGGTACCGCACCCCACACTCATCTCCCACCAAGGCTTGCAGTGTCTGCCCCCCAGACACTGCAACCCACAGTCCCCCACCCCCTCACCTTATGTGCTAAATTTAGTAAAAGCGAATTCCTGCAGCGATCGCCCCTCCCTCTCTTCCTCCCTGTCCTTTCCCCACTTCCACCTCATCCTCCTTTTACCCCCCCATCTTCCTTTCCCCATCCCAACCCCTCCTTTTTTATCAATTTTTTAGGATTTATTCACAACTGGATGTACACTAATAGACTAATCGTATACAGACGACCCCCATTCAGAGTTTGAGGCCTCAGTGGTTTGCAGATTTTTCCTTAGAATCGAACAAATAATTGTTTGTGGAAACCCCTGAAATTTTGCGGAAACTGCAAATATCCTCCGCAATTTTGAATTGTATTTTGAATTGAAATTTTGAATATTTTGAATTGAATTGTATTTTTATTAAATTAAATTATTACTGTACTTACACTACTTTTACAAAAGAAAAGGACAGCGCTTACCAAAGAAAACACGCTTGCATGAATTACAGTAAATATATGGGTAACATCAATAGTTTTTAGCACTGCGGGAGACATAGCAGTACAGTATCGTACAGTATACGGGTTTACCTTTACATTTTTTTTTTTTTTTTAACCACTTCCCGACCGCCGCACGCCGATGTATGTCCTAAGTTTGAACGGGGATATCGTTGTTATAGCAGCAGCTAGCTGCCATAACCCTGGTATCCCCGTTTTCGTGCAGCGGCCGGCTTTCAGATAAAAGTGGTCCCTGCGGCGAATTCGCCGCGAGATCACTTTTATCGGTGGCGGGAGAGGGGCCCCCCCCTCCCGCCGCGATCCGGTGCCCTCCGCTGCTTACCAGAGCCGTCGGTAGCGGCGGAGGCGATCACGTCCTGCTCTCTGGTGTGTCTGGAGACGAGTGAGGCTAAGATGGCGCTCACTCGTCTCCATGACACTGCTGGGCAGAAGCGACGTCAAAACGTCACTTCCGTCCACGCCTCTTAAAGGCATATTTTTTCAAATGTCATTTTTCTAAATGACTTTTTTTTTTTTTTTTTTTTTATTGCATTTTAGTGTAAATATGAGATCTGAGGTCTTTTTGACCCCAGATCTCATATTTAAGAGGTCCTGCCATGCTTTTTTCTATTACAAGGGATGTTTACATTCCTTGTAATAGGAATAAAAGTGACACAATTTTTTTTTTTTAAACAGTGTAAAAATAAATAAAATATTGTAAAATAAATAATAAAAATAAAAAAAATTTTTTTTTAAAACCCCCCTGTCCCGACGAGCTCGCGTGCAGAAGCGAAAGCATACGCGAGTAGCGCCCGCATGTGAAAACGGTGGTCAAACCACACATGTGAGGTATCGCCATGACCGGTAGAGCGAGAGCAATAATTCTAACCCTAGACCTCCTCTGTAGCACAAAATATGCAACCTGTAGAATTTTTTAAACGTCGCCTATGGAGATTTTTGAGGGTAAAAGTTTGACGCCATTCCACGAGCGGGCGCAATTTTCAAGCATGACATGTTGGGTATCAATTTACTTGGCGTAACATTATATTTCACAATATAAAAAAAAATTGGGCTAACTTTACTGTTGTCTTATTTTTTTATTCAAAAAAGTGAATTTTTTCCAAAAAAAGTGCGCTTTTAAGACCGCTGCGCAAATACGGTGCAAAAAAAGTATTGCAATGATCGCCATTGTATTCTCTAGGGTGTTAGAAGAAAAACCATATATAATGTTTGGGGGTTCTAAGTAATTTTCTAGCAGAAAAACCTGTTTTAAACATGTAAACACCTAAAATCCAAAACGAGGCTGGTCCTTAAGTGGTTAAGGGTAGTGTCTTAAGCTGAGTTTGAAATGATATTAAAGTGTTTTGGGAGCATATTTGGGTGCATATTCAGGGTTTAAATTATAAAAAAGGCATTTATAGGCATTTTTTGACCACATTCAAAATTAATGTTTTTTCACAGTTTGCGGGTGCTCTAGGAATTACACCTCTGTGAATTTCGGGGGTCGACTGTGTGTATATATATATATATATATATATATATATATATATATATATATATATACAAAAACAACTTCACGCTGGGGGCGATTTTAACACATAAAAGCAGCCTACACCAAAATTTGTGTATAAATAAATCAAATAGCATGGTACTGAATCAATACAACATAATAGAAAATATACAATTCGTAATGTGCATGAAACTAAAACATATCAATGAAAAAAAAATCTCAATTCATAAAGTGAAAAAATATGAAATAAATGCAAATTTACATTTCATAAATAATCACCAACATAATAAAATTTGTGAAATGAAAAACAAATAATCAAATCATAAAAGGTCCTAATTCATGAACTAAATAATGTAAAAAGTTGTTAATTTATGTGCAGTATCCAAAAACATATAGGGTGTATAGTCCAATATCCAAGTGCAAATAGATGCCGCTCCTATCCAATAAGTATAAGCAATCCAAGAAATAAATTGTTGATACATCCAGTGCTGATCACTACAGTAATATCACCCGTGATACAAGTTAAGGTTGGCTTCTTACCAGATAGTGTGGACCATAATAAATGGTCAACAGCACATTTAAAATGACAAGGATGTCTTCTTGTCACCCCTTATCCCCTTGCTGTGAGCTCTCCCAACAATGTAATACAGAGCAAGAAAACATCTCATAGCGCAATATGTTTAAAAAATCGGTATCTTTAATAATAGAAGTACACTTACTGTACATATTTTCCACAATAGAATCACATTGAAAGATGCATAAAGTGGTTCTCCAAACACCAGTATTCCAGCAATCAGATAGCGTAATGGCGTCACATGTAGGCCCCACCTGACACACATTTCCTCAAAGAATAACCTCTTCAGGGGAAATGGCCAAACGTTTGGTCATTTCCCCTGAAGGCATCATTCTTTGAT